>OX459189.1:32946554-34146554 GCA_949775195.1 Diarsia dahlii | reverse complement strand
TTCAAAGGCGTAACTCGTAAGTGTGTACGGTAGTTTACAAAAGCGCGATGTCATTAGAAGTTCAAGAAATAAAAATATACCCCTACAATCAGCACAGACGCTCGTCAGCAGGAACTAGAGCAACTCAAGTACGTACGTTAATTTTTATATGATTTTGAGCAACAACTCTCTACTAAGGCAAAGCTGCACGACCTGTTGCTAATCGCAGTAACGAGTACATCGACCAACTGGCGATTGTTTAACTTCTATTCATACCTGTATTCGGAACAATATAATTATGAAGTTATGCTCAATTCTTCAAGGCATTATGATATGATCAAAAGAGTAATCCCAATCAGTCTTACCGGTCGGCCAGTGAAAAGAATACATTCAGTAACGATAGTTCTGATGATTAGTTGTCAAGATCCTTTGGCTTCATATGACACAGCATTCATTTAAAACGAGGAACAGATGAGGTTATTTTAAAAAGGCGTCGCATGTCGCATCCGTAATGTGTCCATTATTCCTCTGCCGGCGTGGGGCTAGCCCCCGTCCGTGCCGGGAATATTCAGAGATACAGTGCAAAGCTGCAATTTGCCTCCAAGTACAAACTCATTCTAAAATTGTAAATTGTAGCTCAGGTCTGCTCGGGTTTAACTTCATGCCGTATGTTGAACCAAGTGCTCGTTGGATCCTCCCCTCATTCGAGTTTATAATGACGAGCGTACATCTCTTAGTGTACGATGCGCTGCTCATTTTTGCCACCGCTCGTACTACAAAAATCTCGAAAATAACGAATTTATAACGATAGCTATCGACATAAATTGTTATTTCAAACCGGAGCGTGTTTCGTCAAAATTGTTGTTCATTTATTGAAGCGTTATAAAATTTCTCTTTGATTCACCCCGAGGATTTCTAAGTGGTCCGGTTCTCTAATGAAATATGTATTTGAAGGCGGCACCGAATGAGAGCGAGAAATTGGACTGAGAGGCCTTTTATCATTCGCGAGTAAGTACCGAGATGAATTTAATGCTGCATTTTCGCTTTTATAAAAACAGTAGGAAAAGGGCGTTAAGCATCTGTCTGTGATTAGTTCTAAATTCAAGCACGAGAGTTGCGTTCAGCCTTATTATCTCTCCCGTGGGCTACGCTGGGTGCTCAATATGCATTGATTAGGGTGACACTTTGCCGCCTCAGGTATTCCGACACCTGCTGCCAATTATGAACCCTCCCTTGTCGCGTACGATCAGCAGACGACTAACAACACGTTTCGAAGGTGTACGAGCGTCCCATAGACCTGATACAAATGTGCCGCACAGAGGCGGGCAGTGCCCAGGCAGTAATATTCAGGGCCGCACCTCGCATCGCGTCCCTTCTACAACAGACACATTTGTATTTGTCATGTACTGTCAGTATCACAGTAAATACGTGCGACGTCAGGTGACCGGAGTGGATGTACTACACTGCGTGGAGTGTTGCAATGCGTCACGTACTGGAAGTGATGTCGCGTCGGTACATAGTGTACATACAGCTGATTCGGATACTTTGTTTATTGAGCTAAAACAGTCGGTCGCTGTGAAGTAGGTTGTGCGAGCAGTCACTTGACCGGTGTGCCCACAGGTGTGCAGCGCCCGTGTGAGTGTGTCATTGTCACGTGTCAATTAGCACTGCAGTTTGTAATTGGTCTCGTTTTACGTTTTCAAGTGGTTTATTTTGAACGGGGAAATAGCTGATATGGGTGGTATTTTTAAAGTACGTTTTACATAGATCATAAAGTTTATATTTTACATAAATGACATTTTGCTATGTAACTCAGTTGCTAGTTAAACCTAACATTATCTAAATTGCACCTGTGTGATATTCTGTGTAACGCAACTCAAAGCTCTACATATTGTAAAGCTTAAACATAATAAGCCGTCGGTAGAGGGCGCGTCAAGTGGCGGTAATTGCATTGCAGTGTGTAATCCTCGCGAACACGTGCCTGCTTACCGCATGTAGGTATAGCGTGAACATGCTCGTGTATATCGCAAGTAAAGTGCTATACGTCGCGGCTTGTATAATATACGCGTTCGGTATCTACTGCGAGCGTAGTATGCGGCGCATCGTCTGGACTAATGGACATCACCATGTCCGCTCGGATTGTTATTTCGCTTCCGAATATGCTTTTTAACAGGAACATGACTCTTGCTAAGTTGTCGTGAGCATTGTCACAATCAGGATGCTTGTATAAATAATTGTTATATTTAGGGTTAAATTGAAAAATAAAATGTTGCGGAATACTTGTTAACTATTGAGTAGGTAGTTGAAGTTCGTACAGTAGAATCCCGATTATCCGAAGCAATAAACAATAAATGTGTATTACTGTTATTTTATTTTATGTTAAGTTGATATTTGATATCAAACTAACACTAATGTGAAAAATATAAGTGTTACAACATGTATTGTTGTTGTTATTGTATAAAATCGCAAGCTAAAAGCCGCACCACCACGACTCAGCAGTCAGCACGGGCCGTGTCAGCGTGTGAACTATATAATACTTCAACTACAGTCTGCATTCGTGTTAGTACGAGTAGTACACGCTGGGTGGCTGCCCACGTACGTGCGTGTACTATTAGCGACACTCCCCCCCCACTGACCCCGCACCCCGCTCCTCACCGACCGATGCGGCAGTCCCAGGACCCGGTAAACAAGTTCAAAGTAAATAATGTTTAGCGATTGTTTCCAATGACAGTCGCTGGCAAAGAGACATTTAATTTTTGTAGGGTGTGAATACATCAATGACTTCTCCCTCTCCGGGCAGAGCGGTAGAGAGTGCCTGGCTTCTACTGACTAAAACCACCCTTGTTCCTTCTTAGCCCTTTGTGCCGAGACCGCGGTATCTCTTTCGAACAAGCCGCAGCCCCGACGGGCTGGTGAAGAGATCTCAGCTCAGCTTGTCGATATCGACTAAACCTGCGTTAAAGACAATGTTTTTAAATGTATTTGTAATAATCAAGCAGAATAAAACTCAGCAAGTTTCCAACTACCAATCTATATAGATTATTGTAAGGCTTATAATCTAAGAATTGATGAAAATATTAATTTCTATTCAGAATGTAACGTAATTTGGTAGATAACTTAGTGATTTAGTTTGAAAAAGGTTCTAAACAATCTTTTGTAGATGGAATAATTTAGAGCGAACATGAATTTACTTAGAAAATAATAAAGACTAAGTACCTCATATTTTCTTCTTCGACATTCGTTACTTGATATAATTATAATCCATCATTTTATAATAGCATTTTCAAGAATTTTAATTCGTTGTGTACCGTCACCAAATATTGGGCCGACGTAATTTAAATTGTCATCGACACGCTAAGAAGAAGTTTTACATACCGTTATAACGTCGATGTCCACATTTGAAACAACAATAATAATCCTATAAGTACGAACTAATGGTAAAATAAAAAGCATCTATGTTTGGACTACATCACATAAGCTACAATAGTGTGTTCCAGGTCTTCAGCCTCTTTCTGTCGGCAACTCGTCGCTGTGCTGTCTGTTCAGCAACGTGATCTTTGCCACTCGTTTTCCTTCAGGCTATATATTGCCCGCGAGCACATTCCTATTATAGTTGTTTGTTGCCAATTAAGATCGCAATAGCAGTTATTGCCCTTTCCCTAAAAACTCTTCGTACGAACCAAAACAAATTAATGCATCGTTTTTCATTAGAAAAAATGTTTAAGATCTCGATAGGTGACGGTTAGTCATGAACATGCTTACTTTTGTATTTCAAAGAACTTTAATAAATGTAGGTGGGTCAATGATCGCCATTGTTATCTAAACTGGAAGCAAATAAAGTGCAGGAAAGAATAACCATGCAATGATGTGTCCTTATCCGTATTGTTCACCTATGAGATCTACCGGATCCCGTCGGGACTGCGGATTGTCGAAAGAGATGCCGCGACCTCGGCACAAGGGCGAAGAAGGAACATGGGTGGTTTTTAGTCAGTAGAAGTCTGATACTCCCTTCCGCTCTGCCCACCATAAAAAAAAAGAGATCTACCGGATCGTAAACGTAAAGTTAGTTGAATGGTGATTAGACCACGAAGGTGATACTTATGTTGGTGAGACTACCTTCTTATTACATACAGCATTTTACTCACAAAATTATAGCGTTAGGCCAAACACGTATTGGATTATTTACCTACTCGTACCCACGTGTTAGACGCGTCACGTGCGTGCAGTCGCGTCACGCGCGTCGTGCCATCAACACGTCGCGCGTCTACCCGACAGACGTGCGCTGAACATGCCAGATATCTACAACTGGCAGATGACGAAAACACTGACGTCACGAATTACTCCATCGCACAGTCTAATAGGTTTTTATACAGTATCAGCATCATCATCTCATCATCTGCCGAGCCTTTTCCCAACTATATTGGGGTCGGCTTCCAGTCTAACCGGATGCAACTGAATACCAGTATTTTACGTGAAGCGACTCGTATCTGACCTCCACAACCCAGTTAATACTGGGTAATACGATATCCTTTGGTAAGACTGGTTGTCAGACTTTCAGGCCGCTGACTACCTGTAACGGCTGTCAAAGAATATATGGCAGCCGGGACGCTTAACTTGCTATCCGAGGCACGGAGGAAACTCGGTATGTAATCATCATCTGCCTAGAATAACTGAACCAACTGTTTCCTTCAGTCCTACAGATGCAGCCGACCCATAAGTACAGAGCGGCTACAACTAGTAATTCGTGCTTGCAAATATTCATTCACTCTGCCATAGCAGTTCGAATGACGACTGGTTAGAGCATGAACGTCAAGTGACGTGACGTGACGTCAGCGGCAACAGCTGGCGGCGGCGGCGGCGTGCGGTAGGTCAGCTGACGCTGCCAGTCAGCAACATGACAGCGCTTGTGTGGACGCAAACTAACCAGCAAGCGGGGACTAGCTGTTTGAAATCAGTTCGCTAGTGGTATTTCGGTTAGCATTTACGAGGAAGATTGACGTTACTGTTATATATTTGTAAAATCAATAAATTGATAATAATCTATAATAATATTTATATACAACATTAACTCACGGCCTTTTCTCATGGGTGTGGGAGGAACTACCACAATAGCCTCTGAAGTTAGCTATAAATGTGGTATTCGAAGTCGTGATAAAATATCATGAATGCTATAAAATTCCTAACCACGTCCTTTGTCAATAAACATTCAGTTCATCAATTTAATCAGATAAAATGTGAGAGTTTCATATGACTGCCTTTTCAATGGTTCTTAATAAAAACGGACAAGCCGTTTCCCATGGGACTGCGAGGTACCGAACACGTTGTTATGAGGTAGTCATTGCTAGTAATTAGCGCCACTGAGCCACACGTGGTCACATTAAGCTTTAATGTGTGTAACATTGACACAACGCGCACATAAAGGCGCCATGTCTCATGTTGTTGTACGAACGACGGAACGACACGAATATATAAAGAATATTTAATCAATTTTTTTTTTCTCGGCGTCTATTCAGGCGGCGCGGCGCTTGTAATTTGGTGCTCGTAAATGAATGGGAATAAAAAACATATTGCGGGTTGTGGGGCGCGCTCGACACGATACGACACGGCGCGGCGCGGCGCAGCACGGCGCCGGCGTGGAGAGCGAACAGATTTATGCTGAACATGTTAGCAATTTGTTGGTAAATTTTACCCAATCGTTTTGAAATTTTACCGGTAGCTCATAAACGACAACGTATACGAGTAGTTATAAGCACTGTAAGGGATCAACAACGAAACTTACGTAAATTATACAACCACTTTTAAGAATTTTGACGGAATCTTCGTGAGGTTGAGATCAATGGAATATGAGGTGAGGTATACGATGGGATAACACTCTGACTGCAGTTACCTGTACAGTGTACATCACGACACGATGTCCTCACCGTGTTCACACCGCTTGGTGCTATCATTTACTTCATAAATAAATACACACTGGATTATGGTCTTCTTCTTCATATCGTGCGGGCAGTATAAGGTCTAACGACCCCACACACCCTAGTGTCTGAGTTTCTAAGCCACCTTAAGGGCCACTGGATTAAGGTAACGTGCGATAACGGCGAGAAAAAACTATATTTTTCAAAAATAAAAGAACCAATAAAATACTTATTCTTTTCAAATAAGTATTTTATCTATCTTTCTTCCCTTTTTGAACATTAACTGTTGATAGTTGTCGACTTGTTGCAGTAACCTGAGACCAACGCGAACGTCGACGGTTTATGACGTCACTACTTTCTTACTATCTCGTAAATATAGCCCGAGGAAGCGATCCCAAATTACGACGACACAACGTTGAGTGACGTCTCATACAAAGAGACGTCGTGTGACGTCGTGTGACGTCGTGTAACGTCGAGTGACGCGGAGTGACGTCGCGCTATGAGCCACTTTTACACGCGTTATTGAATATTTTCACGTTGAGCTATTTAGCACAAAGCCGGTCGCGTCACTCGCGTCTGTATGAACAATATGTGACACGTCAATTACTTGTTATGTCACTTGGCTGCACAGAATACGTCTCGCAAGTAAAAACTTTCCAGAAGTGCTTTATGGTCATTATTGACATTAATAGGTACTTCCATAATGTGTAGCTATCAATAACAGAGCAAGCCGATGTCACATGTGTACGCTACACATCTACACGGCTACACCTACGCCGTAGCACCGTAGCTCCGTAGCTCCGTAGCACCACCCGTAGCGTCGTAGGCCTACGCCGCATGTGCTACGAGCTACGAATGTGTTCACATCACCCTATAGCCTGAAGTACACGTCATGCTACTAGAAAAGCATGCTTGTTTGCTCCTAGGTAGTATGCTCATTTCTAGCATGCTATCTGAGTGTGTACATTTGCTATCACTGACTCAAAAGTATACTTTTTTTTAATACGCCAGAGTGACATTATCTTAAGCCGCGTCCCCACTAGGGCCGCACGGCTCCGTGAGGCCGAACCGCGCCCCTAACAGGAACGTTTCGGGTGACGTTAGTGGGGACGCGGCTTTACAGTAAATTTTATTGTATACACAGAAAGCAACAAAAAGGTGATATGATAAAAAAATACATTTAAAATAGTAAAACCAAATAATATAAAAAAGAGGTTTTATACGTTGTGCTAGTTAGCACGACAAAACGGCTTGACCCCCAATATCTCCAAAACTAGGGGGTTCTCAGGTATGATCTAGAACAAAAAATTGATCGCAGTGGTGGGGAGAACAAGTGCCCTTCGTTTGCGTTAAGGGTACTTTTACACCCTTTATACTTACTGTAATACTTACTGATTATGAATAAAAAGAAATCTAAACAAAAAAGATATGACTTTGAATAAAAGTGTAAAAGATGGTTATGTTGAGAAAATATAGGAAAACAAATAAAAGTATAATAGATGTTTATTGCTACTGACATTATGAAGTTGGATGCATCGGAATATGAACATTAGAGACAGATTAGTTAGGAATTGTGATTGTTAGGATGAAAAATGTTAGGAAGAACATTTTCGGATTTCCAATTATCGGAGTTGAAAATTTAGGTGAACTTTTGCGCACCCCCGCCGGGGACCTTATACTTGCGCCGGTAACACAACGATAGCGACTTCTCATTCGACGTCAGCGCCATCTATCGAGCATTGAAACCGGTTTTGACAGATCATGATGCAGCAGACCGGACGGGCTATTGCCGCGAATGTCGGTATTTTCAATTATCCTATCTATACCTGGTATATGATACGGTATTAATTATTTTCGAGTATTTTAATAAATTCATATTATTTTACTATTTACTAACTACTACTACGTTTTGCTCGGCGCACAACTGCTTTTTTAATCGTCTATCCTGTTTCAATTTCATTTGGTTGCATTATTATTTGTCTGTTTATGTATGTTTGTATTTGTATGTTTTATACTAAACCTCTATGTAGGTTTAGTATATTATGTGAATATATATCGTAACCTGGAAGTCCAACTAAGTATTCAAATCCTAAGTTATTCATCTGAGTTCGGCATTGCGAACGGTCAGTAGGAGCGGTGTTGCCGCCAGTTAGCCACATCGTTATACGCAAACTCGAGCGCCTTTAATCAGCGCCGGCGTATAACAAGTCAATCACGTGGCCTGTGTCTCGCAGTCCGTACTCGGGCTGTGCACTGTGGTTGCCAATCACTGGCGGGGCCTGTTCGACGCAATCAAATCCCAGTGATGGCGTCGTGTCGGAGAGAGGCTGCATTGAGCCCGCGGCTCCTTTGACTCGCCAGGCTTATGTTCTACTTGGCAGTAAGTCGAGCTGACGAGTGGTCACTAGCAAGATGAACCGTATAAACTCAGAATACGATGCTCTTTGAGCACGATGCTCCACTTTGATTTCAAGTTAGATTTTAAGGCGTAAGAATTAATTACAAATCGACTTAATACAAGCCCAATGAGATGCAACAACGTTGTCGAATATAAACAGTGTAACTGAGGATAGATATTAGCACTATTGTATGTTATCGACATCATGCCATTGTCTGCGATCAACACTGGGGGCCGAGCTGTTGATGACGAGCTCGTGAACATGACCCGCATGACGTCACTACTTATCTTCAGTTCGGCATTGCTTCGCCATAAATGCCAATAAGCGGCAACAGGAATGCAAATTTGTATGACACATCTTTACATGTATGTACCTACCTAAATGTACATTAATTAATAAAATCACGTGTCATTAATTCACTTGTTTGAACACGTTAATTTCCGAACCGTTAATCAACCGATTTCAATGGAATTTCATCAATGTCACGAAAATGCAAAGTTTGAGTCTAAAATTTGTCAGTATTAAAACAATAGTAGATTGTACACCAAGTGCATAAAACGCACCATTTTGCGCGAGACGTTTATCCATCCGATGCGAGCTTGCGAGCGAGGATGGATATAAAGTAGAGAGCAAAATGGGTTTTATGGACGAGTTGTACACTCTACTTTTCACTTCGATTGCGAGGAAATTAAACAGCAACTTGTAAATATTGTAAAAATAATTATGGTTCCCGCCAATTAACTTTTTTTTTTCAGTAGGAAACTTGACATAACACCTGACGTAGGTCTAGCTAGGTATGTCGTTACTCATACTGCTCAGTTATAAAATATTTTCAGCAAGCCTATTGCCATCAACCAATGTAATTAGGAGCAAGCCTATTGCCATCAACCAATGTAATTAGGAGCAAGCCTATTGCCATCAACTGATGTAATTGGGACCAAACCTATTACCATCAACCAATGTAATTAGGTGCAAGCCTATTGCCATCAACTGATGTAATTAGGGACAAACCTATTGCCATCAACCGATGTAATTAGGAAAAGCCTATTGCCATCAACCAATCTTATTAGGAGCAAGCCTATTGCCATCAACCGATGTAATTAGGGACAAGCCTATTGCCATCAACTGATGTAATTAGGAAAAGCCTACTGCCATCAACTGATGTAATTAGGAAAAGCCTATTGCCATCAATCAATCTTATTAGGAGCAAGACTATTGCCATCAACCGATGTAATTAGGAGCAAGCCTATTGTCTTCCACTGTTTTAGGTAATTGAGAGCTAGCACACATTGATTGATGGCAATAGCCATCAATCAATGTGATTAAGAGTAAGCCTATTCCCATCAAATGATGTAATTAGGAGCAAGCCTATAGCCATCAAACGATTTAGGTAATTGGGGGAAGCCTATTCCCATCAACTTTCCCTGTATTCGTAATGAAAAGCAGTAATCCCTTGTTCTTAGAATACTAACGAAACGAACTAAAGAGGTTATTCTATGAAGTTGAAGTTGTTCGTGTGGCTGTTGGGCCGATTACCTGTGCCGATTACCTTGGTCTTCGACGAAGATTTTACTTTATGCTCTAGAGCATAAAACGCGACTTTATGTCGCCTACGCACGACATAAAGACGCATTTTAGAGCGAGAGAAGTGAAAAAGATATTATTATATCAAAGAATATTGTAGAGATTTAAAGTTTCTGAATTAAAATATTTTGTTCAGTTGTTTGAGTCGTTTTGCCGACGTGTATAAGTTAACTCGAGTCACCTTATTTATTTTTATTGTAATTGTGTATGTTACTTTTTTTGTGTACATTTATGTCGAAATAAATACATTTGTGTCGAAATATTTGCACAGTAGTATGCAAATATTTCGACACAAATGTATTTTTGTTATGAAATAAATGACTTGAACTTGAACATCTCGATGCGCGCAATGCATGTCCGTGCCTAAAGCAAAACTTACAATTCAGCTATTGGCTTTCAATTCAGATTCTATAAATATTTCAGAGATGTTGGATTATAATCGTCGGCAGCACGTTTTCTTGTTCAAAAAAGTCTGAAGTCTTCGTAATTTATTCGTCTGAGTGCTTGTTTCAAATGATAATAATCACAGCGACGACCTTTCAAATTATTTTAGTTCGCTCCTTATTTGTTATTAAAACAGAAGGAATTAGGTATGCACTCGAAAGTAATAGCGTCTGTGATGAATCTTTTATCTTTAGACGTCAAATGTTTTAGTTCCTAGAATAGCCGTAGTTATCTTTAATTAAAGGTTGGCAGCTTGGTGGAGACAAAGAGAATCTTTGTAGTCATTTTGTGATGAACAATTACTTAAGTAGAGACAATCTATCTTGTAATCTATGATAGTAAGTTAGTATGGGTAGTGTCAGTGCGTGTTTCTCATCTGCGAACGGAACGTAATCCATACCAGACCACGCGTACCTATCACATTTATAGATATTGTAATCATTCGACTACGGTTTCGTAGTATTAACTAATCGAACTAAATCTCTGTTGCAGCATCACACGCAGGTCTTTAAATAATTCTGAATGAACTCGTATCAAATTCTTATGCACATGTACCTAAGTTGTGCAGTGTTTACGATACCAAGTTCATGTAATGTAAAACTTGAAAAGGCAGTTCGTTATAAGTTGGCGAGTTGTTGTAGCGCGCTACTGAGCCCTGGCGAGCGCAAGTTGGCGTGAGACTAGTCTAACATCAACTTTGTTGATTAGAAGATGCATCCGAAGTACAGGCCATGCGGCATGAGCAGCAACCGCAACTTGTTACCAACTTAGTGCGTGCAACTTGCCGGGTTGGCTGAACTCATGTAAGGGAATGAAAAACCTAAGATGTATCCTAAGAGTACCTATGGGAGAAATCGAACATTTTTTAAAATTAAATGTAAGTATCCAATTTACTCTTGTAAGTCTTCAACTTTTAACCGACTTCCCAAAAAGGAGGTGGTTCTCAATTCGGTTGTCTCCTGTTATTTATGATACAATCTAAAACAAACTGTTTTCATTGATGAGATATGCTTCCCGAATCTATATAAATAAAGAGAGAAGTCCTGACTGACTGACTGACTGACTGATTGACTGACTGACTCATCAACGCCCAGCCCAAACCCTTGGACCTAGAAAGCTGAAATTTTGCACAGAGGTTTCCTTTATAATGTAGACAAGGAATAAGGAAGGATTTTTCGAAATTCAACCCTTAAGGGAGTTAAATAGGGGATGAAAGTTTGTATGGAAAATCGTCATTTTCACGCGGGCGAAGCCGCTGGCAAAAGCTAGTGGTTACATAAAAAAATCATCTAGAAAGCAGAAGCTCAGTACTCTGCCATTTATGAACCAATTTGAAAAAAATATTTTTCATATGAAAGATGCATACGGATTAATCAAAATCGTTTGAGTACTTTTTATGTTTTTTTTTGGAAGCCGGTTTTGTTTTTGCAAATGTTTTTTCGTTTAGATTATTGGTAACATTAATTAAGAGTAAGCAATGTTCGTTTGAGTTGATGAGAACCAATGGCACTTTTCTCCCATTGGTGATGGTCTTATGGACAAACCTTGGGGAATCAAAGTGCGACTGCGGCACGATCTTACATAAATAAGTGTTCAAGTCCCTCTCCCTCGGTACGTACCTGACGTTCTCATAGCGCTGGATGTAGATCTTGTGGAACTGCTCCTGGCGCGGCTGGCTGGCGATGTCGGCCTTCATCTCCATGGCCACGTGGCGCGGCAGCACTGACAGCAGCAGGCGCTCCTACAGACAGACAGACAGGTTACAACTGTATGCCACTAAACATTACATAATAATCAATCGGCGGAAACAAGACGTGGAAGATATACATAGTAGTTCTAAGTGTACCCCGCAAACAGATGAACCCTCTGTTCTGATACCCTAATAGACCGATGGGACAGCGATCTGCCTAAGTAGGTAATAGATACCTTAATATAAATGATGAATTCTACATTTAATTACTTGTAATCAATTACAATGCCTGAATTAGATTATTCAAAACCGCAAATATAAATTAAAATCGAGTAACGTTTGGATTGCGGGGTCCATATTGGCTCACCTAAAGTTCTTTTTCCGAAATTGTTCTTCCTAACGATTTGTAATCCGAATGATCACTCTTCCTAAAATTTTTCATCCTAAAGTTTTCATTCATACTATTTGTAGTCCTACCGACGATGTTCATAACACTCATGTTTCCGAAAATTGGAATTCATAATATCATTAGTGTAAATATATTTAAACTCCTACTGTTTTTTATCCTAACGCTTTTATTCCTAAACATAATTACCATAATATTTTCACTCATACAACTGTTTAGAATGATTAAAGGTCGTTTCACTGATTTTTGTCTTGAAATAAAATATATGAATGAAATTCAGGTCAGAGTGTCGTCTTGGGGGCACTATGAAAAAAATACTTAGAAAAATTTCGCGACCAATTTCGAGGTAGCGCTCGCCGGCCGCTGCCGCGGCATCGCTCGCTTCGCTCGCTCGGCTCGCGCGTAGTTGGTCACAGTTCTAACCTAACCTAACCTATGGATATCTTTGCATAGTATATAAGGTCCCATTAAAATAGGTGGACAAATTTTAACACAGCGTTTAGTAAGCCTAACTAAAGACATCTAAACAAAAAAAAACACTTTAAATAAAGTGATTTTATTTTGACTTAAAATAATAAATTGCCGGCACTCTAGAACAAACTCATCCTATAAAAGTAGGTATTTTATTTCTTATTCTTATATATTTTTTTGCTATTGTCCTTATTTTAGCGGTCTGAATGATTTCTAAAATTATGTCCACCTATTTTAATGGGACCTTTTATAATACTGATTATTATGAATAAAAAGTAATATAAACAAAAAAAAAGATATGACTTTGAATAATAGTGTATGAGATGGTTATGTTGAGAAAATATAGGAAAACAAATAATAGTGTAATAGATGTTTATTGCTACAGACATTATGAAGTCGAATGCTTCGGAATTAAAACATTAGAGACAGAGAAGTTAGGAATTGCGATTGTTAGGATGAAAAATGTTAGGAAGAACATTTTCGGATTTCCAATTATCGGAGTTGAAATTTTAGGTGAACTTTGGCGCACCCGGATTGCGAGTATCAGTAGCTAGCACCCATTGATATTCAGAAGGTGAGAGGAAGGAATCCACCGAATGATTTATTTTCCAACTTAATCCCGGGAACAAAGTGCGCCACAAGTATCAAGTAGCATTGAGATCGGAGAGTAAGGCGTTTAAAGGAGTTTCGCTGTGAACGTCATCGTCTCTCGGCATTACGAGTACTTCGGCGAACAAACATCTCGTTTTCTTCTCCAAATATTAAAATATTTCTTCATTTTTCCTTTCTGATTAAATTGGCTGTTGTAGGAATATAATTAGCTTTAGGTAGGTTCCCGTTTCTTTGTTGTATGGAGGCTAACATGTACTCAGGCATTTTGATTAAATTCTCTCTTTTTTCTCTTTCATCTGTTATAGATATTATCCTGTTTCGTAGGAAATAGCGAATACATTGTGCAAACATCGGACGGGAGGGATATTGAAGATTCAATGAGGAGCGATCCAGAACAAAGCGGATCAACGCGCAGACGTCAGACACAAGCGCCTAAGCGAAATACACGAAATACAATCTTAGGAATATTATTGTCATAAAATAGGGTAGACCTGTTGCGTCTCGTGAACGTAATGATGCTGAAACAAGTCGGGATTCCTCCATCGCGGCAAGTGCTGAACAGCATTCTGCAAGGAAATAACGAATAGCTCGCGACTCGCCTATTTGTAAATGAGAAGTTATTTCCACGGAGAAGCGCTAGAGTCCCGGACTCGAGACTAGCAAATACTTGCGATCTTGAGTCGCAGCTTCAACAAGTATTTTATTAGAAAGAAGAAAAGCGAATAGATCGCTTATGCAAAGACAGTATACATTGAATTTCAAAATATATTTTCAATAATAGTATGATTGTGTTCAGTTCTTCACGGAACGAACAAAGAAATAAATACACGATAATATGTCATTTATGGTATTACTAGTGAATAGAAGAAATCCTATAAATAGCAATTTCAAATTGTAATTGAAACGTCACACAGTAGACTCGTATAATTACAATTGAAAATCACGGCGCGGCGCTGGTGGAATGCATTATTAGTTGTGTACTTGTGTCACAGTCACAGCTGACGTCGCCGTCGCCGTGATTAATGCTATGATCACTTGTTATCACCATCAACAAGTGCAGCACACGCCGCGCCACGCCGTGACGCGATGACGTCACTAACTCATAACTCTCACTAATATACTGTAATTAACGAGTAACGCCTGTTTGAATTCGTAAATTAACAGCCGAAAGGCAAATGTATTAATTTATTTTTCTCTTTGAGCGTCGGTATCAAATCCGTGTTAATGCCTTAAGAAATATAATTTTGTTGCTTCGCTTGTGTTCTGTAATTTTCGCAAATATATTATTCAGTGAGACGTAAAATTTGCTAATGCGAGGGGGAGGGCGGGGATGGGGGGGCAGGGGTGACTCGCGATATTTATCACAGTTTAATTGAGAGTAGGCTGTGATAAATCGGAGGAAGCTGTGTGTGTGGCTACGTGCCGCGCCTTGTGAACATAGCTTGCAGTGTTGCATTCCACGCAGCTATATCAAGAAGCTCTCACTAATGTTTAGTATAAATTAGCTGTCCACTATCACTACGAATACCTATTGAATATGAGCGCGTTCTCTTGTTCCCAACTTAATTTTATTGTGATCGAGTGATTTATTTCGCTATAACTGATACTAACACCACATAATAAACTACCCTGTAACAACTATATTGATAACACGAAGAGCAGATGTGAATGTGTTTATCAGTAATAATAGACTTGATTCCCAAAAATTTGTGATTGCAACACTACACTGGTCTCGTTAGCAAATAATTAAGAGTTTCACCGAATTCACAGTTTCAGAGCAGCTGTAACGAGTTGGCACGTGAGCTGCGTGTGCGGGAACTTAATTAATTTCCAAATATTGCAATACTCGTATATTGATGAATATTGCGAGGCTTCAGGCTTACGTGTAGGCTTTACTTTACTGGCTCGCAGCTGTATTGAACTCTCACAGCCACGCACGTTAACGAGAGATATAATCTTTCTTTTGACTGGTAAAGGCTACAGTTGTACACTCGTGTGTGTGACTGTCTGTACAGTACACATAGCTTCGTTTGGAAGCCATTATCGCGTACTGTTTTGATTTCATGTTTATATTACTCAGCGAAACTATAATTAACTAAAATTAACTAAAACCCATATTATCGTATAATTTGGTCTTAATTATGTCAAAGATACAACGGTTATTTCACGAGAAATTGCGATTGAACTTGTCAAATCTATACCATACTAGCTGATGCCCGCGGCTTCGCCCGCGATGGATACTGTAAAAACAATTCTTGATGCGGATTATATATCATTCTAAAATTTCAGCTCGTTCGGTGCAGAATTTTTTGAGTTTTTGAAGCGTACACAAACCTACATAACATTTTTATATATTAATAATATAGATTATTGCCGTGACTCGTGACTGTACGGTGACAGTGCCCCGTGACGTCACGTGTGCTGGTACAGGCGCGCACACAATTAGATCGAGTTACGAGCTCGCACATAAGCTCACGTTTACTTAGGATTAGGGCTCCTCTTGCATAACTGCTAAAGCCGTAGGAATCATTTGTTTCTTTGTGTCTGTTCGACGAGTAGTAGTGATACAGACTACGACTCGTTTATTATCTGTCTGAGCACTGTTTATCGTGACTGTACATGTTACACTCACAGCAATTGATATTCTGAAATGTGAATAGTTCACTGTGCTTTACACATGATCAATATCTCCCCACCTACAGCTTCCAGAGGCCTCCCTGAAGTCCTTTTATTACAATAAAGAACATTATATAACATTACGTCTATCCCCGAAGAGTTAGGCAGAGGTCTTCGGAATACTACACCCTCATTTCGCAAGTTATTTTTAACTCCCATTTAATAGAGGGCGTCCCATTATTCTTGGCAGACCCGGGAATCGAACCAGTAGTCGCGCTTGCAGCCACTAGTGAATGGACCAGCAGGGCAAAAAACCCGACTGAAAAGACTGAAAAGCAAAAAACAAGCACATTTTAAATTAAACAAAACTTCTTCTATTTTCATTTTTTCTTTTCATAATTTTATATTCAAATGAACCCCGCCTGCTTCCAAGTTTTGTTTAATTTAAAATGTGCTTGTTTTTTGCTTTTCAGTCTTTTCAGTCGGGTTTTTTAGTTTTTTAACTACTTTTTTTATTTCCAACTTTTTAGTTCTTTTGTGTTTGTTCTTTCGATGGTCGCGTAAAATTCTTCGCAGATGATTTAACTTTTGTGCTTGTTTATACGATTTCTCACTTTGAATTTCTTTTAAACATAATAAGTGTTTTATATTTATGCAATCTCCTTTTAAAATCCTTTATTTTGATACCCTACTCGATGGTATTGGAAAAAAATATATTTTTTTGAACTTCGCGATTTGGCCCCCAAAATCCGCAATTTTTCTTTGTTTTTTAATTTTAATGTAGCCTATAACACTCGCGCCATCAAGACAAATCTAACGACGTATATTTCATTCAAATCGGTTCATCCGTTTATGAGTTATGAGGGAACAAAGAAGCGGACATACATACATACACACTTACATACATACATACACGTCAAACACATAACCCTCCTTTTGGGCTTCGCCGCAGTCGGGTAAAAACACATAACCCTCCTTTTGGGCTTCGCCGCAGTCGGGTAAAAAGAAACAACCCAACGTTCACACAGAAAACAAGCAAACCTACCAGTTTGCTATATTTGTGTTTGAAACCGATTGCAATGCAATGCCGGTTGCTATGCTATGCTATTGCATAGAATACAATGTGTGAAGTTGGTCTGTGTTGAGCGACGCGCGACGCGGTACACTCCATACGTAAAGTGCAATTAGACAAAAAACGTGGAACGTAGTGCAGTCGAACTTGTTTCGAACTATTGAGCTCCTAGAGAGGGTCTGTCTCCACCGATCCCGGGATCCGATTTGATGTAACACGGATCCCGGCGAGTTGTCTCCACGGATCCCGGGATCACAAGAAATATAAAATATAAAAATGTAGAAACGGATCCCGCGTACAGAGTTAAGAAGTTAAGCATAATATCTTTCGAAACTAGTTTTCTTTTTTCTACTTTTCAAACGAAAAGAAGTTATACCTAATTCTATAATATAAAAATGAATCGCAAAACGTGTTGGTAAGCGCATAACTCAACAACGCCTGGATCGATTTGGCTAATTTTGAGAAAGTGGTTGGTAGATAGGCAGGGTAGTGAGTAGGGTAGTAGGAAAGTAGGTAGGTATAGGGTAGTAGGTAGGTAGAGTAGTAGGTAGGTAGAGTAGTAGTTAGGGTAGTAGGTAGGTAGAGTAGTAGTTAGGGTAGTAGGTAGGTAGAGTAGTAGGTAGGGTAGTAGGTAGGGTAGTAGGTAGGGTAGTAGGTAGGGTAGTAGGTAGGGTAGTAGGTAGGGTAGTAGGTAGGGTAGTAGGTAGGGTAGTAGGTAGGGTAGTAGGTAGGGTAGTAGGTAGGGTAGTAGGTAGGGTAGTAGGTAGGGTAGTAGGTAGGGTAGTAGGTAGGGTAGTAGGTAGGGTAGTAGGTAGGGTAGTAGGTAGGGTAGTAGGTAGGGTAGTAGGTAGGGTAGTAGGTAGGGTAGTAGGTAGGGTAGTAGGTAGGGTAGTAGGTAGGGTAGTAGGTAGGGTAGTAGGTAGGGTAGTAGGTAGGGTAGTAGGTAGGGTAGTAGGTAGGGTAGTAGGTAGGGTAGTAGGTAGGGTAGTAGGTAGGGTAGTAGGTAGGGTAGTAGGTAGGGTAGTAGGTAGGGTAGTAGGTAGGGTAGTAGGTAGGGTAGTAGGTAGGGTAGTAGGTAGGGTAGTAGGTAGGGTAGTAGGTAGGGTAGTAGGTAGGGTAGTAGGTAGGGTAGTAGGTAGGGTAGTAGGTAGGGTAGTAGGTAGGGTAGTAGGTAGGGTAGTAGGTAGGGTAGTAGGTAGGGTAGTAGGTAGGGTAGTAGGTAGGGTAGTAGGTAGGGTAGTAGGTAGGGTAGTAGGTAGGGTAGTAGGTAGGGTAGTAGGTAGGGTAGTAGGTAGGGTAGTAGGTAGGGTAGTAGGTAGGGTAGTAGGTAGGGTAGTAGGTAGGGTAGTAGGTAGGGTAGTAGGTAGGGTAGTAGGTAGGGTAGTAGGTAGGGTAGTAGGTAGGGTAGTAGGTAGGGTAGTAGGTAGGGTAGTAGGTAGGGTAGTAGGTAGGGTAGTAGGTAGGGTAGTAGGTAGGGTAGTAGGTAGGGTAGTAGGTAGGGTAGTAGGTAGGGTAGTAGGTAGGGTAGTAGGTAGGGTAGTAGGTAGGTAGGTAGGTAGGAAAAAAAGTATTGCAACGCATGCGCGGGTTCAGCTAGTTTAAAATAAAAGGATTGGTGTAGTAAAGTCTCACAAACTACCAGGAGGCCAGAAACATGAAGGAGGTATATTGTTAATAGGAATATACGCGGGATCCGTTCCTTCATTTTTATTTCTTGTTTCGGATCCCGGGATCCGTGGAGACTAGTGATGTGCCTGGTGGGAATATTGGGAAAATACCAAAATTGCCAGCAGCATTGGAAATATTGCCAAAGTTGCCGGTCAATGTAGATTAGGACCTATTAATGCTAATTATAAGTGTATTACATAGTTTCCGTACTTAATTTGACTTATAATTAACAAATACTCTGCGAATATTCCGACTCCCGGCAATATTCCCGGGAATTTTGCCAATTTTGCCGGTAATTTTGCCAATTTTGCCGGCAACGGCACATCTCTAGTGGAGACAACTCGCCGGGATCCGTGTTACATCAAATCGGATCCCGGGATCGGTGGAGACAGACCCCTAAGAACGAATGAAAGTGCGACCACTGTGTATAAACGTAGTTCCAGCTTTTCTATATTTTTTCCAATTTTTCTCGGTTATTAGGGGTTAGTTGCCAGTGTACCTATAACAACTTATCGTATCTATAATAACCTTGAATTTATTGAATTAACTTACATAAATGAAATGACCTGACTCACTACAACCATCACTACGGTATCAATTGTCTCCAAAGTTAGCGGGTCTACCTCACAACTTGTAACAAAGATCGCAACAATGAAGTGTCACTCGAAAGCGGCAAGCCAGTGTCTCCCGAGACAACTTGCGACTCATTACCAACCAGTAGCCTCGTATGCAGACCACTGCAACACTGATCCCCAACGCGATGATACAGCACAACGACTGACCATTGACGCTAGGGTACCCAAACAATACTCCACTCCTAACGACAAACCCTCCATGTACGCCGCTTTTACAAATCTAGACGAATTGCTAGCAGGCACACAGTAGAAGCTTCCAAGTTAATTTAGATTAATACACGAATTTGTTAAGCGAGACGTTTTGTTAATTTTCGTGTAGATTAATCTTA
This sequence comes from Diarsia dahlii, assembly GCA_949775195.1. Taxonomy (NCBI): domain Eukaryota; kingdom Metazoa; phylum Arthropoda; class Insecta; order Lepidoptera; family Noctuidae; genus Diarsia; species Diarsia dahlii. Next base: position 34,126,737 of record OX459189.1, on the reverse strand, counting down.
AGTTAAGAGATAAAGGAATTTAATTCAGGTTCTTAATTTGATTTAGTCTGTAAATAGTGAACTTTGTGCGTAGTTAATGTATTTCAGTCTGGCGACAAATCTACGGGAAATAAGCGAAAGGTTGGCTGTCAGTGAGATATTCCTCTGACTGATAAATAGAGCGCCTTGTGAACGCTTAGATATTGTGGTGCTTATGTCCGAACATATTTAAGACAATGCAAATTAAATAAGGACAGTTCAACACTTTAATTACAAGTTTCTCCGTACGTAAAACTACGGTGACTTCTCACCGAGGTTCATGAACAAAGCTGAAGCAGTATTTGCCAGCAGCTGTAGCAGCCAGCAACTAAGATGGCGTTCATAACTTGAACTACGCATGCCTCTCGCGAAAGAAACATCGCTCCGCTTTAAAAGTAATTAAAACTTTGTCTAATACAGTATTAATTTCTCTCTTTAAAATTGTAATCGAAGTAGGGGATCGAGGAGTTGAATTAGATCCCAGCTTGGGTACATTTTGAGGTCGGCTAAACCAAGTTTTAGCCTTAAAACCACGCTAATTGAGTCTAACACAAATGAACACTTTAAAGCCCAATATTTCACAAAAGATTCCCTAAATCGATAAAGTGCTCATTGGTCAGTGGTCACCACTTCAGCACTTTCTTTTGTGGTGTAAGCGGACCCAAAACGTTGCAGTAGATACATTTTCACTTCTTTGCTTATTATGTTAGTCAGACAGCGCGTATAACCCGATGCATGGACTTGGCCGAGGCGATAAAATATGTCTACGCTAAGGATCGTAACAGGTGGCGTTGTGTAGTTTCGGCCTACCCTCATGTGAAAACGGTGTAAGTTTCATTAGTAAGCGTTGGCGGCGTGTGTTTTAAACAGGAATGCACACACACCGAGCGGCTAAGTCCCGGATATTACGTGTGATGCGCGGATGCCTCGCGACGCAACGTTGGGGTCGGGGTCGACTCACTATGGGGTGGGGAAAATGAAAATACTAAACCCATTCAACAATAAACAAAGCTAAGTAGATGGTTAATATTTGTTTAACACTCGAGCATTTCAAATTAGGCGTAAATCAGCTTGCTGACTAAGCCAATTTAACAAATAAGTCCAGACAACGTACCAACACTACGAACTACAAATTTAGCCAACAGCCAAGTTTCCGGATAAGTAGAGACATTCATACCGTATCTATTATCTAATCGAAAGCTTTCACGAAACTAATGGCGTGTAGTACTGTTGTACAATATTATATCTCGCCGGAAGGATCGTTTCGATGAATACCCAGTTGTTTGTGTACCGGATTACCGAATATGTCGGGTAATGAGCTACCGGCTGAATAGGAGCATACAACACAAATGTACTCCCGGACTATTGATGTATTGAAATGGAACAAGTTATTAAATCAACTGTAAAAGTATTTTTTGCGCTTATATTCTTTAATGTTAGCAGGTTACTAGGACAAAGTTATAACTGAAGTACCGTGACTATTGGATAGACTTATTATAACTACAATTTGTGCCAAAGACGAAGAATAAATGAGAATTTTGTGATTTTCTAGTATCGACAAGGCAGTCGATTTGAACATACCTGTAGCTGTTGTTATTCCTCACGCTGTTGTTAGTATACATATAACGAAACTAAGTTTAACTGCAGCAATACAGAACAAGGTCCTCGAAATACTGGGAATTGGCGAATGGAAGCGGCACTCACAGCCGTAGACCGGCGACCAGACTCCAATGCCTTTAATAAAACGGTGGCCCGGAGCGATATCCTGCATTACACTCTCGCTCCACATTTGCAAACTTAATTAAACGACTTTAGTCAACGATTCACAGAACTCACTTTGGATACGATGTTGGGTGCATCCGCCTTTTATTTTCACTTTTTATTGAACTAATCCCGACTAATCCCGAGTCTTTATCCACATGGAGTTTAATGATATCTAACGTAAAGATTACATATCCCATTAATATAATAATATAATATTCATGTCTCTCTATAGGATATACTGAAATTGTGACGATACTTTTACTAGCACTTTGAACTCCGCTGTAATGCGGTGCAATCAGCTCCCTAATTGATCTGATTATGGCTTATTCACTATAATGTGCTTAAAACGTTCGGAAAAGAATGGGTCGTGCTCGTGTGTTCTCGTTCGACTGTTCATAAAAGCTTTTACACGACTACAATAATGAGATTTATCATTGCTTCTCACAGGAATTCATTTAGCTCAGGCAATATATGTCTGATGGGTTCAACGTGGGTGAATGTTAATGATGGTGTTCAACTGATTACCATCTCAGAACGTGGTCTACCGTGCCAGTGTGAGCCGTTGGTCCCGAGCTTGACTATACCGTCCATCCCATTGGCATGAAAACCCTGCGTCGACGGCCAGTCTCCGCTAAAATTGACCGCCATGGCTGAAAACGCTTAGAAGGGCTACCTATTATTGTGAGCCACTCATTGCTTGCGGGGGGAAGCCAAATTCCAAGTGGTCCAGTTGAATGGAGGTGGTGTTCAGCTGGTTACCCAGTCCAGCGTGTACTGACCTGTTGTTGGTTCTCGCGCTGGGTGACGAGGCGGGCCTCAACGCAGTCACGTGTCTCCAGGAAGGCGCGGCGCTGCGCCAGCTCACGCGGGTGGTGCGTCATGATGCCAGCTACGTTGCACGCGATCAGCGTCGCCACAGCGCAGTAGATCTCCTGGGGACAAGATGTGAGTCAGCTGATGTCTTTGTGGAGAGTACAGTAGCGGTGCCGACCACATTGACTTGTAGATGTGTACACTGGCAGCCAAAAAGGAAGGCACTTTGTGTTATTTATTTTATCAGCACTGTTCTCAAAACCATCCAGCAAGTTCTAGGAAACGATCGGCGTAGTTACGAGAGGACGTCGAGCCTCTCACAGGGAGAAGGATATGTCCCTGTGGTAGAAATGTCTGATATTGTCGCTGTTCTGATACTCACATGGACGTCAGCAGCCTCGTCGAGGATGATGTGTGCGCCGATGTTGACGATGCCGAGCGCCAGGCCGGCCACGGTGGCCTCCAGCAGCCGCACGGGCAACGTCGCGTACGTCGCATACGTGAACAGTGCGCATGCGCCGGTGCTGATGCTCAGGGACCTACACAAAAACAACCACATTATTTATGTATTTATGTCAAGTTTTATCTAAGCGTTTCGATGGCAAAAGGTTCAGAATGTTCAGATACGTTGGGAAATATTGCAGTTACGCAAAATAACTCATCAAATACCATATATTGTCATCAAGTGCGCAGGTTGGACATGCGATAATTTGGACTGCCTTAAAGATACACCAATACACCTGCTCTGTAGTAGTTCCTAGATCACACTCGAGACAAAAGTTAAGCTGGTAGAGAACTGGAGACTTAAGGTTGCAGTCATATCATGGTCTTAAGCTTCTCGTTTTAGATGGTGAAGGTATTCACCGCGTTAATAACCTATTTCTAATATTTTACAACTGCAAACGTGCAAAAAGCTCCAGTTTCACGACTGTCCACAAATAAATTAGGGTAGATGCGGAGACGATGAGGATGTAACACAAAGTGTATTGTTAATTGTTATGAGTGTCTTTAGTGGCTGCGTCTAGACGCCAGATGGTGTCGGTCGCAGAGCCACTCACGCCGGACGTGTCCGCCCAAGTATAACGTCTGTTAGCGCGCATTCTCCCAAACGTTTTACTTGTCTTTGTTACAGCTTATTTTCGTTTGTATGTAGCTAGTTAGCTACCTATACTTTGCGATCCCTCGGAGTTTTACACGAATGTAGGACACAGTCAACATCATGAAAATAAATAACGTCTAAAAAGATTGTATTGAAGGTAGGGTACAGTCGACGGAACGGGAACACCTTCCGGCTCTCAGGCGCGCCGCATTACCCCGAACGACCACTTTCCGGCGCTCGTAAACGTCCTCCCCCCTCCCCTCTACGTGTACCCTCGGACACCCTACACCCGCGGCCGTTAAAAATGAAACAATAACACCTTTAACGACTGGCAAATTTGCCCGAATATTGTCCGAGTAATGCACTATCCGATAACACCTCGCCGTAAAAACGTTCACCGACTATAAAGTCGGCGATAAAGCCGCGCACGACTACGCGCTCTACACTACGGTAGCTACGCTTTGATCTAAACTGGGTACAAACACGTCTCCCGCCACACTTGTAAACTTCGTTGGAAACGGAATTACGAAGTTTCGGTACCATTTGAAACAGTTTTCAAAATCTGGTGTAAACAAATGGACCCTTGCTCTGCGGTCTGTTTGAGGCGGCCGGGTGGAGTGGAAAGTTTTAATTTCAATTTGACACAAGTTACGTGCCGCCGGTCGCTGGCCGCTCGAGCAGTCGCCGGCAGTCGGCGGCAGTGGCGGCAGCCGGCGGCAGTGGACGGCAGCCGGCGGCACTCCGCACCCGGCCGTGTTTGCTCAACAGTTGACTTGTTACTCTCTACCCGCCGCACTGTAAAGCTCGGTTTCACTGTGTGAGACCAGTCGTCGAGGGGTGGCCCCTTCGACGATTGGTCTCGTAATGAACACACAGTCAACATTTACACTTGTTGTTCTCATAATTTCCTAGGACATTTGTTTTTATTTATTTATTTATTTAATTTTAAAGAAAGCTTACAGACTAATAATTAATTAATTAATTTTAATGAACATTCTGAAATGTAGTTTAGAAATTCGGGGGATTCAATAAAAAATATTTTTAACGGTTTTGGGGATTCATAGCTTAGGTGACTCGACCCTGGGGTGTACAGTACCCGGCGATAAATATTGCACATCGACCTTTGGAAAGAGACAATCGACAAATTTCGGCTTCGTAGAGCGTTATCTCTGTCGCACACTACCTATGTGACGGATTGTGACGTTTTGTCAGTCGTTGTTCAAGTGCGATAGAGTGCGGTCGCGTCCAATTCAAAATATATACTAAGAGTTGTTAACACCCCCAAATTTTAATAATTTAATTAAAGTTGTACTATGGAATCTTTAGGAAAAAGAGGGAAACCTTTACGAGGTCAGTCACGAGAAATGATCTACAATGTTTATAAATATTTTGTAACCGAAGCTGACAGTTTTAAAAAAAATGAAGATGTAAGTTGTTATTTTAAGAAGTTTCAAGAGCGAGTTGCAAATGCCACTGGAATTTCAAGAAGAACTTTGAACAATATATTAAACGAAGTCAGTACTGAAACACATTCTACTGAAATTAAGTTCAGCTCTCCAAAAAAAGGGATACCAAAAAAGCAATTTCGTTTGGATATAAAGCAATTTTTTTTAATGGTGTTTATTTTGTACACTACAGCTGTAATTTTCCAAAATAATTAATAAATACATAAACATAATGTGAACATGTTTTTTTTTATTTTATTTTACCCCAACTTATAGCCATCACATAAAGAAAAATTGGTGTATTTTATATAAAGAATAAAAATAATTATCAAAAGAAGCAAATCATAATAATAATTGTTTTAATAGCTCCTAATAGATACCGGACTGTTTGTATTTCGTGCGACAGAGATAACGCTCTACGAAGCCGAAATTAGCCGATTGTCTCTTACCAAAGGTCGATGTGCAATATTTATCGCCGGGTACTGTACACGTGGTGTATTTTTTTTACGGTTACAATACTTAACCTAGCTAGCGTAGTTCATTGACGCTAGTGAAGACACCAAACTCGTCGCCAAATTCCGAAGTCATTCAAATTGCCATCGACTCGTTAAGAGGAAAAAGTACGGTGTAACGTTGGTTAGTCAAAATTATGTAGAGGTTATAAACTTACCGCAGCACGGAGGTGCCAGCGAAGGCAAGCTCGATGAGCAGGAAGGTGACGAGCACCACGTATGAGATGGTCAGTAGATAGATTTCGTTCATGGCCGGGCGGCTCAGGCACGCCAGAAGGCCTGCAATGAAATCCATATCAGAAACACGTTTCTTACACTAACACCATTGTCACTATAAGAACGAACAATAGGGTAAAAAATCTTATTAGTCCGTCAGATAGATTTCCAAAAAATATTGTACACATAATTATTTTTTCTTTTTTCACGTAAACAAAAAATGAAGACGATACAGTGCTTCGAAAAGTCGTGCAACGTCACAGTTTGGTCCATTTTTACCAGACTATGACGTCATAAGCCCCCTCTCCATGATCTTTGACAAGCTTTATTCTCGTCATTATTTATTAATTTGATGAAATAAAAAACACGTATCCAATTTTTTCGATAATCTAACTAACGGACTAAACAGAATCATATTTTTTTTAGTCAGTCAACTACCCTATTGATCAAATAACTCACAAGCCTCATCTTCATGGAGTTATTAGATAGACCAAGAGAGCTGTTTTCTAATAAATCACCACTAAACCGTTCAGGAGGTGCTGCCAGGCTGCCAGTTCATAAAACGTTTTAAACAACCATTGCTTTATAGCTTTTTAACAGCAGGTATTTTGTAACAATTTTTATGCCACCATTATTAATAATAAATAAATGAAATATGAATGACACTCACAGGCGTACACCAGAGCAGTAATTCCAATGATGATGATGTTCACGATGTGCGCGACGCGCTCCTTCTCGTAGAACAGCCGCTGCGTGTGCGAGGAGCTGAAGGCTTCCAGCTGCTCGTGGAAGCGCGACGTCGTCACGTTCACGTAGCGGTTGGGGTCATGGTATCGGCTGTGGAGAGACAAGGCATCAGGACCAGGTTACCAGCAACCTCTGCCATCATCGCGCATGCTCCACAGCCAAGCATTTGCACGAAAGTACCATCAGGTATACAAAACTAAGTGAAGCACCTGTGCCACAGCGGACTAAGAAGACGTGTTTGGCTAAGGCTATATATGAACTATTTTCTCGCACCAGCGTATTGTAGATGTAGGCAACGTGTCGGTGAAAGAGATACATATTATTATATCGCTAAGTGTCCACAATGCCGGCAAGAACTCTGCCTCCACAAGTTCGTGGCAGTGACTCGTCTGTGTAATGTGCACTCGAATACCTGCGAGTAACAGCCAGTTGCAGTCTTGCACTCCAAACATCACTTAAACTACATCCCCGCGCATGTCACAGGTTGCTCACACACTCGAGTCTGGTTGCTATATCTACAACCAGATCTCGATGATCTCATCGGCGCGGCGGCGGTGGGACAGGTGATACTAAATAGTGTTTCAATCAATTATACAGTAATAACAAGCTCGAGTAGTTAACACTAGTCTAAGTTATTCTAAGAATTTCTGTAGTTGCTACCTTTCGTTTCTCCCTAAATCCAGGCTGCTCAGTGCCCATGCTCAACTTGTTTTATAAATGGTTTTTTTTTTTGTTTTTATATTGGTGGGTGGTGGGATGGATCAACTAACTCCTCCCGCTCTGGGCAGAGCAGAAAGGAGTGTCCAACTCGTAGCCGTATATCTTTGCTTCTTTTACGGTCTCTGAGTTTAATCCCCAACATACTCCTCTCCATTGCTCGTTGAAAGGTTTGCAGTTTGTATGTGACTGCTTTCGTTAGCGTCCAACTTTGACAACCGTATAGTAGAGTGGGTAATATAACGGTGTCCATAGCTTTCTTTTTCAAGCGAATAGGGATGCGTGATTTAAAAACTTCTTTCAATGACCAATATCTTCTCCATGCACTGTTTATTCTACGATCTACTTCGTTCTCTGTCGGTCTGTTAAATGAAATGCTTTGCCCAAGATAAACACAGTTGTCTACGTATGCGATTGATGTATCTTGTATCATCGTACTGACTAAAACTCATCCGTGATTCTTCTAATAAAATTGGCTACTCCTCCGCTATTCTTTTCTGATTCATTTCGTTGCGGGAACCAAGACAGTTAAATCGCTTCTCTGGGATTTCGTCGAGCTTCATTGTCTCGGCGCTTTTCTTGTGGTCGCCACTGTTGATTCTGGCTAACAGGAGTTACAGTGGTTTGGAAATAGTGTGGCGGGCTTGTCCGAATAAAAAAAAAAAATTGGCTTTCCAGTGCCGCGGTGACTCTTTCGAACAAATTCTGCAACTTTGTAAATGGGGCAATATTGTGATTTAGTACCCAAGCAGTCAACCCTCAACCAAAGATTTACTTACGCATAGTTTACGCACTTTGAAGAGGTTTTTTTTTAATAAAAACACTAGCATATAATAATTACACCCCGCTCCGCAAATGAAAGATTTTCTTTTAACTGATATAGGGAGGAGGGAGTGTTTTTTAAGAGTGTTTTTTTTTTTCAAGTAAACACGTGGTTGGAGGCTAGAAAATAAAACATGCGTGTTCCATTCTCACTTGGATTTCTCATTTTTATTTTTGTAGCTGGATAGGTATTGGCTTGTTGAGAATGGGTTCCTGGCAAGCTAAATATTGCTTCGTTCGGTTTTGAAATACAGGAATCTGTTCTAAAAAGGCTGTCGTCATGTCGTGAGTGTACTATGAGTGACATTTTAAACAATGTGTGATATTTAAACTGTAATTGATTAAGTAGCGTAGCTTTTTAGTTTTGCACGTGTTGTTGTAAAAGTGCCGCTGCTGCTGATAACAGTATAATTGAATAAAGGTAACAGTGTTTGCACCTCGACGGAAGATGCGTCCAGTGTACGATCGGTTGCATGTATTTCGTCAGATCTGCCGGACTACACGTCTAGTCGGTATTGTCTTTTACGTGTGTAAGTGTAAGATTAGGTATTTTATTATCTATCTATTATTCGTTGCAATAAATAAACTCACTCCCACACACACACACACGCGAAAAAGAGTTAGAAGCTTGCGAATAAACAGAAGATGTACATAAGTGAGCAGTTGAAATAGTGGTCGTTATAGAGGTCATACTTGAAGTCGGTGCTGTTGAGCGAGAGCGGCGAGCCCAGGAAGCTCTGCGCGATGAACAGCGTGCGCAGCTGCACCACCAACAGCCCCACGGCCACCGCCAGCAGCAGCCCCAGCAGATGCGTCATGTTCGTCTGGTTCATGCGGAGGAAGTAACGTTGGTACAGCATTTCCACCTGAGGACAAACAACACAAATTTGAAACCTTGAATAGAGCATGCGTCTTGAGTTCAACATTACTCCAAGATAGGGCATAAAAAAAAATAAAGACTACATTAAAGAAGGCAAACCTAAACCATGGTTTAAATATGAAACCATAAACAAGCCAGTATTTAAAAGACATTGTGTCCTGTAACGTGTCGCGTGAAGCTGCCCTACCCGGGTCATCTGCGCAGCCGGGTAAGGCGGCCAGGGTAATAGCAGGTCGGACGTCGAGCCGGATTATCCGCAAGGCGATATTATGTGCTCATGTTTGTTGTCATGCTGCACAGTGCACAGTTAACCTAGGTACTAGAATACTGCGATAGGACGCCAACATAGCCTAAGGCACATGTTACTAGATACATGGATAGTTTTCTTCTTAATCGTCAAATACCTATATAGATATCTTTTTAGGGTTCCGTACCTCAGAAGGAAAAAACGGAACCCTTATAGGATCACTCGTGTGTCGGTCTGTCTGTCTGTCCGACCATTCCCACCCCCTTATCTCCGAAACTACTGAACATAAAATTCTGAAAAAAATACATAAATTATAGTCCGGTCAAATTAGACCAAAAACTAGAGGTAAGGTTACATTAATTCCCACCCGGCTGCAATTTGGTAGGGTTATTCAAAACACCATTATAAATGATATGTAAAAAGTCCCCATTGATCCGACACTTTGCTGAAAATCGCGAAAAACCAGTTTTTGTGACTTTTGACCTCAAATGACTTTTTTTCCAAGTGTCGGATTGATGGGGACTTTTTACATATCATTTTGGTGTTTTGAACAACCCTACCAAATTTCAGCCGGGTGGAAATTAATGTAGTTCGACACTTATAGATTACTGGAAAACCTATAAGAAGTCTAAGTACGGAACCCTGCATGCGCAAATTCGACTTGCACTTGGCCAGTTTTTTTAAATCTTAGTGAAGCGTTTGCCCCAGTGCGGGGGGGGGGGGGGGGGAGGGGTACGCGAGTGGTGAGGACGAACTCGCGAGAGTCATCACCTATCAGTTATTGTTTATTTATAATTAGCACCGACAAATGACATCCAATAATTGTCTGTGACGTCCAGGGTCTGATTTAATTTTTGTTTATATATGTTTTTATTTTCGCGTTAGTAATGGCGTGACGATGGATGCATTTAAATGAACCAATGAATAGATTGTGGTGAGCATCTGATATCCTTAAGGCGCTAACAGCCACCGAAACTAGTGCCACCCACATCTTATCACCCCCAAAAGTGGTCACTTTAATCAGTAATTCTCTTAATTTATCAAGTCTAGAATCATGAAAAGTGATTTTAAAAATACTACACGTTATTCACTAGCATGCGGTTTTGGATTTTTCAAATTTGTTGTTATTTTGGAGTAAAACAAAAAAGATGTGCGTGGCGCTAGTTTCTTGTTTAGTGGTGCCTTAACTATCTCAATTGCTTGGCCTTTATTTTATTTTGATACCAATTCATGTGGTTATCCGCAATAATAATTATACAGAATTTTGTTGATTTTTCAAAAATCGAGTATAGTCCAAGATCCCAGGGGCGGCCCTGGGATCTTGGACTATAATCGATTTTTAAGCGTCTGTTAAGCAAAACGGCCGCTAGGAAGTGTCTGCGAGTATTGGCAACTTATTTTTAAGGATATTGCCTACAATATACGTAAAAATCAGCTTGTAGAAAATACGTGAAGTAAGTAAGTGATGTGTGGTCTTACAGTAGGTTATATATCTCAAAAAACTACCCATACACAATTAACAATATAAGAAATTTTAAATCTATTAACAATCTCTTCAATATTTGTTATACAACCAATAATTTCTACAATATACGATTTTGAATACAATCAATAAAATTCATAAAAAAAATATCAGATTACAATTTAAATTAATTATATTTTTATAATTAGTCAAGTTTTCAATTGTCAAGGATAATAAATACATAGTTGCCAGCTTGGTTTGTTACATTTCCAAAGCACCGTTTCCGTCCAAGCAAGCTAGCTGGTAGTAGTGTGTTCTTAGTTCATACTAACACTACTCAATCGCCCACATTTCCTTCGTCAGAAAATACGTGACGTCTGGCGGCCCTGGGATCTTGGACTATTACCCAATGTAGTCCAGTCAAATTAGGATTTCACCTCGGAATTTGAGATACCCCCAGCTACAAACTCGTATAAAGTTGTATTTTGTCATCCTAAAAGTTGCCTCAAAATTCACTTATGGTAGGGTGTCCGCATCTATTAAAAGTCTAAGGTCAAAGGTAACAAAAACCGTTTTTTTTGCAAATATATCTCGTTTCCTATGGGTTTTTCGCTATTTGTATTTATGATCAATATTGTAGAGAATTAGATTCCCTATAACTTGTAGAACATTTCAGATTTCTAGGTCCAAAGGTTTGGGCTGGGCGTTGATGAGTCAGTCAGTCAGTTAGTCAGTCAGTGAGCCAGGACTTTTTTTTTTAATTATAATTTGTCATGTGGTCTCGAGCATTCGTTGTTGCGGTTTGCGTCGCTGCGTGCTTTCGTGCTCGCAGTGTTCGTTGTTGCGGGCATTCGGTGGCGTGTGGTTCGGCGTGGTGGCTTTCGGAATGACGTATTGCAATCGTAGTTTCGTTTTTTTTTTGTGAAATGTTCTTCTGACATTCAAAAGTGCGTGTAATGGCTTAATTGAAATAAAGGATTTGAGTTTGAGTTTGAGTTTGAGTCCGAGATTCTTACCTAATTTTGGCTAATTTGACTGGACTAATGTTAATAAAAAAATTATGGAACAATCCTAAAAACTAAAAAATAATTTTCCAAATCGGTTCAGCCATCATAGAGTAATCGGTGAGCATACATAAAAAAGATTCCGACTCCTCCTCCTCCTCCTTTTTAAAGTCAGTTAATTAATGTGCTTTACCTTCTATCATCATTCATCAGGTCAACCTAATAATCTGAAAGAATACAACTATGAGTAGGTAAAACTGTGGCAAAACAAACGCATTCAAACAAACAAAAGTTGTGGACTTCAGAAGCTGACATTTCTTCTGAAGTACATTCTAAGTACTTTTGAAGACGGTTTTTTATTTTTGTTAAAAGTTTTTAATTAATTAACTTTAAACAAATAATAATTGAGGATGTTCAGAATCAAAATAGATGATGGATAAACGTGATAATGGTAGATACAAATATCAGCTCCAAACATAGAATTACCTAGTAATGACTGAGCCGCTTTCTGTGAACAGCGATACCAATAAGCATAGTGATCCTGGTAATATAGATTTTCTCGGAATCATTTGAGTTTGTATACACGAAGCTGATCTTAGCAGTTCTTATTAGTTGGCGCTATTCAGTGGTAAACACGACGCGACCGATAAAACACGCTTTGGTACTTGTGCACGAAACTACATCAGAACATACATTAGTTACCTCGTGTCTTCGCTGTTCATTTCATGCAACTAATTGAGCAAAACTTTCTGAGTTATCGTTCAAAGTTTACAAAACGCAATGTGCGCAATAACTCGAGAACAAGTATTTCAAGAACTGCTGAGATTCTAGAAATTAATTTACGTTACCTCTAAAGAAGTTTATGAAGTAAAACGTTTTCTGTTCATGACTTGTATGGCAAGTTCTGCGCGTTCTCGTCTCAAGGAACACTCATTGTGGTTAAACAAGGTTTTTGTAAGTTTTAATGAATAGTTTATTTAAGTTACCGCCAGCAGAGATGAAGCTACAAAGCAGGTCATAAGAAAAAAACGACGTGATTACTGTTATTTCAATAAGGAGCAAGATAACCTTATGATGACAGAAAAAGGTGGCTGTAAAAAGAAAATAAAACCGTTTTAATGCTTCGAAACATAACAGAGAAAATCCCAGGCCGCCATTTAACACAATGTCAAATCTACCCTGCCGATAACTTACCCAAAAATAAAATATTCCAAGTGGTTATAAAAGTGTCCATAATGGCAGACGAGCGATAATATCGTATAAACGAGGCGAGGGGCGCGGGGGACACGAGCCGCAATGGCCCACAATGGACCCCGGCAGGCTCAAGTTACAAATAATTCCGGGATGCTTAGCCGACACGCAGTTGGCTATTACCATGTTGTTGAACATTTTTCTGATAAATAATTGTAGTCTGGAACTCTGGATGCTCAAGGCTCGTCCTGCCTGTTCCTCGGGGATCACTCGGATACATTACACTCCGGCGAGCTTTGTGTTTGCTTTGAATTAGTTACAGATTAATATCCTCCATTATTATTAAAAGGTATTTCTAGTTAACATGTTGTTTTGGTATTATCTATACTAATATTATAAAGCTGAAGAGTTTGTTTGTTTGTTTGTTTGTTTGTTTGTTTGTTTGTTTGTTTGTTTGTTTGTTTGAACGCGGTAAACTCAGAAACTGCTGGTTGGAATTGAAAAAATCTTTTTGTGTTGGATAGTCCATTTATCGAGGAAGGCTATAGGCTATATAACATCACGCTTCGGCTAATAGGAGCGGAGCATAAATGAAAAATGTTTCAAAAACGGGAAAAGGTTTTTCCTTTTTGAGAGCTTCCGCTGCGTGCGCTGCGAAAACGGCTTAAGTTACGTTAATATCATGTATGAAGGAATTGTTCCTCTTTAAAAGTTCTAAAAAAAAGTCCGCGACAGCATATATCTTTTAAGATTGACTCACTGTAACCTTTTTTTACAGTTAAACTGTTAGGTTAAAAAGAATTATTTTTTGCGAAGCTTATTTAACCCATATGGTATTAATCTATATCTAAATAAATGTGTTTGTTAGAACGGAAATTTAATATAGAATATTTGTGCCCTTTACTCTATACAGTTTAAACAAATATCTTAGAAGATATCGCAATGTAAAAATATCCGCGCGGCAAAATATTTCGCGCGTCGCAATGTAGGTACGGGGGATTCTGGCTGGCCTCCGGGAAATTCAAATTCAAAATATTTACTGCATCATAATGTTTACAAGTATAGAGTGTTATAGTATATTTATCGGTAAGAGATACCTATAGTAATTCACACTTTAATATAATCTAAGCTAATCTAAACCATCTGAACTATTATAATAAAGAGGAAAGATAAGATTTTTTGTTTGTTACGATTTAGCTTAATTTATGTCGGATAGTCGATATCGAGAAACGTTATAACCTATATTTATGTGACGCAGACGAAGTTGCGTGGGTCAGCTAGTAAGATATAAATTGCAGTGTTCGTTGTTGCGGGCATTCGGTGGCGTGTGGTTCGGCGTGGTGGCTTTCGGAATGACGTATTGCACTCGTAGTTTCGTTTTTTTTTTTGTGAAATGTTCTTCTGACATTCAAAAGTGCCTGTAATGGCTTAATTGAAATAAAGAATTTGAGTTTGAGTTTGAATTAATATATTAGTTTGATAACAAACGAGCTGACCTACCTGCTGAGGAGTTTTCTCAAATAGGTACATCAAGTTATAAATAAAGCTTCATGCGTTCAAACACATTTTTATTCGTTTGCGAAAGCTTCAGCTTATTCCAACGTTGCCGCGTTTGTGAGTCAGACTTATCTGTTAGCGTACAGGTAATATTTCAAAAGTGGATACAGAGAAGACTGACTAAAAGAGCATAATCTAGCTCTACTTTTTACACTTTTATTTATTACATTTCAAAAGCACGATTCACGATAAATATGATTAAGAATGAACAGACACGGCGAGGAGAAATCTCGTGGACTGACAATAGCTACTTACTTTAGGTAAGTAGCGGCGTTCAGCATCCTTTTGTTGTGCTGTTGTTGACAGGATAATCTTTTCGGTACGGCCGGAGCTTAGGCGGAGGAAGGAAATTGTTATCTATCGCTCATTTTAGATATTAAATAGGCTCATTTTGCAACGTTTCATATCTACCTACACAGACGTCGAGTATATTTATTAATTGACTATTTAAATTAAAGTCAGTCGACAAAGAGTCGAAAAATGTTGATTAACTCCAACCAGTTGTGATTCCCCTTCCTGCAACGCCGCCGCCTTGTGACGCTCGAGGTCTGAACATCCTCCAAACATGCAACCGTACGATACGCCGCAATAATTGCATCGCCTTCAAGCCACACGTCAACCTCCACGTTTAGAACATAGCTATACTTATACCATTTAAAAATATCTGTCAAAAACATTTATAATAGGCTTGAAATATAACCGGCTCAAGCGAATAATACGCGCGCTGGACGAATCGCTCGACGAACAATCGGCTGCCGAGGCCCGACGAAGCCTCGTTAAGCCGCATTGTTACAGGAAAATTAAAAATAAAACAAACTCCCGACTGAACTAGCTGCTGCTGTATTAAAAAGCACATTTAAAACATTTGAACGTGAACGTCATAGCTACTTAAGTCATTACAGCCGAGCGACTGTGCACTCGTTTTAATTCCCACTCAAAGATATTATTTGAATGGAATTTCTCACAGCTTTGAGCGACGAGCTTTGTGATGTAAAGTGTTTAGTGTACCGCGATGAGGTCGGAGCCTGAGCACCCGTCTCCCGCCTGCAAAGCGCAGCGCAGCGGAGCACTAACTTACCTATTATTTCACTTATATAAACGTGAGATGAGCATTTGAGCAATGTATTAAGATTTATGAAAAGAGCCGTCGCGCGTTATTTCTTATTACACGAACCATTCGATTGCCAATTACGTTTTGTTTGTCTGGGAGAATGAGAAGCATTTTTGTTTATTTACCACCGCGGGGAGTTCAAACAGTTTGGCAGACAGACGCGATCTATCGCAGCCTCTGTTGTGTATTGTTAGCTCCCCTACCTCCACTAGGTAGTGCAAACATTGCTAATTGATGAAGAAACGAATTAGCGCGCAGAAGGCACTAGAGCAGAAAGTTCATGTGTCAGCAGAACTGTCACCGAGCTCATTATTGCATACAAGGAAGGAACGGTGCAACTTAAAATCAGGGCAACATTTTGGGATTATGTATTTGTTATGACTGTTAGAATATAGTTATTAGTCTGTAAGCTTTCCTAAAAATAACTAAATAAATGATCAATCATGAATTACTTGCTGTAAAATAAGAAACCTAGGATAACAAACATTTACAAACTAATCAGCAAGCTACCATCAGGAAACAGCGAATGAAACTTCCTCTCGAACTAATAGCCGATGTGTAACAAATAGTTAAATTGCGGTGAGCAGGTTGTATGCGCCCAATGGCGCATTCAACCTGTTAATTGATCTCGCAGATAACTTACTCACTTGTTGTAGTGAACGGCCGAGTCTGCCCGACGGATCCCGAAGCACTTCCGATACGCGGGGATAAATTAGGTAAACGCCTTTCTTTCACCACAGAGTGATATTTTTTTTATTCCAATTTGCTTTTTTTAATAAACGGTTCATGCTTCACACTTCCTACGTTGGACTTTATTACGAAACAAATAATTGAATGTAAGCAAAATGTACACTGGTTGAAAATGCATTATGAAATAAAGTGGCTTCAGATTATTTGTGTAGTATCTGTATCCCCCATCCTTCTCACACAAGTGTGTCCCATCAGTGAGGACGTTACGAGTCCGTAACCACCACCTTGATTGTATCACCAGCATCATCAGCCGATAATGATGGCGATAAGGTGCCGAGCAAACGAATTTTAGATGACTTCATGATCGAGTGAGAATCATTTTAGGGCTCATTTTCAGATTCCTGCTGCGTACATTTTAACTTTTATTCCGTGGCCTGGGATTTAATTTAATGCGATCGAACCGAACACGTGTTGTTCGGCTCGGTCGCGTTAAATTAAATCCCAGTGCAAAACACCTAAAATCAGGTTTAGCACGACGGGATCACAGAGTTATAATCAGAATAATTAAAGTTAGCTGCATCCAGTTAGACTGAAGCTGACCCCAACACAGTTGTGAAAAGTATTTTAAACAGTTACGGGACCGTCATAAGGTTAACTTGAGTCGCTTCATAGGGATCACGATGCCGCATGTTGGTCCATCGCATTATATGAGCTTTAGGAGTGAATGTCGACAAGAATAGCTTGCAGGTGAGGTTTATCCGACAAAACTACTGGTATGTCGGTAAGAACAAATAAAAACCAAGTTAAAATCAGTGGCATGAGGAGGCGCGATCAAACCGCCATTAAAAGTTGGCGCCAACTCAAATATAATGAGCAACTTGTACGCCACTTGGCGAATTGAATTAATACGTCTTTGATTATTTCTGTTTATTTAAACGAGAGTTTGTTACCACAGTTTTAATACCGGGTTGCAAACTTGCATGGTAAGTTTAATTACAGATTAATGTATTGTCAAAAATGGCGCGCGCTAGATAGAGTTCTTACGAGTAGCACAAGTAGCTTGGAATGTGGACACTGCTGGCACACAGATGAACTGTGTCCTCTCCCAGTGGCTGTAACGTGCTGCACGGTCCCGGGGCGGATGGTTGGCCCGATCACATGCAATGGCACTTAATTAACAGATCGTGAGGCTCATTTATCGAACTGAATCTAATTTCAACAGCGATTGTAGCATTTCCCCTCGAGCCTCCCGAAGCCGAAGATCATTGTCTCAAGCAACATCGCTAGTAAAGCGAACTCGGTTGGAACGAATGAAAGCTATTAAGTCAGAGTTCGACGACAGAATGATATTGTACGGAGAGATGAACCAAATTGTTTACGATACTACTGGGCTGGACTACTATAATATCTGGTAGTTTATAGTTCAGAGCTCTTCAATTCATAACGTGTTTATAATGGTATAGTACCCTACAGAGTTACTTTTTCTTGACTATCATCTTTCTGCCTTTGTGCGCAACTCGGTATCTTTTCTGCATACCGCTTCTATCATTACTCGGGTAATGCGTGATGCTAAGGGGGGTAATATGTTTATCAGCATATGCATATAATGCATGTTACATGTTTGTGGCGTTGTGGCGCTCCAGAGACCAAATGCGTGATCCGATTTAGATGGATTTCTTCGTCAAATGATTTGTCTTAATTATGTCACTGAGCACGTGACAGCAATCAACATTCATTATGGTGAAAACCTGACGCCGATTTTTGAAACAGAAAAAGAAAGTCGACGAACTATACTAAGTAGGGCATCATTGAATATGTATTAGAAACTAGGTCATCATTCTCTTACCCTTATCCCAATTCATTTGGGGTCGGTGCAACATGTCTTCTTCTTCCCTAATTCTCTATTCCTCATCATATCATTAGACTCCTCCTTTTTTGCCATAATTATCATTAGACTCCTCCTTTTTTGCCATAATTAACATTCTTAACACAGTCCATCCATCTTTTCTATGGTCTTCCTCTACATACCATCCACATTCATATCCAAAACCTTTCTCACGATATTTTCCTCATTCCTCCGCATCACATGCCCAGACCACGACAACCGATTTCCACACAACTTTTCAGTCAACGGTGCCACTTTCAGACTTCCTCTTATGTACAGTGCGATCAAATTATCTTGGCAGGTCTGAACATAGGCTCTGCTAAATTTTACGCATGTAAACTTGTGAAGAAAACTGTTATTGCCAGCAGATAAACCAATACTTAAACGATCAGAAATTATCTAATTTAAACAGTGAGAAATACAAATAAAATAAATATCATAACACTTTTATACATTAGTTGTAACAAAATGACCTGCACGAAGTTCGGACCTGCCAAGATAATTTGATAGCACTGTACTTATTTCTTATTTTATCCATTTGCGTCACACCACACATCCCCCCTAACATTCTCATCTCAGCCACATGCAAATGCCTTTCATTCATCTCTTTTGTGGCACAACATTCCACTCCATACACGACAGCAGATCTAACCATTGTTTTATAGATCTTCCCCTTTAGTTTAAGGGGAATGCGGGAGTCGCCTATTGTTCCCGTGACCTCCCGCCATTTCATTCATCCCGTGTTAAGGTTTGTGCTTAACACTACGGTCTATTTCGCCATCGCTTTGTAAGAGTGAACCGAGATAACGGAAGGTATTAGAAACTGGGTTTGACATAAATCAACTGAAAGTTTTTTTTATTTCATTTAATTACCTACTTATTTTATTTAAGGAGGTACCTACTTCTTTTTCTTTCATCATAATATCTTTCCTGACACAATCCATCCATAATTATGTTTAGTAACCCTTTTTGACTTTCATATTTTTAATTTTGGTTGAGTTTTCGGGAGCCGCTGTTTTAATTACTTTATAACAACAAACTGGTGTTGTGTCATACTTTTTTATAAAAGTCCTTTCCGTCCGTCCGGGCCGGGCGCGCTCCGCAGTGTAGTCGCGTAGTTGCGCTCAGTGACGACTGACGGGCGACTGTAATACATCAAGATTGTAACTGTTCGTGCTTCATTTGTCGGTTTACCCGCAAATTACGGCCATTAGTTATTCGTCAAGATCTTTTACTTCCCAGTGAACACTCTCAGCGGTTGACTGGGGTTTGTTAAAGTTGTGCATGACTGAGCAGAGCCTAGTAATAGAGTAACTTGCAAATTAATTGAACAGGGCTTGCCAAAAGTTCATTGTTATATCATACAGACAAAATAATAAAAGTTCAAAGCTACCAAAAGTAAATTCCAACACGAAGTGAACTTACGCGCCCACAAGACGGGCAGAGCTCACTAGCTTAGGTAACGTCACCAGGTGTGTCAGCCGTGACGTCCACATGTGACCCCCGAGCCCCCAGCCCCCGAGTGCCGGGGCTCACGTGGCAATCCTTCCGCCCTTGACTGGGCACGGCGCACAGCTTCCGAGTCCCGACAATGATCCGCACTCATTTTAAACGCATACGTACAAATGTTACATCTAACTTTCACAGCTTTTTATCCATTTCTTTATGTGAGACGATAAGATGGAATAGAACCGATACTCGATTTATTAGTTCGGTTTTCTGAACAGATTTTGATCGGAATATACAAATAATGTTATGCTTTTCAGTGTACAGCACTTTATGTTAAGAAGATATCGGTGCGTTGTTTGTGCTTTTCAAACTGCAATTTAGTTGTGTCATAGATCTTGTAACTGATCCAAGCGTTCTAAATGAATTAAGACTGAGAAGATAATGCTAATTCTTGTTTCTCCACACATATAACTCTCGTAAAACACATTTAGATGAGGTAATAATAATTATCTGTATAATTACGACATAATTTAGCCAGTGAAACTAGTGATTAGCTCGATGCCTCCAGCCATTACACACAGCGGACTACGTACGTATAGCTCACGATTACGGCACGGATCCGACACGGCTCCGGCGCGGTACCCACAAATCACGTTATAAGGTAAAAAGGGCAATTCTTGTTTATTTTTCCGCAAAAAATCGACGCTAGCGAGAAACAATCATCTCATATGTGTATTTAATTTTGCTTTCAGTTTTTATAAGGATTCTGTCGAAAAAATACGTATTATAATGTGTTTGCCTTTTGGTTGAGGTAAACAAATCAGATGTTATTAATGTGTCTTTGTAAATGTTTATTGAAGGCTAACAATATGTGACACAGGCGTAAACATCAAGACTCACTGCGGTGCTCAGAGATATTTTATGAATACTTAAATCACTTAGTAAAGATTTGTTATACAAAACCTTCACTAAAATGTCAAAAACTATAACTAAGTGATGGCATAAGTAATAAATGTCTCTGAGTGCGGCGGTAAGTATTTGAATGTCCCCACTTACTGCCGCACTCAGAGACAGACCAGTCCGTGTGATGCGGCTGGTGACAAGCTGTATTACAATCAACCGAGCAGTTCTGTGTTGAAGTCCCTTGTTGTGACAAGTTTACTATACGTCCATAGGTACAGCAGGTTAGCCACAAGCGTGCATGTAATAGACCGGGCTACTCCGCACTAGCGACGCGACGCGGCCGCTGCGGCTCGAAAGCGCTGCGGCCTGCGGTTTAAAGCGCTACCCGCCACTTTAACAATATTGATATAGATCTACAAGCACGGAAGCACCCACTTTGTTAAGCGGCTTTTCATTATGAACATACACTAATACACTGCAGTTTTTAATTATGTAGCATTTAACTTGCGTCGCGTCACTTACCTACATGTTAGTAAACATTAGATAAGTTTACGTACATAAAATCACGCCCCCCACATCCCCCAGCGCGCGGCTGTAACCTAAGATCGCCACATGTTACGACCCTATGCTACTCTTGTTCGAAAGACCCGTTGTTTCGTATGCTTCGGGTTTTCCATGTCTTTTGATTAGAATGCCAAAAACCGGCCAAGAGCGTGTCGGGCCACGCTCAGTGTAGGGTTCCGTAGTTTCCCGTCCGTCACAATAAGTGTTCCCACTTATGAGTTTAAAGGTGGTTATCCTTTATGTTTTTTTTATTTTTTTAATATATATTTTTAATTTTTTTTTTTCACTTTTAAAATGATTTTCCTAGAAAGTCCTTATAAAGTTCTACTTTTCAGATTTTCTAAACTTATGGTTCATAAGTTAGAGGGGGGGGGGGGGGACACATTGTTTTTTACTTTTGGAGCGATTATTTCCGAAATAATTGATATTATCAAAAAATGATTTTAGTAAACCCCTAATAATTTTTTAATACCTTTCCAACAATATATCACACGTTAGGGTTGAAATTAAAAAAAAAACACTTCCCACTTTAGGTAGGCCTGTTGGTCTAGTGGTTAGTGACCCTAACTGCTATGCCGGAGGTCGTGGGTTCGATTCCCACCCAGGACAAATGTTTGTGTGATGAGCACGATCATTAGTTCTGTGTCTGGGTGTAATTTATCTATAATATGTATGTATTTAGAAATATATAAGTATGTTTATCAGTTGTCTAGTACCCATAACACAAGCTCTGCTTAGCTTGGGACTAGATGGCGTTGTGTGATAGTTGTGGAATATTATTATTATTACTTAAGGGGGGTTACCCTAATAAAACATTTTTTTTCCAATTTTTATTTTACCACTTTGTCGGCGTGATTGATACACAAATATTGGTACCAAATTTCAGCTTTCTAGAGCTAACGGTCACAGAGATTAATTGAGGACGGACGGACGGACAGACAGACATGGCGAAACTATAAGGGTTCCTAGTTGACTACGGAACCCTAAAAATGGCACAGTAAAATGAAACTAAAATATAACTGGCGAAAGGAGGTATTATACCTCATAAAAACATAAAGGCGTAATGTTATGATGAAATGGAAAAAATACATTTCCAAGCGATTGCTGCAATCACGACAGATTTGCTGCACAAAGAAAAAACAAACACTGACAACTTCGTCCTTTAGTCCAGTGAAATTAGAGTTTCACCTCGGAATTTGAGATACCCAGCTACAAACTTGTTTATCTGTATTTTGACATCCTTTGTAGGGAATTTAATTCTCTACAATATTGATCATGAACACAGATAGCGAAAAACCCATAGGAATCGAGATATTTGCAAAAAAACGATTTTTGCGACCTTTGACCTTAGATTTTTAATAGATGCGGACACCCTACCATATGTGAATTTTTAGGATGCCAAAATACAACTTTGTACGAGTTTGTAGCTGGGTATCTCAAATTCCGAGATTCCTACCTAATTTTGGCCAATTTGACTGGACTATTGGTCAAAATTGGTTGTTTTCCCCAAATCTGTTCAAATTTTTGCGCCAACATAAAAGATGTACAGCATGGCGTAATCCGCCGCCATCTTAGCGTAATGTCCACAATTTGTTCGCTCATTTTCTTGAGCGTTATTAAATGGACATCATAAACGGCTGGGAGTTGATGTTTTTCCACGACGCAATTATTAAACCCTAAAACGGACTGTCGGATCGGATTTTTGGCTGGCTGAACTTTAGACCGTTGCAAATAATTATGTTTAAGTCATTTGTGGTCATTATGAGATGACTCGCAAAGGAGGAACGGCAGGCGAATCCGCATGACAAGACAAGGTTTTACATTAACCTGAAAATAGCTGTAGCTAACAAGATACTCGTATTTGCATTATCTATTCAAGGCTTGTCAACAGTGATCCTATTTCGTCGCTACATTACGGCAAAGCCGCGGATTTTCCCAACAATATGAAAAAAACATTCATCGACGTTCGGGATCAGGCTGTCAGTAGGTACGCGTGCTCCTGTCAAATCCATCCGCCTTACCTTACTTCGACAAGGTTGTAAACTTGTGAAATGTGTTCGGCGTTAAAACCTTGTCGAAGATTGTAAGTCGTGATATGATTGAAGGCAGCTAGTTTGTTTGAGTTGAGCTGAGAGCCAGTTTGCCGGGTAATCCGGTAATCCGGTTGCGATTAGAATTCACTTTTACGACAGTTTGGATTTACGAGCGTACTGAGGTGAAGTTAGTAGATAGTTATCTGTTTGTTATACGGTGTCAGCTAGATCAACGAGTATATCTGCTACTTAATCGTACTTAAAGTTATTCTCTTTACCACTTTTTAGGGTTCCGTAGCCGAATGGCAAAAAGGGAACCTTTATAAATTTGTCATGTCTGTCAGTCCGTCCGTATGTCACAGCCACTTTATTTAGGAACTATTAAGACTGCACAGTTGAAAATTTGTAGGTAGAAGTATTCAGTAAACCGCTTTACAATTTTCATACAAAAATAAAAGAATTAAGGCGGAGGGGCTCTCTGTATGGATAGCACCCAGCTCACTCAAACCTATACGGGGGTGCCTTTAGATGGTCATTTAAAATGACATTGCAGTTTCTACAACAATTTTCCTCAAAGTCCATCGTTTGAAAGATAAACACTTCCAAAGTGCTTCTAAATATTAAACTAAGTGAAAAATCTAGTAACCGTATTTGCCAAATCTTGCAAGTGAATTTAAAACCAGTTACTTCCAACCGATTGAATTGAAATTTTGAGCAAACCTTTGGTTCTAATGACAGTACCTACATTTTTATGACAGACAAAGACATAACTTAACCCTGCAGCCAGGATCCACACGAGGAAACTTTTCAACGGTTAAGGTGCGGATACGAAAGAACAATCAACATGATTACTCTCATAACCTCAGCCTGAAACCAGGATGGTCTTATTCTCACGGAGGAGCCCCTCAACAGTCAATAACACAGATACGAAAAAAATGTACAGAAATGACTACGACAGAACTAAAATTATTAATAAAAATATCTACTCGTAGGTATTTAAAAATAAGCTTTTATAAAAATGCACTTTGAAGTAGAACATGATTAAAAACGGAAAAAGCAAAATCATGAAAGCTTCTCGCGTGAATAGAAAAGGCCAAAGAAAACCTATGCGCTTTAGCTTTTATTTTCCGGTTTGTGCCGGACCGAAACCGGACATACCGGACTATGAGTTCTGAACTGTTGTTCGTCCAACTATGAACTACGCACTACAGGGACTGTAGTTTGACCACGACTAACACGATGTATGTTTATTCTGTTTAACTATATATCCATTAGATTGTTAAAATTGAATTCAAAGTTTTTTCCTGTTTTTACATTTCAACTAAAATACTTCTGATTACTAATCTACATATTTTAGAGGCCTGCATTGAGCACAGTTACTTTTAATCAAACCAGAGCAGAAAGTAAACTATTTATTTGGGCAACAGAGGTTCGCCTAGCTGAGGTCGCCCTCGACAGAGTTCGAAACAAATTATATTAAGTTCAAGAACGGTTGCACCACGACGCGGGTATATTATACATAGTTAAAAGAAGGTACTAGGAAAATATCGTACGGATGGATCTGCCAAGAAATTTACGGAAATGAAATGGCAAACGCTACTGCATTGAAATAAAATAAAACTGGAGTTCCACGTCTGCAAGCATTTGAACGACATTTCTCGACGAGTCAGTTGTACCTA
Source organism: Diarsia dahlii (assembly GCA_949775195.1). Lineage (NCBI taxonomy): Eukaryota > Metazoa > Arthropoda > Insecta > Lepidoptera > Noctuidae > Diarsia > Diarsia dahlii. The sequence goes on along the minus strand of OX459189.1, from coordinate 34,101,929 downwards.
CCGTGGACAGATACAAACATTCAACAGGTAAGGATGACAGCCGCTAATCGGAACAATCTCGAGACGACTTTTATTTGACGATAAACTTTTGAGGAAAAATGTTAATGTTTTGTTTCCAAAGAAACTTTACAACGAATTTATAAAGTTCTTTACCTATTTCAAAAATGGTGATCAACCTGGAATGGGTTACGTAAGAATTGGCAAGCACAAGCATAAACCGAGGAATAGAAGAGGTTTGGGAGTATAAAGAATCATTTTGTCAAACTTTGTCTATTTTGAGACGAATGAAGAAGGAAGTGTTTAGTACTTGCAAAATAGGGAATGGAACATTTAAAGTTACCGACTAATCATAAAGCTATCATCATCAGTAGGAGAAAAGAAAGGAAGCCTATAGGTAGCAATAATGATGATGAACTGATAGAAATCAACACTAATGAGTGTAATGAAATCAGGACTAATTCATTTAACACAAATTCAATGTTGTTTTACAAATGTTTGTTTTTTTTTCTTCAGGACATATGTTTTCTTTCCCGGGACGCGACAAAGTTCTCTCTCCACATTAACAATGAGTGTGCTCACGGAGCTCGTTCACTCACTGAGGTCCGCCGGGGTCCCGGTAATGGATCCGATTAATTAACTTATGATATCGATGTGATTCTTTCTTCACATATTCTTTCGCTTTACTTTGTACTGATTTCAAGCCAAATTTTGAAATATGGTTAGAAGATAACGATTGTATAAATCCTGTTGTACCATCTTCGCTATAATGACTGGTTACAATCAAACAGCACGGTTGAACTAATAGTCGTCGTAAGTAAGCCTCATGTGCACTTGGCATAAGGGACGATTTAATTACTACATACATAATATCTGGCTTCGGAGGATCGTGATAAAATCCATAACTGCTCGATTTGATTATGGTGTAGTTCACACATCAGATGATAGCTATTGACATAGCTACCATCTAGTGTGTCTGACAGTCTGACGCATACATTAAGAGATTGGTCTAGAATGGGTCACACACTCGTAGGATCTTGAGCAGATTCAGTGTTCGAATGACACATAGACAGACTCCGAATTAAAATACGACACGCGTAAACGTGATAAATGATTTCTTTTTACATTCGACATACTTTTTCGTTATGTTCACATGACTGAATGTCGGGTTTAACAGGTTTGATGCGCTAAGAACACGACTTTATTGGTACCAATATTGGTCTTGTTGTCGAAAGCACTAAAATATAGTTGCAACAAATGTCACAATATTTAATATTTCGTGTCCAAATCCCCGGCAGCTCTGGGGCGACTTACTGAAGCAAACACACAAAGCGGGCTTGCGGGACGTATCCCCTTCGTTTCGTCATGCGGCTTCCCATAAGCCGGCCGTAGCTCGCCGTAACTCCGGCGGCGCACCTAGCTTACGTGTAGCTCACCCGTGCAGGTGTGCAGGTGTGCAGGTGTGCATACACTCGTGCTTGTAGCGATGTTACCTGCTCGAGTGCTGCGATATGCAGAATTGGGTCGCGCGACGAGTCTACCGAACCAAAATATTCAATCGCTTTAGATCAAATTTGAAGCTGCTCGGAAATAAGTTTCGTATCGCTCAGTTTCCAATATCCCAAATAAATTGTGTACGGCATCACAGCATGTTTACAAGCGCTCGGTAACATTGTGCTCAAAACGTGATTGTTTGCGATTTGTAAAGATTCGGCCTCGTGACGGGCCATGGTGGTATTGTGCGTAATGTAAGGCCGACGCTTTCTGACACAATGACCCAATTCCCTTGCTTACACAGCTACGACACAAACGGATTCCTTCATCTCGCTTTCTTTCTGAAATCGTTGTCTCCTTCAGATATCGTCTATAATGTAACCAATTTGTCGTTTCGGGTAAATCTTCGATAAGTTTGTGAGCGACGGCAAACTTGTCACCTCTCACATATAAACAAATAGATTACTTCGACAGACTAGAGGGTGGGGGTCGTTCAGTTCGGGAGGGTGGGGGGGGGGGGTGGCTAATTTTATGCGCGGAAACGGAACTCCTATTGAGTGACAGTAAGTTCACGATCGGGATTCACGATAAGTGATGTTTAACGGACAATTTGGGTCCGGGTGCTCAGGACGCGGCGTGGCGGTGGCGGCGCGACCTACATCCATGTACCGCTGCGCGCTGTCGTTGTACATATTATACGGGTGAAGGACTCCTTTGACGACGTTTGGGTGTTGAATGGCGGGCCATCCGCTTGATTATTTTTGTATTTACATTAGATTCTTTATCAAGACAATTTCTCAGATACCAGATCTAAGTGATCTACATCAGCGAGGTTCTAATCGAGTACACGTGCAGCTCACCCACACCGTTTGTTGCTTGAGGCGCCCAGAGGTAACTGTAGAAAGGAAATCTACTGAGTGGCGCTACAAAATACAAGCACGACCTGCCCACAAACCGCTGCTTAGACCAAATGGCGTTAGCGTGACATTACCGGTTTTTCATATTTCTGCTGAACATTATACAAAGCCAGGAGTACTGCGACTTGTGGCCAAGCCACAATGGGCTCGTGCTCAGCAACTTTGTCTGAAACTCGCTCGCAAACAATTGGGGGCGTCAACAAAACATTTTTCATTAAAAGCTTACACGGGTTGAGCTCGGGACTCGACTGACATGTTTCACTTCAACCAGATCACATTTTTTGATAAAATATTATATTTTTGCATCTCAGACAGCTGAATATTTCAGGTCTACACGTGTAGTACCTATATTGGGTTAGAGTTAACTTCCAAGCTTTTTGTTATTTCTTGTGAGTGGAATTTGGCTGAGCTAAGGATATTTTCTGTTGTTTCTATATACCTGGAGACATAATATTTAGGTATACTAGACCTCAGGATAGGCTGTTACTGTATAGATCAGCTACTGAGCACAAACATAATTATGTATCACGAGAGTTATATCATGAAAGCCTTGCTTCTGCAGAAGGTAAAAAACAATTACTTATTTCGATTTTTATTTAAGAAACTGTTCGGGTACTATTCTTTCGGTACCCCAATAAATGTTTAGTCAGCCGTAATTTATTTTTACTGATACATTATCGTGCCCTTTGAGGTGAACCTGATAACCCGGAACTAGTAGCTCAGCTTGTGAGAGTTTTCGTTCATCCCATGCCCAAATTTTATTCGAACTGAGACCGCGTGGCGTGGACACCGATTATGGTATTGGTATGTTCCGCCTGTCACCTGTGCGCTGTGCGCAGTTTCTCATTCTATCTCTCCTCTTGGTTGCGCTCTGGCAATGTGTATTCTGTACTGACATCGACACCGGAGTGTGATTTATTCGTATCGAAATGAATGAGGTTTTCTTGTGTGTGTGTGTGTGTGCGAACCACACACACAAGTGTGTGTGTGTGAAATCACCATAAAAACATTACCTCCATATTATTTGGAACACATTTTTTGAGGGTTTAATTTTATTGCACGATTTACAATACGATACGATATACGAAATAATTATGTAAGGTCCCATTAAAATAGATGGACAAACTTTGTCAAACATTTTAGGTGAGAATAAAATCACATTAATCAGTGCTTTTTACTTATACGAGTAAAATGGTCATCAATTACAAAGTTATATTATACAGTAAGGAATGAGTGTAAACTCAGTTTAATCATCATTCATCATCATTTCAGCCAAAAGACGTCCACTGCTGGACATAGGCCTCCCCCAGGCGTCGCCACATTGACCGGTCCCGTGCGTCTCTCATCCAGCGGGTTCCTGCAACCTTGACCAGGTCATCGGTCCACCTAGTGGGAGGCCTTCCAACGCAACGTCTTCCGGTTCGCGGTCGCCATTCCAGAACTTTTCGGCCCCATCGGCCATCCGTTCTGCGAGCAATGTGCCCGGCCCATTGCCACTTAAGTCTGGCGATTCTTCGGGCTACGTCGGTAACCTTGGTTAGTTCAGTTTAATAGATAAATAATTTATCTATTAAACTGAGTTTAATTGTGACAATAATCGCGTGTCGTGCGAGAAGGGTTCTCTCTCGTAGCAAATGAGGTCTTGTGGGGTTCATGAGTCTGGGGACACGAGAAACATTATATCTACGTCACTTTCGTCTTTTATGCCACTTTCGTCTGGCTCTACACGTATTTAGTCTCAAATTACAACTAACAAGTACAGTGGTGACCAAACTAAACATATTATCACGAATATAACATATTTAACAAGTTTCCATTTGTAACAATTCGGTGAATGTGTAGCTGATGTGTGCATGAAACAACACAACCCTTCCAATTCAACAAACAATAAAAGAAAGAAGAAAGTCAGGGTTAATTTGTGTCCCGTTGGGGCTGTGGATTATCGAAAGGTTAACGCGGCTCCGACACAAGGGCGAAGAAGGAACATGGGTTTGGTTTTTAGTCAGTAGAAGTCGGACACTCCCCTTCGCTCTGCCCAAGAGCCCCTCGATGATTTTCCACCCACCAAAAAAAAAAAAGGGTTAATTTGTGCGCTCTCTATCTACTGCTTGACGTCAGACGTCAGTAGCAGCAGTGGCGACAGTGAGTACGCGCGTGACGTCACGTCAGCGTTACGGCGGCGTGACGGCAGCGTGACGGCGGCGTGCCGTCTATTTCGGTGTGCGCCACCTGAGCGTGATTTAGAGACGCCGTAAAAGATTCGTTCGATGGCGCGCCTCGCTCCATTATAACGTGTTTTATGGCGCACAGAGACGAGCGAGGTTTGTTCGTGTGTTTGTGTGTCTGGAAACGGATTGCGTCTATTACTAAATCAGCGAGAAGAAGAAACAGTGTGAACTATTGAGTTTCGGTCATCTTCTATGAACGTTGTATAGTTGAGAGTAGAACTAGTCTGAACTGAATAAAATTCAGTGACGTGTGCGAGACACAAGATATTTTATTGACGTCACTAAACTGCTAATTATTGACACTAACACAATGTATAAGTATTAAATTATTTCACAATCTCTGATCACAAAAACCACGTTAAATAAGATAAGAATGTTATGTTTACACATTGTAGTGTTACGTCACGGTAATAATATATTAGTGAAATCGCGCGATTATTTTTAGAGAACGCCATCACTCACGCGAATGTCTGTGTAATACATCTCACCGGCATGTTACTCATAATTACACATTCTTTCTACTCTAGAACACGAGACGGTTTTACTCATCTGGACAGTTTGTAGAAGTTCTCCACATGACTAGCGTCGAGCAGCTCAGCACCCACCGCTCGCTGCACCGCGTGCGAACAAGGCTCAGCAGAAGCCGCGGGAACAAGTGCTCTCTATTTAATGTAAAATAAATATTTACTCGGCAAGTCAACCATGGAGGCGCAGAAATAAATTTATCGTCCGCGAAAGCAGACATTAACATTGTTGTTCTAGTGGTAAATTGGGATCGCTTCTTGATAGTTTGAGTGTTGTGCTCGGGCAGAGTGTACATCTACGGAGACAGACGCGTCGTCTGTTTCTCAGTGTTCACTTGAAACAGTGAAACTAATAAAGCTTTGAGGCGTGAACAACTTTGCACACTTTCATTCACTCGTCAATTAACAGTTCACAAGCGCTGCCCATCACTACTGAGTTTATAATGTTGGCAGATTGACTCCACTCGTAAGCTGTTTGATTTTAGGATACTAAATATTTGTTGCTGAACTAATACAGTTTCCTGCAGGGGGAGCCTCCAGCGCGGCAGCGTCCATTAGAGAGGATTTACTCTAACAACGTGCGCTGCTAGTGAGCGCGCTTTCAAATTAGACCCAAACTAAAACAGAATTCAACAGTATAAAGAGTAGTAAGCCCCCAAACTACTCAATTTGATAGCTGCCAAATTAAGCTCATTGAACAAATAGTGTGAAATATCGCCGCACCACAGAGACACGCCGTCTACGCGTCTGTGCGCCGCTTTACAAAACTGAATGTAGCGTAGGTACGGCACTCGGAGTTATTATAGTAGTAAAATTACTAGAACTGAAGTTATCGCCTGTTCAAATCTTTTTTCAGAAAGGTCAGTGTTAGGAGTTACGAGAATTCAGTAAGATGGTGAGTAGGAGTGGGCCAGTGGGTTCCTGCTCACTTGTAAATAGAATTGTGATGGAAATACCGACCGTTAGCGAACAAGAATAGACGATTTGTTTATGAAGCACATCAAGCGTAGTTGATACAACTCCGGCTGTACTCGTATGTCAACTAAACGAGATATCTGTGAGTTTCATTTTACGATGGTGGCGGGAATTAAGTAATATACCTACGTTTATTTGGTTATAAATAGAGATTATTATTATTTCATTTCTTGGATGGAGCTTTGAAATAAGTTAATTGTTTATCCAAATGGTGCTAATTACATTTCTCTCTCTACAAAGTAAAGCTATAAGTAAATATAGTGTTGCGTAGGAATCGGAACTAATTAATTCATATTTTTAGTCTAAATTGTGTTTGTCTTCCAAGCTTTGTTACGGACCTAGTTAGTTGATACTTACGTGTGACTATTGAGACTACTCCGGGACGGCTGAGCCGTGTTGTCAAACTATCGCCCTCTACGGCTGAGCCTGGCAACACATGCTACAGTCTGCTACAATAATTAACTTGTTCGCGTTTATTAATAGACACCGCAAGCTGATACAGTTATTATAGTAGGTAAAGGTATTAAAAGAACAGAAAATGTTTCGGGTCTACAACTTAGACAACACTGAAGAGTTAATCTGAGGTCTACCTTTATGTGCATTCACATTTCTCCAGTTATATTATTGTTGCCTGTATATCATGCCATAAGTGGCAATAAAGTCAGGAATGAGCATTTGAGTTTAGCGCATGGCATTGATATCCCTCACGGTCCTCACAATTACCAGTGTGTTGAAGCACATCGTAACAAACGCAACAGTCCGCGGTTTTCCAAACAGCCCGATCATCATCATCATCATCATCCTATAATGTTCCCACTGCAGGGACTCAGGCACCGATTACCTGTGACTCAGGCCTCCGCTCTAGGAGAGGGATGGACTATAATCCACCACAGAGACCAAGTGCGGGTTGGTATAGATGTGACATATCTTCGAATTTTTTGGTTCTAAGACATGCTGGTTTACTCACGAACAGATGGATTACTATAATTCAATAATAATTATCCTTTCATTTACAAGAACGTGTTATTAACAGTTCATTGCTGTATTTGCTCAGAGCCTTTGAGTACACCGCCGTATTTGGCCAGCAATGTTGATTGTACACAGTAACTCGTATCATGCAGGTACTAATATAGCCCGCTTGGATGGACTGAAGCTGTAATCAAACATTTCATAATATTCACAATATAAATACAAGAAAATTATAGAGGTTTCCTTGAGTTACAAGTCGAGCTCCACGATAACTGACAATTAATGCTTGTACTGACTGGACGGGTCCTCAAAAATCTGTGTGGTTCTTTCTTCAAAAGTCCATCTTAGACACTAATCTGCATAGTCTTCATGTGCGTATTAGGTATACCAAGATTATGTGTGGTCCTTAAAAGAGACTATGACCTCTGAGTTTAGGCAGGCACGAAACACCGGCCCCATTAGTTTTTAAAAAGTGAATTGTAAAAGGTGTTTGTAATAATCTATTTATTTTATTTATTTATTTAAGGACAACCAACAAAGCATTCACCAAAATACATGTTGAAGTTCTCATATTACGATGACATTGTAAAGTGTAGCCTTAATTAAAGGCTGCCACGGCATGCATTAAACATAGGAGTAGAGTAGACATACGTTTTTACTTCAAAAAACAAGATTTTATAAATTAAAGCTAAAAATTAAAACTGGACTCTTTTGCCAGCAATGGAAGAGAAATAAAATTTATGACGTACAAACAGTTAATGAATCTATACGAAAAAGATTTATTTATTTGTTTATTTAGATTTGCAAAATAAACATCAGTTATCATTATCATTACCCTATCTTTTTTATTATTTTGATTTTTGGGTGTCACTATAACAAAGCATGGGTTTGCTCGTTCATAACTCATTTTATTATGACTTTTCAATGCTAGGAGCGCGAATAAAAAAAACCAACTGTTGAAATCAACAGCTTTGGATCGGTTCACTAAGAAAGTAATTTTTCACATTTAATGCATTTACTGTTGTGTGAAAAACGAAATTACCAAAACCAACAAAACGTGTGATTTCAGATGAACCGCTAACTACATAGTTTCATCCATACTAATATTATAGATGCGAAAGTCTCTTTTTGGTTGTTTGTTAAATTTTCATGACTAAACGGTTAATTGAATCGTAATGAAATTTGGCAGGGAGTTAGATTACTTAGATAACATCCCGGGAAAAGATATAAGACCTTGGGCCTAGGATCTTTTTTTATCTCGGACATACTCTTCAAAATGATCACGTGAACGAAGTCGCGGCTATCGGCTAGTATGTTTGTAAAGGGTGTAAAAGTACCCTTAACGCAAACGAAGGGCGCTTGTTCTCCCCACCACTGCGATCACTTTTTTGTTATAGACCATACCTGGGAACCCCCTGGTTTCGGAGATATTGGGGGTCAAAGTTCCAAATTTTTAACAGCTGTTTTTGTAAATACTACATAGTTTTTCAGGTTATAACTTTACTTAAATTACCTCCATGACCCATTTAATATTCAAAGCATCCACTAGCACAATGTTTTAAGAGTGCTACATTCGAGTTTTACCGTAAAATGTGATTCTTGACCCCAAAAAAAAGTCATTCACCAGCAAAAATTTTTGCGTAGGTGTACTTATTTTGATGTACAGAATGCTTGGTTGACGGCTGTGTGGGTAACTTTACACCCTGTATATTAGCACAACATTCGAGCTTGTCCCCGGAGAAATCTGGATGTTATAATTTGGTTTATGTACTAAAACAGTTCATGTGCTTAAATACCTACCCACCTCCACGGTTGCAAACTCAATTAATGTTAAAGGTTCTATCAGGGAAAACTGTTAGGTCAATTGACATCACACATCAATTTGCCATCCTAAACCTACCAAAGGATATTACTCAAATCGTAGCAAAACAATTAATGGCCAGAAAATGAATAAATGAAGTTATTGATAGATGTTAACAACAGCAAAAATCTTTATACTCTCACAAAATTATAATGTATAATCCCAACGTGAATGATGTTACCAATATCTTGTAAAATAGTAATTTCTTTAAAAGAGTGTCCATGGTGTTTCTTGCCCATTCTTTTGCACAGAGATCCACCCGGCCACTACAACACTTTCACAAGTTATTACGACAAGTGACTCGGAACGTAGCTTCATCCTTTTGTCTATATCATTCAGTGCCAGCTACGGTCTAATTGAAAAGAATATCTTAGTATGTAACACGGTACAATTAGTCCCATTCTTTGAGCATAGCTGCAATTTTAATATTACCAACTGCAAATATTATATCTTCAAATAATATGTTACAATTCTTCCCATCCGTTGATGGGACCCACTCATTCCGGAATCTATCAACCGATAATCGCCATATTCGAATGGAACTAATTCGAGACATTCTCTATTGACCAATAAAAAAATTAAGTTCAAAACTCTAAAACCCGCCTACTAACAAAATCGCGGTCTTAAAAGTAGAAAACAAGAAAATAATTCTTGTCTGCTATTGCACTGATACCTGATGCTCCTTCATGGCGTTCTCATTGATACAGAAGTCAGCTGCTAATTGCCATTAGCAAGGTGGCATGCGACTACGAAGAATATCAGACAAGAATTATTTTCTTGTTTTCTACTTTTAAGACCGCGATTTTGTTAGTAGTCGGATTTTAGGTTTTTGAACTTAATTTTTTTACTTATTTGAATTTTATTTTTGTGTGTACTTAAACTATAATATAATACATATTTGTAATGTGCTTGCCAAGACCTTTCATTTGATACCAAACTTGCTATGATTATCTCAATTTAATATTTTTTGAGGTAAGTTTTTGAAATTTAAATTCCGTCATAAAAAGAGTTTATAAAATTTATATAGCCTATGACACCCGGGGTATTCTTACGAATCTATAAACACCTAATTTATTAAAATCCTTTCAGTAGTTTAGGCGCTACTGTGGAACATACATTTACATACATACATACATACATATACTGCCAAAATCATTACCCTTCCTTTTGGCTTCGCTGTAGTCGGGTAAAAAAGAAAATGACTATGCACATACTGATCAATTAATTTTCCATATACTTACATACTTATTCGTATAAACAGCTTGTAGCAAATAAGTGTATATTGTATTGTACATCAGCACTGTGGCTTCACAATTGTGTTTACGTTAGCTCAGTTATGTTGATAGATTGTAAGTAATACGCTGATGAAAATATGCCTCGTAAATAGCATCATCATACACAAATATTAACATTTTATAGCCATCGGTTATTATTACAAATAAAAATTGTGCAAGAAGTTTGAATGATGTACGTGTTCTAGTATGTTCGATAAGAGATTATAATATACGAGTATAACGATGTCTGAGTGAGAATTTCGATAATTTTCATGAAAAATATAATAGCCATTCCTGTTTTGCATTCATCAAGTTAAAATTCGGTGAGGGTACAATAATTCTATTATTAGGTGGTGAAAAACATGTCGTCTCCGACTGAAGGTCGTTTTCTGGCGAAGCTAAAGCCTAAGCCGAGAGCCGAAGGTTTAGCTTCAGTGGTCGAAGCCGAAGCTTCAGGCAAACAAATAATTGCATGCATACATTGCAATATCTATATGACAGGTGCGCGGTATTTCTCCATCACAAAATTACACGGGTTATGGCGACATTAACTGCCCGCGCCCTTGAGCGCTCGTTTAACTCATCGCCTAAGCAAATAAGGTTGAAAATGGGGATGCGTTTGATTCTCGTGACTGCCAATATGAACGATAGTTCGCAGATTTAATTTATTTAAAAAAAAATACGCTGTAATGTTAAAATATTTTTAAAAAAAAAAAAATTAAAATTCATTTATTTCAGGTTAGAGACACCCATATTAGAAACAGATAAAAAGTCACATACAATAAAATAAATAACTACAATTTCAATAACACATAATCATAATAATAATACTCTAATAATCATAAATTTTTACATACTTGTCTTTAGTTGGTTAAATTTCCTTTCTGATAGTAAAAAAAATAACAGTTATCGCTCAAAATATTGAGCATTTCGAGACGAAAAAGTTTTTTCGTGTGATTTTTTTGTGATTTTGTGATTTTTTTTTCGAGGTTCTTGATTAATTTTAGAAAATATTTTTGCATAAGTCTTTTACCTATACATTTGACTATACACTGTATTTTTTTGGAATTGTAATAAGTAGCAATACGGCTAACTCTGCAACGAAAAACAGGTTGTTTTTACGGTGTCCCTCTTATCTGCGCCTTAAAATGTATTTTTGTCAACAGAGCCTTTGTAAAGCCGCGCCGCCTCCGCCAGGTTTAGAGAGCCACGCGAAGCGATCCACAATTACGCATGATAGCCGGACAACACCACAAAATGTGTCGCTTTTCAAAGTCTGCAGACACGAAACTTGCGGCGGCCGAGCGATGGCGGCAACGAAGAATTAGCCTGGGCCTGCAGTCTCTACATTAGATAACGATAAAAATCGGTCGCAAAGTCGTATCGATGTCAAATTTATAGGTTTTCAACCAAATGCTTTTGAAATAAAGCTGAAATCTATTAAAGAAATTTTTCGATTTTACGACTTAACGACCGATTTTTATCGTTATTTAGTGTAGAGACTGCAGGCCCTGATCACGCAGCTGTCAGAACATATCTGCCAGCGTGTACAGATAACCTATTATAGACATGATCGTTAATTTGGGGCTGTAAACCCCCTGTTAAGGTACTTATTCTGATGATAGCTCTCGCACTTTTGAAGTCAGATACCTATAGAAACCCGCTCGTGTTTTGTAAAGACTTCGGACTACTTATAGATTGAAGAACTAACGTTATTATTAGCGTGTCGATGACAATATTTGAATTGAGTCAGCCCAATATTTAGCGACGAGTCCATCAGCCCCTGTGATGTGCAAGTAACGGGACAGTTCCGTCCATCAGCTCCTGTGATGTGCAAGTAACGGGTCAGGTAGAACATGAACATCAGCTCCTGTGATGTGCAAGTAACGGGTCAGGTAGAACACAACATCAGCTCCTGTGATGTGCAAGTAACGGGTCAGGTAGAACACAACATCAGCTCCTGTGATGTGCAAGTAACGGGTCAGGTAGAACACAACATCAGCTCCTGTGATGTGCAAGTAACGGGTCAGGAAGAACACAACATCAGCTCCTGTGATGTGCAAGTAACGGGTCAGGTAGAACACAACATCAGCTCTTGTGATGTGCAAGTAACGGGTCAGGTAGAACACAACATCAGCTCCTGTGATGTGCAAGTAACGGGTCAGGTAGAACACAACATCAGCTCCTGTGATGTGCAAGTAACGGGTCAGGTAGAACACAACATCAGCTCCTGTGATGTGCAAGTAACGGGTCAGGTAGAACACAACATCAGCTCCTGTGATGTGCAAGTAACGGGTCAGGAAGAACACGAACATCATGGAGTACTTACATGTAGGTTGTCAAATCGGTTGGAGGTGCAGAGCTCCTGCACAGGTGGGGGGCAGGTGCTGACGCAGTTGCCCCACCAGCCTGGCGGGTCCTCCTCGTCGTCTTCAGCGCCGCCCGCCCCGCCGCCGCCATCCACCTGACCATCTGTGGACAACAAATAACCACTCGTTAATAACCAACCATTCATGAAAAATGTTATTGAGTTTAATACGCACTAAACTAATAACCTCTTGACTCCAAGCTTGAGCTCCAAGATACCAAATTATAGTATTGTCATTAGAATGACATATTCTACACAGTTTCATTTTCGAGAAACCCCGCAACTACCCATTTGTTTTTGGCATGTATTTAAACCGTTATCTGTATATTCCCTTTTTTCGAACAAAATATTTTAAAGTTACACCAAAAATACTGACTTGCACACAAATTATGCACACTAAAGAAATCAAATTTAGTATCCTTTTTAATGGCATTTGCAGAACTCTTTTACTGAACGAATAACTATTATCAAAATAGTAAATCTAATAATTATTTAGTCTAACAAACATTTTAAAACTTTTTTAAGGAAAACCTACACCTGATTTACTCCATGACGCGCGCTCGCTTCGCTCGCATATTAAATAACACTAATATCTTCTGTCCCCGAAGTGCCGGGCCTCCGCCGGCCTCCTTCGTCGGCCTACGGCCCGGTGCCCATGCCGCCCATAAAGGACACTGTCGCGAGACGGTCGTATTAGATATCAGTTTTAGAAATTCCGTAGTTAGATTGTACAATTTAGAGTGCAAGTTAGTATTTTTGATAAGCAATTAGTATTTTTGTTTTACAAATCATTTAGCCGATGTACTAACTACATTTTTGGTGTGAATTCGATAAAAAAGGTCATCTCGTTTTGTGTGATTTTTTAGACTTTTTTGTAGGACATGTTTAGTTAATCAATTGGTTTTTTGCACAGCATTCATTTTTCTGGTATGCATTCAGTTAATTAGTGTAGTTACCTAGTGTGCTGAAAAATTAAACAGATGTGCATTTAAATATAACCCTTTGTTTTTTAACCGACTTCAAAAAAGGAGGAGGTTATATGTTCGTGTGTATGTATTTTATTTAAAATGTCACTTACGGGATATCTTCCGTGATTTTTATTTGTTTTGAGTTCCCGATATTTCGACGCTGTTGCAAGCGCCATGATCGCGGGTTAACAAAACAAATAAAAATCACGGAAGATATCCCGTAAGTGACATTTTAAATATAGCTATGAACCGTGAAAGCTTATTTTTTTTTTTTGACTCCAAGCTTGAGCTCCAAGATACCAAATTATAGTATTGTCATTAGAATGACATATTCTACACAGTTTCATTTGGAAATAATTAGAATTAGGTTCAAATTGACTTCCAAGACTTAATTAAATCGTTTGTTACAAGCGAAACTAAATAGTATAAATAAGCGTGCTTATAATTAGGTGTTTAATATTAGGCGACCGAGATACAGGCTGTGCCTAGTTTGGGGTCCAGTCCAGGGTACTGTGTCTTCTTTTAACTTTCCTTTATGTTGTATTATGTTTTTGAGTAGCAATTATTTTAAAATAGGGGTAACACTTTATAAAACCATTCACTAACATCATCTGTCGTAAAGATTATTCTCAGTATAATCAGTATTTTACATGGACTGCTGTGCTGTTATGTGTGAGTGGTTGCATGTGGTTCTTCACTACTCGGAAAAGATCTACAAGTAACAAGCGGGACCAAAGATATATGATGTGCCTACTGAGATACGAAGGTTAATGATAATGGAAGGTCACCCATCGAAGGACTGGCCTCGACAAGCGTCCATTTGATTGACCTGAAATATAAAAACGTGCAGTACTACAGCCACGAACCGCTCAAAAAGCACAATTAAATGATCTATTAGTTTTCAACTCTAAAATCACAATACATTTCGCAGACAAGTTTTCATTATTGAAATATCAGAGAAATAACTTTAACATTTAATAGCGTTCCTCGAAAAACAATCCTTAGATCTTTGGCGAGAGAGAATGTATGCAAACAAAATAACTATAGTAAAGCGTCTGGCGTCCGGACCGTAGCGATACGGTATTCATATTATCGTAAGCGAATACCAGTTAAACAAAATTTCGGTAATGCTCGCTATTATAATCTCATTCGACTTAGATGGGGAACACTGAACACACCTCGCGCCAAAAACTACAAAACCATGTTTTGCCAAAATGTTTCCTCTAATCGCTGCGGTTTTTCCGAGGTGGTATTTGGTGTCAATAATTGGAAATAATGAAGCTATTACTATTGTTATTTTCATCGGACGGTTTACAAAATTGTAGCTATTTTAAGATGCGTAGGTACATATTCTATTACATAACGACACCTACAAGGAACAACATCGTAACTCACTTTTTGATAGTTTTGAGTTAATTATATTCTTGTACAAAAAAATGCAGATTTTTTGCACTCACCCCTTTGTCTAAATTCTTTTCCATTCAGATTTTACTAAGTGTAATAACATTGTAAGTCACGAACTCACGAGTGAACTGCAGTTCACAATATGGTATATTTAGTTACACACCATCGTCATCATTGTTCATGCCGTTGAAAATATTACATCTTAACCCATATATGCCCAGAATTATTTAGGACACCGATTTTTATAATTTTCACATATGTTGTTTATTGATAACCAAAAACAAGGTCTGTGATAGTAATTTGTAGTTTTCATTCCTGAAAGTTACTTTTTTTCAGTGGGTCGAAAACGACGCACTGGGCAAATAAGGTCGTGAGCTAGTATGGAGAAAGAATAATCAAAATAAAACAATATAATATGCTGATCAGTCTTTATTATTACTTTAGACCCTTATGATATGAACTATAAGGTAAGTAAGGAACATAAGATTATCTACTAGCTGTTACCCACGACCTTCGTCGGCATAAAATTACTTATTATAATATAATGTTACTTTCCAATTTGAATCGGTCTTTGTTAACAATTTCAAGGTTTTCTTTCTCAGAACCCTAATCTTTTTTCAAAAATAAAAGGACCTTCAGTTACTCCTTATAATCAGCTATATACTGGTAAAAGTTCCCTCAAAATAAGTCGAGTTGTTTTGAAGATTATCCGAAACAAACAGACAGACAGGCAGACCGATTGGCCAAAAAAAAAATGTTTTTATTCTGTTTTAGGTAACGTTTAATGAGTAAAAAACTGTTACTTTGAAATTACAATCGGACACTTCAACTTTATTTATTTGTGTACTCGTAGAAGATGAATAAAATGCTGCAAAGCATTTTGTAATGCAAATGGACGTCACATTTGCGACAATTTTTGACTGTTTCATGTACACAGTGTTTGTACACAGTGCACATCTTCTTCTGACCTGACTTGTGAGAATAATATACGTTCAGCTGCATGTTTTCAACAGAAACAGGTGAAGTTATCTTTGTTTTCTGTGGTCCAAGCTTAGTTCTGGTACTCTGGTACATATTTCTAGAGATAAGACTTTGGAATAAATCGGTGAAATTCCAGCGTGTCTACGCTAGATCCTAATGTGAAAGATCAGGCTAGCTAATAAGCGTTGTTACCCTTGTAGAACGACTATTCAAGAAGTACTGTGCATCAGGATTAGCAATGATCGTCAGTTCTTCAACTCCTGGAGTTGATGTTTTGGCAGGACGAGAATCTAAAAAAAAAAATCGAAAATCTAAGAACTACATATTAGTTGGGCAGACTAAAAAACTTCAGCGATGTTGGTGCCTTCGCTATTGGTCTTCTTTGTCTTGTGGAGTCAAACCATCTCAGTTGGAGCAAGTTACTAATGTCGATTCAAGCGATTTAATATTATCGCAGTCTTCGTCAATGTCCGATATGGTAACCTCAGAAGGCAGATCAATGTATACATCAAAGCCCTGGACATCTTTCTCGTAGTCAAGTGACTTCAGGGCTTCGGTTATGTCGTCTAAAGAGAGTACGGGCCAGGATCACAAAAATAAAAAAAAGTAAAAAACTAAAACCCGACTACGACAAAAAAAACCACGCTGAAAAAGTATGAAACAAGATTTTCAGGATAGAACAAAAAGAAAAGCCGTAGTCACACGGTATTTAAGTGTTTAGGTTGGTACTTGGTACCTATAACGTGTGACTACGGCTTTTCTTTTTGTTTTATCCAGAAAATCTTGTTTCATACTTTTTCAGCGTGGTTTTTTTTGTCGTAGTCGGGTTTTAGTTTTTTACTTTTTTTATTTAAACAATTTTTTTTTACTCTTGACTTTTTGTCTGCTAGAGGGCGTGATTTAAAATTTGAGCAATATTTTGGAAATGTACAAGTGAGGCCCTTTCAAATGATACCAAACACGGCGTATTTATCTCCATTTTTATTTTTTAAGCCTTACTTTTTGTCCGCTAGAGGGCGCCAAATCGCTTTTTGTGACACGTCACGTAGCCTATGTTCAGCGGAAAATTAAGACGGTTCTAACGATACCTCATATGTCGAGTTCCGATAAGTAGATTAGAAGCTATGAGGGAACAGATGAAGATACACACATACATACATACATACATACATAGCCAGTCAAAATCATAACCCTCCTTTGGCTTTGCCGTAGTCGGGTAAAAAATATGATTATAAGCATGGTATGTGCCCACGGGGTCGTTACCGACCCACGACAATGTATCGAGTAATTGCAATTAGAAAAAAATATTTTATAAGCAATGTTTAAGTATATATTTAGTATAATAAATGTAATTAAAATATTAGTATTAAAATTTGAAGATATATGTGACATCTACCAACCCGCACTGAACCGCGCATTTCCTCTCATAGACTGGAGGCTTGTGTGCCAACAGTGGGAATATTATAGATAGGTTGATTAAATATTGAACTTAGATTATTTTCACAATCACCTGCTTCGAAACCAACGAACAAAAGTTTTAGAAATAAAACTAAAATATAGGTAGCTTGTCAAACATCCTAGATAAAAGCGCGAATGATTTGCTAATGAGCGGACGCCGCTGACGGGCTTGCAGACAGAACCAATCAAATCTGAAGAGCATTGTGAGAGCAACCAGCTCGGACAGAGCGACAAAAGGTTCCCTTGGTGGCGCTGCCCGGAGCCGCGGATTGCAGCGAACGATCGCGGACGCTTCAGAGTTTGGGCATTTTGAATGAAACCAAATATTTTCGTTGATCATTGTTTCGGAGACAGTAATCCTTTCCTTATCGCCATCGATTCGGTTCGCTTGTCAACGAATACTTGCGAGTTTGTCGCACTTGTTATTGACTGTTAGAATTCTTGTTTATACATATAAAGACTTTAGAAAATTGGTTCATGCGTTCACACACAGACACGTCAAACTTATAAAACCCCGTCGTTTTTGCGTCTGGATTTAAAAATTGAGCATTCTCAGTGCGACGTGTACTTTTAAACAAAGGACTGCGACTCATTATCGTTTCATTTTCTCTTTTTTTGCCGGTTATACGACGAGGCCTATATCCCGATATAGTGTCATATGAATATTAAACCGTAGCACACCGTAGCGTCGGACTACAAATATTCCAAACTCAAACTGAAATCTTTATGTATTTCGAACAGACAATATTAGCATAACGTGAGTTTGATACTGTGAGTGACTGAAAGAGCCGTAGGTTATGAAGTGTTGTGGTCACTCTGCTTGTGAGGACATTGTGCTAACGTCGGCAGCGTGAGATAAACGCGTAGGTATTGTCGGAACTGTCAACTTAATTTTTTTTTAATAAAACGTTGCCCCACACTATAATAGGAATTTCTCCTGTATCGTGGGTGCGTTCACAAACATTTAAACTCACATACACAAATACCCAGACCCGGAACAACTGTCTGTAGGTCATACAAATATTTGTTCCGTGCGGGGATCGAATCCGCGACACGCAGCGCAGCAGTCCATTGCTTGAGCCACTGCGGCAACCGTGCCGTCAAATAAAAATTATGGACGCTCATTCACAGAAATGAGAGCAAACATGTCAACATTACCGTAAATAGATATTTTATTGCGATTGGCACTTCAGTTACATATAGTGTATGGATTTGTCAAAGAAATGGAGGAGGGAGCGCGACAATCGTCGAGCATTAGTCGACAATGGGGCGCAATGGGAACAGAGCCGGCTCTGTTGCGCCGTAATGGGCAACAACGTGTGTGAGGCGAGACGAGGCGACAAAGTCTACGCTTTGATATGCAACTCTTGTCGCGCTCACGACAAAAATAAAGGCTATCAGGTTTGCGGGATTAAAATGATGCTACTTATTGATATCGTAGAATCTATTTTCTGGCGTGTTTCATGAACATGTACATTGTTATAAGAATACAAGAGGGATGCGTGAGTCTTAAGTTGTAGAATTGTGGGTGATTTATTTCCTAGAAATTTTTACATTTTGGTAAGGTTGTCAGATACAACAAGATATTTGAATTAAACATAATACAAACTGAGCTACAGATATTTCAAAATTAAGTTAAAAGTATTGCAGTAAAGTTGATAATAAATCGTTTCATTATGTCACTAGACCGGGATGTTACCCGGTCTAGTGAGCGAATGAAACGATCGAAGGCAAGAGGTATAAAGATTTATACAAACATCATAAAAGTAATCCTCCTCCCAGTTTATTTGCGCAGCAGATACGAGTGCCATAGGGGTGCCTCATTGAAAAACACTTCTCTTGATCACTTGAAGTTTCCCTGAGTTATTGTTACTTTTCCCTACTCAAACCCTTACTAATATAAAAGAAAATGCGAAAGTAACTCAGTCTGTCTGTCGGTTACGCTTTCACGCCAAAATTACTGAACCGATTTTAATGAAATTTGGTACACAGATAGTCTAGAGCCTGAGAAAGGAAATGGGCTACTTTTTAATTCGAAAATAAGGTTATAAGGGGTTGAAAGGGGGAGGGGTCGCGATAACCGACATACGGTTGCCGGTTGTGAAAACCGAAACCGCGGGTATCAGCAAGTGTATTAAAATTGTAACAAATTATGAAAAACTACTTTTGTCTTAATTTTTATAATAATATGTTAGCTTAAGTATATTGTCCCACTGCTGGGAGCAGGTCTCCTCCATCGTCTCCCACTCTTCTATCCGTGCAGTTTTCTCCGAGCAATCCCGTACAAAAGCCTCAGTTAACATTAATTTGTTTGTTGCGTTTTTATCTCAGAACGAATAGGATTTACAATTCACCTACAAACTGTTTGTCCAAATATCTACTATCTATGTAAAGTAAGTATTAAACACTGAGTACGTGCACGAGCACAAGGGTCCTGTTACTTTGTGTACAGTATTTTTAAATAGGGTTGTAAAAATATGTATAACAGCGAAATAAAAAAGTATAACCTAGGTGACCCTTAAAATATCCGCTCAATATGTAATAAAAACATTCTAAAACAAAGCGTGAAGTTTTTTATAAAAACGTGGTGTATCACAGTCACCGTGGTCCAGTGCTCCCCCCCCCCCCCCCCGCATTGTCCCGCATCTCCCCGTACCTCCTCGTGTAATACTCGTTGAAAACAATGTGTAAATTGCGTTGCGGTAACATTCAGGTGGTATGTAAAACTAATTGAGAATTCCACGTTATACAATAGCTTTTGTTTATATGCTTATTAAAAGTTTACGAGACCAATACAGCTCCCCGTACGAGTCAAATCTTAGGCTATGTTATAGCCTTAGTCTTTACAATATAAGGGGATAACGCCTCGTCCAAATCCAGAGGCAATACGACTAGGGTCAAGACATGCACTTGCGTCTGTTGTGCCTTCGCGTAAGGAAATTGTCGTCGCAGTGAGTCGTAGCAGAGTGTGTGTTCATAATATGAACATTTATTATGTTGCTCCAAGTAAACGAAAAGTGCGGTAAGTGCAGTCACTCAGTCAGTCGCAAGTGTCACCCAGAGCGATGATGAACTTTAAGGGTACCATCTATCTGGCAGAAACTTGATGCTCCGAAATTTATTTGGCATAACACACTTGGCATACTCTTCTTTGAACGAATGTGTTTAGGCAAAACAATCTATCTATATCTATACTTATAATAAATCTGTAGAGAGGTCAATTCTGTACATGATATATATTTTCAAAATAACTATCAGGGGGTAATTAGTGATCGATACTGATGCCAAAAATGCAATCAGTAAAATTTTTGTCTGTCTGTCTGTCTGTCTGTCTGTCTGTCTGTCTGTCTGTCTGTATGTTCCTTATAGAAACAAAAACTACTCGACGGATTTTAACGAAACTTGGTACAATTATTCTTCATACTCCTGGGGAGGTTATAGTATACTTTTCATCACGCTACAATCAATAGGAGCAGAGCAGTGAAGGGAAATGTTGGGAAAACGGGAGAAGTTGCTCCATTTTTTAAGCTTCCGTCGCGTGTGTAGCCTTAATGGTTAAAGCTACATAGAAATCATTTATGACGGAAATGTTCTACATAAAATTATCTAAAAAATATCCCACAACAGCATATGTCTATCTTTTATGGTTGACTCACAATAACACGTGTAACTCCCGATAGCTTAGCAGTTCGGAGCTTTCTGATTATATTTGTTTACTCTTACGTTTATAATACTCTCGCTCATCCCTAATTATAAGAAGTTAATATTATTACCTATTCAATAAAAAAAGAATCATAGTAATCGGTACAGAAACATCAAACTGAACCAAATATGAAATACGCTATTAAGCTGCGCGTGAATACTGAATCATAAGGATTATTTTTTGTGTAACGGGAGCGAGCTTCATTCAATATTTGGCTGTTGATGCGTTCAGCGTTCGACCTTATTGACAGACAATAATTGATATTAACAAACCGTGCTTATCAGCGCGACTTTTAAGTCTTTAAATAGTTTATTTGAATTTATTTTGTTGTTATATTTTATAAAATAGGTATTAAGTAGTTATTTTGGTAGTGTTTAAATATTCGTTCAAATTAAAAATTATTAATAGTTCGCATTTTATTTCTTTTTAGGGGAAGTAGTACGCATAGATTTTTAGATACCGATAGGTAAGTTTTGGCTAATTTATGATCAATTTTATTTTTGTATTAAGTAGGTAAAAGCGTAGATAGGTACTTTTAATAATTATAGTAGTTAGGTATTTATTTTAAGTGACTACTAAATTAATAAGGCTCAAGGGCAGAATTTTCGTGTTGCTGGAGTAGATCTCGGTGTCAGTTGTTTCTCGCATGGTCAGTTATATGTCGCTCTTTCCCGGGTTAGCAGTTCTAGAAATCTTTATGTTCACGTGCCGGACGGGTCAACTTTCAACATAGTTTACCCGGAAGCTTTGGGCTGAAGTTTTACCTATAGAACGCTATAGGTAGGTACCTACTTAAGCCTCATGTGAAAGTGATCTAAACAATATTACCAATACATTAACTTAATAACATACAAGGAGTTACACGCTGACGGAGTCGCGGGCACAGCTATTAATAATAATATTCTGCGGTTCCTTTTTGCGATATTTTTCAACAGTATTGTGGATTGACATATTGTATTTCCCTACTAAAATACGAAAGTTAATCTGTCTGTTACATCAAAACCACTGAACCGTGAGGAAGGACATAATGGGGTGAATTTCAACAAGAGATTTTTATGTATCATTTCGGTGGGATTTTTTTATTTCAATGCAATCTATATATTTTTAGTGACAAATAATACTTTAGTCTATTTTATAACATTGTGCGTGAGTGGACATCAAATATTATCAAAACTTACATAAATATTTAAGGATAAAGTTTTAAGAGTCCACTGAAATTAAAAGTGTCCACCGAAATGATAAAAATTACCACCGAAATGATAAATCCACCGAAATGATACAGCTAAGAACAACCGTGCCCCCAGCCAGGGTTCCGTACTTTGTTAGGTTTGATTTCCACAAATTTTAGATAAACACTGAGACAGGACAGTACACAGTTTTTTTAATATCATCATTAATATACAGATATTACAGTTAGTATTATTACATATATCATTCTTTGAGGTTACAATAACCTCAAAGAATGATATTAATGTAATGTAATGTTTATTATGATATGAATGATATGAATTATATATCTTAAGCACAAATATTACACAACAAATACACCTAAATAATCTAATCGACACTCTAGGTAAAAGTAGGTACATTACAAAACTATGACTTTGTATTTGACACCAGGATCTCTAAAACTTTATGTTTTTATCATTTCGGAGATACTTTTAATTCCGGTGGACTGTAATTGGTATAACAGTCCACCGAATCCACTGAAATGATAACACTGAGATGATAAAATAGAGGTTAGTTCTACATTTAACTCCGAAAAAAAATTATTTAAAAAATATGAACACTACTCAAACAAAACAGTACTTACTGCGAATTTAATACACAATTTTGAAACAAATTAAACAAATCTAGCACGAGTTATAACAGCCACCGAAATGAAACTATTTTTGTCCCCATATTACTGAAATGATAAACTTACTTTTTTGGCGGGAAACCGCAAGACGTTGGGACCGGTGCGTTCGCGCCGAGAGCTTAAGCCGGACTGATCCGGAGTGAGAAAAGGTGAAAGGGGCGTAACAACGCAATGTTGATGTGGCTATTCTACTAAAACTTACTGTCCTCTGAAATGATAACTTTTTTCCAGACAAAAGTTGACTGCCTGTCAAATCCATGAGAAAGAAGATAAACAAACAAAAATTGTTTTATTTGATCGAATATATTATAATTTAATGATAACAAAATCAATTTAAATCCATATTACGAATGTATTTGCAGGAGAAGGTATGTTATGAGCGGAATTGGGTTCAGGACAGGTCACCGTGATGATAAAATAACACTTTGTAATTTTTTTTTTGGGTATATTAGAGGGTAGATACCAATGATTTTTTTTGCCAAGGTAGAGAAATACTTACGTTGTTGAGAAAAAATATATAAAATTAATAATCAGCACATTGCACTACCGTTCTCAGGTTTGCCGTGTATTTTTTTGCTTGGGCAATTCACCCAATGGTACTTTTTTACGAAAAACGACGGAAACGCGGACGAAGTCGCGGGCAAAAGCTAGTTATTTAATAGAATTATCGTTTCGCCGAATGTTTAAATGGCCGAATTTTCAATGGCATACTTTTAAGATGGCAGAATTTTATTTGGTAGATTTTTATAAGGTGTAATCCCAATTCTATTACAATATTTTTGAACTAATTTAAAATTAAAAGTCAATACCTTTTGCTACAAAAGTTAGTGACAGAAACGAATCGCTGCAAAACCGACTCCACGTAGTCTCTTCTGCCCTACCCCGAGAGTGTAATCTAAGCCCGCGTAGGCGCGGAGGGGCGAGGCGGCCCGCAAGCTGAGGAGCAGGTGGCTTAAACGCGCGCCACCGTGGCTGAGGCTGAGCCGAAGCTGCGGTGGTGTGTGTTAAAACCATCTGCGACATGGCGCGATAAGCTTGCGTGGGACCGTGGCAGAAGTCATGCCTGCTGCATGTTAAACGCATGTATGAAATGAAATGCGTGCCAAAAGACGATTATGAATTTTCGGCGAAATGATGGTTTTGAAAATGAAGTTTATGCTCAAAGATGATTCTGACTTACAAAATTATGCGTTTTGAATTTATGGTAAATGAGTGTACGCCAAATGATTTTCGGCGAAATGAAGTTTCTGCCATCCACTGCTTTAAGCAAAACAAAATTCGGAAATCAAAAGTTCTACTATAAAAGGTAGACCCGAACTTTATATCTTTAAATAGCTTCAGCCGTTATGAAAATAAAATGACCGCTTTTTCAACCTGAGATTTTTTCACGGCTACCGTAAATAACCCATTACCTCCGTTATAAAATAAAAGAGCAATGATTTCCTCAACCAATGCGACGACGCTGCGGAGGTGGCAACAGAGCTGCCAGGCGACACCGGGGTGCGGGGTACGGGGTACAGGCGGGGAGGGGATAGGGGACAGGTCGTAACGCGTCAATCAACCCACCACTTTTATTGCGAGCCTCGAAATAAAATTAGGTAAACGAGCACCTCCGAGTTTTACTTGACTATAAAAAGAAGTGCCTTTGTCTTACTGTGAACATTCGACGACGAAACGCGTAAAATGTTATTTGATAATGTTTGTCAGTCGGCAGAGGGCGGGGTGAGGTTCGCACACCTATGGTTGCTACGGTAACCTAACTATTTGTTTCATTGATCTAAACGAGTAAACGAGCAATAAGATCGACAAATCTGTAACATTTATCGCTGAAACAAAAAAACCGTGTGGCACTCGGAGACTGCCGCGGTAAATCTATTGCATAGCATTTTTTATCAACTTATGCAATAATAGGTATAAATAATTAGGCATTAATAGTGAAATTACACACCAAAATAATTATTCATTCAAAAAATTTGAACAAAAATAACGTTAATAAGAGTTTGATCTTCGAATTTCGCGCGATGTACATTATATAAATCAAAACTAACCTTCATAGACTAACTAAGCTAGTAAGAAACTCTATGACAGAAAATTTAAAAGAAAAAATATTGACAGCCTGACTTAAGTGTCTTATCATTGAAAAATATGAAAATTATTTATTTTATTTTAGATATTTTATTTCCCTCTCCTAGAGAGGAGGCCTGAGTCCCTGCAGTGGGAACATTATAGGCTGATGATGAGATATTTTATAAGAAAACGAATCGTTTTAGACCGATTCGCAGAATAGTAATGCAAAAACCTGTGCAAAAACCAATAAAACTTACGATAGATGCGTACTAATAATAAAATGAATGTTTACAGAGTACTCACTCCTCACTCATTTTCTTTCACAATTTTTTCGTGACTTTCTTCATTAATAAATGCACTTTGTTTATTCATATTTAAAACACTTTGTACACAAATTATACGAGTAAGAATATTTTAGAAGGAGAAAGCAGAGAGACAAACAATTATTTAATTTGACAACCTCAGTTGACAACCTTGTTATTTTCCGTAACCATAGCAACCTGGTTGAATACTGAATCCTGAATATTTTCGTTAGGAAATCTCTGGATTCGCTCTCCACGCTCAACTCAAGGCTCGCTATAGAATCTATGCAATAGATTAAAAGCAGTATTCTTTTAATCTTTTCTGAAACATTTGGAAACAACTCAAATCCGTTCGCATCAAATAGCTGTCCCGTAAGTGCGTCCGGTTATCTGGTAACTCGCATATTTTCTAAAGGTTTCCTGAACACAGCATCTTCCTTACTCCTTGACTACAAATCTGTCATGTTCTCATTCTTTTCCTTGCATAAGCAGTCTAATCTGTGTGGAACCTTTCTTATAGAACCGAGCTACCGGTTAGCCCTGTACATGTATTACAGTAAGAGTTGAAAGGAAACAGATTTATATAATTTGCTGTTTCCGTGACATACTGCTGAATCTGACTGACGGACGAAGGCAGAACGCGCGTACTCACAACTGTCCCTTATCTCAACACTGAGAGTGCAGGTGGCGGCCAGTCACTATTACTCTTTATCGTCACTTTCTTAGCATAACTGAGATATGCAGAGCGTTGCAGGGGGGCGCTGTGAACTGAGTAATATGTAAAATGTAGGAACTGGACGGGCCAAGTCAGTTCGGGCTCGTATTGTGCCACACTTCTTGGGGTCCTGATTAATCAGTATTATTTGTACCTACCTATACCAGAGAAAATGAAGTGGTTTATGTGATCAGATGCTATGCTTCACATTTATATTGATCACAAAAGCAGTGAAACTATCTCTAAGCCCAATGTTCGCAGCGGCTTATCTCCGTCATGTGAGCCATCGTAAGAAGGCATCTATTCCTCAGTAATACCCTAGTTAAATTCACTTACGACTCATAACTCGAAGTTAGGCGATAAAGCCGAGTTCACACGACCTGACACCTGCCGACACCTGTCGCTCGTGGAAGCGCTATGTCGTATATCTGTGATAGCACAATCTCGTGCTCTTGCTTGTGCAGCCGCGTCACGCGCCTGACCCGCGACTTGCCGCGATTTTATGTGGGTTGAGAAATTACTCTTCCTGTCGTGAAGTTAATATTATGTCGTGGCACGACCGTGACTTGTAGGTCATAGGTTCAAGCTCAAACTGCTTCTTGTTCGAAAGAGATACCGCGGCCCCGGACACAAAGGGCTAACAAGGAACATGGGTGGTATTTAGTCAGTACCTAGTAGTCTGACACTCCCTTCCGCTCCGCCTAGAACGGGAGGAGTCATTTGATGTTTTCCCACCCTCAAAAAAAAACAAAAAGTTCTCAAAGGAAAAGGGAGCGGGTACGTGCAGCTGATGATTCGAAGACATTGACAGGTTGATGACGGCTCCCCCCTGTCAGATGGAAGAGCCAGTGTCCGAGCACTCCCAGCAAAAGGCTATCGTGTACCGCTTTCACAAAATAGCTTCAGTAACGTAATATAACACTCGGATATTTCATATGAACGCCAACTGTTTCTACTGGAATAATATGAAATTCGAGGCAAGTTTAAAGCTTAATTGTATTCCCGAGTACACCTAGCAGCCAATTAGCACCTGCACCACATATTATCGTAACAGTAATATTGTGTTGAGCAGGTCTCGCAGGGTGGCGAGGTCGGGAAGTCCCGCATTGTGAACCCGGTGAGGTGTCCCGGTCACACAGCTCAGACACTACAGCGCAGGCAGCGCGACAAAACGTTGAATTTGCAACGGTTTTAGAAAAGTTAAATATGAGTGACGCATTATTTAAAAGTTCCTTAGACACATGAAAATTTAATTTGTGATTAAAATTGAAGTGTTGTTACAAAAAATTTAAGACTTTGATGATGAGCCTTACATCATCAACCGCTGGATTGCAGCCTCGCCGTTTAATTTATGGTATGAAATTATGAATGATTCTTTCATTAAAGATGTCAACCCATGTTTTGATAATGACGTGATGTCTTATAAATCAGCTCCGATGGAACAGCAACGTGCAATTGCTGTGCAATTCAATAAAGCACAACTTGAAACATTCTCACGTTTGACTTGAAATGGGTAAATATTTAGTTGTGTACAACGTCACTTTAACAGACAAACAGTCTTCATTTGCACAGTTAAGTGCAAAGTGACCACTTTGTGAGCAACTGTCCGGACACATCCGTTATCCCGCAGCACGTTCAGCGTGGACACCCTAGGAACACATTCACTGCTAATAGTATGAATTGCAGCTTATTGCTGTAAGCTAGCTTAGAAGGGGACTCTCCACCCCTCCCCCTCCTCCTCCCTGTCCCACACCGCTGTTCTCTTGGCATAACAAAATACACTAAGACTCACAGCTCTAAATTTGAGAAGGCTTTTCTAGAATGTTTCAGCTTATTAGAACTGAGGACAACAACAAGTCCCATCGTGTGATGATTACAAGGAGAAATAAAACATTGTGAGTGATTATTACTAAATAAGGAACTGTGCTTAATTAAGAAAACCACCCCAAAATCAAGTATGATTAAATCAAGAAAGTTCTATTAATTAATAACCTCTCCAACGTAATGAAAACTCTTGTGTTTCCTCAGCTGTAGAGCCCATTATACGGGGATATGATTATCCCAAACTACTAAATAACCTACTTCAACATACGCGCATAAACAAGTTATTAATTCGACAAATTTCCTCAAACACGCTTGCGACATAAGCTAACCACTAACCCATCACACGCACTGAACACAATTTCCCGAATGTCAATGAGCGGGACAGGTGGGGGCAGCGCGGACAGACGCGAACAGGCGCGGACAGCCTTGCCACTGACTGGACCCGCGCCACTGACAGCTTATCACGTAATTATAGCATCAACTGGCTCATCGCTGCTAGCGTGCCACTTCACTGCGTGCTATTGACTGTTTAATTGTGACACGTGACACTGACGTGACATGCAATGATAATTATGTCAATCATTGACGGCTGTTTCAGACATATCTCCTCCAGACAACATGTAAAGCCGCATTCACATTTGTCTGACGTGTTGTGTCGTGATGCTCTCTGTCGTGATGGCTACTGTTCACTTCTATATGACGCGTTATGACGATTTTTTAATCAGTTCCGTCTTTGCTCTCAGACAGTTCACACATTCGCAATGTTTTTTTCCGCGTATCTGACACGTCACAACACAACACTGGCGCGTGCACACTAGTCCGACCCGTTGTGACGTGTTACTGCGCCGCCCCCCGCACCTCACCCATTCTGACGCAGACCGGGATCGCTTCTGATGCGACACAACACAAGCCATCACAACACGCTGCATCAGAGAAATGTGAACGCAACCGTATTAATTGTATGAAACCGATACCTTTCTGATGCATCACAACACAACACGTCAGACAAATTAATATGAATGCGGCTTTAGTTTGACTTGCATCAATATTGTCCTATGCATCAGGCACATTCAGGCATATGATTGGCGAATTAACTTCAAAAGGAGCTCCGATTTGGTTGTCAAGCTGCAGTAAAATTAATCTTAATGCTAAATAAAATTATAAATAGCGTTGCGAGTGGAGTACTAAGTGTTGACTGTTGACCTATGAAAGTACACGCTACAGTTATTTTAGTCTGTATAGCTGCTATGTACATGATAAATGATGTTTATTTGCAAATACTTAGGACACGTCACCTTTTTTTCTTGCTAGATGAGGCTGGTGTCGTACCTGACTACTCTGAGAATGGTTATAATCAACTCACTTAAAGGACTATGTGGATAGGTGTCGTGTATTCAATATAGAGTTTACTTTCTGAACCAAAAGAGTATTTCTCAAAATAAGTGTACATCTGTTGAAAAAAAAGTGTGCCTCGAAATAGTAACAAAGTTTCAATGTTTTTATTTAACCATACATACAAAAAATAACATATTTGTGAAGAAAAACTATTAAACTTTAAAGTTGTGAAGAATAAATGGTAAAACCATAGTATTCAATCAATTTTAGAAAGCTTTTTCACTAAGATGTTTTTTGCGTTTCATACAAAAATCAAATTGCCACCCTACGACTTCATACATGTAACACTTCATAAAATTCGATATGTCGCGTTAATATTGTGCA
Source organism: Diarsia dahlii (assembly GCA_949775195.1). NCBI lineage: Eukaryota > Metazoa > Arthropoda > Insecta > Lepidoptera > Noctuidae > Diarsia > Diarsia dahlii. Next base: position 34,072,323 of record OX459189.1, on the reverse strand, counting down.
TTTTTTGTATTACAGACCTTGATTAAATGTAGTTTCTTAATTAAAGTGATTTTCTATGGGGTTTCATAGCAAAATATAAAAAAAATGCGAAAAACAAAATGAGTCGTGCCCATTTACTTTTTAGTAACTTACTCTTTAGTTACGTTTTATTTCTACTTCCACGTAATTTCTGAACGCATCCGTTACCTTTTAACACGGACAACACTAGCATCTGATTGGCTGTAGGTCTGACGTCTCCGCCATAACTTTGAATGTGAAAATCAGTTTTGAACGTGTTGTCCAAGGGAGATTACTTTTTCGTAATAAGAAATACTTTTTCACTTTTTCACATTAAGATAAGTCTTGATTTATATATATTATTGTAATACGTGTCGTACGAACATTTAAGCGTATTATATTATTTGCAGTTTCAGGTTTTATCAAACCATCGACTTAATATGATCTTAATTTGTAAAATTTTCGTTGCTTTTTCGTAACGTTTTTTATGAATTTCGTTACGTTATGAAAAAGTATAGTGTAAATCTGAGTGTATACAGTTCTTAAAACTTTGCCAATATTAAAACCTTAGTGAACATTCACTGGCAAATAGTTCTTTACGAATTTTAAAGTGTCATATGCTTTATTTAATAGGTTGGTTTATAGCCTTATGTTTACTATTTAGTAACATCTAGAACTATTTCATAACAATATTTCGTAACAACTTTTTCGTTATGTACACTTTTTTTTGAGAAATACTCAAAAATAATGTTATGAACTAAAACTATGACAAAACATCCAGTTTCGTTAACTTCAGAATAGTTTGAAAACCTTTCACATCGTCGTATCACATCGTATGAATTCGTATGAGATTTAAGAGTAGTTTGTAGGGGATGAATTCTCGCGTACAATCACGCGGTGTGTTACCTGTATCCCCGTGTCTAGTTGTTTAGCCGGCCGGTGATTTAGAGACCACACCACGTTGGACATTTTGGAGCAACGTTCAATATCACGTGTACCTATATCAGTTCGTTATTTGCTGCATGTTAGCTTTAGTCGGTGTCAAAGGGGTTTGAACTTTATTGCATGGAAGCTGGCAAATGAACCCACCGCCATTTTGTTTTTTAAAAATTGCCCACTATAAAATTGGTATGTATGGGACGAACAAAAAATATCATGTAGGCCTTTTACGTGTCTATTGGCGTTGATTATTATTATCACTGTTTATCGAAAGAGAATAGGTACATTACATACTTCTAGGAACACGAGGAAACTATTCTTTGACATAATATTATAGCGTTTCATTGGGATGCGTAGCGATTTTCTCGTGCGCGTAATCATTCTGGGAACAATCATTTGGATACAATTTAACGCCTATACACGTAATTAGTCTATTTTTAATGATTGTCAATGTCATTGCACTCATATGTCGATCTGTACCTTCAAATATTATTATCTCGGTATCGTGACACTTTGGGTACCGTGTAAATGGTCATTTTTTGTTCGTCTACATGTCTTCTATCCATACATATCACTTTCATCGTGGGCCGCGATTTCGAAAAAGAATAAATATGGCGGGCAGGTTGATATGCCACACCGGTTAGTTCTATCCCCTTTCATACAAATGGTATTTTGTACAATTGGTATTTGGATGCAGATTGGCGGCAACAGTTTACTCCATACATACTACATAGGTACATGAGACTTTAACATATCTTTCGAAATGGTGTGATTACTAAAGCGTGTTATTTTTTTCTTTGTGCCCTTTTGGCTAATTATTACATTAAGTATATGTACCTTAGACCCTAAATAGCTGGTGCTCGACCAAGAGGAGTTGTAATTGAACCTCACGTGTGTGTCGAGTGAGTGAGGGATGTTTGAGGAGTGCCGGAGGGATGTGTTGATACAGGCTCCACTTTGATTCTGTTCCAATGATAGATGGGGGTTTAGTGTGTGCTATGCATGATAATTCTATTGGACACCTTGTGCTGGCTTCAAGAAATATAACCATAACATCACGCCTGTAATCGTCGACGGGTTAGGCAGAGCTGTACCTAAAAGTGGGTACCATCTATCTGGCAGAAACTTGATGCTCCGCTGGCCGGCGGAACCGGCCAGCAAGCCGAAGCTGCGGTGGTGTGTGTTAAAACCATCTGCGACGTTAAGCTTGCGTGGGACCGCCGGAGCACCGCAGCGCCGGAGCCGTGACAGAAACCATGCCTGCTGCAAGTTACACGTATGTATGAAATGAAATGTATGCCAAAAGACGATTCTGATTGTGAACTTTCGGCAATATAATGGTTCTAGAAATGAAGTTTATGCTTAATGATGATTCTGTCTTACAAAATTATGCGTTTTGAATTTATGGTAAATGAGTGTACGCCAAATGATTTTCGGCGAAATGAAGTTTCTGCCTTCCACTACTATGCAAAATAAAATTCGGATATAAAAAGTTCTACTAAAAACGGTAGATCCCCTAAAAGTACACTCACATTTCACCCGTTATGTTGTTCCAAGTAATAGGGGGCGAGCCTAATTGCCATCAACCGGGCACAAAATCAGACTCCGTGGCTGCTACTTAGGGCTCCTTCCACAAAATCATCTCAGTTTGATCAATTTTGATCGCTTGGTGTGGGAAATCTATGAAGAATTTGAAGCTTCCTTTTGGCTATTATAAGAGACGAGTTCTTTTTCTGGTGGATAGGTTTCAAGAATTTTCAAAATAATGTTTATATTAATGACAATCACCCGTATTCAAAAGCCCTTTTCCGCACAAATACCGATCGAGTTACGTTTGGCTTAGCCGAACATAACACTACAAACGATTTTAAACATTAAAAAAAATATAAATAACATCACCGTATGGTCTACTGGCGGACCTATTTGTCACATTTTCAACTTCAATACAAAATATAGCAGAAAAAAAATGTTAAAACATCGCAATTTTTACAAAATGTCTCGACAAATAAGATTTTTTTTCTATACCTTAGAATCACGTTAAAGAAAATTTAAAAACTACGTATTAATTTTAAGGTAACCTTCTAATAGAATCGTATTTTTATTTTATCAATAAACTATAATTTCATTTCGTAAATTAAATCCAAAGTTAACTATATTATCGACCGCGCAAACTCTATCTCGCCAGTACGAATCGGCCACTGCCAAAGGACGGACGTATCGCTTTGTGTCACAAACGCTCCCGTGTTTTTTGTAAACATATTTTCGAGATTGTAAGCCGATTACCACAATTTGATACACTTATTAATTTTGATCAAACATGTTTTTTTTGCTAGTTATTAAAGATTGCTAAAATTTTTTTCATCTTCAGATCGAAGTCGAATTTCACGATCGATTGTTGTTGTCGATTGTACTTCGATATATATTTTTAACCGACCTCCAAAAAAGAGGAGGTTCTCTATTCGTGTTTGTATGTCCGCGAATATCTCCGTCAATTGTGGACTGATTTTCAAAATTCTTTTTGTCTTGGAAAGGGTATACTCCCGAGGTGATCCCATTGTCACCAAGTCAATTTCTGATGATGGGAACTCTGAGAAATTGAGGGCAACCCTCGAATATCATAGGCGCACATAACGTTTTCCATACATTTTCAGAAGCTGTTCAAGTATTTGCGTCTGATAATCATAATTTCATGTGGCTGCGCTGATGACGGAAGGTGCAACTCCTCAACGGTCAGGACTTGAAAGAAAATTCCTTCAAAATTATACGTACTTACGGATCGATAGTTCTATTCTTTCAGGCTATTAGGTTGAACTGATGATAGACGGTAAATCTCATTAACCGACTTAAAAAAAAGGAGGTTCTCAATTCGTCGGCTAGAAAAATTTTAGGTTTTTCCGTCATGGGTGTCGTTTTGATGGTTTTTGGGGTCGCTGATTACGAAAATGAGGTCAAAATGAAAATCAAGATGGCGCCGACGAAATTTTTTGGTTTTTCCGTCATGGGTGTCGTTTTCATGGCTATAGGGGTCGCTGATTACGAAACTGAGGTTAAAATGAAAATCCAAGATGGCGGTCAAGAATTTTTTTGGTTTTTCATGTCATGGGTGTCGTTTTGATGGTTTTTGGGGTCGCTGATTACGAAAATGAGGTCAAAATGAAAATCAAGATGGCACCGACGAAAATTTTTGGTTTTTCCGTCATGGGTGTCGTTTTCGTGGTTTTCGGGGTCGCTGATTACGAAAATGAGGTCAAAATGAAAATCCAAGATGGCAGCCAGAAATTTTTTTGGTTTTTCCGTCATGGGTGTCGTTTTCATGGTTTTTGGGGTCGCTGATTACGAAAATGAGGTCAAAATTAAAGTTCAATATGGCGGCCAGGAAAATTTTTGGTTTTTCCGTCATGGGTGTCGTTTTCATGGTTTTTGGGGTCGCCGACTACGAAAATGAGGTCAAAATGAAAATCCAAGATGGCGCCGACAAAATTTTTGGTTTTTCCGTCATGGGTGTCGTTTTCATGGTTTTTGGGGTCGCCGACTACGAAAATGAGGTCAAAATGAAAATCCAAGATGGCGCCGACAAAATTTTTGGTTTTTCCGTCATGGGTGTCGTTTTCATGGTTTTTGGGGTCGCCGACTACGAAAATGAGGTCAAAATGAAAATCCAAGATGGCGCCGACAAAACTTTTGGTTTTTCCGGCTTGGGTGTCGTTTTCATGGTTTTTGGGGTCGCTGATTACGAAAAAGAGGTCAAAATTAAAATTCAAGATGGCGCCGACGAAATTTTTGGTTTTTCCGTCATGGGTGTCGTTTTCATGGTTTTTGGGGTCGCCGACTACGAAAATGAGGTCAAAATGAAAATCCAAGATGGCGCCGACAAAATTTTTGGTTTTTCCGGCATGGGTGTCGTTTTCATGGTTTTTGGGGTCGCTGATTACGAAAAAGAGGTCAAAATTAAAATTCAAGATGGCGCCGACGCAATTTTTGGTTTTTCCGTCATGGGTGTCGTTTTCATGGTTTTTGGGGTCGCTGACTACGAAAATAAGGTCAAAATGAAAATCCGATAAAACGTGTTTGTTAAACATGAAATCGAAATAAATATTAATAAGTTATACTATAGACTACTGGCCCGTGTTGAAAAAATTATGGGTTATGTGAACCACCAGGTGACCTATCTAGAACGATATAAGAGCATAAAATAATGAGATTCAGCACTATGCCGTCACTTGTAAGCTGTCCAACCGAGTGCAGGTGAGAATTCAAACACTCGTAGGACATTTTGGTCATATATTTTTGTACGGCATTCTTACCATCGATAGATCCATGAAAAATAATAAGAAAACGTGTAGTGCCGTAAAAAAATGGTGCGCCACAAAGTCGGAATTTATTTTTTATTTTCCGACAATTTCCAGAGTAAATTTGGTCATTTGATTTTGTACGGCATCAGTTTCATACTATTTCAATATTTTCAATACTGCTTCTAATCCATTATTCCGCAACGCCGTACAAAAATCATGCGACAAGGGGAAATAATCGAGGGTTGCAACCCCCTCTCTTTCCGTGGTCAAGGGGGTGATTTGATATATTTTTTCGATGATTTTCCACCCACCAAAACAAAAAAAAAAGGGGGGGTGATTTGACACAACATAAAATTAATAATTACAACATAATTTTAAAAGTATTTTATGCATAGATAATATTTTTTCATATGCCGTTTTCGTTGGTCCAAAGAAAAACATTTTTTTTTTTCTAAAAAGTGATTGTTTTATTTATTCACATCATTAGAATGAAACAAATCAATTATATATATATGTATCAATAATGTTTATAGTATATACACCGTTTCAGTTCAGTTAGACGTCATAGTGATTTTATCATATTATCAATAATTGTTCTCTACAAAAATATGTTAATGTCGTACTGTATCAGATGGCCTATATCAGTACCCTAGGCCTGTATCAGTACCCTTAAAATGGTAGCGTCATTTTCATCAGCCTAAAAGATATGGTCTGCATTAAAATGTACGGCATCATTTGTTCCTAATTTATTTATGTTAATACTATTTAAAACAAGGGATAAAATTTAGAAAACTGCTATATTTCATTAATCTATGATATTTAAACTTTTGCAATAATTTGCAAAATTTCAGTTTTTGTATTTCTCTATAACTTTTTTTAGAACAGTTTCTTTTGAACGGCAATACTATATAGCAATTGTATTTTACAATATCATGTTAAAAAAAGTTCCCGTACAGGATCAAATGACTTTACAGCTTTAAAAATCAAGGATACGATGAAATAAAGATAATTATTGATATACATTTAAAATGAACAATAATTTTTTGACGGCAATATTTTTAATAGTACTTTTGAGTGCTAGATAATGTTTTGGATCGGAAGGTTGGAAAGACGGGGCAGGCGAGCTCCTAGATTTCCTATTGATCTGCGGAATACTTTTGATGCAGTTCTTCAGGAAATTCCCCGAACGAACAACTCCGTTGAAGGCTTTCACAGGGAATTCTCGTCACTTCTATCGGCTCATCACCCATCTATATGGAAGTTTTTGGATGAACTTCGTCGGCAGCAAAGCCTGACAGAGCTGAAATTGGAGCAAATTTTGTCTCGTGGATCACACACAACTAGTCGGCCAAAATATAGGCAAACATCGGCAAGATTAAAAGATTTAGTTGAATCATTTGGGGAGAGACCACTCCCAGATTACTTACAGGCCATTGCTCATAATTTTGAATTCCAACAAATATGATTAAATAAATACATAAAAAAAAACGAAACAAACAAAATGATTAAACGTAAAAAACTAAAAAGCATAAAAATTTAAAATAAATAATCATATCTATCTGGGGTCAAAGTCTACATACTGCATACGGCCAATTACCGTTTTTTTTACAAAATAAGCCAGCATTCCTTCAGGCGTGATCGAGATTCTTGACCTCGAAAGCACAAAACCTAACAAAAAATCAAATGTTTTTTTTTTCCTTCATCACGTATACTACTTAAAATCTGATTTTGTGTATAGAAATCAATGAAAAATAAAAACAACCAAAAAAACACAAAACCTATCAAAAAATCAAATATTTTTTCCCTTCATCACGTATCATACTTAAAATCTGATTTGAAAACAACCAAAAAAAAACGCTGGGTGTCAGTCCACCTCCACGTGGTGCCCGGTGGAAACGTGATAACGGCTAACGGACTATTTGAATGACAATGCCTACAATTCCATTTTTTTACTGTTCATGTTATTTTACATTTTGTCAAGTATAACTTATTAATATTTATTTCAATTTCATGTTTAACAAACCCGTTTTATATATTATTATTAAATTTTGAGCACATTTTCGTAATCAGCGACCCAGAAAACCATGAAAACGACACCCATGACGGAAAAACCAAAATTTTCCTGGCCGCCATCTTGGATTTTCATTTTGGCTTCATTTTCGTAATCAGCGACCCCTAAAACCATGAAAACGACACCCATGACGGAAAAACCAAAAATTTGTCTGGCCGCCATCTTGAATTTTAATTTTGACCTCTTTTTCGTAATCAGCGACCCCAAAAACCATGAAAACGACACCCATGACAGAAAAACCAAATATTTTCCTGGCCGCCACCTTGAATTTTAATTTTGACCTCTTTTTCGTAATCAGCGACCCCAAAAACCATGAAAACGACACCCATGACAGAAAAACCAAATATTTTCCTGGCCGCCATCTTGGATTTTAATTTTGACCTCTTTTTCGTAATCAGCGACCCCAAAAACCATGAAAACGACACCCATGACGGAAAAACCAAAAAATTTCCTGACCGACATCTTGGATTTTCATTTTGACCTCATTTTCGTAATCAGCGACCCCTATAGCCATGAAAACGACACCCATGATGGAAAAACCTAAAATTTTCGTCGGCGCCATCTTGGATTTTCATTTTGACCTTATTTTCCTAGTCGGCGACCCCAAAAACCATGAAAATGACACCTATAGAAGGAAAGAAAAAAAAAATTATTTGTGACAAGCGCAGGAACTACAAAAAATAATAATAACAAAAAAGAATAGAAAGCTAAATAATAAAATAGAAAACCTGTACGAGGCCAAAAAGGCTACTATCTCAGCATGATGCTGCGATAAATGAAAACAAATACCGCAGCGCTGGTATTCTGATAGGGCCCACTGTGATGTCACCCATGACGGAAAAACCATAAATTTTCCTAGCCGCCATCTTGGATTTTAATTTTGGTCTCATTTTCGTAATCAGCGACCCCAAAAACCATGAAAACCACACCCATGACGGAAAAACCTAAAATTTTCCTGGCCGCCATCTTGAATTTTCATTTTGACCTCATTTTCGTAATCAGAGACCCCAAAAACCATGAAAACGACACCCATGACAGAAAAACCAAATATTTTCCTGGCCGCCACCTTGAATTTTAATTTTGACCTCTTTTTCGTAATCAGCGACCCCAAAAACCATGAAAACGACACCCATGACAGAAAAACCAAATATTTTCCTGGCCGCCATCTTGGATTTTAATTTTGACCTCTTTTTCGTAATCAGCGACCCCAAAAACCATGAAAACGACACCCATGACGGAAAAACCAAAAAATTTCCTGACCGACATCTTGGATTTTCATTTTGACCTCATTTTCGTAATCAGCGACCCCTATAGCCATGAAAACGACACCCATGATGGAAAAACCTAAAATTTTCGTCGGCGCCATCTTGGATTTTCATTTTGACCTTATTTTCCTAGTCGGCGACCCCAAAAACCATGAAAATGACACCTATAGAAGGAAAGAAAAAAAAAATTATTTGTGACAAGCGCAGGAACTACAAAAAATAATAATAACAAAAAAGAATAGAAAGCTAAATAATAAAATAGAAAACCTGTACGAGGCCAAAAAGGCTACTATCTCAGCATGATGCTGCGATAAATGAAAACAAATACCGCAGCGCTGGTATTCTGATAGGGCCCACTGTGATGTCACCCATGACGGAAAAACCATAAATTTTCCTAGCCGCCATCTTGGATTTTAATTTTGGTCTCATTTTCGTAATCAGCGACCCCAAAAACCATGAAAACCACACCCATGACGGAAAAACCTAAAATTTTCCTGGCCGCCATCTTGAATTTTCATTTTGACCTCATTTTCGTAATCAGAGACCCCAAAAACCATGAAAACGACACCGATGACGGAAAAACCAAAAAAATTCCTGACCGCCATCTTGGATTTTCATTTTGATTTCATTTTCGTAATCAGCGACTCCTATAGCCTTTAAAACGATACCCATGACGGAAAAACCAAAAATTTTCGTCGGCGCCATCTTGTTTTTCATTTTGACCTCATTTTCGTAATCAGTGACCCCAAAAACCATCAAAACGACACCCAAGACGGAAAAACCAAAAAAAATCCTGGCTGCCATCTTGGATTTTCATTTAAACTTCATTTTCGTAATCAGCGACCCCAAAAACCATGAAAACGACACCCATGACGGAAAAACCAAAAATTTTCCTGGCCGCCATCTTGGATTTTCATTTTGGCTTCATTTTCGTAATCAGCGACCCCGAAAACCACGAAAACGACACCCATGACGGAAAAACCAAAAATTTTGTCGGCGCCATCTTGGATTTTCATTTTGGTCTCATTTTCGTAATCAGCGACCTCAAAAACAATGAAAACGACACCCATGACGGAAAAACCAAAAAATTTCCTGACCGCCATCTTGGATTTTCATTTTGACCTCATTTTCGTAATCAGCGACGCCTATAGCCATGAAAACGACACCCATGACGGAAAAACCAAAAATTTTTGTCGGCGCCATCTTGATTTTCATTTTGACTTCATTTTCGTAATCAGCGACCTCAAAAAACCATGAAAACGACACCCATGACGGAAAAACCTAAAATTTTCCTAGCCGACGAATTGAGAACCTATAATTTTGAAGGAATTTTCTTTCAAGTCCTGACCGTTGAGGAGTTGCACCTTCCGTCATCAACGCAGCCACATGAAATTATGATTATCAGACGCAAATACTTGAACAGCTTCTGAAAATGTATGGAAAACGTTATGTGCGCCTATGATATTCGAGGGTTGCCCTCAATTTCTCAGAGTTCCCATCATCAGAAACTGACTTGGTGACATTGGGACCACCTTGGGAGTATACTTTTTCAAACAAAAAAATAATTTTGAAAATCGGTCCAGAATTGTCGGAGATATGCGCGGACACATAAAAAAAACATACGAATAGAGAACCTACCTCCTTTTTAGAAGTCGGTTAAAAAGAGACGGAAACATTATTTATTTTTGACGTGTTAAAGTGCTTTCACAACCAATTTACAACAAATATTAAAATCTGTGATTAAAATAGATATCATAATTTTTTATTTTAATTCATCTAACACCAAATTGAACCATTTTTATGTTGATTGATATACTGTACCTATACACAACACACATTCCAGACTTTTTTCAAAGCCGTACGCGTGTACTTACTTACTATAAAATTATGTCACTTAAAATAATAATCGTATAAATGATCAAATTTTTCAACCGTAGTACAACGCTCGAAATGCCCGTGTGTGCGTTCGTCGGTGTTATCGCTGCACACAAACATAGCATCGCACCGAAATTGCCTAAAGTTCCGCAAGTCTTGTCTGTACAAGGCCCCTTAGGTACTACGAAGTTCCTGATTGGAAAACCCAATAACAATTTGCTTGGTCCCGGAATCGAACTCAGGGCCTCATGCTCAGCAGCATGCCATAAGGTTCAGAAAAGTTTCTGCTGGACAACATTAATTAGTACGAGTACCTATATTATCAATCGTTAGTATAAGCAGGCTTTCAAATAATATTGAAATCAAAACATGTGACCTATGTTTTGTACAGATTACGATTTTGCTTTGGTAGGGGACAATAGTTGTTAACAACAAACATCAAAAACTAATTAGTATTTGTAAACGAATTTCACAGGCATTTGGTTGATTGATTTTGAGGTAATTACGTTTGTTTCTATTACCATTTCACGACCTATTTGTTTACTCATTAATTAAATTTAAATGCACGAATCATTTCAGACCTGACTAAAATAATTGATGTGCTTTCTGTTCACCCTGAAAACGTACATATTTATCTAAATATCAAATGTTTGGTATAAGTAAATAAAAAAAGTAGTTAAAAAACTAAAAAACCCGACTGAAAAAACTGAAAATCAAAAAACAAGCCCATTTTAAATTAAACAAAACTTGGAAGCAGGCGGGGGTCCATTCTATTTTCATTTTTTCTTTTCTTTTTAATATTCAAATGAACCCCGCCTGCTTCCAAGTTTTGTTTAATTTAAAATGGGATTGTTTTTTGATTTTTAGTTTTTTCAGTCGGGTTTTTTAGTTTTTTAACTACTTTTTTTATTTCCAACTTTTTAGTTCTTTTGTGTTAGTTATTTCGTTGGTCGCGTAAAATTCTTCGCAGATGATTTAACTGTTGTGCTTGTTTATAGGATTTGTCACTTTGAATTTCTTTTAACCATATAAGTATTATATATTTTTGTAATCTCCTTTTAAAACTCTTTAATTTGATACCCTACTCGATGGTATTGGAAAAAATTTTTTTTTTGAACTCCGCGATTTGGCCCCCAAAATCCGCAATTTTTCTTTGTTTTTTAATTTTTATGCAGCCTATAACACTCGCGCCATCAAGACGAATCTAACTACGTATATTTCATTCAAATCGGTTCATCGGTTTATGAGTTATGAGGGAACAAAGAAACGGACATACATACATACATACATACACGTCAAACACATAACCCTCCTTTTGGGCTTCGCCGCAGTCGGGTAAAAAGGACGGAACTCTATTAATCCTTGAAACAAACAAACGACCGTCCCCGTTCGCGATACAAATAAGATGAAAGCATAATATAGCGATACACATTGAAACCAGCAGGTTATTAGGAAACATGCCACGAAGCCTATCACGGGGTATATTCAAAAGAAACCATCACGGTCACACGACGTTCTGATGGAAACACGGTGGCAGGTATTGACTGCTTTACATAGCAAAGAGAGTTTTCAATACACACGTCAATCTTATTACGTTATTAGTTATTCGTTAAATAGCCTCATAATAAGCTGAAATTCTCATTTCGTGTTCGAAGAAATGGCTGCGTGGGCTCTTGGGATGTAGAAGTAGTAGGACATTGGTACACTACGGTCTATCTAATCTGCAGTTTATTTCAATATTTCTGGAACACTACGCTGTGACTTGTTGAGAAATTGGTTGGCAGAAAGTCGCGCCTTATTCGCGTTATCTGGCCGCGCGGTAAGTGCTGTACTGCGTCGTGTCCGACCAAGTTATGCGCGCTCACGCCGCGCGCACAAACACGTCTTTCACACGTTCGCCGTTGTTATGCGAATCATATCGCTGTTGTGTGCTCTGCGAGATATTGGCTCTTAGCGCGCATACTGCCGCCGAGTGTTGTACTCTATATCATTCGCGGTAAGGGCTGTTCACGGTAATAGCCTCTTATTTTTTTCGATGGTGTGATAAGGTTAAACTCGCCATTTTTATACAAAAGCGTATGTGTTTGTGTTACATTTACAATATCGTACGAAGGTGCAATTGAAGGTTGTGGATAAATAAATAATAAATAAAAGAGGCGCTCGGTTCAATGTTCAGGTGAAGCTACGTTTGCCTAGGTTGGATTCGTGCGCGGTTGATGACAATAAGCTTGTCCCCTATTAAATGACACTTAAAAATATAACTGGCGAAATGTACGCAGACGCACTATTATCTACACATCTGCTTAACTTTTTGGAGATTGCAGGTGTGCCGTTATGTTACTATATAATTTCGATATTAAACCAAAGCTTACAATTCCGAAGCAAAGGCTACGAAATAAATGAAGTCTTTTGTTATCAGATGAGCTGTAAATTATTCATTAATTGAAAAGTTGATGAAAACGTTTTCAATTACTAAAACTGCAATTCTTTTCAAAGTAAGTAGGTAAGTACACACGTTTTGGTTTGATAGACGACCTCAGGTGAGGTCCTTACTTTTGTATGTAGGTTTAAACTAATTTCCCTCCGAGTGCTACTCGCCCTCTGACCACTCACAAAGGATGCCGCCAGACTTGCTCATTGTTCAGTTGCTCTGACACTTTGACCTCTAACAAGCTTCTAATGCGTCTGTTAAGTTTAGATGGCTACTTTACAGTGTGGCTTTTAATTGATAATTTTGGGCTTTTAGACAAAAGCCTGAGTTTCACAGAGCACATTTAAAATGTAGTGTGAACTATTATTTTATGTAATTAAAAAGTCCATTCCATTTAACAAGCTGCGTGATGAAAATAACGTTGCTTTTCGAGTGTTACTTGTATTGTAATTTATCTCTACAGCCACAATTGTATTTCTAATAAATGTTACAAAGATTTTATTGATTCTAATACAATCAGGTCATGATTAACACGACCCCGGTACAGAAGGATGCTGTATCTACTGACAGGCATTGCGCCACGGCGCCACCACAAGTTCGCAGAGCGTCGAGCGGTGACAAGCTCTAGTGAAAGAACCAAAATGGTTTTCGACGCTAGTCACCCCCTAGTCACACCCTGTGGCGAGAAACTATTTCCCTACCGAACACAACTTGGCCACGAGTTGTCATGGCTGACCTAAAAGTTTTTAAGTCTTTAAATAGACTCCGGACAGAGGTCGGCCGAAGCAAAGTCATCATGTTCAGGCTCTGCCCTGGATCGTAAATATAGTGTCGATGGCGCCGCCCCACAAACTAAGGGCACTTGATATCGTGTCCTGTCTGTGCTGTTATTTGTACATCACAGGAGCTGATGGAGGCTACTGAACGCTACACGCTAAAAAGAAGCCAGATTATCTAAGATAGCAAAACCAAAGCTTATTATAGTAACAAGTACTTACTCAGTAACGAAATACCAAGTCATTCAAAAACAATTTGTAATTAATTTCCAGTAGTCCAGCAAGGAGCTCTGAACTAAACTTGTGACAACATTCTCTGACGGCCATATTCTAAGGTAAGTAGGTGTAAGGCCGGTACGCGGTGTGGGCAGCCGGATAATTCAAGTGGGATTACCGAGGGAGGGGGGGGGGGGGTAACCCCACCTAAGTTTCAAAGCTAAGCTATTCAGTTTCTAGCCTTAATAACACCTCAGTACTAGACTACAAGGTTTTCTACGATGAATTTCTTAACAAGTTGAATTTGAATTATGTTAAGGTTTTAATTAAAGTGCTTTCATGTTCTAAATAATTATTACTAGCTGAACCCGCGCATGCGTTGCAATGCGTTTTTTCTACCTACCTATCTACTACCCTACCTACTACCCTACGTACTACCCTACCTACTACCCTACCTACTACCCTACCTACTACCCTACCTACTACCCTACCTACTACCCTACGTACTACCCTACCTAATACCCTACCTACTACCCTACCTACTACCCTACCTACTACCCTACCTACTACCCTACCTACTACCCTACCTACTACCCTACCTACTACCCTACCTACTACCCTACCTACTACCCTACCTACTACCCTACGTACTACCCTACCTAATACCCTACCTACTACCCTACCTACTACCCTATCTACTACCCTACCTACCTACCTACTACCCTACCTACCTACCTACTACCCTACCTACCTACCTACCTACCTACTACCCTACCTACCTACCTACTACCCTACCAACCTACCTACCTACCTACTACCCTACCTACCTACCTACTACCCTACTTAAAAAAAAAAAAAAAAGTATCCTATGTCCTTCTCCTGGTTCTTAGCTACCTCCCTACCAATTTTCAGCTAAATCCGTCCAGCCGTTCTTGAGTTATAAATGGAGTAACTAACACGACTTTCTTTTATATAATATATATATATAGATAGATTTACGTAGTTCACCGCCGCGAGTCGGTCGAGCCTGGTTTACTCATCTTATCACGGCTCACTGTTTTCGTTGAATTAAGTACTGTGAGTTGGAGGATAAAGCTGTGTGCTCATGTTACTGAATAACAAAATTTAAGATAGATAGTGAACCTAAACATAGTTTTAAATTTATTTCGTTAACTCTGACATTATAACAGTAATAACCTGCTCACTCATGCTTAAAACCGTACCTATAGGTACCACCATTACATAATATCATATGGGAGGTGCGAACTCATGGATCACGCTGCACTTGTCATGTGCTTGATATCGTTATCACTTCGTCACCCCTTACAGAGTTCACAGGGTGTGAAAGCAACACGAGCTCCATGTACATTATGGCTATCAAAGTTAAAATAAATTAAATTAACAAAAAGGAATGCTAAAAAAAATAATAACAAAACAAACACACACTCAGCACACCTGAATATTCTCTCCATTTTTCATTTTCAAGAGAACTTTAACAAAGTTTAAGCTCATAATTAATAGCTCTCTCTAATTTACAGCTCATTAGACAAAAAAAGAGTTATACAAAGTATCAATATAAAAGGCAAACGTAATTGGGACATCAAATAAATTTTACGATAATTATATCTATCTACATCTACACTAATATTATAAAGAGGAAAGATTTGTACCTATTTTTGTATGTTTGTATGTTTGTAATGAATAGGCTCAAAAAGTACTGGGCCGATTTCAAAAATTCTTTCACCCTTGGAAAGCTACATTCACCCTGAGTAACATAGGCTACTTTTTATCCCTGTATTCCCACGGGAACGGGATCTACGCGGGTGAAACCGCGGGACGTCCGCTAGTTATTAATATTTTCCAGAGGTTCATTAAATCGTAAAAAGTATGTGTAGTGTGTGTGTGTGCAGAATGATCGCGTCGATGATGTAGCAATCATTTAAACATAATTACATTATCACACCTGCAATCCCATATCGGTTAGGCAGACGTACTGTTACTTAGTACACCCACATTTCACCAGATATGTTTAAGTTCCATGTAATAGGGGGCGAGCCTATTTACATCATCCGGGCACAATTCCAGACTCCGTAGCTGCTACTGAGAAATTCCTGATGTAAAAACCGCTACTACCGCTACTGTACTTTGCGCTACCTGGGAATCAAACCAAGGACCTCATGCTTGGCAGTCGCGCTTATGACCACTAGCTCAGCGAGGCAGTCCCATTCACTTGAATGTGACTCATGGATGAGTGATGATTGCTGAATACAAAAATCGCGTTTTGTTCTGAATGCGTGAAATTTTCGCAAGTTAATTAACATTTTCGTGTAGTAAGACGATTTTGCACTGGCAATCGCTTTGCGGTACGAAGAACCATCTGCGCTTAGGCTCTTTGTTTTTATTATTTATTTATTTAATGTGGTTTTCATTTAATAAACTCCCTATAACACCCGGTAAAACTAATGCTTTTAATCACACAACGAAACAAACTAAACCAAGTTCTAAGACCTACGAATTCCTTCCTCCGTAATCTTAGATTAACAGCCGCCCGCTCCTGGAGTTGGGTATCGAAAAGCACATCGTGACCCTTCGTGCTCTAATTGATACGGGCACAATTGGCGCCCGCCGAGAGTGGAACCTAGGACCGCCGGAACCGAGGTCGGCTTAATTGAATCAGGAGGTTGCGCCTTATTTAACACTTTGTTAAACCGACGGGATGAGCCCTCGAGGAACACTAAGCTTTTGATAATTGTAGTGTTGGGATTATCCCCAACTTTCTCAAATATTCGTTGCCGCAACTGATATCTTCAAAGCGGAGCGGGCGCGCAACGAATTCGTACTATGCAGTGTATTGTACGGCGATAATTTAACAATACACATACACTGTTCGCGGCGTGTTCGTTGTGTGTCCGTAACGAATTCGTTGCGCGCCCGCTCCGCTTTGAAGACGTTCGCAATCCGCGAGTATGATAAGGCCTTAAGTGTTCGATTCTCGGTTTACACCATCAATGTTTATTCTAATGAGAGTAACAGCTCTACCTAACACCTCTAGGACCTACCCGTTCGGAATACAGCGCAGCGCATGTTGTCATTAGTCCAGATAAAATACACGAAAAAAAGTTGCAAAGTTTTGCATTAATTCCAAACAAGAGGGATTTTTGTGTAGCTCTTGAATACCTCTTTCCAAATGCTATTACAAAAGTCCCCATCGATCCCCCTTGTACGTTGTTTTTTATCCAAAAGTTACAAATCGTTTATTTTTTGCGTACATATTGTGACTGTCTGTGACATTGCTCCTAATTATTAGGGAAATATCTTAGTTTTTATTCTGATGTTAAAATCACCATGAGCTATCGGTCCACTTATAAACACATTAAGTTTCTATTTTATGACTTGACAGCCCGACATGTTACCGTAATTAATAACGAAACGATCTTTCTTATTTTAAACTGCATTGCAATACTTGACTTCCTAGAAAGGCATAATAAATCCTTTATTTAATGGGAAAGGGCCGAGACACAAGTGGCGGCCGGCAAGCCAAATATGATGTTTCAAAGAAATTCTGTAAAAACATGCCTAATTTCTAAACACAACT
Source organism: Diarsia dahlii (assembly GCA_949775195.1). Lineage (NCBI taxonomy): Eukaryota > Metazoa > Arthropoda > Insecta > Lepidoptera > Noctuidae > Diarsia > Diarsia dahlii. Next base: position 34,054,866 of record OX459189.1, on the reverse strand, counting down.
TACAAGAGCGAACCCACATCTGTTTGCAATAAACCCTGATCACTCTAGGTAGAAACCCTTAAAACAATTGAGAGTTTTAGACAAAAAAACAGCACTAAACCAACCCTGTGAAAGTATGGGAAGCAAGCAGTATGTGGGGATTGAAGGGTTTTCGGGCGATGATGGAAGGACAGTTGATTTGAAACCACGGAAGGGCTCGGTTGTGGAGGTTAGCGGAACTAAGTCAGGGTTGCGTAAAGTTCTAGGACGTCCTAGATTAGGCTCGTGAAGTTAGCGGAATCTTGGTACCAAGTGCGGTTAATATTTAATAAGTTAAATATAAGTAATAGTAATAAGTCTAGCTAAAGTCAGTGTCGAGACGAGCAAGAAGAAAGCTGAGACGCAGGCGAAACTGGTAATGTGTGAAGTATTCTGTAAGTGAGTTACAGATTTGATCTATTTACATAAACACGTGGTAAGTGTTAACTATTATTTACTCTTAGCTCTTAGTAGCAGTTTGATGGCAATGCAGAGAAGCTGTTAATAATCATTTATTTCAGCATTATGGAGCGATTGATTTATATTATCTCGATGAATATGTATATGTCATATAATTATGTTTCACCTTCTAATCCTTACATTGGCAAATACCTATCAGCTGCGGTTGAAGAGAGACGGGAAGGTCTTCCATTATATTTGACGTGTACCCTGTACACTAAACACCTGACTATTGACGAATGTTGACTTTTAACTGACGCATCAACAATGGAAGGCAGATCCGTAACATTCATATTCTGCTTAGAACAATCTCTATGATTCAGGTACACACCTGAATCATAGACAGCACCATAATATTTACTAATAAGACTATTGTCCAGTTAGCAAATGCTAATTTGTACTTGAAGTATAAACCAATCAAACGTTGCTGATGAGTACTGCTTCCTATAAAGGTCTAGCCCAGAAACATTGCGTTGAGATTGTTGGCGCACATTTTCAGAGCGGGGTAGGCTTCACTAAGTATCCCAAACTGAATTGTGAGCTACGTTCTAAGGAACGCTAGGGACTGTGTCTCGTTAAATTCAACCCAGGCCGTTCTTGTAGGCCGTATTCTGAATCGTCACTATTTAGCGAGACACGCAAACACGACATGGGGCAGATTAAGAAAATGTGAGGTGATGAAAGAATTACCACTTCGGCGTTCACCAATACAATCGCAATATCTTCTGCTACAGACTGAATCTACGGTACGCTTGTGCAAGTTGTGTTGTTGTTATATAGTAATTGGGGTAATTTGCCGTAAGGGTGTCATTAAGTACGCGATTAAGTGAAAATACTGAAAACCTGTCTTCCTCAATGGTGGCGTGCCTCACAACCCACTGCCTTAGGATTGGGACGGACATATAAGTAGTGCTTAGGGAACGTGATCTGTTAGAGTTCGTAGCAGTGTCCTTAGTAGGGCTATGCATTTAGGTCTAACAGTAAACGTACGCCGGCTGACGTTGTAAAGTGGTTCCATGGCGTAACATGGAACCACTTGCGTTCGCAAATCGGCATCTAATATTTTGGAAACAAATAAGTTAACGTTATAAATAATTTCCTAAGCGCAAGCGTAACGTTTCCCTTACCAACCCTCTTATCTTATATAATATCTTTGATTCCTCTTGTCTCATTAACTTCATACTTTACGATTGATTTGCCTTATTGGATTTGATATTATTCATGTATATTTCTAATTCAGAATTCCCATTAACTTCACCTTGTATCCCCTCTCAGTCTCTAGCTTTGAAAGCTGGGACTGGGCTGACCACAATTGGGAATTCAGTCCTCTCAGAATCGGTGGGCAGATGACCAAGTCTATGGTTGTGTCTGACAGACGAGCGCGTGGTGGGGCGCTTGCCTTTCCGAATATATTCCATAACAAACGGAAACCGACTGTAAATACTAATATTACTATGATTTAAGAAAAAACGAAAATTTTATTAGCCTGGGGTATTTTAGGAACAGTCACAATATCTCTGAAACCATGCGATGCGAGCTACTGTAAAAATGGATGTGAAAAAGTTTGTTATAAGCAATGAAGCAAATAAAGTTACTAGTTACATGTAAATACGCCATATTCCTGGTAGCTTCGAGCTGTTCCGATGAGCTTGCAACGAGTGTTACTGCATGCATTCAATATGAATACCATTAGTTGTTGCTGAGGCTAAGTACCACATCATTGTCATGATTCCTTTCCGAAACAATCTACTACAGTTAAAATCGGTCGTGCTGAAAATGAATCTAATAATAACGATGAAAAAATTGTATTTATTGAAAATCATAATGTACGTCAATTTTAAATACAAGATTTGATAGATATTTTCAGCCCTCTAGATAGTACGACTTTCCTGCGTACGGTCTGAAATCGCAACAACTCGAGAACGGTGCTTCGTTGGGAAAAATGCATTGGTACATTTATGTAGAACTTTTAACGATTTCAAAACTTTCCCTCATCAATTTTCCGATAGATAGCTCTCATCTTGCCGGCCATGTAAGGAAAAAATTAAAAATATACATATTTTTTAAACGTTGTTCTGTACTGGGTATTTCTCCTACATTTGTGACGTTAGACCGTATAGTCAAAAACAACGCACAATTATGCAGGTTCGATGAGGACTTTTGACGTAACATATTTTGTAATGACGTATCTAAGACCTTATTATAGGTACTTTAATCCAGCTTGTTAGGAATTAATGCGAACTGGAATGTCTATTTTGTGTGCACTCTGATTACCAACCTCGAATAAATTAGCAAACCAATCCCATATTGATGTACACACCGACCACAGATAGCGAATAGCGATTACTATCCAATTTCGAGGAATCATGGCGAGCAGTGGCGCCTCCTTGCGGCGTTGCGGTGCTATGTTGGTTGTGGGCCGGAAGATCTATTACCGCTCTAATTACTCCTTTGACCGTAACCACCCTGAGGACGAGAGGGGAGGGGGGGGATAGAAACCTTCGCAATAATTAGTGATTGTTAATTCGGGCCCCACGTGGACATTCCAGTTTAATTACGACATTAAATTGGATATTAAGATCATTTGGGATTTAGCCGCAGGATGTGTTGCTGTGTGCGGATGCCATTTGAGGAGGTTTTGTGTCCAATGTTGGCAGTGAAGGTAGGGTCTGTCAGAAACAGTAGGCACGCGGAGAGAATTAACGAAGAGTATTGAAATACACGTAAACCATTTTGAAACAAGTAAAATATTATAGTGGACAGCAGTATCTCTAAGATTTAGTGTCCACGAGCTACTGTTTGCTTTGTTAGCAAGTTACAATGTGATGTTCACGAGAACAGACGAGCATGCCACGGAATAAATACAGCCATGCCATCACCGGGAACGAAGATGGAGAATGTAATGGTTGTCATCTCTTAAACAAGCTTATATCAACTCTGTTATAGATATCATATAAAAACATGTTTGTCTAACACCTTTTTTTTTTTTTTGGTTGGTGGAAAATCATCGAATAAGCCCCCCCGCTCTTGGGCAGAGCGAAGGGGAGTGTCAGACTTCTACTAACTAAAAACCAAACCCATGTTCCTTCTTCGCCCTTGTGTCGGAGCCGCGTTATCCTTTCGATAATCCACAGCCCCGACGGGGTCTAACACCTCTGTTGTCTATCTGATATCTGATGCGGAGGTTAGCCAGCAACGGTGGTGTCTAAAATAATAATGACTGTTGACCGGGATCAAAATGTTTGTGTAAAGCGATACTTTTGAGCGTTGCGCCCACAAATAGCCGCAATGTAACCCACGCAGGTAGGTACTCATTACATATTTCGGGATGGACTGTATATTGCGATAGGTACATACTACATACATTTTTATAGTGGTACTAATGTTAGGAACGGAACTGCATACTTAATTTCAATACCAAGTAAGTATAGTGGACTACAGTCTCCCTGTCCCTGTCCTCTCTGTGGAAAGGAGAGGTTCATAACTCACCAGGGGCATTGAGGACACCAACAAGCGGCGGGTTGCTGGATGTCAGTCCCATGTATGTCGGTGCCCTCAAGATATTTCCCGTCACGGTGTTGAGAGTAGTAGAACTTATGAAACCAATTAGGAAAAGTAACTAGCTTGTCTTGGTTCGAAATGTGTATTAACTAATTTTCCAATACCAAAACACCGAGGCATTTCTTAATCAATTTTAGTGACCTTGTCCAAGTGTACATAATAATAGGCCATTTAAAAAAAGTTGCCAAAGTTGTCGACTACTGACTGGCTACTCGCTGGACACTTGATATTATGTGCCTGCTCAGGGAGTACAGGGGCTACGCTCGAGATATCGTTACCTCGACCAACAACCGCTTCATTTCACATCAAAGTGGTACAAAGTAAACGCGACGATTGTTGTGATCACAGATCATATAAAGAAACAGTTCTATGATCTGTGAATATCATCATCATCATCATAAGCCTGTTAATGTTCCCACTGCTGGGACACAGGCCTCCACTATTCGAGAGGGAATGGGCTATAATCTACTACGCGGGTACAGTGCGGATTGTTAGATGACACAAGACGTCTTCGATATTTTGGTTCACTACATACGAGTAGTTTATAACAAAGTCGCTTCCCGCTGTCTGTCCCTATGTATGCTTAGATCTTTAAAACTACGCAACGGATTTTGATGCGGGTTTTTTTAATAGATAGAGTGATTCAAGAGGAAGGTTTATAAGTAGTTAGCACATTCCACCCGTGCGAAGCGGGGGCGGGTTGCTAGTTATTATATAATTAACAGCTGCAATTATGACGTTGGATTTCACTAGAACAGTCAATGGTTTCAAATTCAAGTTTCGGAAGCACGCCTACAATATCCTGAGCCGTTGCATCCTGGTGGCTTTTGGGTTGATTCCAATAGCTTCGCTTATAACTTGGAACACACTCTCGATTCCTGCTTCGATACTAGTTTGGCGAATTCAATTACTTATGTGATTTCATTTGCTCACGAGTTCGCTTTTGGAAGTTCATGAGGTTCCAACTATTTTCTTAGTGGCAAGTCTTAATTAATGATGGACGTGTGGTCGCCACTCGCCAGTGTCTCCAGAGTGTAAGTTTGTGAGACTTTGGGCCGGCAGTATCAGTAACTACCTACTTCCACTTTAATAACTTTGTTACCAGGTTAGAGTTTGCCTCATTGATTTCAAAAGCGAGCAGCTCTGAAAACTCCTGTAGGACTAGATATATATTATGCGAAGTTTTAATTTCATTGACTAAACAAATCGGATTTCAAAATCCAGTCAACCTGAACAAAAACGAAAGGTGAACTACAGGAATACTTTGACTGAAGTATACGTTCTAACTTATAAGGTGAAGTTAGTTGATAACTTTGCTACCTCAGTTAACTGATCGCAGTGAGCCGTGATGTCATTACTAGCGAGCGATCAAACTCCGGCGCAACTTACTCGGCATAACTTTCAGTTTAATTTATCTTGTTCTTCTCCCCGGCATTGTTTCACTGTGGAACTCGGCTTACACTAGGTGTTCGTACATAGTTTACCTATTAGAAGGCCTAAGCAAGGTTTTAGTTATGTTAGCTATACTAGGTAGCTATACTTTAATGCCAACCCGCACTGGGCCCGCGTGGTGGATTATAGCCCATCTCTCTCCTAGAGAGGAGGCCTGAGTCCCTGCAGTGGGAACATTATAGACTGATAATGGTGATACTTCAATGAGGCAGATTTGGCAAAGAATCGACCAAAGACTTCAACAGTCTTAACCAAAAATCACGTTAATAAACTCGACTCGTATCTAATAAAACTGCAACTTTTCTTACTCAACAAACTTTTATCAATAGAAGTCCCGACCGCCACTGGTGAGCCCGTGACGTCACACGAGCGAGATGGAAATACTCCTAAGACGGTTATAGGAAGAGGATGGGTGTTGGCGGAATCTTGGCTGTTGTGTTATGCATGCTGTAACCTGTTGCTTGCGGCCGCAACTTTGATGTGTCCCGCGTGGGTGGGACATTGCTGTCGACAAGTGGTTGCTTATGGCGGGTTGATTGCAGACAACTTAACTTATTGCAGCTGGGGGACACCGCTGAATAGTTAATACTCACGAGGATTTTCTCATTATGCGGTTACTGCAGGACGCTACGTTTTTTATTTTTGCTAACCTACATGGTGTCACATAGCAAAGGCCTCCCCTTTCTCCTTCCATACCTTTCTATCCTGTGCGATCTCTTACGATTGTCTTTGACCTTCTAAACTTGTCCTGAGGACAGAGAGTTTGTCTTTTTAAAACAAAACATTATGGCGATAATGCATCAGTTATTAAAATAAAAAGAATATCCAACGACATAGCGTCTTCAATTTTAACAGTTTCTTTACATTACTACCTACTTGTGCCTCTAGATCCAGTGCGTCAGTGTCTCGGATTTAACGGCCGTCTGTTGTGATTGTGAACAACTAAAACAATGCTTTTATCTGCATGTTTCTTTTATTTACAAAAAACTTTACTCATTGTTTGACGCATGTTCAAGTTTCTAATGTTTTGCATTAATTATTATGAAAAAGCTACTCTTTTAATCAACATAACTACCTGCTTACAACTTTTGTTGTAATTTGAATGTGCTGTTCAGTTTTTTCAGTCGGATTTTAGATTTATACAATTTTGGTTACCTATGAGGTCATGACATACAATTAATATATATAATCTGTCTGCAAGTCACAGGTGAAAACTAGTTTAGGAGCCACCTATGCGCGGGATACAATGTCTGTATGTCGGCAATACTTAAAGATGTGTGTTGTGTCGGGAGTCGGGAGCAGGGCCCAAGCTATCGGTGGTAAAGCGTCGAACCTCCTCACAATGCGGGCCGTATCGAAGAGTACTCTGATCCAACCACCTAGCGTTATTTTTTGTTCTTATTATCAACTAGCGGACGTCCCGCGGTTTCACCCGCGTAGATCCCGTTCCCGTGGGAATACAGGGATAAAAAGTAGCCTATGTTACTCAGGGTGAATGTAGCTTTCCAAGGGTGAAAGAATTTTTGAAATCGGCCCAGTACTTTTTGAGCCTATTCATTACAAACATACAAAAATAGGTACAAATCTTTCCTCTTTATAATATTAGTGTAGAAGTGTAGATACGCGCGAACGAAATTAAAAGAGTTTGTGAGCGAAACTAATTGTAATTATTCAAATATTAAGTGAAGCAAAGCGTTGTTGCGTGATGATGGTGATTACCGGATAACCGTACCAATGGGGTATGTTTAGTAAACGACCGGGTTTAGATTGTAACTGGACACGGCATGAAATCGAATATAAATATTTTGTAAAAAGTGATACTGCGATACGTATCAGGTATCAGAACTAAATTAGATAATAGGCTCGCCCCTATCATGGAACTGAAACATGGAGCAGTGTAACAGTGGGTGTACTGTGGGTGTAACATTATCCGTGGAATAGGGCAGGTGCGAGGTTATGATGGACAAGTACTGAGGAGCTATTTACTATACATCTTCTAAGAATGTTTACAAAGGCTATGGTTTAAACAGCACGAAGCTTTTCAGAATATTAATCTAAAAAATCAAAATATTGATAAAAACTGTTAGGTAATTCCCAAAGCCCAGGATCTATTTCCAAATAAAGAAGTGCCAACTCTCGACGTAATTCAATTAGTTCAAAATTAAAATCTGTATGAAGCATGTCGAGGGTACTTGCCATTCGCCGTCACGCCGGTCCTCATCACAAATTGACTCTCGGGCGGCACCATTTATCCTCTTTTAAATCTTTATTGTCACTCCAGAGCTTACAAATACTTATAAATCTTGTTGAGAGTTATCTCCAAGTAATTTCGGATAATGAATTACTTGAATGTCTGCTAGTTAATCTTTTCTGTAATAATTATTTCATCTAATTTTATTGGAGTTGCTGTAAAAGGGTCATCATTTCGTCATCATGTTCCATATACTAAATAATGTTTAGTTTGTTTCAGGTTTCAAGTATGTTGGTGCACTGGTGCATCGTAAGATATTGCTAGCTCATCATCATACGAGCCTAACGTTTTCTCAACCTAGCTGGAGTCGGCTTCCAGTCACAATATATCTAAACTCCACGTTCCAGCCCAGACACACGGTAATACGATTAGCGTTGAAAGGCAAAAGGCAGAATTCGTACCACATACTTTTTTTGTTGTTTTGTGATAGAATTTGTACCACTTATTAAGTCAATTAAACCATTAATTTTCATGTAACATTAGTATTTTTAGAAGTCTGGATTCATTAATTATATCAATTAAAAGATTTAAGTAATTAAACGTAATATAATCTTAAACTAAACGTAGTTATGTTTTTAGAAGTTGCCATTTGTAAAATATCACGAGGTTCACAATGATAAATAATTATTATAAATAGAAATAACAGTAAATATAATTAACCAATTACACATTATACCTTACAATGAATAATTATTGCATACAATCATAATAATTAACTATTTAATGATAGGAATTATTTTCGACATCAATGTTTTTTTTGTATTGGCAATTATTTTATTGACATTATTTGACAGATTAGGAAAATCACAGATTATCTGGGAAAATCTTTCCGAGTCTCTGTTCAGTTCTTTGCTGTTGTTTTGAATTCAAATTGTGGTTTGTAACTGCATCTGAGCAATTTAGCAAATTATATGGCCATTTTTACGTTGAGTCCAGCTACTGCTCCTCCGTACTGTATCTAGTAATTTCGCGAAAGGACGCTTTATTAATTGTGCTGTGTATGTACGTGCTTTTAATTAAAATGACGAGTTTGCAAGTTCGCTTGTCCCGAATATGAAGGCACGCTTCATCGGATGAGAGTGAAGATCTCGTCAATACTATTCGGCTGTGGACATATCCTAGCCTAGAGATGTAAGTAGTTTCAAACATAACATTTTGCGTACGAGTGTGCCAGTTACGAAGTGATAACTTTTACGTGTTAAAAAGTAGTCCTTACCATTTAAACTACACGATATCATACTAAAATAATATGTGTGTACAAAAACTAAACTAAACATTATTTGAAAAATATAACAAACACTATTGTGGTTGTTTACATAATTACAATTTGTCCTTTAAAATGTACAAACACATAAGTGATCGTTTTGCATATATTGTTTACTTGCCTAACACTTGGTTGTCTAACTTGGTTTGCCTAACACTGTTATAATAGTTATTACTCTGTTAGTATGACTGTTAAAGTGTCATAGTCATATAAACCAATGTTGAGCCGTACACAAAATCACTTCTATATTTCCAGATAACACCTGCTGACCATGTTTGCCATGCATGTTGGCAGCTAGCTAGTCATCCCCGTTTTCTGATAATATGCCGAGGAGACGCACAGGCCATCAAAGTGTTTGTGTTGTATGTGGACGATCCATACTACGAATCAGTCAACGCAGGATTTTGATTGAAGGTGCAAATGAAGACGAACAAAGAATGGCTAACACAGTTGCTACTTGGATCCAACCACGAGAGGTATAACAACACATACCTATTATAACTTTTATCGATTAGGTGTCTTGATTTGATGTGTGTTAAAACAATGTAATTATGGGTTTGGGTTTTTATGTCAAGAACTATTCTGTAGCTTGGTCATGTTGGGCGCAATTTATGTCTGTCAGTGTTTAATTTGTGTTTCATCAATGTTATTTATTTACAGATGTCATCCATGAATGAAGTTTGTGGAGTTTGCTGGGGCCAAGCTCGAGATTAATATTATTTATCCATGGAGGAATTAATATTATTTGCTTGTGGTATATACCAAATTCGCCAGGCTCGTTCATATGTGGGTGAGCATTTTCGGTTTCATGGAGTATCTATGTTATAGATAACTCGAGAGAGAATACATGGCTTAGAGGGAATAAACCCAATGTTGCTTCGTGCTGAAATAAAGTCCCACCATTCTTCTGCTAGAACTTATTTCGTTTTCATAGTTACAGAATCAAATATGAATGGTCGGGACGCAATCAAAAGTTATTGTTGTAATTGCATTGTAGGTTTAAGAAGTGGGATGCTGCTCACACGTTATGAGCATTATTTGGTACCTTAGTACGCTCGCCATGAAGATATGACCCGACCTGCCCCTTGCTTAGATGAAGTAATATTAAGAAGCAATTAGGTAATATAAGAACAATAAAATAAATGTTAGATCCTACAAAAACAAAGTTGTTTTATTTAACCACACTCAAAACTCCATCAGCACTTCATCATTTATCATCATCATCATCAAACTATTGCAGACCGCTGCTGGACGCAGGTCTTTCCTAAAGTACCCTACTGAATTGGTACAATTCTAATGTCAATTTGCCAACTTAGTGATAAGTAAAACACTACAAAGATAGCCAACTATCTAGAACATATTATTATCCCTTTTCACCAAAACAATGTTTATATATAGGACACGTAATACTTAATATTTATTGGGACATAACCTCAAAAATAAAACTGGTTATAACTTTTAGGTCCCAACTTCTAAAAATCTAAGAATTTTAAAAGGGCTTGCCTATTATATTGACTACCAATTAAAACAAAAAATATCCCAAAACACGACATTTTATTAGGTGTACGAAACTCCCATACAACCCTGCCTTTCGCCTTTCGAAGGTTTCAATTTGTTTTTTTACCCGGTAAAATACAAATTCTCGTTTTTTTCCGTATTTTACGAAAGTTGCAGTGAAAAATTCACAGTACGAATCTTACGGAAAAATACGGGAATCTTTCGAATGTTGCATTGAAATTTTCACTTTTTTCGTATTTTACGAAAGTTGCAGTGAAAAATTCACAGTAAGTACGAATTATTGTAACACTAACATTTTTTAATATGTTTTTTAACCCTACTAACATAGTTTAAGTTCTTTGTTACTACTACCGGGTGGGTACCCATACCCACCCACCTACCTACCACCCACCTACCTACCACACACCTACCTACCACCCACCCACCTACCACCCACCTACCTACCACCCACCTACCTACTACCCACCTACCTACCACCCACCCACCTACCACCCACCTACCTACCACCCACCTACCTACTACCCAACTACCTACCACCCACCTACCTACCACCCACCTACCTACCACCCACCCACCTACCTACCACCCACCCACCTACCTACCACCCACCCACCTACCTACCACCCACCTACCTACAATCCACCTACTTTCTCACCGTTCAAATCTTCCCTGGACTGCCACTTATATTTTAAAACAAACATTACCCAAATCGGTCCAGCCGTTCTCGTGTTATAGCGAGATTGACTTAAAACATGAAAGATTCCTGTTTTTTTCGAATCTTTCCGTAATTTTCAGTTTTTTACCGTTTTATTCGAAAAAAACGTGAAAACACAAAAAAAAACGTGGCCAATGTTCTTGAAAGTTACGAAACTTACATTGAAAAATACAACGGCAATTGCAAGAAACGGGAATCTTTCATTGCAATTTTCAACGCTAAATACGATACTCCATGGTAAGACTGATGTTTCTTTTGACTCAGTTCTTATAATGTGACTAGCTGACCCACGCAACTTCGTCTGCGTCACATAAATATAGCTTAAAACCTTTCTCGATATCGACTATCCGACATAAATTAAGCTAAATCGTAACAAACAAAAAATCTTAATCTTTCCTCTTTATTATAATAGTTCAGATGGTTTAGATTAGCTTAGATTATAAGTGTGAATTACTATAGGTATCTCTTACTGTTAAATATACTATAACACTCTATACATACAAACATTATGATGCAGTAAATATTTTGAATTTGAATTTCCCGGAGGCCAGCCAGAATCCCCCGTACCTACATTGCGACGCGCGAAATATTTTGCCGCGCGGATATTTTTACATTGCGATATCTTCTAAGATATTTGTTTAAACTGTATAGAGTAAAGGGCACAAATATTTTATATTAAATTTCCGTTCTAACAAACACATTTATTTAGATATAGATTAATACCATATGGGTTAAATAAGCTTCGCAAAAAATAATTCTTTATAACCTAACAGTTTAACTGTAAAAAAAGGTTACAGTGAGTCAATCTTAAAAGATAGATATATGCTGTCGCGGACTTTTTTTTAGAACTTTTAAAGAGGAACAATTCCTTCATACATGATATTAGCGTAACTTAAACCGGTTTCGCAGCGCACGCAGCGGAAGCTCTCAAAAAGGAAATACCTTTTCCCGTTTTTGTAACATTTTTCATTTATGCTCCGCTCCTATTAGCCGTAGCGTGATGTTATATAGCCTATAGCCTTCCTCGATAAATGGACTATCCAACACAAAAAGAATTTTTCAATTCCAACCAGCAGTTTCTGAGTTTACCGCGTTCAAACAAACAAACAAACAAACAAACAAACTCTTCAGCTTTATAATATTAGTATAGATTAGTTACCCAAAGCGGCTGCAGTCATAACCGTCGATTATGTCACCGCCATTGCGTGCGGACCACAATGGGAAGTACAAAGATCAGTCGCGTGACATACATATGCATGAGTCCTGCTGATCCAGCTCGCTTTTTGTTATCTACTGTTTTTTGTTAGGGTTCCGTAGTCAACTAGGAACCCTTATAGTTTCGCCATGTCTGTCTGTCCGTCCGTCTGTCCGTCCTCGCTTAATCTCTGTGACCGTTAGCACTAGAAAGCTGTAATTTGGTACCAATATGTGTATCAATCACGCCGACAAAGTGGTAAAATAAAAATTGGAAAAAAAAAATTATTAGGGTAGCCCCCCCTATACATAATTATGTAAAGTGGGAAGTGTTTTTTTTTTAATTTCAACCCTAACGTGTGATATATTGTTGGAAAGGTATTTAAAAATGAATAGGGGTTTACTAAAATCATTTTTTAATCTATTGCATAGATTCTATCGCGGGCCTTGAGCGTGGAGAGCGAATCCAGAATTTCCCTAACAAAAATATTAAGATTCAGTTTCAGTACTCAACCAGGTTGCTATGGTTACGGAAAATAACAAGGTTGTCAACTGAGGTTGTCAAATTAAATAATTGTTTGTCTCTTTGCTTTTTCCTTCTAAAATATTCTTACTAGTATAATTTGTGTACAAAGTGTTTTAAATATGAATAAACAAAGTGCATTTATTAATGAAGAAAGTCACGAAAAAATTGTAATAAATACATTAAATAGTAGTAAATATATACATTCATTTTATTATTAGTACGCATCTATCATAAGTTTTTTTGGTTTTTGCATTACTATTCTGCGAATCGGTCTAAAACGATTCGTTTTCAGAAAATATCTAAAATAAAATAAATAATTTTCATATTTTTCAATTTTATGACACTTACGTCAGGCTGTCAATACTTTTTCTTTTAAATTTTCTGTCATAGAGTTTCTTACTAGCTTAGTCTATGAAGGTTAGTTTTGATTTATATACATCGCGCGAAATTCGAAGATCAAACTCTTAATATCGTTATTTTTGTTCAAATTATTTTGGTGTGTAATTACACTATCAATACCTAATTATTTATACCTATTAACAATGATATTATAAATAAAAAGAGGTAGATATCGCATTGGCACGCACAAATTGTTGAGGACAAACTACGCTATTTGGTGCAGTTTCATTTAGTCGGGTTATAGCAGCGAGCGAAGTAAGTCGAGTCCGCGGCGTAACAAAAATGCCATGTTGTGTCATAAGAAAGTGCAAAAACTATGGTTCCAAGAAAAATAAGAGTTTTGGAGTTTCAAACCATACGTAAGTATAATAAAAATATATCATATTTGTATTGTTTTCACGATTTATTTCTCATTTTCAAATAAATTTCGTATTATTGACATGATGGTCCGAAAAGGATAGAGAATAGGATGACAATCTGCTGCGTGACAGAGACAAATAGCATGCGTCATAGATTAATCAAACAGAAGCGAAATGGTAGGCACAATATATAGCGTTGCGCTTTCAATTATTATGATTAAAATTATATAGAATGAGATAAGTAATAGCGGGCTGTCATATATTTTATTAGTAAAATTGGAATGTACGTAGTAACGTACCTAGATAAAACATATTTTCTCATAATGTTTTACTATTTTACAGATTTCCAAGTGATGACTTGATAAAAAATAAATGGGTTAGCATAGTTATGGCGGAAAGAAGTGAACCTGACTGGATGCCTAGTAAACGTAGCACAATTTGTTCGGCACATTTTAAAGAAGAAGATAAATATATTACTCCAAAAGGACTCAAGCGTCTGAAATTTGATACAAATATTCGACAGTACCTATCTAAAATATAATTTAAATTGTAAAAATATTAATAATCATTCGCAGTACTTAGTAGCTGTACATTGGTAACAGTCATAAAAATTCAATGTCTCTTCTGTGGTAAATCGACTCTATGATATTCTAGTGTACTTCAAGCGCAACACACAAAAACTAGCTATCTCTTTCTATCTTATTATGTTCCGTATTATCTATCGCTGTCGTAGTCTGACGTTGGCGTTCAGCCGTTTAATGACAACGCAACGATATCTGAACGTCATTCAGTATGAACATGGCGTATCTTTCTTTATAATATCATTGCCTATTAATGCATAAGTTGATAAAAAATGCTATGCAATAGATTTACCGCGGCAGTCTCCGAGTGCCACACGTTTTTTTTTTTTTTTATAATATCAATAATTTCGGAAATAATCGCTCCAAAAGTAAAAAACAATGTGTCGGGCCCCTCTAACTTTTGAACCATAAGTTTATAGAAAATATGAAAAAAATCTGAAAAGTAGAACTTTAAGGACTTTCTAGGAAAATCATTTTAAAATATATATATAAAAAAAAACATAATAGATACCCACCTTTAAACTCATAAGTGGGAACACTTATTGTGACGGACGGGAAACTACGGAACTCTACACTGAGCGTGGCCCGACACGCTCTTGGCCGGTTTTTCCTTAATAGGAGTGTCAATCAAACGGCATCAACTCTTGAGTTATATATAAGTGAAGCAGTTGCACAACAACTCTAATGATTACAAAGTACAATTGCGTCTAAGGTTCTGCGATAGGAAGAAATATTTTGGTAGTAATTGCAGGTGAACCAGAACTAAATTCACTTTATTTCGTAAGTAACGTCCTATGGTATCCCTTAAGCAACTTCCCATGCTCTTCGATCTCAGAATCTTTCATCAGCCGTGCGCAATGCTACTTCAATTAGCAATTCAAATACGTCCTCCTCCTGAATCCCTCCGGCTGAGTGCCTTAATGTGTTCAGAGTTCACTCATTTTTCCTCTGTCACGATTATTTCCCTCCCGATTAAAGGAACGGTTCTGCTTTTGGGAGAATTTCGCGAGGAGCCAGTGCGTGACACTGCAATATTTCACTGTTCCTCAATTATAACAGTTCATTGAAGTGTTTTATCGAGAATTTTGTTTCACTTCTTTATTGTTCTATCCGTTGTGACGGAAAGGGTTTTCATGGCTGAGGTTATAATAATGAAACCACGAACCTCGTCAACATAAAAAAATATATATCAGAGTAAAGGGTGTGGAGTTAATTCCCGTCAAGTTCTCTTGCGAGTTGCACGGTGCTGTCCTGGCTCAGTCTGGTGTGTCACGCTGTATAACGCTGACGATGTGGTTGACTGTCACCTATATCAATGTGGTGAGTTATCAGATCGGTTACTCCGAGATGTTTTTGCTTTGATGAAATTTCAACTGCTTTATCACACTATCAGCCAAATGTTTTTGTGATTCCTCGAATTTGTTGTAACCCGTAATGGCGGTTTGATTACAACTCTCTAAAAGTACAATTTTTCAACGAATTGTTTTTATATCATTACACTACCAACGTACTTTAGACATAAAACGTACTTTAGACATAATTCTTTGCGCCAGAAATCTACACCTAGAATGAGATTTGATTTATAATACCTTTTTTTTTTTTTTTTTTTGGTGGGTGGAAAATCATCGAATGACCCCCCCCGCTCTTGGGCAGAGCGAAGGGGAGTGTCAGACTTCTACTGACTAAAAACCGAACCCATGTTCCTTCTTTGCCCTTGTGCCGAGGCCACGTCATCTAGTACTAAAATCCGCGGCCCCGACGGGGATTTGGCATTACAAATGCTTTGAGAATGTGAAATTGGTTTTCAAAATTAACTGGTATGTGAATATAACCGATGCTTTGCAAATTTTGTCCGCTTGCTGCTCTAACCG
The DNA here is from genome assembly GCA_949775195.1 of Diarsia dahlii. Classification (NCBI taxonomy): domain Eukaryota; kingdom Metazoa; phylum Arthropoda; class Insecta; order Lepidoptera; family Noctuidae; genus Diarsia; species Diarsia dahlii. The sequence continues at coordinate 34,038,698 of OX459189.1, read as the reverse complement.
CAATGCAGTCGTCCGTAATAAGAAACAACCCCGGGTCCACTAATATGGCCGTTAGGCCAGAAGTGCGGACACTCTATTATCCCAAATCTAAAATGAACTGAATTGTAAGAAACCGTACAGACTCTTTATATTTTTACAAGCGCGGTCGTGGTCACTCGCCCTTGCAGCGGACATGAAATCCGTTTTATTTCATTTTCCAGCTTCTTCCGAAGTGAGCCGTGAGACTTATTGCCGGTCGTTTCAACGTCTAGATCGGGTTTGTTAAAGCCGCACCAGCTCAGCACGAACCAAGCGCGTCTTAACTTATTATTAGACTTCCTTTTGTTTTTGCTTACACTTACACCCGTATTTCATCATCAGCCTATATTGTTCCCACTGCAGGGACTCAGGCCTCCTCTCTAGGAGAGGGGTGGGCTATAATCTACCACGCGGGCCCAGTGCGGATTGGTAGATCATGTCACATGTCTTCGAATTTTTTGGTTCTAAGACATGCCGGTTTCCTCACGATGTTTTCCTTCACCGTTTTGAGAGCAGTGGTGATGAAATAAATTACACAAAGTAATGCGCCTGACGGGGTTCGAACCCACGACTCACTGTTCGTAAGTCGGGGCCGCCACCACTGGGCCATCACTGCACCCGTATTTATAAACAAGTAATTACTAGGTATTACTTGAGTAAATGACATTTTTTTCTCTGTAGTTTAGTAATTCCTTAATGTTAGAACTATCAAACGTTAGAATTCTTAGTTTTGCTTTCATTGACGGTTCTAACTTTGTTTAAATTCTTGCCCATTGCATAAAAATATATGCATAAGTAATTACTTATGTCCAAGTAATTACTTTGACTAGACTATAAATACGGGGGTAAGTGTTCCCGAGGTTTTGTGTATCTTAGCGTTCGGCTTGTTGGCTTTCACTAGCGAGAGGGAAGTTTCAGCTCCCATCGTAAATTAGTGATTGGCGTTACATATTTTACAAGACTTCTGTGACAAATGAAATCAGCATTGGCAAGTTTGATGGTGTACTGCAATCCACGAATGATAGTAGCTATACATATAATTAAACAGATAATACAAATAGTCTTGAAACACATTACCTACCTAAATGAAGCTAATGGAATTGGCAGAGCAAATATATTGAATCATTACGCACAATTTAATATTCTCATCAGCGCCGAGTTATGGGCTACATAGCCCGTGGCTGGAATACTAACACCCGTCGCAATTAGGTTAGTTTCGAACAGAGCAGCGCTTACAGCTACGTGCTAATTGATCTAAATTATACCTTTATATCTTCATAAAGTGTGGGTACATCAGTACATGTGTCAGTCAGTCAGGCGCAATCTGCATGAGCGATTGCATTTATACAAACGTAATATCTATTGGATGGAGCGGAGCGAGCCTAATATTCGGCATAAGATGCAAAAGTTTAATCGTCCATAAAATTGTTCATCCAACAAGCTCTTCATATATATTTTAAGCGTGCAATTTGCCGTTGAGCGAGTAATAACCGCCATCAGCACGAACATAAAATATCTTGAAGCAGAAAAGTGTGCGAAAGATATTAGTGATATAGCCTTAGAGCCCACGACAACCAGACCTTCGTTATTTTATAAAAGCTGAAAGTTGGTCTGTGCATATGCCCTATAAAGGTAAGAACGACCAGCGAATATAGAGTTTGGGCTGTGGTGACTTTGGCAGTTATTTAATGTTATTCTACCTCAGATTAGCAACCCTATTTGTGGTGGTTCAAACTTCGCTTGAAATACTGTTAGAATAAAGTTCTAATCAGCTTGCACTACAAAGCGGTTGTTACGTCTTTCGCTGCGGCCGAATAGTGCGAAATTAGTGGTATTTTGCGATTTACAAAAAAAACTATTGATTGGACTAAAAAAGTAAAACACTATGATTTTAGTATGTTGCTTGTAGAATTATTTGGCAAAAAAATCAGAACGATGACATGTATTTTAGTATGGTTTTTACTCGTTAAAAGAAATTTTTAGAGGTATCTTCGCGATTTTTTTCTATCGAGCAAAGTTAGTTGTGTTATGTTTTCACAACACTATGTCACTAGCATATATTCTGAAGAATATCATCTATTTTTCTAATTTTGATTACTGCAGTGATAGTCCACCCAATAAATCACCCTAAGGAGTTGTAGAGTGCGTGAGTTAGGCCCTAAGTGATTTCTTCAGAAAATTGTTCAAGGTGCTTAGAGAGTTAACATACTAAAAGTAATGACATCTAGGGGTTGAGGCGGAGTGGGGGGAGGGGGTTAAAGTTCCCATTTTTTAGTTTTACGCTAATATCTTTTAAACGGTGCGTCATGGAGATAAGAAGTCTTCTACGCAATGAACGCTTATAAAATTATGTACAACTTTTATATTATACACTTTTTCACATTCTTACCTATTTTCGAACTACACATTCCGGAAAAGTGAAAATTGAAAAAAAAAACTACTTGAATTGAACACTACCTTTTGTATACTACTTCCTTCACGTTATTTGGGGATAAAAAGTATCTTATATCTTAAAAAATAATATAAAAAATAATATTCTGCGATCTTTTACAAGCCCACCTCCACGCACAGTGTGGTTGAAGAGGCTGGGAAGATGTGCTTCCTCAAATGGTATGGCGCACCAGCAAGACTGACCTCCCTCAATAAGTACCGATACCAGTGATTACCAGTACGCTGGTGAAAATTTGGAAAAAGTGTATATGACAAGTGTAGATAAAAGTTTTGATATCCTAACGGCTGTACAGATTTGGATAAAATTTAGTAAATTGATATAGTAGGAGTTGATTTAAGATATAAGATACTTTTTATCCCCAGATAACGTGAAGGAAGTAGTATACAAAAGGTAGTGTTCAATTCAAGCAGATTTTTTCAATTTTCACTTTTCCAGAATGTGTAGTTCGAAAATAGGTAGAAATGTGAAAAGTGTATAAGATAAAAGTTGTACATAATTTTATAAGCTTTCATTGCGTAGAAGACTTCTTATCTCCATGACGCACCGTTTAAAAGATATTAGCGAAAAACTAAAAAATGGGAACTTTAACCCCCTCCCCCCACTCCGCCTCACCCCTAGATGTCAGGACTTTTAGTATGTTAACTCTCTAAGCACCCTGAACAATTTTCTGAAGTAATTGCTTAGGGCCTTGCTCACGCACTCTACAATCTCTTTGTTGGATGGACTATGAATCATATACTTTTACGCATTTTAAAACTCGCGTTTGAGGTAGTATAAGCTATTAATAAGAGCTGTATTCACGAGAACACTGCCGACAAACTGTCCTGCAGTTTGGCAGAAAATTTGTATGATACCTACTCATGTAACTTTTGAGGAAAAAAAAAAACACCTTTACTACCTGATAACTGCCAAAGTCACCACAGCCCAAACTCTATATTCGCTGGTCGTTCTTACCTTTATAGGGCATATGCACAGACCAACTTTCAGCTTTTATAAAATAACTAGCTGATGCCCGCGGCTTCACCCGCGTGGATGTCGTTCAAATTATATACTAAAACCTTCCACTTGAATCACTCTATCTATTAAAAAAAAACCGCATCAAAATCCGTTGCGTAGTTTTAAAGATTTAAGCATACAGACAAACAGACAGACAAAATTAGCGACTTTGTTTTATACTATGTAAGGAAGGATAAGGATAAGGACGAAGGTCTGGCTGTCGTGGGCTCTAAGGCTAATACTTTATACTTTGTGTACAAAACTGCCAGATAAGGAGACTTAAAGCCGCAAAAAATAATCTCTATCAAACAATTTACTGTAAAGATATGAAGAAGAATATAGCAAAGCAAATTTCTTCACATTGTAAGATCCGGCTGAGAGAAAAGAAGATCATTATATAACAAAGGTAAGCTGCTTTGCGCTGAAAACATAAAACATAATAGTGGCAAGATAGAATCGCTATCTCGGTGCACAAGCCACGGTAAGAAGCTTATAGGTACACCTTCCCGATCTCGGACGCTGCCACATGCAGTTCCATAGACTGGCACCTATCATCACCTGGCATCTATCTATATTTACATTCTAATTAAGAATTGAAAAGCGTTTGCGAGCGCTAATCGAATCTAATGTCGGAGAATTGACGACAGAATTTCACAATTTTAATCGAACGCATCACTAACACCTACAACATTATTTGTGTTTTGTGAACCATCAAGGTATTCTGAATAGTATTATTGTGAAAAGGCAATTAACTTATCACATCTGCTCGAGACGTTCTATATTTTCAGAACTACAAACACGAACTCATGGCTTTTGCTCACAGGGATAAATAGACACTACAGAACACACTATTATCGCCTCATCCACGTTCATACACCTTGTCATACACGCAAGCTTGCCGCGATGGTTGCGGGAACTATAATACGCACATGCCTTTTCAAAATACGCGTGTTTTGTACATAAAATAAGCCGCTTTGATATTCTGACCGCGTTCCCGATCCGACTGTCGACTGTAACAAAACCGCAGACAATTATTGACCTATCTAGTTAGCGTGCATTACGTGCATAAATAATGAACGACGTACGTTTACATAAACAACTGGAGCTAATCTCGCAACGACTGACAGCCCTGAATAATGAATTGATCGCTTTATAATACGATCTACATTGAACCCGGCGCACTTTGTTTGATCGCTTTATAATACGATCTACATTGAACCCGGCGCACTTTGTTTGATCGCTTTATAATACGATCTATATTGAACCCGGCGCACTTTGTTTGATCGCTTTATAATACGATCTACATTGAACCCGGCGCACTTTGTTTGGGTATCATGTTGGTACCGACTACCGACGCGGCGACGGATGCAAATATAACGATTAAGAACAGCTTACTGTTATGAAGGTGGACCTCAAAGGCGATTTAATTACACATCAATATGGATGTTTCCTGACAAAAATAAAAAAAATCTGTTTAGTCCGTCAGATTATCGAAAAATATTGGACACGTGTTTTTACCCGACTACGGCGAAGCCAAAAGGAAGGGTAATGATTTTGGCAGTCTATGTATGTATGTATGTATGTTCCACCGTAGCGCATAAACTCCTGAACGGATTTTAATAAATTAGGTGTCAATAGATTCGTAAGAACAGCCCGGGTGTCATAGGCTATATAAATTTAATAAATTCTTTTTAGGACGGAATTTAAATAATAATAATAATATTCCACAATAATAATATTCCACAACTATCACACAACGCCATCTAGTCCCAAGCTAAGCAGAGCTTGTGTTATGGGTACTAGACAACTGATAAACATACTTATATATTTCTAAATACATACATATTATAGATAAAATATAAAATGTCAAAAACTTACTTAAAAAAATATTAATTTGATATAATCATAGCAAGTTTGGTCTCAAATGAAAGGTCTTGGCCAGCACATTACAAATATGTATTATATTATAGTTTAAATACACACAAAAATAAAATTCAAATTAAAAAATTAAGTTCAAAAATCTAAAACCCGACTACTAACAAAATCGCGGTCTTAACAGTAGAAAACAAGAAAATAATTCTGCCTGATATTCTTCGTAGTCGCATGCCACCTTGCTAATAGCAATTAGCAGCTGACTTCTGTATCAATGAGAACGCCATGAAGGACCATCAGGTATCAGTGGCATGCGACTACGAAGAATATCAGACAAGAATTATTTTCTTGTTTTCTACTGTTAAGACTGCGATTTTGTTAGTAGTCGGGTTTTAGATTTTTGAACTTACTTAATTTTTTTTTTGTTTTATAAAATTATTGAAAATTACAAAGATAAAACGCGTCAGGATGATAGAATAACTGAGAATCATTAATAGAAAATGTTTCTTTGATGGAAAGTTTATTCTATTATGCTGTTAAATACTTGCGAAGACTGAAAGCCAGCCGGTTCTAAAACTTTCCGGTGGGGACAAGCGTCAAACTTTGCGAGGGTACTCAACTATAGATAGAGCTAGGTAGACCAGGTAGTGTATTGTGTACATTAGTTAAACTAAACATTTGAGGCTCATCCCATGTCGGATCTGACGTAGTGATAAAGAAATTTCGAATAAATGACGAACCTACTAACATACGTATTTTTCTCAAAAACTTACTAATTTCATTCTCATTTCTCACCGAACCCAAAATAGAATGGGATAAGGGCAGGAAGATGATGATTGAAATTTTTCAATCAGTTTTCCATTGCGCTGGTTGTGCACCGAGTTACAAGTGCTGCTGTAGCCTAGACATATGAGGTACGTGGTGACTCACGCGTTGCAGTTATATGATCGGTTGGTGCGAGGCTATTTTTATTTTGTGATTATTCCAGTGCCTAACTAGACCGATATCTCGTTGGAATTCAAAAACATGACATTTAGAAGACTTTACATACATATTTTGATGTAGCAGTTAAGAGAATAGCGGTTCTGATAGTCGTTGTACCGGATCAGATTGCGGATGCGTCTCCGGACACCACCACCGGATTGTGACAGGTATTGTATCGGTGTCTGCAACCGGAATTTGAACTGCCGGTTTGGCCGAACCCTAACATAATTATAGTATTTTGTGAGTAGGTAGTTGTGTATCTTCAAACGTATACCAGAAAGAAAACTTTACTGTTCCATCATTACTTTTGTGTAACAGCCTGTAAGCGTTATAATCTAAAAACGTAGAGAACCGCGAAGATGGCAGCTGCAGTGAAGTTGCGACCAAGTGGCGGCCAACGACTGAAGAGTGTCGTTAGTGTTATGGTCAGACGGCAATGTTGCAATCGCGGGTGAACCCTGGATGAGGCTACGCACAGCGCGGCAGCGTGGGGATCAGCGCAAGCACAGGGAGACCTTTAGGTTGGCTATAGCCAGCGGTGGGTGAAGTCGGGCTGTGAATAACGATAAATAGCCTTGTAATGCAATTTGTGTGCATCACGAAAATGAGATTCAGACTACAAGCTTAAATTGTAGTACCACATTCTCCTGCAAGAATTAGTATCTCGAAAATCATAATTATTCACTTTTAATTTACTTGCTAACCACACCTCAATAACTGCCGCCCACTTGAGCTCGTTGTCATAAATCCATCACAGTGATGTCGTGCAAGATTTACTCTTTGTTGATATTGAACGTGACAGTCTACGGAAGCCATGCTATTCGGCTGTTCCGAATCGAACACGATGGAATGCTGGTTTTACAATGTTATTGCGGTTCTTATGAGTTCATTATTTTTAAGCCTTTGGCTACAATTAGCCTCTGGGCTAGAACCAAAACCCATTAGCTGTATGAAAGTTTTAATACGTAAGTAGATGAAATTACTGTAGGTACCTATCATTAAAGAAAAAACCTAAAACCTTTAAAACGCTAACGGAATCAGCACTTCTCTACTACCGAGCACAATGGTCTCGAGCGTTTCAAAGTTTGTTCAGGTTTCAATAAAAACCTGAACAACTTTGAACGCTTTTACAACGCAGGGGAACTGTCCATAGATGCCACACCGGCGCAATATATCTGTCGATGTACCGAAATTCAATGTAAATAGTTAATGGATTATTTTCTATTCCATTCTTAGCTGGACGCTATCCTATCAACGCCTTCCTCTATTGAACCATTACTTTATAACCTACGCTATCTTTTGAAACTAGACTGTAGGCCTGCATCTGTTGAAAGTTAAACCATGAATGTGTTAGTCATTCAGACCGCATAATGATACTTATTCTTATGCCATTAAGTTCCGGGCTTTGAACGATAGGACATACAACTTACAATTATGTCAAATGCAGTTGGATACGACAATGTTTCTGTGAATCAAATACAAATAGGCACCACAGTCGTGACTCACATGTGAGCCGACACGATTGCCATTGACGAGCTAAGAAAAACAAGATCTGATTAAGCTCTCTATGGCTTTCAATGGCGAGTCTTAATAACATGGCGTCTTAATATAAGTATCTTAACACCATGTTGACGTAATTAGCTAATAGCAGCCCTGTCTGCTGTGCCTTGTGACTAGGTTTACAACCTGCGGTCATTCCTCTCTCTCTCTCTCTCTCAGTCAGACACGTTTAAGAAACATTATATCACAACAAATCCTAGCCAACAAGCAGAGGCACAAACAAGAAAAAAACAAACCGAACTTCTCATTTCGTAGAATGTTCACGGTCTCACTCACGGTGAAAGTCTCGGTATTCAGGATTCCACGACTCGTATTTAGAACAATGGCAGACTCAACTACAAACAAACAAAAAATATTGCTCACAACTTTTTTGAAACATGAAAAACCTTTTGCAGCAACATTTTCGGGAGTGATTCATGTCATACACATGCACGCCACGTGAAAATTGAATTTTAACTTGTTACATGTTCACGGGAGCTGACTACTGTTTTGTCGGGAAGTTCATTGCAGCAGCTGCGAGGTCCGTCAGTTGCGTGGACAACTCCGGATATCACTCGCTGTTGACATCCCGCATCGGGTTCACAATTCTAGTTATTCTTAACAGGCAACACGATACATTTTTCGCAAAACTTGAAAGGCAAATCGATGTGCCAGTCGAATTACGTGTTTTATTTTTACAAATTGCACAACTGACATCCCTATTTTACACCGCAGCGTTAGTCATTACATCTGGTTTACTTAGCGTTCAGAAGAACAGCGCTCTTTCCTCCATGGACCAGTCACAAGTCTCGGAGATAAACGCCGCTCAAGCTGATTAATGAACTCTGGCTTTAAAGGACGCGGAAATTAATATGACATCACAAATGTTAACGGAAAACCATGAATCTTTTGAACCAAACTGAAAATCGTTCAACAGTGATAAGTTGATGATGACACCATGATGTGCGAGTCGAAAGCTTATGATAATTATTACTTTAGCATAGCTTAGCCTTTCACGTTATGATGAGGTATGCTAAATGAAAGTTAACACTGCGTTCTTAGTCCTTAGTGTATGAATAAAGTTTTCGAGTTGATTGATGCCCAAATTATAATATTTTTTTGAAGAAACATTTGAAGCAGTGAAATGTAAAATGTTGTTGAGTTGTGAAAACCATGGCTGACTTAATAAATTAGATGGAGGTGTATGAATTAAGGAGACAAGTAAAATAATTGTTGCTTTTTATTACCTAGATACTTTATTTGAAATATTTAGTTGGCGTTGAAAAAAAGACGAAGTAGTTTATTAGAAGCTTTCTTATTTTCCCGTGGCTTATTTATACATATAATAAAATGGTAGGAAAGTCAAAACTGTACATTGAATATTTTTTTTAAAGAATACTTGGGGTGTGATCTACAATCGATACCGAAGCCAAAAATATAATTTTTAAAATTTTTGTCTGTTTGTCTGTCCGGGATAAACTCAGAAAGTACTGCTTGGATTTACTTCAAATTTAGCACGAATATTATTAAGAAGTCGGGTCAACACATAGGCTACATATTATCACGCTATCACCTACGGGGAATGAGCAGTGAACCTTTATTTCTTCAACGCATTCTGTAACAACGTGTAATTTATCGACGCATATTTGAATGTTGTTATTATGTTAATAACCATGCTATAAGCTAGCTTCACACTATAAAAATCACGCAATATAAGTAACTTAGGCCGATAAACATAATTATAATTAAATGAATAATTTAAAGCAGCGTCATCTATGAAATTTCAAAAACATCACGTCGAATAACATCTGTAAGCCCTTTTTGGATATAAATAATTTAAATTTGATCATGTTGGCGAGGTTAATTATTAACCTCGCCAACATGATCAAATTTAAATTTAAATTTAAGAACAACTATTATAGTTGTTCTTAAAAGTCATAGATGGAGTTGTGCATTTTCTTCTTAAAATTTGTATCGTCAATTCATTTCAGAGATGAGCAAGACAATAAAAAAATGTGTTATGTAAGTTTTATGCCGCTTCATCTATGTCTTATAAAGTTCATCGAGTTTGTCTGTATGTAATAACAAACAGAACTCAAAAAGAACTGGATAGATTTATAACAAAATTTAAACTAGAAAACAGCACGCTATTGCTGTAAGAATTTGAGCTAAATAACGAAGAAAGAGGAAAACTAAGCATGGCATATATATCTTAAAGATAAGACAGATTTGCTACGAGCTTTGAGGCCTACTACTGGAGATGAAGTTGAAGTGATGATTGACTGATGAACGCGTGCTGAACACCTGCCTCAGTTCACTTCAAGACGTAGTCATTTCTATCCACGGCAATCCACTGGTCAATCATCAACGCATCAAGACCGTGGAAGTAGGGAGATAACGCTGAGACAATTTACGATCCGGGCGAAATTACCACCATACGAAATGACCTTGTCGCTTTGTTCTCTTCAGAGAAAAAGCAAATTTATGACACTGTCCTTGAAAGCGTTGGGCAAAACCAGGGTGAAATGTTTTTCTTGGATGCTCCTGGTGGAATAGGAAAAACATTTGTTACCACTGGCATACTTGCAGAGGTCAGGAGGCAAGGCAAAATTGCCATTGCTGTAGCGTCGTCGTCGGGAATCGCTGCCACACTGCTTCCGGGTGACAAGACAGCACATACCATGTTTAAAATTCCCATCGATTTAGAAAGCGCCGAAACGCCTGTTTGTGGTACACACCACACAGGCGTTCCGGCGCTTTCTCGAGAGTGATAAGGGACACGTGCTCAAGGATTGCTCTCTGATCGTATGGGATGAGTGCACGATGGCCAATAGGAAGACAGTTGTGGTGTGTGGAGAGAACCCTGCAGGACATCCGCAGGAACGAAGATTTGATGGGTGGTGTCACAGTTCTGTTTAGTGGCGATTGGTCACGAGTTCGTACGCTGCGCTTGACCATTAATATGAGAGCTCGGCAGAGGAGAGAGGTGGACAGATGGTGTTTCCAGAGTCTCTCGGTAGAGTTGTATCCAGCTTAAAAGAACTCATTCACTGTGTGTACGGGGACATCAGTCGTATACCGCACCAGCAGAATTCTTGGGTGTGTGAGCGAGCCAATTTGACGCCCAAAAATGTTCAGGCTGCAGCAATTAACGAATGCATTCTCTCGGAAATTGAGGGGAATGAAGTGGTCTATACCTCTATAAACACTGTCGTCGAGCAAGATGACGCCACACATTATCCCGTGGAATTTCTGAACTCCCTGTCAGCAAGTGAACTTTCAGCGCAAAGCTGAAGGTCGGTGTCCCGATTATGCTTCTTCGGAACCTATCTCCTCCAAAATTGTGTAACGGGACTCGCCTTAAAGTCATGTCGCTCCACAGACACACCATTGTGGCGGAAACTCATACGGGTTGTGGCGTCGGCGAGGCAGTATTTATACCACGCATTCCCATCATACCTCATAACTTCCCGTTCCAGTTCAAGCGCGTACAGTTCCCCGTGAGTGTTTGCTTCGCGATGACCATCAATAAGTCGTAGGGGCAGACAATGAATGCAGCGGCTGTCGACCTCTGGACGACCTGCTTCTCACACGGGCAGCTATACGTCGCTTGCTCCCGCGTCACCAGTCCTGACTCTCTTTACATTTTGGCTACGGAGAGCCAAACCACTAATATTGTTTATCGAGAAGTCCTATAAGTATCTACTTTTACCCTATTCTGTATTCCTTATTCATTATTTTCTCCATCTGCTTCAGTCACAACTTATGACTTAATTCAGCAGAATCACCATAAAGTCATTTATTCAAAGCAGGCTGAAAATCAGCACTTTTTTATGGTCAATTTTATATAAGTCAGTCTCCCTCTGTTACTGCATTTTCTGTAGATATGAAATTTAAAGAAGAAACGGAAAATAAATGTTATTTTAAAAGGTATAATCGTATTTTTGGTGCTCTATAGCGTTCACGCAGACGACGTCGCGGGCAGCAGCTAGTAATATAAATAAAATTGGAGGTATCGTGAACAAATTAAAAAAAATTGGTTGTGGTTTATAAGTTACCTTTTCATATGAACTGCTGAAAAGACGAGCTATTGTGTTTTTCATTGACCCAAAATAGGACAGAGTTGCCTATCATAAATGTAAATGAATTAAAAGTTAGTGGTCCTTCAGTCCTCAGGTGAATTAAAGCTAAAATCTGGGAAACCTTGAAACTTGTAGCTGCCATTAAAGTAAGTGCTTCCAGAAAAAACCCTGACGCGGAAAATAATTGAAACAAAGTACGCACTGCTTTAGACGTTTAATATTGTACAAAATGTTCGAGATTCATCTTTTAGATTTTTACAGCCTTTTGCTACAATAGATTTTTTCTCATCACAATGTTTCTCGAGCTCGAGATATTGTTCTTTGTTTTGTATTTTCATTAATTCTTAATCCAGTTTTCAGAAAATTATTGAGTTGGTCTACCTACGTAAAACTCGATTTCTTTCTCTTGAACGAATAAATATTTTTGAAATAAAATGAAAAATCTAATAGTTTACATAAATGCTTTCGGTTCAAGAATAATCTTATTTACGTAAACGTGTATTGTTTGCTATGCGCGTAAGTTCGCAACGTTTTCTTGTAATAAATCAAATTCATAAATCAATGATATTGTGATTGATTACGATTACAGTATTTATTGATTTAATAGTTTATTGTTATAACCCCAGGGGTGAGTACTTTACAACTGATGCTAGTTTCCTGACCTCTCAATATATTTTTACTTCAAGGCTGCGGTGTAGGTGCTCTGGACGGTTATATTTTCCCTGAACGTTTATCTACATAATGGTGCCATATACACCAGTGTGCCATAGTGTGCTTCTTTCGGGATACCCGCTCAAGTGAGCATAAACAAAATGTGCGCGTGGTCACCAAAAAGGTACACACCATATCAAAGTGTAAACATTGTTGCTCATCTGTCCGACCATACTTTCAGTAGGCGACGTGAATGCGTGTCCGTCTTTTAGTACAGAGAGCTCTGAGTAGAGTTATAGATAGTTCAGATACACCCAACGATTGAATCGGTTGCGAGAAATCGTGGTCTCTCATTCCGATATGTTACAGCCCCGAAGTGTAGACCTGTTGACTGAATATTTGTTGGGTGTTGGGTGATGAGTGGTGACTTACCTTCAGTGAGCAGTGGTTGCACGTCGGCGTCGGGGCGGCCGGCGGGACAGAGCGGCAGCGCGGGCGAGGACTGCGCCGCGCCGCCCTCCGCCTCGACCTGCCAAACCAAACATACGGGTTAATACACAGCTAAATCACAGTTAAATCGTTTCTCTGGGACATCGTTGGGCTACATTGTCTCGGCGCTTTTCTTGTGGTCGCCACTGTTGTTCTGGCTTACAGGAGTTACAGTGGTTTGGGAATAGTGGGCTTGTCCCATAAAAAAAGTACACAGCCAGCCATTGGAATCCAGTCCAGAACCGTCCAGACATAATTTTAACGTCATCGGGCAATCTAACTGAGGAACGCGCAGGATTCACTCCGATAGGCTGCTATTTGCGCTGCTGCTGCAACTTGTAATGCCTGTTGAATGATGTGAGGGTATATATGCTAAGGATTTCATTAACTGAGGGAAAGATGATGATAAAACATTATGTACTGCAAAAAACGAATACAGAATCTCGGACGCCTAAGCCAAATTGTACCTTAGTTCTTAAAGTTATTCTAGTACTATGATAAGCGGGCTTCTAATTGTATCGAATCTCCTAACCCCGTTAGACCAGTTTAAATACTAATTTCCGTGTGTTTTCAAATATCATCATCATCCGTCGATAATTTCAGCTTCAGATTCCCATTTAAGCCGCAGAAGAAAATCGTTTATTTTATTTCGTAAACCTGCTCTTATAACCTTAATGTTAAATCCATAAAAGTTGACTGGAAGCATTCTTTGAAAAAATAGGAATCCTGATGTCTATCTTCAAATATTCATAGAGTAATACGTAAAGCACAGGCATAGCTCACGAGACATCGCGAAATCGGCTCATTTCTGAATCGATAGGCAATTGAATAGTGAAGCCACGCAGCGACGTTGCACGCCATTCGGAAAATTGCAGTCAAATGCTATTTATTCAGGATTGATATCTCGAAATATATATTTGGTATTTTTATCCAGGGCACGTTAAGCTGATGTTCCTTTACAGTGTACTTTACAAATAAAACAAGATTATTTTCCTTCTGTTTAGTCCGCCTTTCACATTGCCCTAATATATTTAACGTGTTCGTTTTGTTAGTAAATTGCTTTTCCATAAGCAGACAGATTGCAGCGACACACACACACCTTCACGCGGTTGCTGTGGTTTATGTACTTGTGAAAGAAAGGAATCTTTCTTTGTCTTTACTTCAAGCTAGGAGTGAGTTAGATACGAGTTGACCAGGTTGCTGCAAACTACTCGAATCTAATGTGATTCCTCGATTTGAGAAGGAGTAAGGAAAAACTAAAGGGGTTTGTGTAAGTATATATTATTATTTATTATGTATACTACAAGTGGACGCTAGGCCAACTCGTTGACCTTTATAATTTAATTGTAGTCGAGGTAGGTACTTATTTGTCCCAAAATAGAAAATCTTCACTTTTAGAAATTGTTTGCTACTTCTCGAGGCAGAAAACACGCAATGTTTTCCAAATAATGTTACGATCAAATACGAATCTAAACTTCAGCTTTTAGGAAATAAATGATCAATGAAATGTAGACACAGAACCCAGTGTCCATCATCACCATTTCAGTGAAAAGTACTCTCCCAAACTTTGCCACACATCACATCATCAAAGTGATGTGACGTGTGGAATTGATCACGTGTGTGGACGCGGCTTGAGCCCGAATCGATACATCGAAATGTAATAAACGTGTTGATACGCGTGGAAAGTCTTTAAACAAATACAGAATGTTTAAAATAACAAACGTATGAAAGAATCGAACTTTTATTAACCACTCCAGAATATTTTTAAAGAACCTGTACCCAATCAAAACAATCATTCGATCAAGCAATCATTATCACACATAGGTACACCTACTCACACCGATACACATCCATCGCACATACACCTCCCCAACACATTACACACACAAACACTACACATTCTTGAATATCCTAAAATAATACTGTAATAACTTAGTACTTAGGTAAAGTTTTAAGTATGTCTCAAGTTCTCAACAATGTGTATAGAAAGTAAACCATGAGAAGTTGCGAGGTGACCCCATCACAAGTATATTTATAATTTATCGGGGCTTGCTTAAACACATACATAAACTCACTCCATTTTTCCCATGGGGGTAGGCAGAAACTACAGAACGCTACTGTTACGGTCCTTACATCGTACGTATTCATACATCGCAAATATGACGCACCTGAGCCTGACCTTTCTAAAGAACCAAAAACTTCGTAAATGCTATCTTATTAAAGTGTGGTCACCTTCGTGTTAGCAATCAATGCGTGCCATTGGCGGGGCCCATGGGGCGCACGAGCCGGTAGCAGGCAATGATGGGCAGCGAGTTGAGCAGCAAGTTCACCCCCACCACGACGCAGCACAGACAGGACAGGCAGCGACCCACCAGCGGCAAGCCCAGGATCACATCGTACACGTTGTACGCGCAGACAGACTCACATATACTATGCACTACGCGCATCACAAACCTCATTACAAACATGTGCCTTGATATCACACACTAATTGAAATTTAACAAAGATTTTTTGTATTTCAGTGATTGATCAGCTTTGATGTAAATAGTTTTTCAGAATGACATGCCCATAGAGTAGAATACTTTGTGCGACTGACAAATAGCTTGATCCAATTCTCTGTGGCATCTGACATTCACATGGGTGACCACTGACTAAGGAGTATTGATGTACAAATTCTTGCAACGTTTTATAAGTACCCATGTAGGCCTAAATTAAAACTAAATATTTTGTGTAGGATTTTACTTTTACAGTCATTGATGATGGTTTTCTTAACTATAGAAAACAATGCAGTCACGACTCGTTAGAACAGTGAACGTGTTTTATTATTATTTAAGGGTCACTTGAAATATTGAATATAATTTCCTTCGACATCGGCGGCAATGACTTGGGAAGCTGCGTCTTATTCCGCATCTAATCTCGCAATCCAATCACGTTAATTACAGGAAATTGTCTCAGTCTAGATAGACTCACAGATAGGTAGACACACAGAGCGACCGCTATCATTGCTCGCTCTGTCTGTAGATACCTTTGGCATGAAATGCTCAATTAATATAACGATATAGAATATGATTTGTGTTTGACGTATTTATCCTATTTAGAACTTATTGTATATTTTGGTGAATGTTGTGTATATATATGTGAAATAATATATATATATATATAGGTGAAGTTAAGTTACGTTATTTCTCGATCTATATGAGGTAGGTCTATTCGACTGTGTTACAGACTCAATTCAAATATACCTGATACTTAGAAATCGTATGCTAATACTATAAAAATATTTTGCTATAAGTTCAAAATGGTATTGACTTTCATTACCGCTATGAAATAAATTCCAAACTAACAATTAAACAGGCCGTCTCGATAAATAGAGCTAGATACGAGCTCATGACACGCTGTGTGGCCAAATAACAAGCTTTATTAGCGGAGGAGGCTCACTCGAGCAACAGACTCCCTGAGAGTCTGACTGACATTATACCCTGGAGACGGGTCACATGTAGTCCTACTAGGGTTCATGATTTCTCGAGCTTTTCAATTTCTCGGGGCTCGAGAATTCTCGAGGCTAATTTCTCGGGTCTTCTCGGGTTGCTGAGAAATTTACATTTACGTACGTTTTCTAATATTATTTGGTTCCATTAACGTCAACAAATTCAGTGGTTTTCCTCTCAAATAAAAGTTTGTTTGTATGATAAATTTAGTGACTAATGGTTGGAACTTAAAAATTATTTTTGTGTTGGATAGTCCATTTATCGAGGAAGGCTTTAGGTTGTAATAATATAACATTACGCTACGACCAAGTACCGTTTTTGCAACATTTTTCATTTATGCTTATAAATGAAAAATGTTGTAAAAACGAAAAGATATTCCTTTTTGAGAGCTACCGTTGCGTGCGCTGCGAAAATGGTTTAAGTTATGCAAATATCATGTATGAAGGAATTGTTCCTCTTTTTTAAAAGTTCTAACAAAAAGTCCGCGACAGCATATTTCTTTCTATATTTTAAGATTGACTCACTGTAACCATTTTTTACTATTAAAATGTTAAGTTAAAAAGAATTATGTTTTGCGAAGCTTTTAACCTATATGGTATTAATCTATATCTAAATAAATGTGTTTCTTAGAACGGTATTTTAATATAGCATATTAGTGCCCTTTACTCTATATATTTTAAACAAATATCTTAGAAGACAAAACAATTACGCGGTCCGCCCGGCTCTCGCGTCCCAATGTAGATACGTGGAGATTCTAGCCTCCTCCGGGAAATTCAAATACAAATAAAAAAAAAAATTAAAAATAAAAATATTCATTGTGCACCATAATGTTTACAAGGTGTTATTGTATATTTAATTTTAACAGTAAGAGATACTTAGAGTAATTCTCACTTTAATTATTATATAATCTAAGGTAATCTAAACTAATATTATAGAAAGATTCGATTTTTTGTTTGTTACGATTTAACTTAAAAATTACTTTGCCAACTGTGAAAATTCTTTCAACATTGGAAAGCTACTTTTTACCTTTTTTTTTTTTAGGTGGAATATCATCAAATAACCCCTCTCGCTCTTGGGCAGAGCGAAAGGGAGTGTCAGACTTCTACTGACTAAAAACCACCCGCGTTCCTTCTTAGCCCTATATATGAAGGCCGCGGTATCCTGTGGACATCCCGCAGCTTTGACGGGGGAGAAAACTACACCTTTACCGAGTAACATAGGCTGTTAGTGTGCGGGACAGTGAAAAATAGTGCAGTGTTACATAGACGTTAGTGACGATACGTAAATGTTGTGATATTATTTGAATAGCGTTAGAATTAGTTTATTACGATGTTTATAAGTGTTTTTAAGATAGCATTAGCTCTACATACGCCCATCAGGCTTGATGTTATAAGTGATTTACATTCCTGCCGCCTAGCGGCGCTAGTGAAGCTTAAGTACTGCGTAACTTTACCGTAAAGAAGAGCCGCTTCACAGCTTACCCTTTACGAAATAGAAAGGCATAATCTTAAGTTGTGCATTCCTGCCGCCTAGCGGCGCTAGTGTTTAGGTTCACAGTTCACGAAGCTTAGCTACTGCGTTGCGTTACTTTAACGAGAACCGTTTCAGTATTTTTGTAATTTTAAGGTGTAAATCAAGGTTTTTTGTATAGTTTTTGTATTTATTATGTAATATAAGTTAGTCCTAAGATTAGGAACATATGTTATATTTTGTAAGGGATGTTTTACCACTAAAAATAGCATACTAAAATTTCCCGCGCAGAAATAGTAATTTTTCGGCGCCAAATTGTGTAAAGAGGCCATTGCGCATGCGCAAACACTTAATTATGATTGGCCAGCGCCTTAGAAATTTGTATATAAAAATGGGAACATTGGTTGTAAAATCATTCCGAATCCAGCTACTACTTCAGTAAGAAACTCTCCTAATAAAAAGAAGAAACTACAAGCAACCAGTGGTCTTATTCCCCACCAACCCAGTGCACAAGTGTGCCCAGTCTGCACATTTAGGCTATTTTCTAAATATACGCGAACGAATAAAATTTAATCCTATAGAGTTTGTTTGGTTGAACGCGTAAATTGAAATAATAAGTATAATTACTTATTTCTATGTTGGATAGTCGATTTATCGAGCAAGGTTGTAAGGTTATATTGTAACGCAGACGAAGTTGCACGGGTCAGTTAGTTAATTATTATAAAAACTTTTATTGATTATTCAACACAACAAACGGGGATTTAATTTCTATATAGGTAGGTACATGGTTTCTCGAGTTCTCGACTTTTCTCGAGCTTGATTTCCCGGAAATTCGCGAGCCGAGAATTCCCGGGAAATCGTTGGGCTTTGTTTGAATGAACCCTAAGTCCTACTAACGTACTACGTGCGTAACGTAGTACGTATAAGAAAGCAGTATTATAGAAAACGAGTTTATTTAACATTTTTGTTAAAACCTTCCACCTAATTTCCGGTCAATCTCTACCTAGGCTACACGAAGTTATAAAGCTTATGTATCCAAGATATTGCATCGGATCATATCGGAAAGCAACTAATACTAAGTTGGACTAGCTCAAAGTTTCGGTATTAGTGCAAGTATTAAGTAAACTCCTGCGTTCGTATGTGCTTCTGGTATTGGCACTAGCGTCTCGGCAACATTACCATGTTGTTCACGTGAGATCGTTCTGTCAACAACTAATATTGGGCTGTTGTTTGCTTCCGTGCTAAGATATTAATATGTTTATTAGGTAAATAACTATGTTAATAGTAGGTACGTAGTACGTGATATCAAAGCAATTAAGTCAGTCGTTTCCCTCAATGTTTGCAGAATGTAGAAGAAGAGCTCTTATGTTAATGCTTGAAGGAACTTTTAAGTTGGTGCTTATGATCATTAGCAACTGTAAGTTCAAATTTAAGAACAACAAACAAGTTTCAACTGCTTCTAAAACAGCAACCGCCAGTTTGTTGCCAAAGAAAAGGTCTGCGAATCACTAACACCTTTGTATCAAAGCGACAATTAGCATATCGCGGGCGGCGGTGGCGGCCATCATGAAATATTCATGGTTTTAGTTGGTGTCGGTAAGTTTAAGTCAGATCACAAATTTGTGGTCTCTGGGCTTGACGAGGGAACTGTAGCAGTTATCCTTTCCCAAACAACAGTTTTTCAGCAAGACACGTGAAGAAGAAGCCTTTTAATTGATTGTCAGAGGCTCTGAGGTCACGGTCGTTAGCCGTGTATCTCCAGTAATCAGACTATTCGTAATCCTCCGAACAGTAATAATTCTACAATTTAGATAGAAAGCCAATGAGCTTATTATTAAGCTAACAAGTCGAATATTATTCTTGATATTATTCTGAGTAGGTTACCATATTAAATTCTCCGCAAATTGTTTACGAAACTGTAATTTATTGTCAGCTCTAAGACCAGTGAAAGCCAGGGCTGCCCTAAATCACAGCCGAGCGGTCTTTGTCTAAATGTTTTTTTTTTATTTGGGGGTCATTACGAACCTGGTAACTGCTGTGAAAGGTAAGGTCAGGGTAATATTAAGATATTGTATCTGAAATATATGGGCGGGCGGGTCCGTTTGGAAACGCCAGTGTAAGTTGAACTGTGATACTTATTAGTTGAGGGGAACTTACAGGTCTAGTCATGAATCTCTGTTAATTTTGCTCTACGTTGTGAATTAATTCAGGGACCGCCACGTTTATCTATATCTATAAAAGCGAAAGGTCACTCACTGATTCATCACGAAATCTCGAAAACCGCTGGACGTACAAAGATGATTTTTGGCAGGGAGGTAGTTTATGGTTAGTAGACGTCCGCTAAGAACGGATTTTGCGACAGGGCCGGATTAGGGTGGTCTAAGGGCCCTCGCAAGTTTGTATGAAACTCCTTCATTTTTGGTGCTACAATCTAGATTTTTGGCAGATACGTAGTTTATAGTCAGTGGGCGTCTGCTATGAATTCATTTTGCGACAGGGCCGGATTAGGGTGGTCTAAGGGCCCTCACAAGTTTGTATGAAAGTCCTTAATTTTTCGTGCTATAATCTTGATTTTTGGCAGGGAGGTAGTTTATGGTTAGTAGACGTCCGCTATGAACGGATTTTGCGACAGGGCCGGATTAGGGTGGTCTAAGGGCCCTCGCAAGTTTGTATGAAAGTCCTTCATTTTTTGTGCTACAATCTTGATTTTTGGCAGAGACGTAGTTAATAGGCAGTAGACGTCTGCTTAGAACCGATTTTGTGACAGGGCCGGATTAGGGAGGTCTAAGGGCTCTCGCCGGTTTGTATGAAAGTCTTTCATTTTTTGTGCCACAATCTTCATTTTTGAGACGGACGTAGTTTATAGTTAGTAGACGTCTGGTAAGAACAGATTTTGTGACAGGGCCGGATTAGGGAGGTCTAAGGGTTCTTGCAAGTTCGTAAGAAAATCCTTAATTTTTTGTGCTACAAACTTGATTTTTGGCAGGCACGTAGTTTATAGTTAGAAGAACTCTGCTAAGTACAGGTTTTGTGGCAGGGCCGGATTAGAGAGGTTTAAGGGCGCTCGCAAGTTTGTTTAAAAGTCCATCATTTTGTGTGCTACTAACTTGAATTTTGGCAGGGACGTAGTAGGTGAGTAGAAGTTTGCTAAGAACCGATTTTGCGACAGGACCGGACTAGGGAGGTCTAAGGGCTCACGCGAGTTTGTATGACAGTCCTTCCTTTTTTGTGCTACAATTTTGGCAGGAAGGTACTTTATAGTTAGTAGACGTTGACTAAGAACGGATTTAGCGAGTTTAGCAACATGGCCAGAATAAGGAGGTCTGAGGGCTTTCACATCGCTCACTGAATGCAAAAGGGCCACAAATCAATATGCATCTTTTTAATACGACGGCCAAAACAAAATTTAGAAAAGGATTTTTTCAAATATTTCGTCATTTCTTAGGTAATAATAAAACATGTTAATATGTTTTTAGATGCTTTTTACGTGCTCTATCGATTGAAAATATGAACATTTTCATAGCTGCTACTTATGAAGCTAAAAACGCACAAAAGTCCCTTTTGCATTCAAAATTTCGATCAATGTCATAAAAATTATGTCAAAAATAAAACCAATTCTTAAAATACACACATCAAAAGTGTCTAGGGATCAACATATATTTTTGCAATAACTTTTCTCCTGATTGATATTAATTAAAATTTTCTTTAAGGATTCATCAAATAAAGTGTTTTCGTTTGTCACAGTAACGATAAACCAAGTCACCTTTGCATTAATAATTTGCCATTTTCCTAATAAAGGGATTTTTGACATTTGAACCACTAACATTAAAGTTCGAAAAAAAGACTGAAATAACAGTTTTCTTTAAAATTTTATTGGGTAACTTAAACAATTAATAATACGTGTTTCTACAGCGAACACTAACAACACAAGAACATCGGTTTGGCATACTCAAAATGAGTTCATCCAAATCACGCTGTGGAATGGCTGCCCATGTTCGTTGCAACAACAAAGAAAGGTCTTCTTGCGACTGGATACCCTCCATATTCGGCAGAGCTCTTCTCTGGTGCATATCCCATGCATGCTCAATCGGGTTCAAGTCTGGCGACGGAGCAGGCCAGGGCAGGATATTGATGTTAGCTGCGGCGAGAGTCTGTATTACAACTCTTGCGGTGTGCGGTCGTGCATTATCATGCATTAACTGAAATAAGGGACCGATTTGCACTTGTAGAGAAACGATGACGTCTGATACAATCGTCTCAGCATAAATTTGAGCGTTGAGGTTGCCTCTGATCCAAATCAACTCAGTTCTTCCGCCGATCCAAATACCCACCCATACCATGTTGGTTCGTTTGCTTTTCGTGGCGTTTCGTGTGCTTTTCTGATGAGTCTCGTTTTGGTATGAGACCGGATACAAGACGTATACGACACTGGAGAACCCCTGGACGCCAACAGCGATTAAAATCCTGCCAGGAAGTCCATCCTTATAGTGGTGGAACCATCATGGTATGGGCGGGTATTTGGATCGGCGGAAGAACTGAGTTGATTTGGATCAGAGGCAACCTCAACGCTCAAATTTATGCTGAGACGATTGTATCAGACGTCATCGTTCCTCTACAAGTGCAAATCGGTCCCTTATTTCAGTTAATGCATGATAATGCACGACCGCACACCGCAAGAGTTGTAATACAGACTCTCGCCGCAGCTAACATCAATGTCCTGCCCTGGCCTGCTCCGTCGCCAGACTTGAACCCGATTGAGCATGCATGGGATATGCTACAGAGAAGAGCTCTGCCGAATATGGAGGGTATCCAGTCGCAAGAAGACCTTTTTTTGTTGTTGCAACGAACATGGGCGGCCATTCCACAGCGTGTTTGGATGAACTCATTTTGAGTATGCCAAACAGATGTTCTTGTGTTGTTAGTGTTCGCGGTAGAAACACGGATTATTAATTGTTTAAGTTACCCAATAAAATTTTAAAGAAAACTGTTATTTCAGTCTTATTTTTGAACTTTAATGTTAGTGGTTCAAATGTCAAAAATCCCTTTATTAGGAAAATGGCAAATTTCTTTATTAATGCAAAGGTGACTTGGTTTATCGTTACTGTGACAAACGAAAACACTTTATTTGATGAGTCCTTAAAGAAATTTTTAATTAATATCAATCAGGAGAAAAGTTATTGCAAAAATATATGTTGATCCCTAGACACTTTTGATGTGTGTATAAATGGTTTATTATATCTTCTTCGAAATAATAATGATTCTAAAAAGTCTCTTAGTAGTGACAGATCAAAACATGTTAGTAAACAGACAATAAAACATTATCTAAAATAAATGACAACATCTACAACAAAAAAAAACTTAACTTCTAATCATTATTAAAGTACCGTTACAATGATTGAGATCAAATTGTGTGACTATTATTCTAATCAAAATTAAATATCTCTAAAACTTTAAGATTATTAATTTGTAGAATGTCGTTTTATAGGCAAGAATCACTTTAAATAACAAAAAATACTCTAATCACAACCATTGAGCGAACCAATCAGTCTCTGGAACTTAAATCTTATTATTAAACTTCTACAAAATACAATACAAAATAAATCAGATTAGTTTTAATAACTAAATACTTAGCACAATATATGTATTTAATAAGGCACTTTCTTAGGTAGGTAGGTTTCTTTCTGGGTAGGTAGGTCGGTGTTAGGTCTTAGTGGGGTGTGCTCCTCAGCCAGGGAACACACTCCTATAAAGTGCTAACAATACCAGTAGCGTACGCTTCGAGAGTGCGGAGTCGAGGCTATCAGGCGCGCACCGACAAGTTTCTTCGTATACGTCCACGCCATCTTTAGGCTGACGCCTCGGTCTATTGATAGGCCCACACATACACCAGTGTGGGTCATCCTACTCGGGCAATGCTGCGGTCTGAAACGAGTCTCTGCACATTTTCCACCTACCTCGAGGCCACAGCAGCAAAATACGAAGAGCGACAGGCGAACCTTCGGCGCCTTAAAACCGAACAAACTGGCTGAGCCGAGCCGTGGCGGCGTATAACCACACTTCGGGCCCACATGGCCCTGGCGCACTAAATACCCTCAGAAAGTTGTACCACACCTACCAAGGGCAGGTAAGTGTGAGTTTTTGTTTAATTTAATACCCATGCCCAAACCAAATAAAATGAAGGCACAGTTTAAAAATAAACTACCCCAGGGGGGTACCACTACCTCAGGTAGCGGAGAATCCCTCACTGAGCCTAGCTCAGTCTGTCCCACGTATTCTGGGGGGGACAAAACTTGCTCGAATTTAGATTTGTCGGGCCTCGCAGAAGCCATACCCTGTGACACCGACATCAAGTCACAGTGGACCACAGTTACCGCCCATAAGCGACCCTGCAAAAGGAGCTCTCGCGTGAACCAAAAAAGTACCGAAGGACAGAAGGGCCAACCTGAATGTAGTCGCCAAAACAGGCGCGCAAGAAGGGAAGCCCTAAAGCCCCATCCCTTACCTCACCCTAAACCCGCTCCTCCTGTGACGGTGACTGCAGCTACGGAAACGCAGCGCGAGCCTGATCAGTCCAACCCGAGGGAACCGGCAACGGAACCCAGAGGAACGGAGTCCCAAAACCCACCACCATTACCACCACCACCAGGTCAGCAGATTAGGAGGCGCAGACCGAGGGGTCATCGTGGACGGCGACCTTCGTTGTAGGGTTGAAAATGGGATCCTTAACACTGTCATCTGAAGAAAAATCGGCATTTGAAGAACTACTTGATGTTGAAGAATCACTAGAGTCTTCGCTTTCAGAGTCACATGAATTACCACTTGAGTCGCTCGGTTCAACGACTTTCCCTGTCATTTTTTATGAGCTGTTACAGGTTCTATATCAAAATCTTCTTCCTCAAGTAATGATAGGTCAGGCTGGCTATCTGGTATGGAGTTTGTATCTAAAGAATCATTAGATAGTGGGTTTGGATGAAGCAGTGCTGGAGTATTACGTTCTGGTGCGTCTTTAATGTTCTGGGTCGATAAAGGTTGATCATTATCTGATTCTTGAGTGAAGGTCGCCATTTTCAAAATTAATTTTGCTCGGCTATTCATCCTGCAATTAATTATTAATCATATCATTTAAAAGCTAAGCCAAAGCCATGCTCAAAACACAATTCACGATTATTTACATCATCATCACCCTATCACAGACCACAGTCCACTGCTGGGCTTACAGGTACAGGTGTATCATTATTATTAGATATTGTTAGTAAAAATTTAGTATGATTCTAAGTTTATTGATAAAAGCGTTTCCTTTAATGCCCATAAAACAGCTGTAGAAAACACAATCTAAAACATAAAGATTATTACAAAAATAAAATAAATACTTATCACACATTATCATAAATTATTGTCATACAAAACGGACACATTTCTGAACTTTCTACTCTAGCTTTCAAAAAATAATAATCAATCCATGCATAATTCCATGCAAAACGAACGCATTTCAAATATGGCACTGTTGTAATAAAAAATAAGTTACTATTGCACGATGTTTGAATACAATACAGACGTATTTCAAATAATGGCCCTGTTGTATTACAAAATATAATTATACTTCCTTGATGTTTGAATGTAAAACGGACGTTTACCAAAATATGGCACTTTTGCAGAGAACTATGAACACGAACTGCAGTATTATTTCGCTTTGTGGCCTTTTTGCACGCAACTGACGTGCGTACGCGTCGAGTTTCGGGTTGCAACTCACAAAATGGCTGCTTTGCTCTGAAGTTAGCTAACAAAAAGCACCAATGCAAAAATGGCAGTCAGTCGGTTTGGGAATAGTGATGCGAAAATTACGGGTGTCTTTTTTTTACTAATATAATTTAGTCGATTTTGACCTCATTTTTGCAATAAAATGATTTTGAGAATTTTTTGATTTGTGCCCCTTTTGCATTCAGTGAGCGACATGTTTGTCAAAAAGGTACTGTTTTTTTTTTGTACTAACAACCTGAAATTTAACAAGTCTAGAGTTTAGGAGTAGGAGATCTAAGCTAAGTTTGTAAGGAAGACCTGGACTAAGGGCTCCCGTAAGTCCATATGAAATCCTTGGCTTTTTGTACCTGAAAATTGGCAGAGAGATAGAATATAGTTAAGACATTTATAGATTTTACGACAGGGCTGGTTTAAGGGAATATAATCGCTTCGATTGGCATTTGGCATTCGATTTGACATAGTACCATCCACAGGCAGTCCAGACAAGAGAGTCAAAATTTCTACGCGAACGAAGTCGCGGGCAACTGCTAGTTGCGTATAATTTAGTAATAAGTTGATATAATTTGAAACCGATAGGTTTAGCACTGGTCTGCCTGGAGGTTATCTGTTTAAGTCTATGTTCTAGTCCAGTCAAATTAGCCAAAATTTTAAAATTAAAAAATGTTACACACAAAAGTTGTAGGAAATTTAATTCTCTACAATTTTGATTGATCATATATACAAACTAGCTTTTGCCAGCGGCTTCGCCCGCGTGAAAATGACGATTTTCCATACAAACTTTCATCCCCTATTGAAGTCCCAGGGTTAAATTTCGAAAAATCTTTCCTTATTCCTTGTCTACATTATAAAGGGGGTATACCCTTGTTTGGTATAACAACGTTTCGTCGAAAATCACTTCGACTAATTTCAGTTAGCATAAAGTCAGTTCGCATTCATTTGACCGAATAATTAATTGGTAGATTTTTATTTAGCATATTTATTTATTTGATATAATATCATTCGACCGAATTTTCAAATGCACAAATTTTATTTAAACTAATTCTAGTTTCACTAGACTAATAATGATTTAGTCCAAAGATCGTATCGAATATTCAGTTCATTAATCATTCGTTTCCGTCAGCAGTTCGACGGAGCCCCGCGTGCAGGGTTTAAAGGGACCTAACTAACCGAACCTCGGGGTGCCCCTGACGTCGACCGTCTAGGGTTAGGATTTCTGTCAGCATCTGTGTTTGTTTGGAGGAAAAATTGAATATTCGATAAAACACAAATTATACCACCTAAACATTACATCAAATAAACATTATACCTTTTGATCAATAGCGCAAATGTTGTTATCGCAAATAAATATTCGATGAAATGAAAATTATGTAAACCGACATTATACAAAATGATTATTTTCTTAAACGTTGTTCGAACAAGTAAAATTAAATCAAAAGTTGTTCGGCGAAACAAGGGTGAACCTATAAAGGGAACCTCTGTGCAAAATTTCAGCTTTCTGGTCCAAGAGTTTGGGCTGGGCGTTGATGAGTCAGTCAGTCAGTCAGTCAGTCAGGACTTCTCTTTTTATTTATATAGAAGATAGCGAATAAAGATAACCAGGATTCACTTACTCACATGCCAAAACACAAAACATTATCATTTGTGAGAAGTAGGTATTAGATGAGTCAAAAGGCTCGCTTGTGGTTAGTTCAGGTGGGTGGTAAGTAACTTGTGTTGGAAGTAGGCTGTACCACTGCGGAGCACGTGGTTAGGCAGGAGTTCACTCAGAAACTTGTTCGAGGAGAGATAGGTGGTGACGTAGCGAGGCGAGTGACGCCACAAACCTTCCCCTTCGTTTGGCAAACGTCACCGAATCATGGAGTCTTGTCTGGTTTAGAGGTGAGAGGGACACCCTTAGTACTAGTAGGTTCCAGCCACAACTCACATTAGGTCTAAGGATTACTGCCATGCATGCAGTTGGCCATGATGTCTATTGGCTTATCAATGCAATCAGCAACTGCAAAGCAAAAAGGTTAAAACAAACTTTCACCAATTCAGATATTTGAAGTGGTTAAAAAGACAGAACTGGTTTACAGTCCTGCAAAATTGCATGGACAATTCAGAAATAAAATCGTGTGTAGCGAGTAATGACACCATTTAACGTAAAGTAGTTATCTATAACTAATAAACGTTCACAAGAAAAAAGACACTAAAGTATCCATGCAATTTTGCAGGTGACTGTACATAAGTGTATACCTATCCCATTCTGCTTTAATCCTTCTAACAGTTTAACTAAAGTTTATCTTGAGCAAGTACAAGTGCAGCCACTCGCCAGTACATTGTCTAGTAGGCTAGTTGGCTAGCATCGCATCGTTCGCAAAGATTGCAATAAAGTTCGCGTGGCAGCCGGCAGGGTCGTCGCGTCGTATCGCGGGATTTCATTTGATTGCCCGCTGAGTGGCGCTGAGCCAGTTCTGTATGTGCGGGCTTTACGTTTGTTGAACTGTGGCCACTGGCCAGTGAGAGCATAATCCTCATGTAGACGCATTATTTCAAACTGAACTGCGCTTTGTAAAATCGGTAAATATTTATTTGTGTGGTTTAACCTTTTTTTTAAATCTCTCTGAATCATTTTTGAAAGAAACAATTGTACCTTCACGAGAATCTTTAGTAGAAGCTGTAGAGTAAGGTGAAGATGAATAAAATATCATCTTATTTTCGAGACCTAAGTTGGTCTTGATATTTTAGGAGTCTGGGTAAGAGTCTCAATTCCGTAAAAGGCATTTTAGCATTTTCACGGATTGAACCGCGCAGGGCACGTCTGACGTGACCTTGGCGACTGATTGTCATGACATTTACATTGGACTCGGCTTTTATAAGCCCACTTTACTGAGACGTGTGAGATGTATGATGTACGCCGTACACCTGTGCGTGAGTTATATTACCGTATCAAAATGTAGGTTAATAAACCCTCAGCTAAAATTAAGTTTCGCTCCATTTCGCTCGCAGCGTTTTATCGCCAGCCATTTTTCAGTTTTACACTTTTTAATTGCTTGTACATTTCACGACAAAAGTTGTAAACTTTGGCACTCGGCAGTACGCGTGCAACCAGATCCTTAGCGGGTTAAGTTACATCTCTTAATGAGAAGGCATCTCTTCGTCATGGAACTTAAAACTTGCCGCAACTTGGCTCGCTAGTACCTGAGCCAAGTTTCCATAAGGCTAACTTTTCGGGCACAGACGACGTCGCGTTTAACTAAGTGAACTGGGATTTTGAACTAGAATTTTGAAGTAACTTGTTGGTACTTCTTGTGCTGCTAGTTTCGGATAACTTTTATGCAAATTAATAAGGAGATTTTGCTCACGAATTTCTGATATCTACAAATTCTGTTTACGTTCGATGGTTCAATTTAAAACGTTTAAACGTCTCTCTGTAGTGATATAAAGCCAAGTCAAAGTATATTTGGTACGTAACCGGTACGTGAGTCAGTCTGTTACGTCCTTAAGGTCGGAGGTCGGTCTGTCTGAAGCCAATTTTCGTGGAATGTTACAAAGAGGTAATTTGAAACCAGGAAAGGACAAAGGGCACCTTCGTCCGGATATTAAAAAGTAATTCACGTGGGCCTGGGTCCTGCAGGTAGATGCGTACGTTTACAAATAATAACACCACTTTATTCAACACAAAGGGTTGTAATTAACTGCCTGTAAAATATTAGAACTGGACGTAAAGAATACGAACGATTCCGCCGTAACTTTATAGAATTTTTTCGGCGTGAGCTTTAAAGTTCAGTGGGAAATAAGGGTGATTTTGCGGTGGGGGGAACTTTGTGATGAATAATATTTATAGACTTCGAGTTTTGGCCAAGTGAAACTTCTGAAAAATGAGCAGGCAACTTGCTACAAACATATTACATCGTCTTATATTGGTAGGTTTCCTAAACCCAGGTTGAGTTTCAAACAAAAATATTTAATTTTTACTACGTTGGATGGCAATGCTGATTCTTTGGCCAAAGAATAGGCCAGCCCTCTGGTCACGTGAAGAGTCGACCAACCGCTTGGCAATTTCCTTAAAAATTTGGTGAGCACTCGGACCCCAAGGCCCCAGTGTTTCAACCCCAAACGGCTCAAACACATAACTGCCAATTAAGTTGTTGTATTTGCGCCGCTTGAGGTTTTCAGCACCTGCAGCAGCCGCCCCAGCACAGCTCACCGTGCTAGGAAGATGGGATGGCGCAAGGGTGTCGACGCAAGTTGCGTCCCACACCAAAGGCCTACCCAACTTCCACGGCATTATGGTCATACCATCATTATGGTAATGCTGCCAGCCTTCTGGGCACTTTTCCTGTTGACAGCAATGTGGACGAATTTTTTGACGCCCTGTAATTCTTCTCTTTTTGCTACTTGTATATATTTTATCATTATTTTATTTTTACTTGAAACTCAACCAATAATTTTTCAAACTGTTCGAATCACAAATTCGATATCTAATCAGTGCGGTTGTATTGTGTCTCGTCACAGTTGTCAGGTAGTGGCAGGTAGTGGCCGATAGTGGCCGGCAGTGGTCGGCCCTGGAAGGCTGTGGCATGCGCGTGTGCCACTGATAGGCATTGCTTGACAGCTGGACATAATGCGGTGTCCAGCGCTACTTACCGAGCAAAGCGCTAATTATAGGGAATCACGAACAAGCCTTATTTATAATTCATTCATTAGTAGTACACATTGCTAACGGGCGCATTTTGTAATTATACGAGTTTTGAATTCAAGAGCTTGGGAGGTAATTTTGTTCATCTGTTTTGCTACTACTGTACTGATTACATTGTTATATAAGGTCCCTGTGCAAGTCTGCCTTAGGTTTTATGTTTTGAAGCCTCCTTTTTATACCTTTTGTCTATTTTTTGATACTTATTATTATTATATTTCTGATTGACACATAGTCACTTTTGTTCTCTATTAAGAACCAGCGATTTTTATTTCGGTAGTTAATAGTCCCATTAAAATAGGTGGACAAAATTTCAGAAATCACTCAGACCACCAAACTAAGGACGATAGTAAAAAAAATAATAAGAAAAACGCATTTAAGTACCTACTCATAAAGGATAAGAAGTTTGTTCTAGAGTGCCGGCAATTTATTATTTTAAGTAAAAATAAAATCACTTTATTTAATGTTTTTTTTGTTTAGATATCTTTGGTTAGACCTACTGAACGCTGTGTTAAAATTTGTCCACCTATTTTAATGGGACCTTAATGCATTGGATTGATACTATTTTAGGCGCATGTTTTTGCATTTAAACTAGCTTGACGATGTATGAACAGTCCAAGGTGGATTATTGTAGTTTGTACGAGTTGATTTAAAAAACGTTAAAGAATAGAAAATTAACCACAACCGAGGTTAGAAAAACAAGAAAAATATCAAAATGGTAATTTAAACTCGTCGAGTGTTACATTTTTGTAAAACCTTATTCGCATTTTTACGATTTGTACGCTACAACGAGTTTATAAAATTGCAAACATTTGCCCAAAAATATTTGCTCTTATTGGTTTACTGTTTAATTCTATTTCAGCGTTTTTTCTTGGAAATAAAATGGCGTTCTGTGTTATTTTTAAACGAGGGGTTATGTGGAAGCCCGCACTGGTATTTAACAAACCAAATAATACTGATATATTCGAACTATAATAATATGAGCCTGGCATCCCACTACTGAACCACGCCTTCCCCCACAACTTCCAGTTATTTAGATGCAGGGCTTATTTTGACCACTGGTGGTTGGTTTCCAAACATGATTTATGATTCCCCATTAAAATTTGTCAATTTTATTGACATAATCGTTCGTCTTTCTTTTTTTATTTATCACGGGTTGCCGTCCACGCCAGGTGGTCGTCTACTCTCATGTTGTTAGTGACACTCGTAAGATTAAGACAAATCGTTTAATCATGAAAATTGACCCACGCCGTTTTGGTCTCAAAACATTAAGCACATTAGGTAGGTCACCTCATTTGCGCAATCGTATAAAAAGAAATGTTTCATCTATGATTCTCACTACATTTCTCTTCGTTTTTTAATAAAGTGTTATGGAAAAGGAGCGAAGTCGAAGTGGAGTCTCAGTCGCGAACGTTCAGCGGTTGAGTGTTGAGTCGCAGTCGGTAACACAATGAACGAGCCGCGAGTCACGTGATCACGTCCCGCCACAATGCACAATGTAACGTTCGATACGATTCAACTCGTCATAAGTGGCAGGACGCCTTTCTACCGTACAAAGGGTGTCAGCATGAGGTGCTGTGCATTGACACTCGGGAACTGGTGTCAACGAATTTCAGTCCACATCCTCTAGATGCTACACCAATTGGAACATGACATAATAGGAGTCGGCAAGCAATATGTACCCTATAAATAAGATAACAAAATGATAAGGGGAAAACTTTTGTACGTACTCAAAAGTGAAATATGAGGCAAATCAAATGATTTCCAATTTACCGCTGTTTTGCAGACCCTAAAGTGACCTTAAAAATAATGTATGTAACCGTTTGCTCTGCATTCCAAGTACCTACTGTTTTATTTATCTGAAATCTATTATTCTCTTTGAAAGCTATCGCGAGTGACGTCACGTAGTGTTTCTCTTTGTTATTGTTGTTGTTGTTTTGTTCTGTTTCGTGTTCAACCAACTGTTGGTTGTTTGTTGTTGTACGCTCACAATGTTGGTATAAGGAGCTTGTCTATGAACTTTGCGGCCGTATTAGATCAACAGAACAATCAAACGGAACCTTTTGAGGTCACTATTGACATTGGACAACAAAGTCATGTTCTACACATATGAATAGATGAAATGTAGCCTTTTGGCTGAAAACATCTTGTGGTTAAGCAGAAGTGAAACAACGCTACTCAACAAATTCTTGCGCCAAACGTAAAAGGATTTGTAAGAAGTTGAGCTAAGCTCATCAGCCGTATTATACCGGAATGGGAAAAGTTGCCAACAAATATTGGAAGGAACCCTTGCTTGGCGTTATTTACATTAAAATACAAAAATACGGCCGCCGGATACTATCGCCCTTCACTAACCCGCAATGGAGAGGGTATCAGGGTATCAGGGTTCAGGGAATCTTCTGTTTGAATATGATTTGCTAGTTTTGATATGACGGTATCAATTCAGATTTCATTTGCCGTTTTGGCTTACGTGTAGGATGTTCGATTCGTAGCTATAGACTGTACATAATACTCGTATTTTAAGTAATACTTAGGAGATTGGTTTTAATTTAATACCTACGTACACATTCAATTTTTATAGATTTTCTTAAAATATGCATTAACTACGACTCCCTTAGACTTGTTATGAAATACAAGTTAAGTGTACCTAGTTAGTGTGCAGTTTGTCAATGGACTGATGGTCTGAAAACTTAGTGGCAGCCTCTTACGATTTACCAGGACAATAGTTACTGGAGTTTAGTAACTCTGAGAAAGTGTGATACCTTGGCTTAGCAGGAGTTTTATATTCATTAGGTATAATTAGCGAGTGATGGTCCTTTGTTACCTGGTAAGTGCTTCTGGACATAGGGTCGTCCTAAGTGGCCGCCTGATGTTCAGCCTTCATTTATAAAGCAGTCCGGACTTCTAATGTACGGCAGGTTCATGTATTAGCGACACGACGCGCGACGTTTGGGAACAACACATGCCTATCAGTGAATGTGTCTATAGATATTGTTGTGATGGCAATTACCAGATACATGATGATATAAGATATTTATTTAAGTTACAAAAGTTGTTCTTTCAGTCGTGTTTCAAAAATACAGAAAGATTATAACAAGATATCGGTGACAAAAGTTTGAGCCAAGTCCCCCTAGCTAGGAAGTAATTGAATTCTTATTGTAAAAGTTTGGGCATCGCTGTCGCGCGCTCTTCAGAATTTAATAAAAACGAATTAGGAAACATTTAACCAGTATACGATGAGGCCGCGGCGGACATTGTTGAAGATACACAACAGTACAAAACTAATTTTAATGATGGGTCTCGTTCCTCAGGCTGTACGATCTGCCAGGCTGAATATTCAGAAACTTGGCAACGTCGCCTCGTTCTCAAAAATATTTCGCTGTTTTGATGGTGTTCTATTCATTTTCAGAATTCGAATTAATTGAGATGTTTTATTTCTTTGAAAATCATCAGATAATTTCAAGAAAGGAGGTTTCTGATGTGAAGGCGACTATTGGAGAGATATGGAAAAAGATATTTCTTCTTCTTCATACCTGCACCGTTCCCAAATAAAAAAAATCTGTTTCATGATTGTCTAAACACAATTTTTAAGACCGTTTTTGTACTTTGCCACTAATTAACACGTTTTGGTACTCGCAGAAGCGCGTTCGGATGTCAATGGAAATTAAATTTGTTATTTTCATGATAATCATTTTGAACTTTCATTAATGAAATCGTTGAATTAATGGACAGCTTTCAGGAACATGTTTTAATAATGAAGACCTTTTACAGTATCTACGGTTTTATTTATATCCAGTGCTCGATAAACAGATCCTATACCTATCACAATTTAAATTAATTTCAAAATTATTAGTTTCATCGGAATCCAATTCATACAGTAAATATCAATTCGTTGAAAAATCTACTTGAAAACAGACTGTTAAGTAGGTAGTAAATTATAGTTTGATATTTAAACTAGTATGAAATGTACCTATTGGATTATTTTAGTAAAGGTTCCTGTGGTCAGTACAACCACAGCGTGGGAAAAGTACTCGGAACATCAGATGAAATGAACCATTCACGATTCACAATAAAATACTTCCAATGAAAAACAAGAACCTATGAAGTTTACTCGTATTCATAATTCCGTGAATCTATGGTAACCTCAAACGATAAGTTAATCATATTAATTTTCATGAACTGAAATGTGCGGAAGCATTGACCGAGCTGTATCGCATGTTATTTACCTTAGTGTAAGTAAGTTTAACGATCGACTCAAACACAGTAAACATACAGACACACATAGATAGTATGTAAGTAGTGTTTACCTAAGTGCAGTTAATTAATATGCAGATTTCATCAATCATTTAAGATGATATCAATCACTTAGTGTGTGTCTGAGTAACATTGATGTAATTAATGACATGTACCTATGTTTGCACGTAGGTCATGTCTCATTGTGCTCCAATGTTATTACCGTAGGTTAGTAAACTACTGATAAAATTATGTTGCAGTTTAATAAAAATAACGGAAATGGATTCTGTCTGACTCAAAAAAAGTATAACAACACAGAGAAGGAATTATTTTGAAAACTGTATTTCAGAGAGATGAAGTCGTATTGTCACGTGAAATACACGCTTTCGTCATGACATTACACATTAATACACAAGAGGGTCAGACAGATTACTACCTCAGACACTTGTTGAAATTCTGTCAACTTTTACCTAAGTAAGTAATTCAGGGTTCGAAGTGGTAGTTGTCAGGGGTAATTATTATAAACGACGTGTATTTGAAAATGTGTCACTTCCACGCGTACGACATGTCTAATGTCAACAAATTGATTTGTTATATATTTTTGTTTGTTACTATTTCACTACACATGAGAGTGTTAGTTATCAAAGATAATGAAAAAAACCCTGTTTGGGGTGAATTGGAATTCCTATGTTAAAACAAATAAAAACTTTTTTACAAAATATAAAACCGACTTCGACAAAAATAAAACACAAAAAAGTGAAAAATAAAAATCAGCTTCTGAAGTCGGTGACTTTTGTTTGTTTGATTTCATGTTTTTGCCACTGACTTCTGAAGCTGATTTTTATTTTTCACTTTTTTGTGTTTTATTTTTGTCGAAGTCGGTTTTATTTTTTGTAAAAAAGTTTTTATTTTTCACTTTTTAGTGGTTCACATGTGCTTACCCCTTCACAACGTACCGGCGTGATGTTATGTTATAAACTGGTGTAAACAATAGACAGACATGAGATTTCAGCAATCCCAGTCCATTTGCTATCATTTATTGAGGAGTTCCGTTGTCTATCTCCGAAGTACTTCATCAGAATATGTTCACCAACCTTTGTAGTGAGTACAGGCGTGATATTATGTTGTGTGATGGCGTAAACAATGCTTAGATATGCTATAGCAACAATCGCGGTTAATCTGCTGTTATTTATTGAAGAGTTGCCCCGATTTCTACATGATCCCATCATCAGATATTGGAATGGTGACAATGGGACCACACGGGAAGCACCAGCTTTCAAATGAAAAAAGAATCATGAAAATCAGTTCACCCAGTCGCAAGTTATGAGCGAACAAACATTAAAAAAAAAAAATACAGTCGAATTGATAACCTCCTCCTTTTTTTGAAGTCGGTTAAAAAGCTTTTTTAATCAAAAGTAAAGAGATCAAGTTATGAATCAGCATGAATATAATAGGTAATCGATAATTTTCATAATCATCATGAAAGTATATAACTATGTTTTAATTGTCCCGAATTGAGTCATAAACCTACCGTAAAAGTTCATCAAAAAACCAGTCAATAGATCCTACTAATATTATAAATGCGAAAGTTTGTGAGGATGGATGGATGTTTGTTCCACTTTCACGCCAGAACGGCTGAACGGATCTGTATTAAATTTGGCACAGAGATAGATTATAATCCGGAATAACACATGGGCTATATATTAGCGCTATAATAGATTAGGGGGGTGAGCAATATTGCATTATGTGCATATTTTTCAACTGTTTGACAGCTATCATCTGTCATACTATGAATTAAAAGCGAACGGCTATTTCATACATTTTGACACAGATGAAAGTAGCCTAACGGTTCGGCGACCTACCTGTAAACAAGGGTATGCAAGTTCAAATCTCAGTCAGTGTCTTCTTTTTGTAATGATGTAAGATTTCCAAAACTGTTTAAACATGTTCACGAGTTCGATCCCCAATCGGTTTTCACTTTTTGTATTTTTTTGGTATTTGTTTTTATTTTGATGCTTTATGATTTTAAAATAATTATAAAAACAACAAAAAGTGATAATAAATCTAAATACATAATAATAAATGTGTATACGTGGATTTTCTGTACATTGAATTGTATTATTTAAAAAAAAAATGTATTCAATTGGCGTGTTTTAGAAATTTTTGTCTATAGTCTGTCGGGAGGCCTTCCAACGCAACGTCTTCCGGTTCGCGGTTGCCACTCCACAACTTTTCGGCCTATCGGCCATCCGTTCTGCGAGCAATGTGCCCATTGCCACTGAAGTCTGGCGAATCGTCGGGCTACGTCAGTAACCTTGATTCTCATGCGGATATCTTCATTTCTGATTCGATCACGCAAGTAAACTCCGAGCATAGCCCTCTCCGTTGCCCTTTGGGTGACTTTGAGATTTCTGATGAGGCCCATTGTGAGCGACCACTTTTCGGTCCCATATCTAATCACTGGCAGCACACACTGGTCATAGACTTTCGTCTTGAGACACTGTGGTAAGTTGGACGAGAAGATACCGCGCAACTTCCCGAACGCTGCCCAGCCGAGTAGGATTCGTCGATTGACCTCTTTCTCGAACTGGACCGTTTGTCCCAGGTAGACATAATCGTCCACAACTTCAAGCGTAGTGTCTCCGATCTTGATAAGAGTAGTTGATACATGGACATTCAACGTAACCTTGGTTTTGTCCACGAACAGGGTTTTGTCCATGTTCATTTTA
This sequence comes from Diarsia dahlii, assembly GCA_949775195.1. Taxonomy (NCBI): domain Eukaryota; kingdom Metazoa; phylum Arthropoda; class Insecta; order Lepidoptera; family Noctuidae; genus Diarsia; species Diarsia dahlii. The sequence goes on along the minus strand of OX459189.1, from coordinate 34,001,259 downwards.
AGACCCACTATTTCGGAAGCTCCACTGAGGTCATCGAGCATCATTGATTAAAAAAGAACAGCGAGCATGCAGCGAGGGTCATTGATTGATTAAAAAAGAAGAACTTATCGTAAAGATACATACATGCAACGACATCTATTACACCAAATTGGTACTAATTAATAAATGTGTTCACAAGATAACTTTTAAATCTATTTTTTCAAAAAGTTATGATAGCTAAGGTACTCTTAAATAGTCTAAATGACACTGCTTTGAGAATTCAAAGCAGTGTTATAGGCCCTATAATATAAACCTTAAAGTGTGTTCGCTTTCTATGCATTAAATTTTGACTTCGTCTTCGATAGATGGCGTTGTACATTTGACAAATCAAATTTTGTATTTTCTGAATAAAAAATTTACGAATACACAGTACGAAATTAAAACGAAAGTAAAATAAGACAAGCAGTACCACAATCAATCGCCCAGCCATGCCACTTCGCCAACCGTGCCGTCATATAGCTGTGTGGCTGTGGGTTCCTCGGGCATTGCTGCAACTTTGTTTAACAATAGCCCGACTACACAATAATTGCACATTCCGTTTCCAAATTGCCGCTGAATCTTGCCCTAAATTGCAACATCACCAAAAACTGCGTCTTTGCAAATAAACTGAAAACAGGAGAGATAAGTCTGGAATCGGACGCAGATGGGCCAATTCTATTTACCGAATATTTTTTCCCTCCAGTGCCAACAGCACTAATATGGGACGAGTGCACAATATCGCACAAGCATGCATTAGAGGCGTTGAACCGCAGCTTGCAGGACAGCGTTGTTGTGTTGATCACAGGCGACTGTAGTCAGACCCTGCCAGTCATTGCAGGGGACACACCGGTGGATGAAATAAACACATGTCTCAAAGCGTCGTCGCTGTGGTCCAGGATCAAAAATCTGCGTCTTATGTTATCTGTACAACGACCACGAAGCAGGTCCCATAACAATTACACTGATTCAAATAGGAGAGAATCGTCAGGAATCTGGAGGCAGATGGGAATATTCTATTTTCTAAAGATTTTTTTCAGCCAACAGAGGATGAACTTATTATGCACGTTTTATCTATTTTTGAGGTTCATGTAGGTAAATTAAATAAGAATAGTGGTTTTTAGGGAGGCAGGTGCTGTCACCAAGGAACGTGTGGATGATAGTCACAATAAAATAACTTCGACAAGATTTGGCAGTTCAAAAGTACTTATGCACATCTATAGACATGATCACGCCTGTAATTCCGAAAGGGTTAGGTAGTGGTGTACCTAATCGTACACCGATATTTCGCAGTGATCTTGAAGCGCCATGTAAATGGGGACGCTTGACGTTTTGATGTACTATGGGCTATTGGCATCAACCGGGCACATAACGAGACTCCGTGGCCTCTACTGAGAAAACCCTTTGCCCGTATCGGGAATCAAATTCCGGACTTCATGCTCAGTAGTCGCGCTTAGGGCTACTGGATCAACAAGACAGACACACATTTTTCCACGTGAACGAAGTCGCGGGCATCAGCTAGTTATTTCATATTCCCGAAAAGAAATAAAATAAAACCGACCAAATAGGTGACTCTGCGTACTAAAAACTACCAAATTCCTGCTGCCTGCTGAAATTGAGATTTTATTCGAATCCATACAATGCGGCTCATTAAATTGCAAACATTCCCGTAAGTGAACACGAGTACGGAACCCACTCGTGTCTATTTATATGTATATACCTGTGTACCTGTGGTCACCACAACTAGTTCTGAATCCCGCAATAAAGTGATTGCCGTGCTACTGACACTCTATTAACTGCCGGCTTATTTGGTCAACCGACGAAATAACTCCACCACGTTATTATTCCAAAGTTATTACTGATTATTAACTATGAAATGTTGGCGGAAACTCATTGATTTTATTAACGTGTTTACGAGTGGTTGGATAATATAAACGTAAAGTCCCACTAGACTTTACGTTTATATTATCCAAAGCCCTTGTCAAAACAAGTCAAGGTGTACGCACTCGCGCACTTTTCTTAGAGTTCCCGCGAATACACTATTAAATACTTTATTAATTTTCATAAAACATTTAAAACGCTATAGGCTCTTAGATATAAAGATCAATCAACTTTCTGTAGTTCTTTTCAATAATTAAAAATCGGATAAGTTATAGGAAGAATAATAAAGTATGTGCGTCCCTAACGTCCTTGTATTTAATTGCAACGTTTGCTAGAAATGTTGTAACCTCCCCTTAACCCCCGAGCAACCCATTAGAAAGATAATCCAGATTACCTTGAGGCTTTGAGCCAAAGGTTATATTTAGAAATGAATGTAACGTGACTGTCATAGCCGGGCTGCCGGGTGCTCCGCGCACGCTCGTGCCAATCAGACGAAGAGGTTAGCTTTATCTAACCGTCGAACCGTTTGTGAAGAACCAGATAGGCACTACTACGTACATAGAAATATCTAGTTTTGTAGTCTCAAACACTATGAGTTTGGTTTCATAAGCTCAGGCCTCAGGCGTTGCGAGGTGTCAATGATATGCGTGTGCCATATTATAATCTCCACAATAGCTCCGCGTATTACACAAAGCTGTACTGAACACAAAAGATTCAATTCAACACTCTAACAAATCACTGGCCATTTCTCTTCTGTGAATAAAAAACGTCGTAGCCAATAAGTTGAATGATGGTTCCCCGATTACCCTCAAGTTGTTCAGCAACGACAAACATAAACGATGCGCTTCCAACGAGAACTTTCAAGAACTCAGCGCTGACACTCGAGCGCGAGCGTTCGTATTGGGTCTACCTTTTTTAGTAGAACTTTTTATGTCCGAATTTTATTTTGCATAGCAGTGGATGGCAGAATCGTCATTTCGCCGAAAATCATTTGGCGTACACTCATTTACCATAAATTCAAATCGCATAATTTTATAAGTCAGAATCATCTTTAAGCATCAACTTTATTTCCAGAATCATTAAAAAGTAGAACCATCATATTGCCAAAAGTTCACAATCAGGATCGTCTTTTTGCATACATTTCATTTCATACATACGTGCAACATGCAGCAGGCATGGTTTCTGTCACGGCTCCGGCGCTGCGGTGCTCCGGCGGTCCCACGCAAGCTTACTGTCGCAGATGGTTTTAACACACACCACCGCGGCTGAGGCTGGCCGGTGGAGCCGGCCAGCAAGCCCAAGCTTTAAGCCACCTGCTCCTCAGCTTGCGGGCCGCCTCGCCCCTCCGCGCTTAGATTACACTCTCGGGGTAGGCCAGAAGAGACTACGTGGTGTCGGTTTTGCAGCGATTCGTTTCTGTCACAAACTTTTGTAGCACAAGGTATTTACTTTTAATTTTAAAATAGGTCAAAAATATTGTAAGAAAGTTGGCAATATGACTTATACAATTATTGCAAATAAGATTCAGCCATCATCATAGTACGCCATGTGAAATTCTACCAAATAAAACTCTGATAACCACTTGAATGTAACCACTTAAAAGTATGCCATTGTAAATTCGGACATTTAAACATTCGGCGAAACGATGATTCTATTAAATAACTTTTTTGCCTTAAACACATTCGTTCAACGAAGAATATGCCAAGGGTGATATACGAAATAAATTTCGGAGCATCAAGTTTCTGCCAGATAGATGGTAGCCGTTCATAATATCAAATGAACCAGAAAAAAGCTCGGCGAACAAGTATCTCGTCGTGCGCTTTATAAACGAGATTAAATTTAAATGACGCTGTCAAAGTAAAAGGCAAAAGGCACAATGTTACAACAACATTTTCTAGAGGAGCAACGCATAATTGCATGTATTTAAATAGAGCTTTTATTTTTAAAGGAAAACGTTCTAAAATTACGAGAAGGTACGGATCCTGTGTCCGTCTGAAAGTACACGGAGAAAAAAATGGAATTACAAGACTACGAGAACGAGTGGTAATCACAAAAACTGTTGCATCCTACTAATATTATAAATGCGAAAGTTTGTGAGGATGGATGGATGGATGGATGGATGGATGGATGGATGGATGTATGGATGTTTGTTGCTCTTTCACGCGAGAACGGCTGATCGGATCTGGATGAAATTTGGCACAGAGGTAGATTATAGTCTGGAATAACACATGGGCTATAAATTATCCCCATAATAACTTAAGGGGGTGAGCAGTATTGCATTATCCATAATCCTCAACTGTTTTACAGCTTGATACTGGAAATACGAAATAACGCAAGGGACATCGAGCGTGCTGTGCAATTTTTCACTTTAAGCACCTGGTGCGAGCGTTGCAAATCCAAGAGAAAGCTGAAGTCCCTTACGTCATTTCAAATTTCCGGTATCGTACACAATCGAACTGTCAACGGTCATACTATATTAAAACAGAAAGTCTATTTCAAACTGTTTGTCACTGGTGTACGTAGCCTAACGGTACAGAGACTTACCTGTAGACAAAGGTACGCAAGTTCAAATCACAGTCAGTATTCACTTTTTGTGATTTTTTATAAGATTTCCAAAAATGTTGAAACGTGTTCGCGAGTTCGATCCCCAATCGGTTTTCACTTTTTGTAAGTTCCACGTATTTGTTTTCATTTCGATGCTATATGATTTTCAAATCAATTCAGAGTAAATTTATATAATCTAATTTTAATTGTAAATACAATATTATAAATCTGTAGACGTAGAGTTTCTGTATTTTGAACATAATTATTTAGAAAAAATAATGTTTTCTTTTGTTGTGTCTGTGTGTCTTAGGTGTATAGTTTATTATAGTATTATCACGTGTACATTTTAAAACTAATAAGATTAGGGTTTTAGTTTTTGTTTCATTGGAATTGGTGCTCTCTATCAAAAGATATACGAATTTAAGGTATTTAAGAAAACTTATCATCATTTAGAAACATACATGCAACGACATACACATATTGCATCAAAACGGTACTAATTAATAAGTGTGTTCACAAGATAACTTTTAAATCGTATTTTTCAAACAGTTACGATAACGAATCCCTTGATTAGTTTAAATGACGCTGCTTTGAAAATCTACATAGGGTTTTTTTTTGGAGGGTGGGAAATCATCATTTGACTCCTCCCGCTCTGGGCAGAGCGGTAGGGAATGTTAGACTTCTACTGACTAAAAACCACCCATGTTCCTTTTTTGCCTTTTGTGCTGTGGCCGCGATATTTCTTTCGAACAACCCGTAGCCCCGACAAGCGGCGGCCCTTGCGGGCCTCAACCATATTGCTGACATCTCTTTGAGGCGCGCGTGGAACCGAACGCGCCGTCGACACGGCCTGTCGTCGTCTTAAGGCCGGTTTACACTTTGCGAAGTGTGAAGTGATAAGTGTTAAGCGTTAACTTTACGCGATAAGTTCTTCTTCGCTTTGAACTTGACACTGCGCACTTAACACACACGTGTTTACACACTGATTAGTACAGGCGAACTGCGAGAGAGGGGAGTGGAACAGTACACGGGGGGAGGTCACTTAACAGCAAAAATAGACCTTGATTCTATTCACTCGCACTAATCAATAAGCACTAATCGCACTTAACACTTAACACTAATCACTTCACGCTTCCGTTCACACCCTGATTACTAAACACCTGCACTAATCACCTGCAGTGTTAACTTAACAAAGTGTAAACCGGCGGTGGTTTACGACGGGCGGACGGCGAGCTAGCCCACTACTTACCGTCCACAGGCCCGCACCTACGGTGGCCGGAAGCCATCACGTGACCCCCGACGCCCAGAGCGTCTCCTATTGCGGCAGGGACGAGAGGTTCTCTCTCTCACCACGCCACCTCCTTCGCTAGCATCACTGCTTCGCCGAAGGAGGTGACGGCGTCCCATCCCCCCTCGCCCCGCACAACGCTTGAACCAGGGCCGGACGCGAGAGGTCGCCGCCGCCGATCGTCGCTAAGAGAACACGACGGGGCTCAACCCAAGTGGGGCTCCGCCCAAGCAAGGCAGACCTCCACGGTGTGCTCCACCGTCTTCTCCGGCTGATCCTTGCAATAGTAGCATTTGGGCGTTTCCTTCCGCCTGATTCGGTGCAGGTGCCTCCCGAATCCCGAAACAACCGTGTCCGGTGAGGACCTGCGCCAGACGAAAGGTGAGGGCGCCGTGGCGCCTCTCAAGCCACTCCTCAAAGAGGAGACTTACCACCACTGTGCCCTGCACGGGGTTGCGACAGTCGCTCTCTCCATGTGGCCATGAAATCACACCAGTGGGGTCTGTCCGCCATGCGGCAATATACGGCGGCAGCGGAGTTATCCCCCAGTGTAGTGCCTCCGCGCACCATTCATGCAGGAAACTACATAGCCTAAACCCTATAGTGTGTGTTTGCTTCCCATGCATTAAATTTTGACAGTTTAACTTCGTCTTCGACAGATGGCATTGTTCATTTGACACCATTTTCAGAATTGCGGTGTTAATATTTGTCGTGAATAGTCAACAAATACAAATTGACAGGTACACAGTAAGAAAAACAGCTGTAAAAACTTTAAAATAAAAACCTAATTAAAATTTGATAAGACCCGCGACGTAAATATATTTGTTCAGTGTGGAAATCGAATACAGGACATGCAGCGCCACAGTCAAACGCCGAGGCACTGCGCCAACCGTGCCGTCTTATCGGCTGTGGCTGCCTTGGGCATTGCCGCAACTTTGCCTAACAATGGCCAGATTGCACTTTCCGTTTACAAATTGCCGTCGAATCTTACCCCAACTTGCAACATCAACAAAAAACTGCGATTGGCCATGGAACAGATGTCTTTGCAAATAAGCTGCTTTAAACAGGAGAGAGTCGCCTAGAATTAGATGTAGATGCGAAAATTCCACTTTCCGAAGAGTTTTCCCATCCAGTGCCAACAGAAGATCCCGAAAGAGTTAGGCAGTGGTGTACCTAATCGTAAACCCACATTTTGCCAGTAATGTTCAAGCGCCATGTAATAGGGGGCGTTTGATGTCTATAGATATAATATTGCCATCGACCTGGCACGAAAACCACGCTCCGTGGCCTCTACTGAGAAAACACTTTGCAATCAAACCTCGGACCTCATCCTCAGTAGTTGCACTTGAGACCACTCGATCAACGAGACAGTCACACATCAAAATTTCCACGTGAACGAAGTCGCGGGTATCAGCTAGTCTAATATAAAATAGTAATCTATAATACATTTTCTAGTTACCATTAAATAACTTTCGTTCACTTTACAAAAATAATATAGTACTTTACAAATAACCAGAATTTTAGTTACAGCTATTAGCTTATTATAATGACTACTAGACAAATTGTAAAATAAACAATGCTCTCTGTAGTTTCTACATTTTAGTTTAGTAGGAGTAACACCGCACCTCTCGGCGGGGTGGATTGGCGCGGGAGGGAGGGGGGAAGACTACTAGAAAGAAATGCGTTCGTTCTCGCCATTTTTTGTTTGCGTCGAGCGTTCGTCGGACGGATCACGAATGCGATACTGCGCGTGCGTTTTTTTATTGTGTTGTGAATTTGAAGTGAAATGGATGAAGAAGTAAAAGCTCTACTGCAGGTGTGGGGTCTCGGAGCATACACAGAAATATTCAGTGGTAAGTAAAAGTGCCATAATTTTATTCAATTAGGTACCTAACCTAACGGTCCTAGCCTAGTACCTGTGTAGGTATTATAGGTCGTGGACAGTGGTTGTTTTGGAAGTCATGTCCTGCGTGATTTGATAAACAAAGCTAGATAAATCTTCGAAATAGTGACTGGGTAGCGCGTCCCAACAAAGTACACTTATTATGTACCTACATATTATGTGGTACCTATATGGGTAGCAACTGGGACGCACATTCCATTGCAGCATTGAGGTAAGGGCGTAAAGGTACCTACTGTTTTAGTTGAATAAGATCGTCGTATCTCAAAATTTGGTAGATACCTAGGTACTATTTACATAGTTAGGTGTGACATGACAATACCTACCTACGTTGTTCCGGGTGATTCTGATACTTATAGCGCGAGATACACATTATAGACTTTCGGTCGATGGATGGCGCTACATACATTAAAATAGATTATGAAAGAAATAGGCGGCCAGCGGCGCGCGGCGCCCCGGGGCACCTGTCACATCGCCCGCGAACTTAGTTCGCGCCAGGTAGTAGGTAGGTACCTAATAGTTGGGTCTTTTGAACTAGCTCACCTATTTAAGAGCGCTTTTGTTTTGCGATACCTGTGTACCTAGACACCTTTACGCTTTTTGATAGTTAGGTACTTACTAAAACTTTCTACATGCCTACTTATTGCCTACTAACCGACCGGTTTGTTGTTTCAGCTAATAAAATAGACATTAATTGTCTGAGTCTCTTAGATGCAACTCTTGCCAAAGAATTAATTGGCCCCATAGGAGACAGGGCAAATTTTTTAAAAAACTTAGATAACTTTAAAAAAACGCTACCAGAAACGAACATTACCTCAGATGAAAATGATATTTCGATGGTGAGTTTATAAACCTATCATATTTAGTTACCTCACGCACGATACCCTACCAATATAAATATAATTATGTACCTAGGCAGGTGTCTAGTAAGTACTAGGTTATACTTAATGGTAGTAAACCTACATGTTTACCCTATAATACCTATTTATTTTATTTAGTAACTAGCGATCCGCCCCGGCTTCACACGGGTAGGAAAAACGTTCCCGTGGAAATCCTACCTATATAGCCTATGTTACTCAGGGTGAATGTAGCTTTCCAATGGTGAAAGAATTTTTGAAATCGGCACAGTAGTTTTTGAGTTTATTCATTACAAACATCTTTCCTCTTTATAATAGTATAGTGTAGATGTAGATACAGTCAGTCTTTTTTTATGGCAGTAAGTAGCAGTAAGAACTATGCGTTCTTTAAGGTTACAATATCACGCACACGCACACATTAGTAATTTGCATAAAATATTTATGCAGCAAAATATAATAATGTAACATTGACGGATGCCGTGGCATTATGTAGCTTTATTTGTGAAAGAGAATTAGGGAGTGTCATACTGTATTGTATACTTAGGTATTATTTATGCAGGCGACTGTGCAACATTGCATGACTTTTGGTTTCATATCTGATTTTCCGTTTCAGACTGAAGACTCTGTTACCTTTGTAGCTAAACTTAGTGAAAAACATAGAAGACCTTTTGAAGAAGTAATAAATATAAATATAGTAGATCATGAAAGTGACATACCAACATCACCGAGTAGATCATCACCAGCACCAGGTGACACACAAGCCCCAACGGCAACAACTGAGACTCACAGATTGGTTAGTAGTAGAGAACTTGCATTTGGCCAGTTTTATTTATCCATTTACTCAGCAAAATCATTGATACAGTATGTGGGTAGGTACAGTCGACAAAATCGATAGTATCCCACCTTTACATATAAAGTTGTATGTAAAGGTGGGATACTATCGATTTTGTCGACTGTACTTATATTATGTAAACGACATATGACAGCCTCCGTGGCGTAGCGGTAGTGAACGCGGCCGCTTTGGTCTGGTCGTGCCTCGGAGAGCACGTTAAGCCGTCGTTCCCGGTTGTCATACAAACATCTATGGCAGTCGTTACGGGTAGTTGGAGCCCTCAAAAGTCCAACAACTGGTCTAACTGCAATGCTTCGATATCGCCTTTGGGTTGTGGAGGTCAGATGGCAGTCGCTTCACAGAAAATGTCGAAGTTTAGCCAAATCTGCAGTTGGACTAGCAAAAGCGGACCCCAGACTCCAAGCTGACAGCTTCGGATGCGACTGGGATTAACGCTAGGATGAAGAAGACTTATATTATGTAAAGATATGTGTTTGCTTACAGCACCTGGAAGAACTACTGATGAGTACAGCAGAAGGAAAGTCGATAATAAATGCTCACAACGAAAATGGACTGCTGACTGGTAACCACAGACGTAAAATAAGCAACTTGATAATTAAATATCTCCTGGGTGACGACCCCGGAAAACGAATAGACTCTAGAATATTGATGGATTATGCTCAGCAAATCAAGTTGCTTTTTTCTAAAGAAATTATCAGCACATATTTCATACCCTATGTAAACAATACCAATCTGAAAATTAAGCGGTGTGCAAAAGGGAAACTATACGACTGCCTGCAAAACCGTAGGAGAGAATATAACAGACGCAGCACCAAAACACCTGATTATAGTGCACCGAGCTCATCCCATCAGAGTGCAAATGAAGAAGAAGGTATGTTTATATTTATATCTCTAAAAAGGTTTTTCAGCCGCACCTTAGATCAATTTTAAGTAACTACTATTCACCATGATCAGTCTATAATGTTTCCTACTCTCGTCTAGTGGAAAAAGTTTCAACCATGAGGAGCCAACGCGGATTTACATATTTAAAATTATACAAAATTGTTTGTTGTCTTTTGGTATATTCATATTGATGATCATTTATTTCAGATTTGGATGTGGACATCAATTTTCTCAGGATTTCTTGTGAACCTTGGAGCCTTGTAGAGGAAAAATGGCACGCAACAGTAAAGTTCAGACTCAAACAATTACACGAAACTCAAATGACTGTTGCTCAGTACATGGCTTTGTACCCTGCACTAAAAAAATCAACAGGCTATCACCTGCTGCAGGAGGATTTTAATCACATCCATCCTGGGTATGAAAATAATTTTCTGGAGAACTTCCAATTGCATAAAGGTAAACTGTTGGATCTTTTGTTAAAAAGAAACCAACGCAACCAGGATTCTACAATTCAAGAAATTTTAAAAAATTGTGAAGAACATCATAGTAAGTAGTACATCAATTAGTATAAACCAATGGCAATTTTTTTAGATTTTGTTGTCCGTCTGTCTGTCTTTCCGTCGGTCCGTCTGGCTGTCAGTATTGAAAACTTATGCAATCACGTTAAAATAATTCATAGTAACATAACTTTTTACAGGTGTATTGAAGAACACAGTAACAGGAAATTTAGCCTCTTAAATTCATTTAAGAAACATTTTAAGGGGACGATACATGCTGGTGACCTTGGAAGTAGTGATTTTTTAAATCTGTTATTACGCCTTTCAAAAAACGTAATTAAGTTTTGAAAAAAATATATGTTAGACTAGAACATATGGGCATCTATTCTACATGAGAATATTTAACTATAATAGTACAATACATAATGAAATAAATTCACGAATTATTGAACACACTATTATATTATCTATATTTTTATATGTGAAAATTTTAAAATATTCATATTTTCAATATTAAAAATAAATATTTAAAAAATGACGAATTTTTAAATATTTATTTTTAATATTGAAAATATGAATATTTAAATTATTTCACATATAAAAATATAGATAATATAATAGTGTGTTTATGTAAAAAGTTTAATGAAAATATTTCTACTAATTTCAAAGTTATTTCGGAGTTTATGGTTTTTGTAGACCATAATTCATGAATTTATTTCATTATGTATTATACTATTATAGTTAAATATTCTCATGTAGAATAGATGCCCATATGTTCTAGTCTAACATATATTTTTTTCAAAACTTAATTACGTTTTTTTAAAGGCGTAATAACAGATTTAAAAAATCACTACTTCCAAGGTCACCAGCATGTATCGTCCCCTTAATAATCACAATTCATCAAACAAACACGATTGAACATGATTTTGTATAATAATATAATTACATGATTATGATGTGTCAACAAAGGAGATAAGGTTGCACTTTTTCATATATTGTTGTATGTAAAAGTGCAACCTTATCTCCTTTGTTGACTGTACATATTTTTGGACATTGAGATCCAAACACATTGAGATTTAAACTTGAACTAATAATAATTAATGATATTTTTTTTAAAAATGGTTTAACGTTAATAACGTTATATTGTAAGGTTCTGTACCTCAAAATAATTTGTTTCATTTTTTTTTCTTTTTAGAAAAAACTGATAATGTGAAATCCCAAGAGGCTACATTTATTTACACCCTGACTCTATTAGCCCTGACACTGGCTCAACCACAATCCAAAAACAAGAAAGCCACCTGGCGTCCATCCAAAATTGAATCTAAAGATGGTTTCATCACGCACATCACAAGGCCAATGGACTTGATGGAAACCATAAATAGAAGAAGAGACAAGTATGCAAAACTGGGAGTAACATTACAACCCTTTATTTTAATTGTTGGGCCAAATGCTGCAGATATACAGACTTATTATGTTGTAGTGAATGAAACATTTTACATAGTCAATTCTATATTGGAAGCTGTAGATGCTTGTTATAAAAGCATATTTTCCTTGCAATGCAACTACCCCCAAGAGTCCTTCGCTGTATGGACTTTCATCCAGAAAGCATTCTATAGAATGAAAACACCTTGGGACAAAGAATTTGTTGCGGTTAATACTCTACTAAGCGATTTCAGTTAAGTGATGTTTTATTGCTCTTCAGTTGAAGTTAGGTATTTTATAAAAATATATCACATTCACATCGGACAAACTTATACCTTTTACTGAACCAAAATGCCGAAATGTTTTGTATGTAAAACTGAACTTCATAGTATTAAAAACTTATGCAATCATTTAAAAATAATTCATAGTAACATAAATTTTTACGAATGTATTGAAGAAGATTGTAACAGGAAATTTAGCCTCTTAAATTCATTTAAGAAACATTTTAATAATCACATATCTTTGCAGACACTAAGTGTAAACGACAACTTTAGTAACGATTATCCTGAATACTCAACAGGTGTTGAAGGTCAAGAAAATATTTCTGGTGCAACACCACCTATAAGTTTTCCTAGTAGAGAAAATGATACAAATAACAAAGAACTTGCTGACCCTATGGCAACATTTATTGCGTCACTCTATGCAAATTCTGTGATTCCTAGGAATGTAGTGGAACTTGTCACCAAAAATGTATCTAATTTACTTTTAAATGTAGTTTCCCCATTTCAGCATAAATTATCTAAATATGTAGAAGAAGGCAAAATTACACAAGTAGTTAAAACAGAACTAGAATCAATTTTTTTTGAAGTAAACAAGAACATAAATGAAAACTTTTCGTCTGAATACAGATGTTTGCGGTACTATAAACAAACATTAGGTACTTATATTCCACCTTATGAATTTAGTATAGGAGAAAACCTGCAAGCCAATACTACTAATAATATACTTTATTTAACACCTCATGACCTAACCGGACAATGTATTCCACTGAATTTGGTATTGAAACGATTTTTTCATTTACCAGGTATCTTAAAAGAAACATTAGATTATTACACTCAATTGTCTTCATGTGCAAATAATGATATTCTAATCAACATAATACAAGGAACTATATGGAAAGCAAGAGAACTATTGCAACAAGGTAAAATTGTCTTTCCTTTAGGTCTATTTTTTGACGACTATGAGGTAGGAAATCCACTCGGAAGTCACGCAGGTGTGCATAAAATAGGTGCGACATATATATCGGTGCTCTGCTTGCCACCTCATAGAGTTTCACGATTACAAAATATATTTCTCGGATTACTTTTTCATTCAAGTGATAGACAGCGTTTTGGAAACCGCATGGCTTTTGCACCTCTTATTTCAGAGCTAAATCTACTTGCAGAACGTGGAGTAGAAATTAATGTCCCTGGGTATAACGTTACAATATTTTTTAATCTTACTGTTTTACTTGGAGATAATTTAGGTATCCATTCTATTATTGGATTCACAGAATCATTCTCATCAAATTATCCGTGCAGAATATGTAAAGTTAAAAAGGATCAATTAAAACTAATGTGCGAATCCGATCCACAACTTTATCGAACACTTGAACAGTATGCTACAGACTTAAATGCTCAAGATGTATCACTCACGGGCATTAAAGAACCCTGTATATGGCATAATGTTAACGGATTCTCCGTTTTTGATAATGTAGGAGTTGATCTGATGCATGATTTTTTGGAAGGTGTTTGTAAGTACGACATGTCGTTTTTATTAACGACTTACATAATTGATTTGAAATTATTTACCTTGCAAACTTTAAATAATAGAATCGAAACGTTTGATTACGGTCCTGACAAAAGTAATAAACCTACTAGTATCAACGTTGATAACTTGCGCGCAAAGAATATTAAAATGTCAGCTTCTGAAATGATGTGTTTTGTTAGATACTTTGGTTTATTAGTGAGTGATTTGATTCCGAATCATGATGCCGTTTGGCAATTATATATTTTATTACGAAAAATATTGGATATCCTAACATCAAACGCTATACACGTTAAAGATATTGACTTGTTAAATAGCTTAATTTCCGAACATAATAAGTTATATGTTTTGTATTGTACAACATTGAAGCCGAAATTTCACTTTATTCTTCACTACCCTGATATGTTGAAAAAATTTGGTCCACTTAACTCTATTTCGTCCATGAGGTACGAAGCCAAACATCGTATATCAAAATTATATGCGAATGTTAGCAGTAATAGGCGAAATATTTGTAAATCTCTTGCTATAAAACACCAATTACAACTGAATAATTATTTTATAGAAAACAGTAACATCAGTGAAAGTAACAGTATTAACAAAATTGGTTTACTGAAAAAAATTGACATTGATAAACAACAGAATATAATTGAACGACTTGATTTGCCCCTACAAAGTAAAATACATAAATGTAATTGGGTAAATATTAAGGGAACTAACTACTCGTTAAACATGGTATTAACATTAGACATACATGACGTTGGTTTACCTACTTTTGGTTCAATTGAATATATTTATTTGTGTGATGAGTCGGTTATTATATTTGAATGTAGTTTACTGAAAACCTTATCTTTTGTTGAAAAAAATCATTGTTTTGAAATTGAATACTGCGATGGTGACAATGTTTACTATAAACATGATGATATTTGTTCCTATGTACCCAATACCCTTACAATGGGTAGTCATGGTTCTTGTAAATATTATGTTACAATGAGATCTCCGTTATGAGGTTCAAGATATAGAATAGGTGTCTAGGATGTTATTTAATTTTGTATTACCATGATAAAAATGTATCTAAATAATATAGATTACTAACTTTTAAATACCCTAATGTGTTGATAAGTGGTACTAACTTCGAGTCAATTATTATTATTATAAGTAAATGAATGTAGCTTCGTGACAACTTTATCTTTTGTTGAAAATAAACATTGTTTATATTACTATAATGTTTATAATGCCATGTCCAAGTGCCATGTAGACAATACTCTTTTTTATAGGTAGTCTTGTGATACAACTAGATCTCGGTTCTGAGGCTCAAATAATAGGATAGTAGGTTATTTGTTTTAGGATGATACAAATGTCTCTAAATATTTTGATTAATGCTTACTAACCTGATTGAATATCTTCATTATCACTTAAAAAGATATGTTATGAGTCAATTATTATTATTATGAATGTTGCTTTGTGATAACTTTATTTTTTGTTGAAAAGAAACATTGTTTATATTACTATAATGTTTATAATGCCATGTCCAAGTGCCATGTAGACAATACTCTTTTTTATAGGTAGTCTTGTGATACAACTAGATCTCGGTTCTGAGGCTCAAATAATAGGATAGTAGGTTATTTGTTTTAGGATGATACAAATGTCTCTAAATATTTTGATTAATGCTTACTAACCTGATTGAATATCTTCATTATCACTTAAAAAGATATGTTATGAGTCAATTATTATTATTATGAATGTTGCTTTGTGATAACTTTATTTTTTGTTGAAAAGAAACTTTGTTTATATTACTATAATGTTTATAATGCCATGTCCAAGTGCCATGTAGACAATACTCTTTTTTATAGGTAGTCTTGTGATACAACTAGATCTCGGTTCTGAGGCTCAAATAATAGGATAGTAGGTTATTTGTTTTAGGATGATACAAATGTCTCTAAATATTTTGATTAATGCTTACTAACTTGGTTGAATATCTTCATTATCACTTAAAAAGATATAAATGATGAGTCAATTATTATTATTATGAATGTAGCTTTGTGATAACTTTATGTTTTGTTGAAAAGAAACATTGTTTATATTACTATAATGTTTATAATGCCATGTCCAAGTGCCATGTAGACAATACTCTTTTTTATAGGTAGTCTTGTGATACAACTAGATCTCGGTTCTGAGGCTCAAATAATAGGATAGTAGGTTATTTGTTTTAGGATGATACAAATGTCTCTAAATATTTTGATTAATGCTTACTAACTTGGTTGAATATCTTCATTATCACTTAAAAAGATATGTGATGAGTCAATTATTATTATTATGAATGTAGCTTTGTGATAATTTTATTTTTTGTTGAAAAGAAACATTGTTTATATTACTATAATGTTTATAATGCCATGTCCAAGTGCCATGTAGACAATACTCTTTTTTATAGGTAGTCTTGTGATACAACTAGATCTCGGTTCTGAGGCTCAAATAATAGGATAGTAGGTTATTTGTTTTAGGAAGATACAAATGTCTCTAAATATTTTGATTAATGCTTACTAACTTGGTTGAATATCTTCATTATCACTTAAAAAGATATGTGATGAGTCAATTATTATTATTATGAATGTAGCTTTGTGATAACTTTATTTTTTGTTGAAAAATTTGTATGATTACAATAAATATATGTTTAAATTTCAATAGTATTTATTATTCTTGTTCCACTACGTCTACCAAAGATCCCTATTTATATTTTTAACATAATTTTGTTTTAGGTACTATTTATTATTGTGATGTGTACTATCTATAATTGCAATTATTACTAAACAATTAGGCTGCCATTCTACCAGAGATGTGCTACGTTGCTAATTTTCCAGCCGACCAATAAGATCGCTTCTTTATCGCGTCATTTCTGTCAGCTATGAAAATGACGCGAAAATGGTCGGCTGGAAACTTAGCAACGTAGCACATCTCTGGTGGAATGGCAGCCTAATTGTTTAGTAATAATTGCAATCATAGATAGTACACATCACAATAATAAATAGTACCTATAACAACAAATTGGATAGTACACATTACAATAATGGATAGTACATACAACAATAATTCATATTGCACATAACAATGTGAACAGTAATCATCACAAAAGGTACAGTTATCGTTACCATAAAATATAGTACACATTACATAATGGATAGTACATACAACAATAATTCATATTGCACATAACAATGTGAACAGTAATCATCACAATAAAACATAATGCGCATAATGTTATTTTGCAGTAATCAACACAAAAGGTACAGTTATCGTTATAATAAAATATAGTACACTTTACACCAATAATAGTACCCATTACAAAAACAGATAGTAGGAATAGCAGGTACATACTTTACAGTTACTAAATAATTCAGTAATCATTAATCTGCTTATTGTAGATACTACAAAACAATATTGTTCACATGACAAGAAATTAAATATTAGGTACTGATTATTCTGGTAATCTCTACTAGACTGTTTTATTGGGTTAACAGCCATCACTAGTTCTGACAACTAGAATTATTATATTGTAATCGTTACTAAATTATTCTCGCTGTCACAAAAAGTACGAGAATTCTTGTTAAGTCAAACAGAATTTTAGTAAGTAGGGGAGACCGGGGACAATTGAAACAATTTGACTTAAATCGTGTGCAGTGAAGTATCTATAGTACCTACATCCCTCGAATTTATATAGTTGAAAGGGTCGTTATCTAGTTCCTAAATTAAACTTAATCTATATCTCTATTTTGAATAGTTAACCTACAATCACACATTAAAGAAGACCGGGCACAGTGGTTCTATTGACCCCACCCCAAGGACGGTTGAAACGGTAAGTAGGGATAATTGAAACACTGAAATATTTCAGGAACTACTGAAGGTTTTTACTCAATCTTAAAAATTTAACTTACTACTAAATTATTTATTGAGATCGTGACAAGTGTGTCACCGTAAAGTTAATATTTTGAAAATTATGAAAGCAAAAACATCTTTAATATAAACAACGTAAAATATCTCTTATTTTAATCATTTTCGAGCTTTAATTTGTGTTATTGAATACTATTTCACATGATTGAAAGACTTGTTACCCTATTTTGCTGTAATTGCACTTACATGGGGAATTAAAAAAGATAATCCAGTCTCATACAAAACAGCTTGATTCAATCGTAACAATGTTTCAATCATAACAATGTTTCAATCATAAAAATGTTTCAATCATAACAATGGTTTATTGACGGTCTGCTTCAAGTCCTGCGGTAGACTGTTGGGTGTTGTAACTTGTAGTGTCATCGGGCTGGTAAGGTCATGCTGAACTTCCAACACATGTATGACCATGGAATTTGGCTGTGGAGTCCCTAAGTACTTAGGAGAAGACGGGATAGCGGCTTCAAATCCTGCGGCAGACTCATTTTAGAAAACACAACCTTCTTCTGTGCAGTCGGATAAAAATGCGAAATATGCGGGGACGTTTGAAACGTTTCAAACGTCCACAGCCAAGTCGTTTCAAACGTACCCATGTCACATCTTCTACTTCAACACTCAATATTTTGTAATATATTGACTTATATAATAATTAACAGTAATAAAAACTAACTTAAATAGACAAACAATACTCTAAAATAAGAAAAACTGACAAACTACAAGATTTAAACAGGTAAAAACCAAAAAAATAAAAATGATGAGAACTTACTTTTTGGCGTGAAATTCGTCGAGGCGTCCTGTGCGCGACTACATTGCTCGCTCGCTCGAGCCGTGCTAAACACAAACCCGAACATGGCCAACGATGTAACGAATGACGCGTCACACGCGTAGGTATCATGGTTTCCGAGAAATTGAAGTTGTTGCAATCATGACCTGTTTCAATTGTCCCCGGTCTACCCTATAACGAGATTTTTTTCTCCGTGTATATACGTTATGTAAATTAAAGCTAATTTGTAAGGGAATATTTGCGCTGGAAAGTGGTTGGCACTATGGATTGCATTGGAATATAATCACGTATTTATGAGACCTTAAAGTAGGTTCACGCGTATCGGACGAAATAATTATGTTGAAGTTGAGAAGAAACAGGTTTTAGTTCAATCCAAAACTGAATTTAGACACAATTTTAAAGCCCTCTTCGAAAAAAATCACGAAGTAGTGAATAAGTCAGGCATTGTGCCTCTATTATATGAAGACATGTTGGGCCGACCCCAAATAAAATGGGATAAGGGCAGGAGAATGAGGATGGCTGACATTATTACATTTTTAGAAGTTAAAAGCTATAATGCTAAAACATGAAAAGAGATCATTCTGACTTTCTGGATACTAGTTCCAGGTTATAAACAAAGGTGTCTTATCAAGTCCACAGTGGGCGTGAATTAATGATGTCTATTTACTTCGGTGCTCACAGTCTCCCGGTCTCCCAGCCAGTACAGTGGCAATGGACCAAAAGCTCCTGACATACGAATCTTAAATTAATTTATTTCGGAGATCTATAGGTAGGTAAGTAACAAATCTTAGTCTATCAGAACAGTTTGATATAAACAGACTAAAGTGAATAAAAGACTAAAATTCCAAATGAATCACTAAAAATAGTCAATATTTTAATGGTAAAGGACAGTGTTTATTTAGAATGTTTTCAAGGATCTAAACTCTTGAGTAATACAAATACAACGTATAATTATGTATTTGGTGATCTAATCCAATATTTATAAGAGCCTACAGTTGTTATTTGTACCCTAAATACATTGAAATGTTACAATAGTGAGAGTGGGTAAACTACTAGTATATTCTGGGGTACAATGTCTCCGGGTAAGATTGTCTATGGGCCAGCAGTCCCACGGTTCGTTCGACGGTAGACGCCATTTTAAATGTGTGATGTTGGGTAGTTAGCTAGAGTTACATGTGCCTGTGAGTCAGACAAAAGGTTTAAATTCCTGTTCTAATGAACGGCGTAGGGCCGTATTGAACACATGTCCCGAAGGACCAGCTGTTTGACAGTAACTTAACACTTTCTGAGGAAAGATCATTGAAAACATAACATTTCATACATCTTACATCTTGATGTGATTGTGATGTGATGACGTCAACGAACACTATTTCTCTTTTGAAATGACAACTTTTTTACCTTAAAAATATATTTTGTTTTATGTAAATCCTTTTGAAACCTTTCCATATTTTAATTAAAAGTCATTCAACGTACTTGTAAGGTTCGCAGTTGGCCCTGGTACTGACGTGATGGTCTATTCGTATCGGATTCATCAAAAGCGGTCCTACTGTTCTTTCCGCGCTAGGTATCGTGGAAAGGTTCTCAGCAAGGTGGCGCCCTTTGTCCAACGGAATGAAATAGTTCCACATTTCATACCCCTTGGACGTACTAAGGTATAGTAACCTCGCTACTTTGGAAGTGCTGGAGGTACGCGGGGTTGAGCTCACGCTGATTTGTGTATAATTATATGTACTTATTACACAGACTGAAGGATGTACTAAAGGGGTATCTATAGCAAACCCAGAAGGTGCCAAGGAACAGGGGACGAGCCATCTCATACTGAGAGTATGAGAATTTAAGCGGTTACAAGCTTAACGAACGAATAACGAATAGCCAATTATGAAACATTAATTTGATTTAATAATATCTTTTCTATATTTCATGGCAATAGATAATCACCTAAGAATCATCTCAGATCGTCCCATTCAAATAATACGCTTAAATAAGATCACGTAAACAAAAGCCTCCGACATCTTTCTTAATAAATTCATTTTCGTAATAAATCACACGGAACATTAAAATGATAAGCAACACATTATAGAGGGAGAGACGCCACAGAGTATAATAATTATATTCGTATGAGGGTGAGACATGCTGCACGCAGCACACGTATGAAATTCATCTCCCTTGTAAGATATTAATTTATTTATTATTAGTTTTACGAAACCGATAACTTACTGTGAATGGTTGAGAATATTAGTCGGACAATGTTAGAATACCTGTGAGGATGGGAATTCTAACAGCTACCTATGCGCCAAAACCAATGGCGTCGCGGCAATCTTCGTAAAAAATGACGGGACGAGTTGTACGAAACTGATGACCGATGTGAACCACTGGTTTACATTAACACTGTATCGATTGAACTGGGGAGAGGGTTGTACTCAGCAATGAGTGGTATGAAGCAGGCTATCAGTACCAGTGCCAGTTATGCTCAAATATCATCTCTGCCTTCTTCAAAATAAAACTTTAGTTAGGTATCAATGAAGTTGGATTCTATAATTGTTAATTAATGCCCTTAATTTGTAAGCTGTTATTTGTACACTGTGTCCCCACAGAGGTGGACTGTATTTACAAAATAATATAACAGTACGTATCCATGGGAATAATATGTGCCGCCCAATCAATGATAATTTTGCTCCGGGGACAGGAAAATGTTGTTTGATGTGTTTTTTGTTTATAAGTGGGTATCATGTCTTAATAGTTGCGATCCATTCCAAATAAGTTGTGTAGGTTCAGAATAATATTTATATGCACACTCAAAATACAAAAAAAAGGATAAAAACATAACAAATAGAAGAGCACAAAGGTACTGCATATTTCAAAAGAAATTTATTCCAGCAGACCTGCAGAATCAGAATCAGAATCAGAATCATTTATTCGTAAACATAGGAGGAAAGAGGAAAGGAGAGGAAAGTTGGATTAGAAATGTAGACAGTGTGTAGAAAAGACTAACAAGATTTTAATTAAAATTAAGAACTAAAGCATATAATTATTGTAGCAATTAATATTGTAACAGATCAGATCGCGTTACGACAACGCTGTCGTAACGCGATCTGATCTGTTAAAAAAGATCACTGGTACGCACCAGTGATCTTTTTTAAATATTCGGGTGTAACAAGCTGCCACCTTTTCGTAAAATATTATACTGTTTGGATCCAGTCAGTGTCCACAATATTGCATCGTCAGAAGCTATATACAGGTTGGCAAGAGTGAAGCCTAGGACACTCCAGCTGGTGGAGAACAAATCTGATCTGGAGCGCCAAACTCGCTCTCGATGTTGAAGGAAACAATAAAAGGTACTCAACTTTACCAGATCAGCCTTTTGGGTACGCAATCGATTGATAACAAGCTGTCACTTCTGATAAACCAGTTTCTATCATCTCCACACCAGAAACAGTCAAACCCAAGAGTACGGTGGTCTCAGGCCTAGGTCTTAACGCTATGTCAGCACATGACTGCACATAGTAGCGCGGGCAGGACCCGTGTCACGTCAGTCAGCAAGTCACGACACGTCACGACGTCAGATAACGTGACACGTATAATACACGCCGCTGACGTGTCGGATATCCATGTCAATACAACTGAATGGGGAAACTTCACAACTAAATCTATTTGTATAAAGTTCCAAACAAGTTTTCTTTTAATAAGCTCTCAGCTGTTGGAGTTTTACCGATATCGCTTGTGAGGCCTTGAAGCGAAGTGGAGGTGAGCGGAGCGGAGCGGAGCGGAGGTGCGTGGGGATGATAATTCTTGTTCCGCAGGTAAGTAAAGTTTTGCCTCAATTTTAGGAGTAATGGAAAAATATTTTATTCTGGAACCCTCTGGTACAATCATTGTAAATGTAGGTTGTAGAATTAATTAGGTTAGCAAAAAACTCTTTCAGATATTGTCTATTCTCATTACCATGTTCCTTAACAAGTATCTAGTAAACTGATCAAATAATGTGACACACTTGACCACAGTCGCTTCGCAGGGGTGCAGTGTAGATACTGGTTTTCTCAGCATTTCGCTACTTTAAACCTTCTTCTTGAATCACTTTATCCTTTGCTAAAGACTTCATTAAAATCCGTGCGAAGTTACAATGATCTAAGCGTACAAACAGCAGCATTGAATTTGTATTATTAAAGATGTAGATACCTACATCTTTAATAATACAAATTCAATGCTGCTGTTTGTACGCTATATATATATTTAGATATTGCTGTATATATATTTAGATATAATAGAATCATTTTATTATTTTTCTATTAATACTTACATCAAAGATACAAACAAGTACAATTGGATCAACAGCAAAAAGTCAACTTGTGCATTGTTAGGTACTTCAATATTATTTCTAGTGAAGTAATGTAAAGTATAATTTGCTTTCAATTTTTTTATAATTGATATAATCGTAATTCGGGTGCTACGATAGTATTTATATCAGCAGTAGATTTATATAGAGTATCACGTATACACGTAACTGATACGTTCGATGATAACTGCATGTGTTTATTGCCGCCGCCGACATAATTCCTTCGTGGTCTCACTAAACCGTTTATATCATTGTGGCTTAAATACTTACTTAATCGGTACGATTCGATACATGTAGGTACACATATGTCCTGTAATGAAACTAAATAAAATGCTAAGCCTTTAGGTTCTTCATTAGCATAATATATTCGTGGATCTTAATAAGACCCTTCCGACCCACATTCCACACACAACACACATACCGAGCAACAAAAGGACTTCAAACTGAACTGTATAAATAACTGAAAGACAACAATAAACCGGGTTAGTAGACAAACCACTTACAACAAGTGCCTTGAAAAACTCACCGACATTACCTACACTATTTATGTCAAAGGTTTCACGGAATAACTTCACAAAGAAGTAACAACATTGTCCGCATCTGTCCGCAACTCTGCACGACGCGTGACACCGAACGCCCCGCGCCAAGCGATGGAGTCTCCCACATTGTTTTTATAAGAAAAGAATAGCAAAGCGTCTATCAACGGTTTTATGATAATATTTTGACTGTTTACTTAGGTCCCGCGTTACGTACGAAAGAACTTACTTCCACTCTGAGAGAAAAATGGATGCGTAGTCGAATGATACTCTTATATACAATTTCCAATCTTATTCGAATTTTATTATAATAATCTTTTTCGATTCCCTTTGATTGTGTTAGTCCGTCCCGAGAAGGGATCAACTCCAAGAATATTAATCTTATCAACAATGCTTCGTAAAAAGGTCCGCTCGTTAATACGTTACAAAAATATTGGAGTACGTCATCATTCTACAAAAACGAGCCAATCGATGAAGAAAACCAATCTCATATAGGCAACAAGAGGCTTTGAAAGAATCTAATAGAATGTGCGGAAGGCCCACTTAACATAACTAGCAAACCATCGAGCGCGGAACAAGCCTCCTCATAATATAAAATTGAACTGAAAGCTCTCACTCCATTACATGAAATACTTAAAATTGGATTTGATGACTACAAAGAGGGCAATAATGGAGAAAGCTGTCATCCCCGAGCTCTAATTGAACGCATTTCCGAGTTTTTACGAACGCCCTGCCTCCTACGTACTAACTCGATCGGGACGGACGGGAAACGGACCGAAGCCACGAAATTTGCGAACGGTGACTAATTTGGGACTCTGGGGGCCAATTCTCGGTTTTAGAGATGGTGTCGAACTCGAGAAAAATTTCTAATGACGTCATTTTTTCGAGAAATTTTAAAAGTTGCTATTCTGGGGATGTCGAATTCGACATTTGTCGAAGGCTAACGTTAGAGTTCATGTCGAGTGCTTCTGAGCAGTAGAGATGTCATGTCGATTATATAGATACGTCATTTCTGAGTGAATTTGTTGAGTTTTGGATTGTACACTGTGTTTTCTTTTGTTTAGTTTTTAAATAAAATACGGCTTGGCATCTCATACTGGAAATTCGATTTATACTCTTTGATTTGTGCATTCTGTTTTCTTGAAACGACGAGGTCGTCGTTTCAAGAAAACAAGATTCTGTCTGCGTGAAGGTTCGCGCAGACAGACTCTGTAATTTGTGTACCTACGATTGGACTTGAAACCACTGAAAGATGGACGAGTTTATTAGCATTTATAACTCGGAGTTGTTGGAAAGTGGCGAGCAACTGGCCAATACACGGCGACAACAGCTATCCCGCCGTCGATATTTACGACTTGAGCGAAACAGAAGTCATTAAAAACTTCAGACTAAATAAAGATTTAATAAGGGTTCTAATACTTAGATCTATTGGCTCCTGTAATTCAGGATACCACTAAAATAGACCTGAAAACGAAGGTAAATAATTGTTTGCTTCATAATTTTATTAGTCACTGACAGACAGTCAGCTGTCAAACTGATTATTTTTACACTAAACGTTTCGTTTTACTTTGGCTTTGCACGGGACTTATTCAAATTTAATATATAAATTATGTCCTAATTTTAAGTGTTTCTCCTAATTATGTTTACTTGTTTGTTTGTGAAACCAATAAATACTTTTTCTTCCTTTCTTTCTATCTTTTATACTTAAATAATTAGGTTTAGTCAGCGTTTTAAAACAAAATCATTCATTCACTCATAGCTACCTAAAACGGAACGCGCGATTCTTCGTAATGGTAACATTAGCTTCACTCGACTCGAAATTTTCGTGACATTTATTTCTATTTTGACTGAGAATACGGAATTCTGCTCAATTCGAATTTTTTTGGTAGAGATAGAGATATTTTTGATAGACATAGAGATAGACTTACGAACTCGAACTCGAGATAAATGTCGAAAATCGAGAATTGGCCCCCTGGGGGCCAATTCTCGGTTTTAGAGATGGTGTCGAACTCGAGAAAAATTTCTAATGACGTCATTTTTTCGAGAAATTTTAAAAGTTGCTATTCTGGGGATGTCGAATTCGACATTTGTCGAAGGCTAACGTTAGAGTTCATGTCGAGTGCTTCTGAGCAGTAGAGATGTCATGTCGATTATATAGATACGTCATTTCTGAGTGAATTTGTTGAGTTTTGGATTGTACACTGTGTTTTCTTTTCTTTAGTTTTTAAATAAAATACGGCTTGGCATCTCATACTGGAAATTCGATTTATACTCTTTGATTTGTGCATTGTGTTTTCTTGAAACGACGAGGTCGTCGTTTCAAGAAAACAAGAGTCTGTCTGCGCGAAGGATCGCGCAGACAGATTCTGTAATTTGTGTACCTACGATTGGACTTGAAACCACTGAAAGATGGACGAGTTTATTAGCATTTTTATCTCGGAGTTGTTGGAAAGTGACGAGCAACTGGCCAATACACTTGAGCGAAACAGAAGTCATTAAAAACTTCAGACTAAATAAAGATTTAATAAGGGTTCTAATACTTAGATCTATTGGCTCCTGTAATTCAGGATACCACTAAAATAGACCTGTAAACGAAGGTAAATAATTGTTTGCTTCATAATTTTATTAGTCACTGACAGACAGTCAGCTGTCAAACTGATTATTTTTACACTAAACGTTTCGTTTTACTTTGGCTTTGCACGGGACTTATTCAATATATAAATTATGTCCTAATTTTAAGTGTTTCTCATAATTATGTTTACTTGTTTGTTTGTGAAACCAATAAATACTTTTTCTTCCTTTCTTTCTTTCTTTTATACTTAAATAGTTAGGTTTAGTCAGCGTTTTAAAACAAAATCATTCATTCACTCATAGCTACCTAAAACGGAACGCGCGATTCTCCATAATGGTAACATTAGCTTCACTCGAATCGACATTTTCGTGACATTTATTTCTATTTTGACTGAGAATACGGAATTCTGCTCAATTCGAAATTTTTTGGTAGAGATAGAGATATTTTTGATAGACATAGAGATAGACTTACGAACTCGAACTCGAGATAAATGTCGAAAATTGAGAATTGGCCCCGTGTTGAACTCGAGAAAAATTTCTAATGACGTCATTTTTTCGAGAAATTTTAAAAGTTGCTATTCTGGGGATGTTGAATTCGACATTTGTCGAAGGTTAACGTTACAGTTCATGTCGAGTGCTTCTGAGCAGTAGAGATGTCATGTCGATTATATAGATACGTCATTTCTGAGTGAATTTGTTGAGTTTTGGATTGTACACTGTGTTTTCTTTTCTTTAGTTTTTAAATAAAATACGGCTTGGCATCTCATACTGGAAATTCGATTTATACTCTTTGATTTGTGCATTGTGTTTTCTTGAAACGATGAGGTCGTCGTTTCAAGAAAACAAGAGTCAACGACAAGAGTCTGTCTGCGCGAAGGTTCGCGCAGACAGACTGTAATTTGTGTACCTACGATTGGACTTGAACCCACTGAAAGATGGACGAGTTTATTAGCATTTTTATCTCGGAGTTGTTGGAAAGTGGCGAGCAACTGGCCAATACACGGCGACAACAGCTATCCCGCCGTCGATATTTACGACTTGAGCGAAACAGAAGTCATTAAAAACTTCAGACTAAATAAAGATTTAATAAGGGTTCTAATACTTAGATCTATTGGCTCCTGTAATTCAGGATACCACTCAAATAGACCTGAAAACGAAGGTAAATAATTGTTTGCTTCATAATTTTATTAGTCACTGACAGACAGTCAGCTGTCAAACTGATTATTTTTACACTAAACGTTTCGTTTTACTTTGGCTTTGCACGGGACTTATTCAAATTTAATATATAAATTTTGTTATGTCCTAATTTTAAGTGTTTCTCCTAATTATGTTTACTTGTTTGTTTGTGAAACCAATAAATACTTTTTCTTCCTTTCTTTCTTTCTTTTATACTTAAATAATTAGGTTTAGTCAGCGTTCTAAAACAAAATCATTCATTCACTCATAGCTACCTAAAACGGAACGCGCGATTCTTCATAATGGTAACATTAGCTTCACTCGAATCGACATTTCGTGACATTTATTTCTATTTTGACTGAGAATACGGAATTCTGCTCAATTCGAAATTTTTTGGTAGAGATAGAGATATTTTTGATAGACATAGAGATAGACTTACGAACTCGAACTCGAGATAAATGTCGAAAATTGAGAATTGGCCCCCTGGGCCTCCGGGAATAAACGGATCATTCCCACTAGTTCTACTGCACAGTTCTACGATAGAACTAGTGGGAACTTTTTTTAAATATTTTTCCCAATAGTTCTACGATTTAAGGTGGTACGAAATCGTAGAACTAATGGGAACGAAAAGTCAATTATTTTTTTCGTTCCCACTAATTCTACGCCATAAGGGTGTTACAAAATCGTAAAACCAGCGGGACTCAAGTTTCTCATTCGTTCTATCACACAGTTTAGGGTACAACTACGGCACAAACTACTAGTGGGAAAAAAAAAAAGTTCCCACTAGTTCTATCGTAGGACTGTGCAGTAGAACTAGTAGGAATGATCCGAATAAACGGACGCTTTTCAATTAAAGGTAAAAGAGGTCGATTTTCTGTCGTATTCATACGTGATTCCGAGAGCTAAGTTCAATTAAATGAAATATTTTTGCAGATTCTCTTTCTATAAAACAGTTGGTATCGTTTCCAGGAACGTTTGTTATAATTCTTTCAATTTCGAACTCTATAATACCGCGGAGGTATATCTGGAGAGAGAGGAGTGGAATCGCCTCAGGACACGAAACGTAACGATACGCTATTAGCTCAGACATGCGGTACATCTACAATATCAACAGTAAGTCCCACGCACTCTGGAACTGTTTCACAAAAACAAGATTTCTTTTGCTACAGACATCTTGTAGTATAACCTTGTACGTACTTTGGAAGTTTCATGATTATTTAAGTAGCTTTCGCAGCAATAACATGAGCAAACGAGGGTCTTTACTCAAGCAATAGCTCGGAAGATTGGAAGTCATCTATCATACGTAGACTACACACGCTTCTGAAAGCGACAGTTTTCTTGTTTATTAAGTGCAATTTTTTTAGAAGCACTTTTCTTCCATCACTCTCGCCGAAGAATCCATTACGTGCCACCTGCATGATATAAATGATGTACGTACAGTCAACCAAAGAGTTACGTTTAAAGGGTAAAATATACCTACATTTCCAAGGTGACTTTTATTTATGACTAGCTGTTCTCGGCATGCGTTGCAATACTCATTTTCCTACCTTACCTACCTGCTACAATACCTACCTACTACCCTACCTACCTGCTACCCTACCTACCTACTACCGTACCTACCTCTACTACCCTAACTACTACCCTACCTACAACACTACCTTAGTAGGTAGTGTTGTAGGTAGGGTAGAGGGTAGTAGTTAGTTAGGGTAGTCCCTAACTAACTACTATCCTAACTACCTACTACCCTACCTACCTACTGCCCTAACTACCTACTACACTACCTACCTACTACTCTACCTACAACACTACCTACAACCCTACCTACAACCCTACCTACAACCCTACCTACTACCCTGCCTACCACTTTCTCACCGTTTAAACCTTCCCTGGACTTCCACGAATATTTCAAGACTAAAATTAGCCAAATCGGTTCAGCCGTTCTCGAGTTTTAGCGAGACTAACGAACAGCAATTCATTTTTATATATATAGATAGATAGATAGATACCAATGATGTATAAAACTTACGTCATTGATATATACATGTAGATTTATAGATGAAAGCATACAAAAGTTTAATTGAAAAAAAGCTGACCCGGCCGAACTTCGTATCGCCTAACAGTCAATGAATGTAGTTTTACCTTTTAGCTGAGATAATTTAGGCTTTTTTTTTTCTTTTTTTCTTTTTATTGTTTTTAAGATGTATTCTACTATTCGGGGCGGACACAAATCCAACGAATCAAAAACCATGAAAATCAATGTCCAGCAGATCTCGAATTCTCGAGTTTTAAGTGTTGTAACAAACACGACTCTGTTTTATAAACAACTGATCTTAAAGTTTTAGAAGCTCTGAAAATTCTACTAACTGTTGATAAGAAGTGACATCTATTTGATTGCCTGTACATACGTAATATAAGATAGTAATACTCACAGCGGTAGGACTTCTCTTGCTCTTGCTTGAGGAGAAGTGTTCGATCACTTCCCAGTTGGACTTCTTAGGAGCGGGGGTGTCCGCGGGCGAGGGGGATGCGCGGTGCGCGGCGGAGGGGGTGCTGCGCCCCGATTCCTCCGCCCCGCGCACCGGCGTCGCCGCAGACCGCAGCGACGCGCATCGGCGTCCGCGCAGCGCCTCCTGCACAACAACATACATGTTAAAGGTAACGCTAAAAACCGATTAATTATAAACCTGATGAATGAATGAGATGTTTGGAAGAGGAAGACATACTGCGCTGATCAGAAATAACTGGGATACAACAAAATATTAATATTTCAGTGTTTAACTGACTTGTTAGCTGTTTAATAATAATGATAGAATGTAATAACATTCATAACAGATGAAGGATCTATTGAGAAGTTCGTAAGCTGCTAACTAGTTCAGTAGTAATAATAACTGACGTGAGCTAAGATTTATGCCGAAAATCATAAAATTAAATTACCATTAAATTCATTTGAAGTTTTAAACATAAATAACAGCCAAGACGCTCACGTAAAGAGAGCAACAGTTTGCAATAATAGCAATATAACAGAGTTCTAAGTTAAAGTGCACTCTCAAGTAGCGCCACGGGCCGGACTACACTCGCGGGACGCAAACTACTCGCAAAGTGCGACCTAACAGCGAACTTACTGTTACTACCCACTGTTGTCCAAGTGACTGTTCTTGCCATCGAACACTTGGATTCAGTGCCTAGTTGCCTACACAACACAGCTCCGTCGATTTCACACTTTGTTTGTATAACTTTTTTTATTGGAAATAAAGCATCGTTTGCATATTATTATCACATTTATCACATTCATAGCTTGATTTGCCAATCACACTCATAAATCATTCCCAATAACAGAGTTAATGGTCACTGTTCTAACCTAACCTAAAATCTAATTAGTTTTCACTACTGTAACCTAAAATTAATCATTTTAGTGACAAAAAAAAATTGATTCATAGTTTATATTTTATGTATCAGATGTTAATGGTCACAGAGTAATATTTGGTGGTCATTATATTTTATCCCCTTTCAGTTTAACTTATTTCACTGCGCCTTGCATTTATATAGTTCTAGTACGAGTTTATATTGTATGGCATGTAAGGCGGTGCACACACAAACTCGATGGCCGCGGATATCTGATGGTTGCGGATACTGCGGTGTAACATGTTATGTATCTCCCGCGGCTTTTGTTTGCATGCTTTTGTGAACTCATTCATGTTTATTGTATGAGTGGTACTTGTGTGTGTGTGTGTTTACTAGCTATGTGATGAGCTATGGCACCTCTACGCCGAGTAATAATAATTATGTGTGTTTATCAATATGTTTGTGCATATAATACCCCGCGCCGCCGCCGTGGTACGCGCACCACCACTGGTAGCGTACGCTCAGATTCGCTGGCTCTCGTACTCTCGTGATAGATGACGCGATCAATCAACGTCAACACAATTAAACAATGTTGTGCGTTTGTTATAACAACGCCGCTTTTTGCTTTCTTTGATCAATGAAATATCACGAGGATTGCTCATTTTTAGACAGGGTTACTCTGATTTAGATAACAAATATTCATTCCAATCATTTTTTTATGTATTTTTAACTACAACGGAACGGAGAAGGTGTATGCGTTATAAGGATAAGAGGTTGCTTGTATGTTCGTTTTTTTTTGTTTGTGAGCAAACGGCTCATCACCAGCCTTTAATGTTCCCACTGCAGGGACTCAGGCCTCCTTTCTAGGAGAGGGATGGACTATATTTATCCACCACGCGGGCCCAGTGCGGGTTGATAGATGTCACATGTCTTCGATTTTTTTGGTTCTAGGACATGCCAGTTTCCTCACGATGTTTTCCTTCACCATTTTTGAGAGCAGTGGTGGTGAAATGAATTACACCAAGTACTACGCCTGGGTTCGAACCCTCGACTTACTGTTCGTAAGTCGGGGCCGCAACTTATGAATTCTTTAAAAAGGTTAAAAAAAAGAAAAATTGGAAAAACCCTAGATGTTAAAAAAGAGTTAGTGCAGTCGGGGGGACAGTTCGGTGGATCATAATAATTATGTTTGCTGGTCCCCCGACAGAAATAAAAATGTTGGTTTCGATAACTACTCACTTTGAGTCGGGGATTTCGTAAAAAATATTTGGTTGAATAATTTTACTAGTTAATCATTTTTTTTATAATCAAAACCTCATCATTCATCATTTCAGCCAAAAGACGTCCACTGCTGGACATAGGCCTCCCCCAGGCATCATTTTTGGGGGGGGTTTGCCATAATCGCCACGCTTGGCAGGCGGGTTGGCGATCGCAGTATGGTTGTTACAAAGGCACAGAGAACGCTGCTGCCCATTCTCTGGTAAGTCCCTTAGTCGCCTCTTACGACACCCACGGGAAGATATGGGATGGTGCTATTCTTTACGTCCGACACCACACGGAACCGTCCGACACCACACGGAACCGTCCGACACCACACGGAACAATCAAAACCTAATTTTTGTAAAAAATAGATAGTAATTATATAGTATAAATACAAAAGCACTAAGGTATGCTTGTTCGAAAAAACTTCCACCCAAAAAATAGGGAAAATAAAAGCACACTTTGTATAAGTACAGCCAAACAATAAAACGTGATATAAAAGCGATAACGGAAATGGGAAAGTGTCGAAACACGGAAAATTACGCCAATAACTAGGAGAAATACAACTTTAAGCTGGCGTACTACGGCTTAAGCCGAGTCGTGATACACGCCAAAGCTAACAGACTTGCGAGGCCGAACGGCGAACGTTGGAACTTCGTCACTCAGCCCTTCGTCCTGAGCCCCTGAGCTCTGCCAACAGCTTACAATACTATACACACAGCAGAATGGCGCTGCTAATATTATATTCTAGATTAAACTAATTACTTTAGGGCTTTACTAATAATGGAAGGAGGGAAGGGAGGCCTTTGCCCTGCAGTGGGACAACATGGGCTCATAATAATAATAATAATTTACTAATAATATCCCTTTCAATAACATATAAAGCTAGTGACATCACAGTACTTATATTAATTTACTAGCTGATACCCGCGACTTCGTTCTCGTGGAAATTTTGATGTGTGACTGTCTCGTTGATCGAGTGGTCTCAAGTGCAACTACTGAGGATGAGGTCCGAGGTTTGATTGCAAAGTGTTTTCGCAGTAGAGGCCACGGAGCGTGGTTTTCGTGCCAGGTCGATGACAATATTATATCTATAGACATCAAACGCCCCCTATTCCATGGCGCTTGAACATTACTGGCAAAATGTGGGTTTACGATTAGGTACACCACTGCCTAACTCTTTCGGGATCTTCTGTTGGCACTGGATGGGAAAACTCTTCGGAAAGTGGAATTTTCGCATCTACATCTAATTCCAGGCGACTCTCTCCTGTTTAAAGCAGTTTATTTGCAAAGACATCTGTTCCATGGCCAATCGCAGATTTTTGGTGATGTTGCAAGTTGGGGTAAGATTCGCCGGCAATTTGTAAACGGAAAGTGCAATCTGGCCATTGTTAAGCAAAGTTGCGGCAATGCCCAAGGCAGCCACAGCCGATAAGACGGCACGGTTGGCGCAGTGCCTCGGCGTTTGACTGTGGCGCTGCATGTCCTGTATTCGATTTCCACACTGAACAAATATATTTACGTCGCGGGTCTTATCTAATTTTAATTAGGTTTTTATTTTAAAGTTTTTACAGCTGTTTTTCTTACTGTGTACCTGTCAATTTGTATTTGTTGACTATTCACGACAAATATTAACACCGCAATTCTGAAAATGGTGTCAAATGAACAATGCCATCTGTCGAAGACGAAGTTAAACTGCCAAAATTTAATGCATGGGAAGCAAACACACACTATATGGTTTAGGCTATGTAGTTTCCTGCATGAATGGTGTGCGGAGGCACTACACTGGGGGATAACTCCGCTGCCGCCGTATATTGCCGCATGGCGGACAGACCCCACTGGTGTGATTTCATGGCGACATGGAGAGAGCGACTGTCGCAACCCCGTGCAGGGCACAGTGGTGGTAAGTCTCCTCTTTGAGGAGTGGCTTGAGAGGCGCCACGGCGCCCTCACCTTTCGTCTGGCGCAGGTCCTCACCGGACACAGTTGTTTCGGGATTCGGGAGGCACCTGCACCGAATCAGGCGGAAGGAAACGCCCAAATGCTACTATTGCAAGGATCAGCCGGAGGACACGGTGGAGCACACCGTGGAGGTCTGCCTTGCTTGGGCGGAGCCCCACTTGGGTTGAGCCCCGTCGTGTTCTCTTAGCGACGATCGGCGGCGGCGACCTCTCGCGTCCGGCCCTGGTTCAAGCCATGTTGCGGGGTGAGAGGGAATGGGACGCCGTCGCCTCCTTCGGCGAAGCAGTGATGCTAGCGAAGGAGGTGGCGTGGTGAGAGAGAGAACCTCTCGTCCCAGCCGCAATAGGAGACGCTCTGGGCGTCGGGGGTCACGTGATGGCTTCCGGCCACCGTAGGTGCGGGCCTGTGGACGGTAAGTAGTGGGCTAGCTCGCCGTCCGCCCGTCGTAAGACGACGACAGGCCGTGTCGACGGCGCGTTCGGTTCCACGCGCGCCTCAAAGAGATGTCAGCAATATGGTTGAGGCCCACAAGTGCCGCCGCTTGTCGGGGCTACGGGTTGTTCGAAAGAAATATCGCGGCCACAGCACAAAAGGCAAAAAAAGAGCATGGGTGGTTTTTAGTCAGTAGAAGTCTAACATTCCCTACCGCTCTGCCCAGAGCGGGAGGAGTCAACTGATGATTTCCCACCCTCCAAAAAAAAACCCTATGTAGATTTTCAAAGCAGCGTCATTTAAACTAATCAAGGGTACATTTTGTTATCGTAACTGTTTGAAAAATACGATTTAAAAGTTATCTTGTGAACACACTTATTAATTAGTACCGTTTTGATGCAATAGATGTAGTTGCATGTATGTTTCTAAATGATGATAAGTTTTCTTAAATACCTTAAATTCGTATATATCTTTTGATAGAGAGCACCAATTCCAATGAAACAAAAACTAAAACCCTAATCTTATTAGTTTTAAAATGTACCTACACGTGATAATACTATAATAAACTATACACCCAAGACACACAGACACAACAAAAGAAAACATTCTTTTTTCTAAATAATTATGTTCAATATACAGAAACTCTACGTCTACAGATTTATAATATTGTATTTACAATTAAAAGTAGATTATATAAATTTACTTTGAATTGATTTGAAAATCATATAGCATCGAAATGAAAACAAATACGTGGAACTTACAAAAAGTGAAAACCGATTGGGGATCGAACTCGCGAACACGTTTCAACATTTTTGGAAATCTTATAAAAAATCACAAAAAGTGAATACTGACTGTGATTTGAACTTGCGTACCTTTGTTTACAGGTAAGTCTCTGTACCGTTAGGCTACGTACACCAGTGACAAACAGTTTGAAATAGACCTTCTGTTTTAATATAGTATGACAGTTGACAGTTCGATTGTGTACAATACCGGAAATTTGAAATGACGTAAGGGACTTCAGCTTTCTCTTGGATTTGCAACGCTCGCACCAGGTGCTTAAAGTGAAAAATTGCACAGCACGCTCGATGTCCCTTGCGTTATTTCGTATTTCCAGTATCAAGCTGTAAAACAGTTGAGGATTATGGATAATGCAATACTGCTCACCCCCTTAAGTTAATATGGGGATAATATATAGCCCATGTGTTATTCCAGACTATAATCTACCTCTGTGCCAAATTTCATCCAGATCCGATCAGCCGTTCTCGCGTGAAAGAGCAACAAACATCCATACATCCATCCATCCATCCATCCATCCATCCATCCATCCATCCTCACAAACTTTCGCATTTATAATATTAGTAGGATAAATACGAAATGAAAAAGATTAATTTTTATATTTTGCATCTCCTGAAAAACTAAAATTAGATTAGTCAATCGTCTTGAAATTGGCGTTTTTGGAACTTCTCATCGTAAGAGGGGTTTGCTAATACTTCGATATTAACCTTTAACTACTGACGTGGGGGCCTCTCAGGCCTTCAGAAAGTAAAATTGTTGAATTACTCTCTTCTCTCGTGCACTAAATATGCGTACCTTCTAGTACCTTCGAGTTTAGTTACGTGGAGGCTATCAAAGGCTGTGCACGTGCTTGCACGCTCAGTTTCGATAAGTAAATTCATTTTGAAATTTCTCGTTGGCCTCTCAGACCCCACCTCAGTGTTTACGTAACTTTTTTGTAATTACTTGCGACTTAGTTATTGCCTTTTTTTTGCTGTACTGTGAAAACTTTTATAGTATGGAGCCTAATACGTCGTCCTGGACAAAAATAGTCTCTGGGTAATAAAAAAAACGAACATGTAGCGATAAAAGAACCGTAGAGCCGAGGAACAGCGATTTTGGTCGTGGATAGATCGTGAAGACTCCAGCGGTCTGGAGGCCGAAGATATTGATGGCACCTTTACAACGAAGCTTCATGAGAATTATTCACATACTTCTTTGAAGAGTCAAAGAAAATCTACCTACATTCAATGTGTAAAGTAAGTTTGCCCAGACTGTGTATTATTCACTATAAATGATGTGTGTAATTTTTTGTACCCAATAATTATAGTATTATAATGAATTGCTGATGATTGCCATTTGCTAGAAAGACTATTTAAAATAAAGATTTTAAGTTATTTCGTTGTTTTTTTTTTAATTATTTTAATGAATGCTTTATAATTTATGATCTCACTAGCTGATACCCGCGACTTCGTTCACGTGGAAATTTTGATGTGTGACTGTCTCGTTGATCGAGTGGTCTCAAGTGCAACTACTGAGGATGAGGTCCGAGGTTTGATTGCAAAGTGTTTTCGCAGTAGAGGCCACGGAGCGTGGTTTTCGTGCCAGGTCGATGGCAATATTATATCTATAGACATCAAACGCCCCCTATTACATGGCGCTTGAACATTACTGGCAAAATGTGGGTTTACGATTAGGTACACCACTGCCTAACTCTTTCGGGATCTTCTGTTGGCACTGGATGGGAAAACTCTTCGGAAAGTGGAATTTTCGCATCTACATCTAATTCTAGGCGACTCTCTCCTGTTTAAAGCAGCTTATTTGCAAAGACATCTGTTCCATGGCCAATCGCAGTTTTTTGGTGATGTTGCAAGTTGGGGTAAGATTCGACGGCAATTTGTAAACGGAAAGTGCAATCTGGCCATTGTTAGGCAAAGTTGCGGCAATGCCCAAGGCAGCCACAGCCGATAAGACGGCACGGTTGGCGCAGTGCCTCGGCGTTTGACTGTGGCGCTGCATGTCCTGTATTCGATTTCCACACTGAACAAATATATTTACGTCGCGGGTCTTATCAAATTTTAATTAGGTTTTTATTTTAAAGTTTTTACAGCTGTTTTTCTTACTGTGTACCTGTCAATTTGTATTTGTTGACTATTCACGACAAATATTAACACCGCAATTCTGAAAATGGTGTCAAATGAACAATGCCATCTGTCGAAGACGAAGTTAAACTGTCAAAATTTAATGCATGGGAAGCAAACACACACTATAGGGCTTAGGCTATGTAGTTTCCTGCATGAATGGTGCGCGGAGGCACTACACTGGGGGATAACTCCGCTGCCGCCGTATATTGCCGCATGGCGGACAGACCCCACTGGTGTGATTTCATGGCCACATGGAGAGAGCGACTGTCGCAACCCCGTGCAGGGCACAGTGGTGGTAAGTCTCCTCTTTGAGGAGTGGCTTGAGAGGCGCCACGGCGCCCTCACCTTTCGTCTGGCGCAGGTCCTCACCGGACACGGTTGTTTCGGGATTCGGGAGGCACCTGCACCGAATCAGGCGGAAGGAAACGCCCAAATGCTACTATTGCAAGGATCAGCCGGAGAAGACGGTGGAGCACACCGTGGAGGTCTGCCTTGCTTGGGCGGAGCCCCACTTGGGTTGAGCCCCGTCGTGTTCTCTTAGCGACGATCGGCGGCGGCGACCTCTCGCGTCCGGCCCTGGTTCAAGCGTTGTGCGGGGCGAGGGGGGATGGGACGCCGTCACCTCCTTCGGCGAAGCAGTGATGCTAGCGAAGGAGGTGGCGTGGTGAGAGAGAGAACCTCTCGTCCCTGCCGCAATAGGAGACGCTCTGGGCGTCGGGGGTCACGTGATGGCTTCCGGCCACCGTAGGTGCGGGCCTGTGGACGGTAAGTAGTGGGCTAGCTCGCCGTCCGCCCGTCGTAAAGCCCGGTTTACACTTTGTTAAGTTAACACTGCAGGTGATTAGTGCAGGTGTTTAGTAATCAGGGTGTGAACGGAAGCGTGAAGTGATTAGTGTTAAGTGTTAAGTGCGATTAGTGCTTATTGATTAGTGCGAGTGAATAGAATCAAGGTCTATTTTTGCTGTTAAGTGACCTCCCCCCGTGTACTGTTCCACTCCCCTCTCTCGCAGTTCGCCTGTACTAATCAGTGTGTAAACACGCGTGTGTTAAGTGCGCAGTGTCAAGTTCAAAGCGAAGAAGAACTTATCGCGTAAAGTTAACGCTTAACACTTATCACTTCACACTTCGCAAAGTGTAAACCGGCCTTAAGACGACGACAGGCCGTGTCGACGGCGCGTTCGGTTCCACGCGCGCCTCAAAGAGATGTCAGCAATATGGTTGAGGCCCGCAAGGGCCGCCGCTTGTCGGGGCTACGGGTTGTTCGAAAGAAATATCGCGGCCACAGCACAAAAGGCAAAAAAGGAACATGGGTGGTTTTTAGTCAGTAGAAGTCTAACATTCCCTACCGCTCTGCCCAGAGCGGGAGGAGTCAAATGATGATTTCCCACCCTCCAAAAAAAAACCCTATGTAGATTTTCAAAGCAGCGTCATTTAAACTAATCAAGGGATTCGTTATCGTAACTGTTTGAAAAATACGATTTAAAAGTTATCTTGTGAACACACTTATTAATTAGTACCGTTTTGATGCAATATGTGTATGTCGTTGCATGTATGTTTCTAAATGATGATAAGTTTTCTTAAATACCTTAAATTCGTATATCTTTTGATAGAGAGCACCAATTCCAATGAAACAAAAACTAAAACCCTAATCTTATTAGTTTTAAAATGTACACGTGATAATACTATAATAAACTATACACCTAAGACACACAGACACAACAAAAGAAAACATTATTTTTTCTAAATAATTATGTTCAAAATACAGAAACTCTACGTCTACAGATTTATAATATTGTATTTACAATTAAAATTAGATTATATAAATTTACTCTGAATTGATTTGAAAATCATATAGCATCGAAATGAAAACAAATACGTGGAACTTACAAAAAGTGAAAACCGATTGGGGATCGAACTCGCGAACACGTTTCAACATTTTTGGAAATCTTATAAAAAATCACAAAAAGTGAATACTGACTGTGATTTGAACTTGCGTACCTTTGTTTACAGGTAAGTCTCTGTACCGTTAGGCTACGTACACCAGTGACAAACAGTTTGAAATAGACCTTCTGTTTTAATATAGTATGACCGTTGACAGTTCGATTGTGTACGATACCGGAAATTTGAAATGACGTAAGGGACTTCAGCTTTCTCTTGGATTTGCAACGCTCGCACCAGGTGCTTAAAGTGAAAAATTGCACAGCACGCTCGATGTCCCTTGCGTTATTTCGTATTTCCAGTATCAAGCTGTAAAACAGTTGAGGATTATGGATAATGCAATACTGCTCACCCCCTTAAGTTATTATGGGGATAATTTATAGCCCATGTGTTATTCCAGACTATAATCTACCTCTGTGCCAAATTTCATCCAGATCCGATCAGCCGTTCTCGCGTGAAAGAGCAACAAACATCCATACATCCATCCATCCATCCATCCATCCTCACAAACTTTCGCATTTATAATATTAGTAGGATGTGATTTTTGCCAAAAAATACTATACCGCCTTATTAATAAAAAAAAGTAAAAAACTAAAACAATATCCTACTAATATTATAAATGCGAAAGTTTGTGAGGATGGATGGATGGATGGATGGATGGATGGATGGATGGATGTATGGATGTTTGTTGCTCTTTCACGCGAGAACGGCTGATCGGATCTGGATGAAATTTGGCACAGAGGTAGATTATAGTCTGGAATAACACATGGGCTATATATTATCCCCATATTAACTTAAGGGGGTGAGCAGTATTGCATTATCCATAATCCTCAACTGTTTTACAGCTTGATACTGGAAATACGAAATAACGCAAGGGACATCGAGCGTGCTGTGCAATTTTTCACTTTAAGCACCTGGTGCGAGCGTTGCAAATCCAAGAGAAAGCTGAAGTCCCTTACGTCATTTCAAATTTCCGGTATTGTACACAATCGAACTGTCAACTGTCATACTATATTAAAACAGAAGGTCTATTTCAAACTGTTTGTCACTGGTGTACGTAGCCTAACGGTACAGAGACTTACCTGTAAACAAAGGTACGCAAGTTCAAATCACAGTCAGTATTCACTTTTTGTGATTTTTTATAAGATTTCCAAAAATGTTGAAACGTGTTCGCGAGTTCGATCCCCAATCGGTTTTCACTTTTTGTAAGTTCCACGTATTTGTTTTCATTTCGATGCTATATGATTTTCAAATCAATTCAAAGTAAATTTATATAATCTACTTTTAATTGTAAATACAATATTATAAATCTGTAGACGTAGAGTTTCTGTATATTGAACATAATTATTTAGAAAAAAGAATGTTTTCTTTTGTTGTGTCTGTGTGTCTTGGGTGTATAGTTTATTATAGTATTATCACGTGTAGGTACATTTTAAAACTAATAAGATTAGGGTTTTAGTTTTTGTTTCATTGGAATTGGTGCTCTCTATCAAAAGATATATACGAATTTAAGGTATTTAAGAAAACTTATCATCATTTAGAAACATACATGCAACTACATCTATTGCATCAAAACGGTACTAATTAATAAGTGTGTTCACAAGATAACTTTTAAATCGTATTTTTCAAACAGTTACGATAACAAAATGTACCCTTGATTAGTTTAAATGACGCTGCTTTGAAAATCTACATAGGGTTTTTTTTTGGAGGGTGGGAAATCATCAGTTGACTCCTCCCGCTCTGGGCAGAGCGGTAGGGAATGTTAGACTTCTACTGACTAAAAACCACCCATGCTCTTTTTTTGCCTTTTGTGCTGTGGCCGCGATATTTCTTTCGAACAACCCGTAGCCCCGACAAGCGGCGGCACTTGTGGGCCTCAACCATATTGCTGACATCTCTTTGAGGCGCGCGTGGAACCGAACGCGCCGTCGACACGGCCTGTCGTCGTCTTACGACGGGCGGACGGCGAGCTAGCCCACTACTTACCGTCCACAGGCCCGCACCTACGGTGGCCGGAAGCCATCACGTGACCCCCGACGCCCAGAGCGTCTCCTATTGCGGCTGGGACGAGAGGTTCTCTCTCTCACCACGCCACCTCCTTCGCTAGCATCACTGCTTCGCCGAAGGAGGCGACGGCGTCCCATTCCCTCTCACCCCGCAACATGGCTTGAACCAGGGCCGGACGCGAGAGGTCGCCGCCGCCGATCGTCGCTAAGAGAACACGACGGGGCTCAACCCAAGTGGGGCTCCGCCCAAGCAAGGCAGACCTCCACGGTGTGCTCCACCGTGTCCTCCGGCTGATCCTTGCAATAGTAGCATTTGGGCGTTTCCTTCCGCCTGATTCGGTGCAGGTGCCTCCCGAATCCCGAAACAACTGTGTCCGGTGAGGACCTGCGCCAGACGAAAGGTGAGGGCGCCGTGGCGCCTCTCAAGCCACTCCTCAAAGAGGAGACTTACCACCACTGTGCCCTGCACGGGGTTGCGACAGTCGCTCTCTCCATGTCGCCATGAAATCACACCAGTGGGGTCTGTCCGCCATGCGGCAATATACGGCGGCAGCGGAGTTATCCCCCAGTGTAGTGCCTCCGCACACCATTCATGCAGGAAACTACATAGCCTAAACCATATAGTGTGTGTTTGCTTCCCATGCATTAAATTTTGGCAGTTTAACTTCGTCTTCGACAGATGGCATTGTTCATTTGACACCATTTTCAGAATTGCGGTGTTAATATTTGTCGTGAATAGTCAACAAATACAAATTGACAGGTACACAGTAAGAAAAACAGCTGTAAAAACTTTAAAATAAAAACCTAATTAAAATTAGATAAGACCCGCGACGTAAATATATTTGTTCAGTGTGGAAATCGAATACAGGACATGCAGCGCCACAGTCAAACGCCGAGGCACTGCGCCAACCGTGCCGTCTTATCGGCTGTGGCTGCCTTGGGCATTGCCGCAACTTTGCTTAACAATGGCCAGATTGCACTTTCCGTTTACAAATTGCCGGCGAATCTTACCCCAACTTGCAACATCACCAAAAATCTGCGATTGGCCATGGAACAGATGTCTTTGCAAATAAACTGCTTTAAACAGGAGAGAGTCGCCTGGAATTAGATGTAGATGCGAAAATTCCACTTTCCGAAGAGTTTTCCCATCCAGTGCCAACAGAAGATCCCGAAAGAGTTAGGCAGTGGTGTACCTAATCGTAAACCCACATTTTGCCAGTAATGTTCAAGCGCCATGGAATAGGGGGCGTTTGATGTCTATAGATATAATATTGTCATCGACCTGGCACGAAAACCACGCTCCGTGGCCTCTACTGCGAAAACACTTTGCAATCAAACCTCGGACCTCATCCTCAGTAGTTGCACTTGAGACCACTCGATCAACGAGACAGTCACACATCAAAATTTCCACGAGAACGAAGTCGCGGGTATCAGCTAGTGTATTTATAAATGTAAGACTATACTAAATATATAAACTAAACTAACCTAAAAACAAATTAACTATAAAAGGGCATCGAAAAACTCCTCCTCAACGCTGTCAGCAGGTAA
This sequence comes from Diarsia dahlii, assembly GCA_949775195.1. Classification (NCBI taxonomy): domain Eukaryota; kingdom Metazoa; phylum Arthropoda; class Insecta; order Lepidoptera; family Noctuidae; genus Diarsia; species Diarsia dahlii. The sequence goes on along the minus strand of OX459189.1, from coordinate 33,958,569 downwards.
AGTACCCAAGAGACTGGCAGCGTTGCCGCGTTGTATGGCAACACTTATCCTCTGGCCAAAGAAAAAGCCAGCCCTTGGGTCGGAGGAAGCGTCAACAAGGCGTTTTGAAATATCCTTAAAAAGGCTGTGTGCACTAGGACCCCACGGCCCTAAAGTTTCTACCCCAAACGGCTCGAAAATATAGTTTCCACAAAGGTTACTAAATTATAATCTTATACGCAATAAATTACTTTTTCACATCCAAACCTAACACTCGTCCATCCTGACAACGTGTATGTCCTCATACACGCTCTCAAGAAAATACAAAACCTAACACTCGTCATATATTTACGCCGCATGAGGTTCTCCGCAGCCGCAGCGGCAGCGCCAGCACAACACGAAGAGCTTGGAAGATGCGATGGCGCAAGATTAACGACGCAAGTTGCGTCCCATACTAAAGGCCTACCCATCTTCCAAGGAAACAACGACATGCCGTCCGGTCTCTTGCCATCGTCGCGTGCCAAGCCATTTGGCTCTAAGACAGCAGGGACGCCGACGGTAACAAGAGCTCGTCGGATGATGTCGTTTATGTTTGCGTGTCGCGCAAAACGACCCGCACTTCGACTGCAGGACAGGCCATGGTGTCCAAGGCCGCTGACAGCTTCACCACATTGACAGCGATGAGGAGAGCAGCATACGGCATCAAGACGTAAAGCAGCAGCGAGGCGAAAAGTTGTGTCGTCAAATAGAGTGCCAATGCTTGACGACGGCAGTGCACGTGAAGCCAAAGACCCGACTCCCACTCACCCACAGCCAGCAGGCGCGCACGCTCAGCAGTAGTAGCAGACGTGTTCAGTAGATTATTCTGAACTACCCTGCAGAGCGGCTCGTCCCACCGTCTCTGGGAAAAAGGATGGTCGGGTTCTTCTGTATTCGGGCAAGCGATTTTCCAAGCGACTATAGCCTCGGAGAAACACGGCACATCAAAACCAACCAGTGTGGACATCAAAACTAAAACCCGACTACGACAACAAAAACGACGCTGAAAAAGTATGAAACAAGATTTTCAGGATAGAACAAAAAGAAAAGCCGTACCTAGTAGCCGTTTATCTCGCATGCCGCCGTCACTTTCTTTTGAATATTTTTGAAGTGAGACGGCATGCGAGATAAACCAAGCGTTACTTAAACCAGGTTTAACTATTTTTATTAATAAGGCGGTAGGTAAGTGTTTACCAAACTTTGGAATAATAGTTACAAACAAATAAATTTTAATTATACAAATATAATTTTATTTTATTTTAATATATCCGCTCAAACTAATCATAACGCTAAACTCTCAAAAACCTAATAATTTTTAAATATTAGCACTTATATGTACGGGCCTCTGCGGCCCCACGTCAGTGTTTACGTGAAATTAAATCCACCTCAGTAGCTAAAGGTAAATAATGAAAACGTGAGATTGTATTTGATTATTATTGTGTTACCAGGTATGAATCTCACATTGATCATGAGTTTAATTTTAAATTGTCTAACCCACTGAAACGTAAAATATCAAATAACTGTAGAATATAATGGTTCCTGTAATTATTATTGTAGCTAGCAGGGACTCTCGTATTTGTACCTACCTACTTGCAAATAAAATGTAAACCGGCTTTAATGATGATGTAGATGTAGCATGTACACTAGTCCAATTAACAAACAAGACGGCAAACGAAGCTTATTTCAACAAGTCCAAACATGACTCGTTCCCTTTCTATACAAAAATATCTCCGCCCGTTAAAAATAAAGTCGGAGAAAGAACATTTATTCTCTCGTTGCACGGAACATTTTCATGTATGACTGAAGGTGAAAGAAAGAAAAATAGTGTATGCCAGCTGAATACTTTCCCGCACAACTTCGAAGAAACGGTGTGATTTCAAATGTTAGCGGAGCAGAGGAAACGTTTTAATATTCTTCCTTCGCTATTACCGTCGCCGTACGGTCAGGGTTTCCATTCATAAAAGGAGATTACATATAATAGAGCAAGATCCTAGAGCCGCCAGACATTACTTATTTTCTCAGAAATATATTATAAGGGATAATGTAGTGTTAGTATGTATATAATACTTTGCGTGTTGCACCCTGCTTTATTACAAATACACGACGATCGACGATCACGGTGTAGCGTGATCCAAAACTCAAGACTTTAACACCCGAATACTCGAACGTCACTCAATTATAAGTAGCCCTCAAAACTCGTGCTATCTGAGATTTAAGTGCAACTTAAAATTGAGTGATGTTCGAGTATTCGGGCGTTAGACTCAAGACGATTAAAGACGTAATAGAGGACTCTTTACTACCCTACTGCAAAAAAAACCATCCAAACCAATTGACAAGAAGTTTAATGGAACAGGAACCAAACCACACATTTAAAAGACTTATGAGCTCCTCAAGATCTTCTCGAAGCCATAATAGATAGCAGGAAAAAAAGGAGATTTAAAAAAAAAACCCTGTTATTTCATTATTATAAGGTTTATTTTCCCTAATTCAACAATGGCTTCCGTTTATTCCTGATAGCTGGGAGGAAAGTTTGTTAAGTATTTTAATATAAGTAAGTTGGGTGCTTAGCGATAAGTTGCCAACAGATTCACCGGTCGAGCGCCGAACTACGTTCTAACTGCTTGATAATAATTATCGCATCACGACTGTAGTCGTCCAAGTGTAATTCAGAGGTCTATAATTACACCCACAGTTCGCCAGTTATGTTTTTGGAGAGTATATTGCCATAAACCAGACTCTGTAGCTACTTCTGAGAAATTCCTGATGGATAAACTCAAAAACAACACCTTTATTTCAATACCTGTGTTCACAAATAAAGATAATTTGAATTTGAAACACTTGACCTACTCGCTCACAAGCACCGGGAATCCAGCCCAGGACCTCATGCTGAGCATGTCTGAGATCTGCCTCGGTTCGGAGATGCGTTGCCAACTGTTGATGCTATATAGTATCGTATCTGATGTGTCTATTGAATCATGCCCTTCAGAGTGGTAAGTAAGCAGGGTAAGCTTCCGTTGTTGTTTACTGACACGTTGCTGCATTGTCGTCGTGAATTATGAGGCGATACACATTGATAACCGCTAAATTAACGCTTAGTTGTTCTATAACTGATGTAGGTAGTTACGTATATGTCCACTCCAGATTCCTAATCAAGTGAAACCAATGATTTGTGACTACTGATAATTAGGCTTTACTAGCTGTTGCAAGCGGCTTCGCCCGCTATAACTCGAAAATTATTCCACGGGAAGATTAAATCAGGATAAAAATCAAATTTTATCCAAATCCGTTCAGTAGTTTTGCGTGAAGAAGTAACAAACATACACACTCACAAACTTTCACCTTTATTATATTAGTGTAATGTTATAAGCTAAAGTTTGGATTTTTTCAACAGGCAGTAGCATCCCAGACTTAAATATATGTATCCTTAGGTACACCTCAGCTTACCCTTTCCGGCGATGATGTACAAGGGTTGTCTTCTGCCCTTCAGCAGTCAGCAATTCAACAGTCTGAACCCAAATATAAGTTAATGAACATTTAATTAAATTTCGACTACATAACTTGTTACGTAGCTATTTCTAGCATTGCTCACTGTATCACATGAGGACATGAACTCGATGAAGTGCGAGTTAATCCAGTTGCCGGTGCGACCAGCGACCGGCGACCAGCGACCGGCGACCGGCGACCGGCGACCGGCGACCGGCGACCGAGCGACAATTTTGAGGATTTTAGTGTATCTCGAAATTGTGTTACCTGTGATTCCTGATATCTCACTCCACTAACATACAGTTATCGTTGGTTCCTAGCAATCTAGTCGAAGACAAAGTCCATAAATCTATATCGCATGGAACTACTTTTATTGACATACAATATTAGTGAAAGAAGTTTTCCAAATTCTGCAGACACTCGTGAAGGTACAGAATCATACCTGTCTTATCAACCTTAAAAAGATGGTTCAATGCTTCGGAAGGCACGTATAAGCCGGTGGTCCCGGCCGCCAAATGAGTAATTCTAGAGCCCAGTAGGCCTCTATTAAAACCAAAGTCCTTTATTCAATTAAGGCTGATAATCAGCAGTTATTGAACGTTCAAGTTAACAAGTTGTTGTTGGTTTCACCTGGTGAAGAAGTGTCGGAACAAACTCCCCAGTAATGTCTTAAGTTGCCTAAGCTCATAGAATTATCAGCACCCCACATCCCTACTTGTGCTATAGAGTGTCGACAGCTCTAGCGCCAGATAATTCGATTTCAGCTAATTGACGGCGCTGCTTACGCCGCCTAATTGAACACGTCCGTTGTCATTACCAATCTGAAGGAAGCGCTCCACGGCTAAATAACTCGGAAAGCTACTGGCATGAGAGTGTCCGGAGTGGCCCGGAGTGGCCCAGAGTGGCCCGGAGTGGCGGATTGATTGCCACTGATCAACTTGAACGGATTAGCTGGGACGGAAAATGTTACTGTTAAGCCTATGTTTGTGATGATGATTAGTTACGATGTTTTGTCAGCTGACATTTCACTGAAAGTAATTGAGGTAATTGGATTTCATTGTTTCGAATATTGATCTTTTACGTTCTGTTTAAATCAAAACTTGTTACACGCCGAGGGCTCGATGAGACCTATTTAAACTTTCAGGGGTCCAGGGTTTTATGTTGTGCGTCATTCGAGCACATGGTAAAGTATATTTTATTAAATAAGTAGCTGAAGGTGTAAGTTACAGTGCCACTATAACTTACAATAAAGTTTCGTTTTCATTGGCAGTGGTGCGACTACTATAAATAACTCAAGCGACGCATTAGCGGTGAAGCAGTACATTACTTGGCGCTTTCGTCTGAGTTACGGCCGTGTTACTGCGGGAGACGCGGTGTACATCACTCGCACACGGATGACGTTTATTGATAACTAATGGACGACTCAGTTCTATTGAGGGTGCTACTGAGCTTAGTGAAGTTAATTAGATAAACCTTACATATCTTACAGAACATCTCCCCTGTTTCCCCAAAGGGTTAGGCAAAGAACCCAATAGTAGAATCCGCATTTCGCCAGTTATGTTCAAGTATGATGTAATTGGGGCGAGATAGGTCTTACGGTGTGTATAAACATGAGAAAATAATTTTAAACATTAGTATAACAAGCACATGTGGAAATAAAAATGTTTAAAACAAAATCTCTTATTTCTTAGGTAATACTGTAGGGAAAAAGTTTTGTTTAATTAATTTTGGCACTTAATTTTCGGTGCCTTACGAAGTTACCAAGTGAACATGAAAATGTACGACATTACCTCTGTTCCCACGGTTTTACGATCCACGGCGCGAAACTTTTATAATATTACAAGTTACAACCCCTTCTTACATTTCGACATAACGGTGAATGTTTGACTCGATTCTAACAGAATCACTTCCGCTCTCAGTAAATTAATTAATGGACGAATTGAAAGGTTTCGTTAATCAAATTTTGATTATTGTCTGAATCTTTGATGGGAGTTAGGAAACTTTGGAGCAACGAGGTTGTTCTCGCAATGTACTGCGGACTGGAGCTTATCAGTGGCGCAGTGGTTGCTGGTTGCTGGGAACAGAACATTTGAATACTCATTTGTCTCGGTTATTTCAAAGTTTTCCATCAGAACAACCAAACCCGGCTCAGGTTCAGAATCAGTTCAGAGCTTTACATAAACCAGTCCGGGCGGAATTCCACAGGGATGTACTGCCGACACACGACCATTGAAACAAAAGGCCGCGGCGGTGGCCTGTGGGGCTTCGATAAAGGTTATTTTTAGGCCGAGGCCGCTCTTCAACACTCCTCGAGGCAATTTGATAATAATTTACATACTTTTTGAAACAGGCATAGCTGAGGACTCCGCTATCTGGGCCATTTAAACAACTGACTAGGTTTCACACAGTACGTTTTTTTTTTGGAGAGTGGGAAATCATCGAACTCCGCCCGCTCTGGGCGGAGCGGAAGAGAGTGTCAGTCTTCTACTGACTACAGTCAACCATGTTCCTTCCTAGCCCTTTGTGTCCTGGGCCGCGGTATCTCTTTCGAACAACCCGCAGCCCAGGTTCATACAGTATGGTCGAGTGGCTCGTATATAGCGATGCGATGTTTGTATATATAGTTGAATTATAAGAGCGATCAGTTTTAAAGAAAATTTCAAGCCACAGTTCTCAAATCGCCCACTTTAGCTCTGGATCGGTAAACCTGGATGTCATAGGCATTTTAAGTAGTAGTGTGATGACACGGACTAGCATTAACAGTACCCAAACTCTATGTAGGGCATAGTGTTTCCATCGGGACTGCGGGTTTTTCGAAAGAGATATAGCGGCCTCGACACAAAGAGCTAAGAAGGAACATAGATGGTTTTTATTCAGTAGAAGTCTGACACTCCCTGTCGCTCCCTGCGCTCTGTCGAGAGCGGGACGAGTCATTTGATGATTTCCGAACCCCCAAAAAAATGGCATAGTGTTCTCCATATCAATTGTTGTGTTGTAAACAAAAAGTTGTACAAATAAAAGCGATCCAATCAACAATAAAAGCTCTGTCTGTAAACTCGGTACACTCCACCACACAAGTCGTGATCCGTGCAGTACGAGCACAATACGGGAACGTTGCGTATTGAAGTTTATTTATATTTAGATACTTTCGCGGTCACCTGTCAGAGATAACAATCAACTCCAATTCTATTAAAAAAATATAACAGTGTACAAAGATATCCGGAGCCTCGTAGCGAACTAAACAGAAGTATGATAGATAGGCAAACATATCGGGCCACAGATATGCCTACTAACTTTGCCAATAACTAAACAAGCTTGGAGGGATCAATAGCGACCGCTTCTCAACTCATATCTCGGTAACTTGTCGGCAATCCTTTTGAGTCCCACCGACCAGGAACTGAAGCCTGACATAGTGATATACTTCTATTGATATTGACGGAAAATATAAATAGAAACGATGGAACTGATTCTGAATTAAGATGCTTAATTAAGATGCATAATTAAGATGCTTAATTAAGCTGGCCAGGATAACATAAAGACAAACTCATAGACATTACCGTGATGGATAAGCCGAGATACTTCACCAAAAGTAACTCTGCCTAACCAACAAACGTAACAAAACTATCGCTGACTGAGTGCAGAACTAGAATCCATGAGCTTGGCTAAGAGGCTGACCTCTTTATGACGCACGAGGCAAGCAGTGAGCACTCTTACAACAGGAAGGGGACCTCGAGATGGTCTCAAGACACTATGCATAATTATAGTCACGCCTGCAGTTATACCCACCCTCCCCACTCGCCCCGTTACATAAGTATTTGATGACCAAGGAATAAGTGAGCAATACATACATAAAACATACTTTCTAACAGTAAAGTAGTTATTACGTTCATACGATCAAATGTCGAGGTCCCTTCTCCTGCGACAGACTTCACTACAGCCGACACACGCAATACTTGTCCTTATTGCTACTTCCATTCAATCTATTGGAGGTGCAAATTATGTTTATCTGGTTGAGCTATGAAGCAAGCTATTTGAGACTGTATTGCTATGATGATAAGATGGTCAGGATGTGCAAGTATGTTTAGTTGGTAAGGTGTTTTCGGTCGACGACACACGAGCGTGGCGTTTGGGAAATGAGCATAATGTGCTTACAATGAGAGCAGATAGGGAGCGCTCTATAGAAACGTTTAGGTGGGAGTTGGACCCAACTGTTGTAGCGACGTGTTATTTGTGTAACATTATATTTGTGCTGAAATGAAAGGTCATTTTGTTGAAGAACGTTTACAAGTTCTTAAATGTAAGCGCCAAAATAAATGAAGTTGTTGTACAATAATAAGAAAAAAACAATCGTAATACGTATTTTTACAGAAATACAAATTTAAGGAACAGCCTGGGTCGATCGTTCCTAAATTAGTCGGTTTTACTTACTGATATTAAGTATTAAGAATATATTTTTTAGAAATGATTCATAGTTGCAGAAAAGGATATTAATATAAAATTGTTATTACCTGGTGAATGAGGTTTTCCTCCATCCTCATAACATAATCTTTGTATGTTATGAGGAGGGCGGAAAATAATTCATCATCGATGTTTAAAGTAGGTATAACTTAGGTCAACGAACGATCAAGATTATTAGTGCTAGTTGGTGTTCGTGACCTTTGTCCGCGTGATATTATTATAAAAACATTACTTTCCTACCTATTTGAATCGAATTTTGTTAAAATAAAAGCAGTCTACTCCTTACTCGATTCTTACGCAAGCACTCACTAACTTGAGGAGAGTTACTAACTCATTCAAATCTGTATTTAGTAGGTTTCATCTTCACATTGCAATTTTTTCCGTGAGTTATCATTTTCAGAGCATTTAAAACCGGTACCTAGCTAAAAAGAAAACTTAACAAAAATAATCTATAGCCACATTAAAAATATCAGGTTAATAACTTTTTAATATCAGGTATTTGATATTAAAAAGTTGTAATTACGTTATGATATAATATATTTTCAAAACTTAATCAAATGAAATAATTATTGAGCTAAATAAGGTAGCCAGCTAGGTAGTCGAGCAGGCACTCGTAAACAATACATCGCGGGCCCGGAAGCTCGCGCCACCGAGCCGGGGCGACGACGCGAGCCTTGACATTCAACATATTAAACTTGACCGAGTTTCTTATGTAGGCTCCCAAACAACACGCTTCCCACTAGAATGGCCGGCATTCTCGTCCCATTCCTAGACTTACGTCGAGTTGGCTTTCTGTGGAGACGTGAGACTACTTTGGAACTTTGTAAACAATAGGATCGCAACAAAACTAAAGTATTTAAAAAGATATTTGAATTTATCTGGTTGGCTTCTGTATCCCAATGTACTTTTCAGTAAGTCATCTTGCTGTAATAGGTTCTTTAATAATACTTAGTGGTGAGTGGTGATCATTTATGCCGTTAAACGAAATCATTGTTTTTCACAAAGTTCGCGCAGAGGTGTTTTCTATAACTGCCCAAAACTAGTGTTAACTAAAATAGACCAGCCACCAGCCGCTAATTCCATTTCAGCGCTGCGAAATTCCAAATTTCAATCTAAGTCGGGACCACTCACTGGTTTATTTTAAATGCAACCTAAATATTTTAATTAACTATTAGGTATTCTGATTCTAAATTAAGATAGGAATGATTGAATTCCATTTCATAGCTAAATAATGAACGCTGCTCTGAATGTCTGAATACTAACGTATGTTCATTTCCGTCACGACTATTCGACACATGCATTTCCCGCGCAGGCACCGTCCCGTGCCGTCCGGTGCCTCTGTTGTATTGTGTAGGTAATGTGAATGTTCAGCTGCTACCTATATAAATATCAAATGCCACGTTGCGAACTAGCGAGCCTGTGACGCCACGGACAGGGATCAAATGTGAACAATAACTACAAGTAAGAATTTTAGACTGGGAACATTGTTTGTGACTCGGCTGTTAAACTACTCGTGAGTTTCCTTGTCGCGTGTTCTATATGTTATCGAATTAGTATTCCGTGATTTGGGGATGTATCCTGTATCATCTTGATTTTAACTCATTATCAAATACAAAGCGTTTTGTCAACTAAGTTGGAGACAGCTTCCAGCCTACTTGAGTGCAACCATAGATAACAAAAATAACAGAGTGCAAACATGTAGCCACGCCAAACTAGTTCCAATTACAGACCATCGTTTAGAAATTTTCCGAACGCCATGGGATATATTGTATGGCACAGTTGACTTCCACGCGAACAGAACGCCATGGGATATATTGTATGGCACAGTTGACTTCCACGCGAGCAGAAGGGGTGCGCCAAAGTTCACCTAAAATTTCAACTCCGATAATTGGAAATCCGAAAATGTTCTTCCTAACATTTTTCATCCTAACAATCGCAATTCCTAACTTCTCTGTCTCTAATGTTTTAATTCCGAAGCATTCGACTTCATAATGTCTGTAGCAATAAACATCTATTACACTATTATTTGTTTTCCTATATTTTCTCAACATAACCATCTTTTACACTATTATTCAAAGTCATATCTTTTTTTTTTGTTTATATTACTTTTTATTCATAATAATCAGTATTATAAAAGGTCCCATTAAAATAGGTGGACAAAATTTTAGAAATCATTCAGACCGCTAAAATAAGGACAATAGCAAAAAAAATATAAGAATAAGAAATAAAATACCTACTTTTATAGGATGAGTTTGTTCTAGAGTGCCGGCAATTTATTATTTTAAGTCAAAATAAAATCACTTTATATATAGTGATTTTTTTTTGTTTAGATGTCTTTAGTTAGGCTTACTAAACGCTGTGTTAAAATTTGTCCACCTATTTTAATGGGACCTTATATACTATGCAAAGATATCCATAGGTTAGGTTAGAACTGTGACCATCTACGCGCGAGCCGAGCGAGCGAAGCGAGCGGTGCCGCGGCAGCGGCCGGCGAGCGCTACCTCGAAATTGGTCGCGAAATTTTTCTAAGTATTTTTTTCATAGTGCCCCCGAGACGACACTCTGACCTGAATTTCATTCATTTATTTTATTTCAAGACAAAAATCAGTGAAACGACCTTTAATCATTCTAAACAGTTGTATGAGTGAAAATATTATGGTAATTATGTTTAGGAATAAAAGCGTTAGGATAAAAAACAGTAGGAGTTTAAATATATTTACACTAATGATATTATGAATTCCAATTTTCGGAAACATGAGTGTTATGAACATCGTCGGTAGGACTACAAATAGTATGAATGAAAACTTTAGGATGATAAATTTTAGGAAGAGTGATCATTCGGATTACAAATCGTTAGGAAGAACAATTTCGGATAAAGAACTTTAGGTGAGCAAATATGGACCCGAGCAGAAGGCTTCTATCATCATTGAGTACCTACCTACTGGCTTTCCAGAAACGAATTATGAATACAATCTTAATTTGTTCTGTGGTTCTAATAATGAATCTTTCCTTCTTTAGACCAGAGTACTTATTTAATTTTTGAAAACAAATAAAATTATAGTAGGATGAAACCCAATGGAAAAAGTAGAGAATATAACAAAAATAAATTACGGTCGATCTGAGGTCGGGAAGTGGGGGTGGGGGGGTTTTTAAGGGGGAAAGCGGTTTATCTCGATTTCCGGCAAAACTACAAGTCCTATGGAAAAAAATGGAATTGCAAAGTTGTAGAGAATAAAAAGATCTACAACTTTGACTTTAACACTTTTTTCACATAACCTCAAAATGTAAGTGAAAAATTTAAATAACCAAGTTTCTGGTTTTTAATTTTGATCTTTTACAAAAAACATTTTAAGCTATTGCATAGCTTCTATTGCGTGCCTTGAGCGTGGAGAGCGAATCCAGAAATTCCCTAACGAAAATATTCAAGATTCAGTATTCAACCAGGTTGCTATGGTTACGGAAAATAACAAGGTTGTCAACTGAGGTTGTCAAATTAAATAATTTATAACCTCACGTTGTAAAGGTGTAAAGATTTTCTGTTTTGTCTCTCTGCTTTCTCCTTCTAAAATATTCTTACTCGTATAATTTGTGTACAAAGTGTTTTAAATATGAATAAACAAAGTGCATTTATTAATGAAGAAAGTCACGAAAAAATAGTGAAAGATAATGAGTGAGTACTCCTCGAGTACTCTATATACATTCATTTTATTATTATTACGCATCTATCATACGTTTTATTGGTTTTTGCATTACTATTCTGCGAATCGGTCTTAGAAGACGATTCGTTTTTAACCGACTTCAAAAAAAGGAGGAGGTTATCAATTCGACTGTATTTTTTTTTTTTTTATTTTTTTATTTTTTTTATGTTTGTTCGCTCATAACTTGCGACTGGGTGAACTGATTTTCATGATTCTTTTTTCATTTGAAAGCTGGTGCTTCCCGTGTGGTCCCATTGTCACCATTTCAATATCTGATGATGGGATCTTGTAGAAATCGGGGGAACTCTTCAATAAATAACAGCAGATTAACCGCGATTGTTGCTATAGCATATCTAAGCATTGTTTACGCCATCACACAACATAATATCACGCCTGTACTCACTACAAAGGTTGGTGAACATATTCTGATGAAGTACTTCGGAGATAGACAACGGAACTCCTCAATAAATGATAGCAAATGGACTGGGATTGCTGAAATCTCATGTCTGTCTATTGTTTACACCAGTTCATAACATAACATCACGCCGGTACGTTGTGAAGGGGTAAGCACATGTGAACCACTAAAAAGTGAAAAATAAAAACTTTTTTACAAAAAATAAAACCGACTTCGACAAAAATAAAACACAAAAAATTGAAAAATAATAATCAGCTTCAGAAGTCGGTGGCAAAAACATGAAATCAAACAAACAAAAGTCACCGACTTCAGAAGCTGATTATTATTTTTCAATTTTTTGTGTTTTATTTTTGTCGAAGTCGGTTTTATTTTTTGTAAAAAAGTTTTTCTTATACACTTACGTCTAAAAGACGTCGACTTACGTCAGAAAGTAGAGATTATAAGGAACACAACGCCCACCGACTTTTTAAAAAAAGCTGATATTTTGACGTCAGAATTTTCGATTGAAAATTTGGGTGCTTTTTTGATAATAAGTTAAAATAAGCCGAAAAAATTAATATTTTAAATCAAATAAATTACAGTGTATTTGGGACATAATAAGGTAAGTTTTCACCAAATTTCGTAGAAAAAAAAAATTTGATAAAGATATAAATAAAAAACCAAAAACTTGGTTTTTTGAATTTTTCACCTAAATTTTGAGGTTATGTGAAAAAAGTGTAAAAATCAAAGTTGTAGATCTTTTTATTCTCTACAACTTTGCCACTACATTTTTTTCCATAGGACTTGTAGTTTTGCCGGAAATCGAGATAAACCGCTTTCCCCCCTTAAAAACCCCCCACCCCCACTTCCCGACCTCAGATCGACCGTTATTTATTTTTGCTTTAATTTTTGTTATATTCTCTACTTTTTCCATTGGGTTTCATTTTTTACCATTTTTGAAGGCTTCGGCCCTGGTCTACTTTTCTTCATGTAGGATGCTGGTGTTGGTGACCCTGTACCCTGACCTTTGTAGTGCATCTCGGGGATGTTCGCAATTGCGCATTGCGATTGTTTTAACGCAATAATGTGTAAAAGGTGCGCTTCTTTGGTACGCAGGGGGCAGCGCAGCACCAAAAGTATCCTAAGCATGATTGCACGTCGCCTGTTTAGCCTGTACTGTGTCTATGTGAGTTGATGCTGAGCAATTTAATCATTAGTTGCCGCAGATGTTGTGTTGTTTGTTTGCTGTAGTACTTCCTACATAGTTTTACTAACAGTTTTTGAGTCATGGATACCTACTAAAATAAAGAGAAATTTTATTCTAATAAGGTTTGGGGAATTCAGAGAACTTCTTAAACGTCTGCAAAAGTCTGACTGTACTGTCGGTGCCCCGTTACTCGCAACTCGTCCGACCAAGGTGATGAGGTTATAGGTAAGACTATGTCCGGTCATATCCAATATATGCAAATGAGCACAACGTCCCGTCCCCCGCCCTGTCCGGCCGACGGGACGCGACGTACGGCGGACATCCATCAGCATTGAATTGTAAAGTCAGCCGAATTACAATGAGCGCTTTGTTTTTACCAATTTTAATAAGTTCGCGGCAGTCATGTTTATGTAAGGTCTTCTCTTGTTTTGGTTTTCTTTTGTTGTGATACTAGTGTACAAATATTGGTACATAAACTCACGTTTTTTTGCCATGATGGTGGACAGTAGCTACAGAACCTACCTGCGACGATTCTTATGTTTGTGTTTGTAACTAAGCATTGCTTGGTAAATCGAAATTCAAACACACAACAATTGAAATGCATTTGACTAACTAAACGATGAATCATTGACGCCGATGCGGTGTAAAAGAAGAAGTAGAGACAAAAAATTAAAAGAGTATGCTTGGGAGGTTTGGTCATGTGGAGAGGATGAGTGACAGTCGATAGAAAGGTGAGATGTGAGTGGCAACGCCGGGAGGGGATGCCTGGAAAGACATACACTGACCTAATATACCTGTCCTAGGTATGATGCGTAGTAACCGGAATGCGTCTATTATATGACCAGATGTATGTGGACGAGGCAAAAAGATTTAGTAGCGTATAGCAGGCGGCGTTCTGTGATTTCTGCCGACCCCAATGGGGAAACGGTGTGAGTTTATGTATGTACTCGTATGTGTACGTAATATCAACAAAAAGAAACGACATGAATAGGCCTGCGACAGATAAACATCATTGGGCCGATGCTCGTTTCAGGTCGGATTTTTGTGTAAGTAATATATTCTCATTTCTTGAAAGTAACACCAAACATAATTATATTATTATACATTAATTTTATCTGTTTTTGGAACAATGTTTATCTTTTAGTGAAAGAAAAGCAGAGTTTAGTCGCACCCTTTGTACTCGTCGGGGAATAAACACGGAATGTAATGTCGGTGAGCTCGTCTCAGAGCTCATTACGGGATGTCGCCATGTCGCCATGTCGCGTAGATAACGAAACCCTAACTTACACTTACAGCGGCGGGTTACCCTTATTTAGTGTTACTAAGTTAATTTAACTAACAATATTTTGTAACATGCTGATATTGTCTATTTGCGAATAAACGTTCAGAGTCAGAATCTTTATTTACTCATTGTTGTTGTTGTTTGTTTGTGAACAGTTTTTCCTAGTAAATAATGACATATTTGATCAATCTCTCAAATATGTCATTATTATACTAATTACTAGTGACCCACCCCGTCTTCGCAAACAAGATACTAAAACCTTCGTCTTGAATCACCTTATCCATTAAAAACCCGCATTATAATCCGTTGATGCGTAGTTTTAAAGATCTAAGCATACATATATAGGGACAGACAGCGAGAAGCGACTTTGTTTTATACTATACTAGCTGATGCCCGCGGCTTCGCCCGCGTGGATACTGTAAAAACAATCCTTGATCCGGATTATTTATCATTCTAAAATTTCAGCTCGATCGGTGCAGAACTTTTTGAGTTTTTGAAGCGTACACAAACCAACATAACATTTTTATATATATAGAAGAAGATAGAAGATAGAAGATATATTGATGATGATGATGATAGTGATTGTGATTCACGAAGGTCGATCATTTAGACGGTCATTCAGCTGATCCATCCCAACCTGCAGGATCTAACTCAGGTTCAAGCTTGGTGTTTATAGTATAATCATTGCAAGACCTACATTTATTAGCCTTTTTTTTTTGGTGGGTGGATAACTGGTTATCGTGCTCCATGGTGGATAATCATCCCATAACCCCCGCCCCCCCGCTCTTGGGCAGAGCGAAAGGGAGTGTCAGACTTCTACTGACTAAAAACCACCCATGTTCCTTCTTAGCCCTCTGTGTTGAGGCCGCGGTATCCTGTGAACATCTCGCAGCCCCGACGGGACATTTATTAGCCATAAGTTGATATTCAAATTCAAATGATTTGTTAATAAGCAAGTACATCGTATCTTGGGGATGACGGAAATAAACCTACACTTCACTAACTACCACTAAATCTATTTCTAATAGGGTACAACTCCATAAACGGAACAAGAAAGGTATAATTAGCAAGATAACAGTACCACCAGTTGATTGTCAACACTGTCAGTTTACCAAACAAGCGGTGGACGGCTTGGCAACGCTTGGCAATGGTTGGCACTCGGCTGGCATAGCTGGCAAGATCGCGGCTTGTTTTCGTGGCGGTAAAGAGTAATTACCGGCGTGGCAGGTTACGGGTTACGGTAATAGTAAAATGGACGATTGCGTCGTAAATCAGGCGATAGTGGAAATGAAAGCTTGCATTGCATCACTGCTACCGACTCGCGGCTATAAGGCAAATGCGTGGAACCTAGGTATTGACAGTTTTCAGAAAATCTAAGTTCTTCTTTATGGCGCCTGTAATTCTCAAAGTATTGTAAAAAGGTATTCACTGTTCCGACTGTACTACATTTCAGTTAAGTTTAAAAAGCGAAAATATAACCTACTTATATTGTATCGTATCTTTAAAAATCTCAAATTCAGAAAATTCTCTTTAGTTTTTCTCAACTTATCTAAACTATTTTATTCTTCATTCCTGTTTAGTAAAAATAATATCGTCTATTTTGCTCTTCTTTCTGCACATTTTTCTAAAAGATCTTACATAATATTTTATGTTGCTTTAAGGTGTTTACACTGAGAAATTAATAAGCTGTTTATGTGTTTTTATTTGCACTTTGCAGAGTTATTTGTTAAAGCTTTATTAGTATTAAAGATATTTTTTCAAGAAAAGTTATATGCAAAGTATTTGAAACGGCACAGTGATGCTGTAATTTGTTTTTTGACTGGTGGCCATATTGGGCGATGACTTTCTGTTTTTCCAATACAATTCTAAAATGGCTTTGTCTGAGGGGAGGGGGTGACAAAGCGAACTAGACTAGGCTTAGAGTTGTTTGAAAGAGATACCGGGGCCTAAAACCACACATGTTCCTGTTTTTTTGGTGTGGTAGAAGTCTTACTCTCCCTTTCGATCCTTCCAGAGCGCGAGGAGTCATTTGATGATTTCGCACTATCCAAAAAAAAGTAGTTAAAAAACTAAAAAACCCGACTGAAAAAACTGAAAAGCAAAAAAACAAGCACATTCTATTTTCATCATTTTTTCTTTTCATAATTTAATATTCAAATGAACCCCGCCTGCTTCCAAGTTTTGTTTAATTTAAAATGTGCTTGTTTTTTTGCTTTTCAGTTTTTTCAGTCGGGTTTTTTAGTTTTTTAACTACTTTTTTTATTTCCAACTTTTTAGTTCTTTTGTTTGTTATTTCGTTGGTCGCGTAAAATTCTTCGCAGATGATTTATTTAACTTTTGTGCTTGTTTATAGGATTTCTCACTTTGAATTTCTTTTAAACATATAGTGTTGTATATTTTTGTAATCTCCTTTTAAAACCCTTTATTTTGATACCCTACTCGATGGTATTGGAAAAAGAAATGTTTTTGAACTACGCAATTTGGCCCCTAAAATCCTCAATTTTAATGGAACCTATAACACTCGCGCTATCAAGACGAATCTAACGACGTATATTTCATTCAAATCGATTCATCTGTTTATGAGTTATGAGGGAACAAAGAAACGGACATACATCCATACATACTTACATACATACATACACGTCAAACACATAACCCTCCTTTTGGGCTTCGACGCAGTCGGGTAAAAAAAGGGCCATGTCCTACTTATTTCGTACTTCAAGGATATTTATAAAATCAAGACTTTAATCTTCGACATATTTGACTTTCCTTGTGAATCGTTTCACATCGCATCGTACGACGTTCACCAGTGCAGCAGTGGTCGGACATAAATAGCTTGCAGTGGCTTGCTAAACCTGCGCTCACACGGAACCGAACTGTCCTGATGAACATTTGTAAGTTTGTTGGTACACTCCTGCCAACATCGTCACCCTGAACTAGGTTGGAGCATCATCAACCTGTACCAGCTGTGTCCACCGCTGGACACAGACGTCCTGTCTCTAACGGCTTCTAGATGGATCACTTCACTAATATCTGTCAACCTTGTATCGAAATAGACCGATGTATGAATTTGGACGAGGCAAAAGTAGTATAATTAAAGATGCAACCCATGTGGCGTTCTGTGGTTTCTGCCTACCCCCCATGGGAAAAGGGCGTGAGTTTATGTATGTATGTATATTTTATAATTTAAGTAAACTGGAAAATTGAAAAGTCAACGAATGTTCATTATTGCAACCAAGTGCCTAATAACAGGATCTAGAGAACATCTCAGCTCTCTCTTTATGAGATTAGTTTTGGTAACATCAGCTACTACCGAAAATTGGAATCAATACTTTTATGAATTCACTTTTCACTAACACCAAACTTGTATGATGATATATTTAACTAAGTGCAATATAACATAAAGACAAATAGAAAAAAACAATTATTATCAGATACCTTCTATCATTACATCTTGGCTATTCCGATAATTTCATCAACGCAACGTCTACAATCGGTAAATAATTGAATACGTAATATTCCAATGTTTTCTCGGCGCTCGTGTTTCACTCCGAATATTTTGAAGCTGATATTTTAATGCTAGTATAATTATGTTGTATAATTAAAAAGTTAATTAGCTTTATAAATATTAAAGTCCTTTTTACATTACACTTTAGACTTTCTTTTAAAAAATATAGAATCAATCTCGGTGGTCAGCGGCCTTGGGCGGCGGCGCTTGTCAATTTTGTGTTGTAGTCTACTTGTAACTGGCCATTTAATATTAATTGAAACTAATTCGGTCTTCTTCATGAAAGTGTAATCAACGTGATTTCTATGGTTTCTAAACAAAGAATTGAAGCATTCTAAAGCGTGCACCTAATGTATGCACCACAAACGAATTTAAACTTGAGTCTGTAGGTAGTTGCATTTAGGTACTCGTATCATTTAACATTCTAGTTTTAAATGGTAGAACTGTATAAGTTTCTCGATTTAGGTTCTTACATGAATTTCCTTATCATAGATAGCTGGATCAAACACGTCCGTTTGCAATCAAATTAGCAACTAATTAATAATACAATGAACACGATGACACGCCTAACTCAAGGGTTGTTACCGAACTAGGTGTAAACCGGCGAAATTACTTTCTAACGCACTCAAAAATACATTTGTTTCTGAGTACTCATAACACAGCTACAAAAAAGGGAGACGGCAATAATAATATGATCGCAGATAGAATCTGTAATCGGGAGTTTGTTTCTCTATCCTTGACCTATCCACAAGTAAGGACATTCATTGCTAGTCAATGTTGACAGCGTGCATAAACAATCGGCATCAGAAGACATCTCGTCCATATGGAACGGTTGGAAGTTAGTCAAACCGGCGCGAATGAAACATCGACGTCTCACTCAAAATAACTGCCAACATCCTTTTTTGCAAAAAAAGAATGAATAATTTATCTGAAGATAAATAAAACAGCAAAAGATCGAATAAATTGAATTGATAAAAACGATTGCAAAAATAAAAATGTATAATTTTTAAGAAGCCTATTTTCCAGGCGATGTCTTTCAAAGGCGCCGTTTTAAAAGTTAAAAAAAGTAATTGAATTGTAAGTTACTTACTTACAATTCAATTACTTTTATTTAAAAATTGAGGCTGAAACGTCGAAATAACAATTATAGGGTTAAAGCCCCGTGCACATTGTATAGTCGGAGCGACGCGATACGAAGTGTCATTTTAACAGAAATAATGACAAGCATGTTGTTTGTTCGCACGACGAACTGATCGGAAATTGAAAACAATCAATGAGTCAATTATTTTTCCGGATACGTTTTTTGTTTCAATTAATTGTTTGCTTGTGCTGCCTGTTGGCTCATAATTGCTTGAACGGCCGGAGCACGTGTCTTGTTCCCTCTATTGCAAGAAGTAGAACGATCGCACCTCCCGATAACGAGTTTTTGACAACTCCTTACGACAAGCGACAATATTAACAGAACGGTTGGTATTAAACCGTCATCTGCCAAGTAATTTTCCCCAAATACATTTTCATCAACTTTCAGTTTTAAATCGAGTGACCCATAAACCAGTAATTTACATGAAGTAAAAAACAGATATTCAATGGTGTGCATCAATATGTCTTGCAATTGTCACATTCTGGAAGTGAACTTGAACAATACAATAGTGAGTACAATTTTCTAAAGTTTATTGGATTCTGATAAAGCTGTATGGCGGGGGCGGCGGTGGCTTGCGAAGGGGGGAGGGGGAGGGGACGGTCAAAGAAAGCTCGAGTTACTTCCTAGTTTCATACCGTTTGCGAGTGCTCTTCGCAGGAAACCACAAGAGGAACCTCGCCGCGCAAGCAAAAGTGCAGCGGAAATAAGACGAAGTATAGTGACGTGATTGCGTATCCGAACAGGCTACACTCAGGTACCAGGGTATCAGTTGTGAATGGAGTACCACCGAGTGGGGGGACGCGGAAATGCGTCGGCTGATAGATTGACTTTTGTTGAAATAGATATTGGACTTCCAAAACTTCATATAGTTCAAATAATAGTAATAGTAATAATAGTAATAGTAAGTATAGAAAATCTTTCTATACTTATATAATTTTGTCGACGTTGTTAGTTGTTACCTTTTGGTGGTTGTAAGATAGCCATAACTTATACAAGACAATTATGTAGTTCAGATTCATACTTGTAAATAAAAAAAGTACCTAAATGAAGTAACTCTTAATACTTCTTTTACGAGACTTGTATACCAATTTAAACTTTTCATATTTGCTAAAGTTTTCGACACTTTTCATCATTATTTTATATTTTCGTTATGAGTGCTGTAATTTTGAGTTTGGTGATAAGTTGCGATAGAAATAATAATTATCTTCTTTAATTGATACTCCTGTCTTGTAACTTGAATTAATTTAATAATATTATTAATTGCCAAAGTTTTCTCTATTTCTAATAGTTGACGTCATTCGAAGATGAGAAGCCGGGGTAAGAAGCTCGCAATTGCAATTCGAGGCGAGCATAAAAATCGAACGATACATTGCTATCTCTAACTGACTTGTCGCGGCGCAGCGCGCAGCTGTGTGCGTGCGTGTAGTACCTATGTTTGTAGCGAATCATTCTTAATGACTGATAACCATTTCATTGTAATAATTTTGTTCAATATTTGGTTTATTTTTGTTAACTAATTTGGGGAATCGTTAGTGAACGCACAAACCCGCAATGCGTTTTTTGGAAATTACTCTACAATGGCTACATTAGAAGATTTTAGGACATTATCTAAAATCTAATAAAATAAAACGTCTATATTTAAATCTCTAGATTATAGAGATATTTTTTTTATATAGATATAAAAATAGACGTTTTATTACCACCACCGCAAAGCGAAACAACCTGAACCCTATTCCCAAAGACTCAGCGGCTTGTCAGTGTCGACTACGGTTTGTCTTTAGTAGATTTTCAACTTTACAAATAGGATAATGCAATACAGCATAATGAGCTACCTTGGTCATTACTCTCGAGGGTAAAATACCTACAGTCCGAGCCTAAGCCGGAAGTGTAATGGATAGGAATGCGAATGCCTGTCTTAGGCTAAGTTCACATGACCGCGCGGCATCGTGCGTCTCCGTGCTGTGGAAGCATTCACATGATAGCATTTATGTACGCGCGGCAGTCTAGCATCAAAATGGTCACGGTTTGACACCATACCTACCACACCAGATTGTCTCTCAACCGCATCAGTGATCGATGCTCAACCGTGAACATCTGAACGGGTCGATTTAAGTTTGTAAAACTTTTTTTTTTCTTTCTTTTTTAATAGACGGTAAACACTGATTATTTTGATTTTGTCCCCGAGCGGTCATCTGAACTTAGCCTTACACGCGCTTAGTGGGTATTATTTGTTACCAGTAGCTAAACGTGTCCGCTTGTCACTATGTACCTATTATGTATGTATGTAGTGTACCTACAGACGCTAGCACATCAATCTAACCTAATTTATTTTCTTACTTTTGCATTATAAATCCATTTTTGTAATGTGTACAGCACTGATTAAAGTCAACTAGATAAAAAGTAGATAGGTAAGTTGTAGATCAGATAGGTACTTACTGTGAGATACCTACTGTATCCCAACGTTCGTGGTCCATAACTAAAGTGACCATACGTCCCGTTTTGAACGGGACTGTCCCTTTTCTCGATCATCTGTCCCGTTGTCCCCAAACAAAGCTCTGGGACACAAACAGTCCCGTTTTCCGAAACTGCGTGAAATTTTTAAAACTATAAAACTCGTCAGACGCAACTGTGGTAGACGTGGTAGACCACGTCGCAAGGGCCGACGCCTGTCGGGACTGCGTGTTGTTCGAAAGAGATACCGCGGCCTCGCATACAAAGGGCTAGAGAACATTTGTGTGATTTTTTAGGGTTCCGTAGTCAACTAGGAAGTAGGAACCCTTATAGTTTCGCCATGTCTGTCTGTCCGTCCGTCCGTCCGTCTGTCCGTCCTCGCTTAATCTCTGTGACCGTTAGCAATCACGCCGACAAAGTGGTAAAATAAAATTTGGAAAAAAAGTTTTATTAGGATAGCCCCAATATAAATGTAAAGTGGGAAGTGTTTTTTTTTTAAATTTCAACCCTAACGTGTGATATATTGTTGGAAAGGTATTTAAAAATGAATAGGGGGGTTTACTAAAATCATTTTTTGATAATTTCAATAATTTCGGAAATAATCGCTCCAAAAGTAAAAAACAAACCCCTCTAACTTTTTTATTTTTTTATTTTATTTATTTATATTTTTGAACCATAAGTTTAGAAAATATGAAAAAAATCTGAAAAGTAGAAATGTATAAGGACTTTCTAGGAAAATCATTTTGAACTTAGATGGAAACAACAGATGGAAAAAGCAGTTAACCAATATAATTTGGTCCCTGAATCGTATGAGCGCCTATACAATCCAGAGGTCAAGTTTCATTGGCCCGTTGAAGAAATTGTATAAATTACTAGCTGATGCCCGCGGCTTCGCCCGCGTGGATACTGTAAAAACAATCCTTGATGCGGATTATATATACATTTTTTTATTTGCCCCACACTAGGAATTTCTCCTGTACTTATCGTGGGTGCGTTCACAAACATTTAAACTCACATACACATATACCCAGACCCGGAACAACTATCTGTAGGTCTTACAAATATTTGTTCCGTGCGGGGATCGAACCCGCGACACGCAGCGCGGCATTCCATTGCTTGAGCCACTGCGCTAACCGTGCCGTCAAAGTAAATATCATTCTAAAATTTCAGCTCGACCGGTGCAGAACTTTTTGAGCTTTTGAAGCGTACACAAACCAACATAAGATTTTTATATAAATAGATTAGCATACCGTTTTGGTACGGAACCCTTCATGTGCGAGTCCGACTTGCACTTGGCCAGTTTTTTTTCAGTAGAAGACTGACAGCGGGTGCCGATCCGCCTAGAGCGGGAGGAGTAATTTTATGATTTCTCAAATTCCAAAAAAAAACGACCTACCTAACTGGACCGTTTGTATAAGGTAGACATTTATCGTCTACAACTTCGAGTGTAGAGTCCCTGATCTTGAGAGGAGAGGGTGTTACATAGGCATTTAACGTGGCCTTGGTTTTTGCTAAAGTAACTGTCAATATAGGTGTATAAATCCATGTCCCGTTCTGAGTTAAAAAAATAATGGTCAGTTTATCCATAACTTCACTCAAACCAAATCGTGAAAAAATCTAAGCCCGTAAACAAAGCAAAAGTCGTAATAATGTAGGTTCCACAATACCAAGTCACAAGGCAAATCATTATCCAAGTCCGTAGCAGAGGTCAATAGTGTCAGAATAATTTATTACAAAACAATTTCGCAAACAATAACGCACGCGCAAGTCAAGTCAAGTAATTATGTAACACTGACAACCCCTACTACCCCGGAGCGGAGGCCAGCGCGCGGGCGCCGGGCGGCGCGCGGCGGCGTGGTCATTCATACGAAAACGGTACGCTAGTGTGAGTTTCTGCGATCACGTCTACGACCAGTGCGTACACGCACACAAACGCAGCCCATGCTTGATGCGACAGCGCTACTGCCGTTCCAGATTTGTGATAAATTTGATTGTGTTCCGTAATACCAAAAATTATGAATGAAAACTTGATATTTTTCCGATTTTTTTTTGATAATCTGCTACTAGACAATATAAGCTATGTTCCTATTACAATAACATTACGAATATTAATGTTTTTAATACAGAATAATTAAGTTGAAAACATGCTATTAGCGGTGTTAAAATGTGCGAAATGCAATTCGCTTGCATTTCGAAAATAGTGAATTTTTTTTAAAAAAAGTTTAATAGGAACCTAGATAAATATCGTCTGTATCCGAATAACATAATTTTAAGTTGGTAATATGTTCGTATCGCGAATGATTTTGGTATTACGTTTGTATGGAGAAATGTCCGTACACCGTCCCCTTAACTTGCTGATGCTCGCGGCTTCGCAAGCGTGGCTAATTATATATTAAAACCTTTCTCGAGTACCATTCTATCCATTTGTTAAAACAGCATGGAAATCGGTGCAGTCGTTTATCTCGAACAGACAGACAGACGCGGCGGAGGGCTTTGTTTTATAATATGTAGTGATATAGTAGGTAACGTATAGTAATGCTCCTATGATCTTCGTATAATAACGTGCCGGTCGTGTGACACTTATCCGAATCAGAGCATGAATCCTTTTATGCTGCACCTTTTAGATGAGATGACGTCGAGTGTTTATATGTTTATACCTATGTATGTGGGATTTATACTGAATTTAATATTATTAACTTGGATAATGTGCGTCGTTGTTTGTTTAACCGACCTAAAATTAAGGAATAGAGGAACAACAGGTTCACACAAGCAGTGCTAGTAACTGTATTACGTATGTCAGTGTCAGTTAGATAGCTGACATAAAGTAAGGAAACGGCAACAGCTCGGCTCAGCTATGAAACACGTCCTTATTTGTAAGTATGAAAGTTAACCAAATATCCCACTTAATACTTTCAGTAAGATCTTCTATCTACGGAACATTACATGTTGAACAAGTCACTAAGTATTAATTTTTGTATTGTTAGCTGTAAGCCACCCAAAGAAAATAAAATTATGTAACGACTCTGCTTCATACTCTTTCTAGAGTACTCTAAAGAAAACAACCTGTGAATTTCCATTAACTCCGGAATACTTTTGAGGTAAAAAGTACAAAACTATTTTACTATTGGGGTCAAAAGACAAAGACAAGCATGCTGAATCTTATGCAATAATTTTCTTTTATACCTGAAAACGGTCGCGTTAAAGTATTTTTATAACAAGAAGCTAACCAAGATTTCTAATTAAAATGTTACAGACAGAAAATTAGCCGTTTACATTTTTATGAAAAAGCGGTCAAATGCGCTTAATCCTAAATAATTAGTTTGAGCTGAAAGAAACAGGGGCAGCATCTGCCCGGGGCTATTCTTAATTAAAATATTACCTGACTCAAATCTTTTGACCAGGATTTCATTTTATATTATAATTTTAACAACTACTGTAACGACCTTATTTTTATACGTTAAAAATATAAGTGAGCTTTTGGATTTTTTATTACGGCTTAATAGGGTTTTTCTATAAACTAACATCACGCCTGTAATTTCCGAAGGGTTAGGCAAAGGTATACCTAATAGTACACCCACATTTTGCTAGTTATGTTAAGTCCGATGATATAGGGGCCAAGCCTATTGCCAACAACCGGGCACAAATCCAGAATCCGCTGTAAAATCTGAAAAAGATCTTAAGGTGGATGTTCCAGGGTAGCCCGCGAAATTCAAATTTTCTTACGTTTTTAGCGATTTGCAGGCCAATGCTAGGTTGTATGTTAGTGAAAATATGATTCGCGGCTGTAAGACGTATGCAGTTACAGAATTATAATCATCAAAATCATCATTACAACCCTCCAAGTTCATGTAACTGTCAAGAATACTAGTTTAAGTTCTTTTTCGCACCATCTGTACCTTCTTGATCAATAAACAATTATTATTATATTATAAATACTGAATACTCATTTGCAGGCCAATGCTAGGTAGCATTGGCCTGCAAATCGCTAAAAACGTAAGAAAATTTGAATTTCGCGGGCTACCCTGGAACATCCACCTTAAGGAATGAATGAATTATTTATTTGCAGAATATAGGTTTTACAAGTTCTTGATATAATTATTTATATATGGGGAAAAACCCAATAGGTAACACTTTGCCCGGCCCGGGAGTTTCTTTATAAGACTACCCAAAATTAAAATCCACAAGGGTGAAATGCGCTATCACGCGGCGAGAATCAAGTAATCAATGATAACAAATGTGTAATGTTTCGTAAACACAAATCATTTTAATTTTAATAACAATTGATATGAAACTCACGCGTCCTAATCTCATTCTCCACTTTAAATTGGTATTTCAAAATTACGCACTAGACACTAGAACATACCGGGCCTAAACCAATACTAACTTTACGGTCAAACCTTAAAAAAACCTTTTTGTATTTCATTATCTCGCACTAAAATATTCTGTACAAAATACAAAAAAAAAACAATGTACCGCTAATAGAATTATTAATTCTATGTACCATAAATGTTAGACAGAATTAATTGTAATGAGGATGTTTCGTGCAAACAAGCCCGCGGTGCTTTCTTTTACTGAAAGTTACAGTTTCCAGTGAGTTTCGAAAAATAAGTCAGAAATTAAATGTATCGTGGGCTTGTGGCAAACAGCACTGCATTAGGAGTAGCCACGCTAAAAGTTTAGTAAATTGAATGAGTTTTAAAATGATTGGATGAAGTTTGGAATAGAAGATAGAAATTTATATAAAGTTGCTCAAATACGAGTACGTTACGCGACATGTAATCTCAAATATGAGAGTCGTGATAATCGATATTTGCGTTATACTCTTTTATAAATCAGTGTAACTAAATAATACTGTGTCCTTATTAATTCATGAAAAAGTCATTCAATGGGGTTGTATGAATTTGAGGGTTAATGATGATTTTAATGATAAAGTTCTGTACACTGACCTACCAAATCGGCTGTGGGTTTCTCATGACTTGGCGTAAAGAAGCACAATGTCAAAGGAAGAGAAAAGGCTTTTTTTTGTCCATTAGTGAGGCAGGTCAGGCTAATCACAGACAAAAATAAACTCGTATACTCACGACACTATGGCCGCTGCGGCTGCGTAGGCTGAGCCGCATCTTCCAGTCGCGCTTGGAGGAGGCGCCCCCCTCCGAGCTGAAGGAGCGCTTCATGGGCAGCGACATGTCGGCGCGGCACTACGCCACTGCTGCACTGTCGCACTGCCGCACTAGCGCGCACTCTCACTCAGCATCGTGCGTCCCTGTCGCTAGCCCGAGCACTCACGTGTGTTGCGTGTGGCGTCCGCAAGTACTCACATCATTCACAAACGTCACTCAACGTCAGACAGAACACTAAGCTAACCCTACAGCTACCTAACATTATAACACTAACACTGATTAAATAGACACTCAGAGAGAAAAAACCTACGAGCTAACACTACAGACACTACAATACTACGTACACTACACAGCTACACAATCTGAAACAAAGAGACACACATTAGTATATAGTAAGCAAGTAGCTAAGTAGAGCCTGCGGTGCGGATAAGCTGGCGTGACATCCGACTCGTCACCACCAGCTATACTAAATGTACCAGATGGCACTCTCTGTGTTATTCTGTTAAGCTTACGAACCTTTGCATTTGGGGTGAGATTCACAAGGAAAAGCTTCTGAAACCAGTTTTTGTAGTAATTTGAAAGCTTTCTGTTTAAACGTAGCTATGTGAACAAATGAACATAATTGTTTAGTTTGTATATTATGGCGGAATATTTACATATTATGTGGGTATGAACGCACACATTATTTGAACTTTCGCCTGATGCAAAACAATTGAGTGATGGTCACGTGTGTCTCAATCGATCAATCAACCAATGTTAGCCCGGGGCTAACATTCCTGCTGTAAACAACTTCAGTTTTACGTAACGACTCCATTTAAAATTTACAGACAATATTATGATTTTTAATAAAGTTTGTAATGAAAACAAAGTTAATAAGCGTCCTGTAAACTCAAAATAACTCTTTCACTAAGTAAGTAGGTACGCACCAAATTGCGAACTCCAAAAATAATATGATTATATTTCCAAAGTTAAACATCCGGAATACTCAAAGGAAACTCAATCAAATCATGAAATTACGGCAATAAGTACATAAAGTGTAGGTACGTACGCTCTGGGAGATATTTGATTGTCTATTATATATAACGCGGGTGCTTAGCTAATAATATATCGTGAATGATGATGAATGTCACAAATGTTTGATCTGATTGCTGAGCAGTGAATCTGTGTGTCTGTACTGAGAGTACAGATATTACACATACACGTACATTGCATTGTCATTATGGTTCGTTATTCATTTGTATTGTACCTATTTTTAAATCATCTCTTAATTAAACATGGTAAAAAGATATGAATTCTCCGTGAGCTTAAAATAAACGATGTCTACGCAGCGAAGTACATGCGCTTTAGAACCGATTTTTTTCATATTTTCTTCATTCAGAATTTGTCTAACAAATGCTTCACGAAAAGCAGAATACTTGTCGGCACAACAAAAGGTCCACTACTTGTGAGCGAGGAGGAAAACCGAGCAGTTTTCATTTCATTTTGGCAGCAATCGTCTTTTGTTTGAAATGTTTGAAATGTAAGCACCAAAGTGTGTGCTGTGCCAACGGTCTAGCTTTAACCTTGCCTTTTTACAGTTTTTAAGGGTAGAAAGAGGAAAGAAAATGATTTACTACAAGCATTATTTGAGGTCTTCTTATACCCCCAGTGAGTTGTTGTAAGAACATTTGTAAAATCAGTAAAAGCAACAAAGTAAATATACCCGAAGGAGGTAAAAGCTCAATTTTATTTTCACGTTCGCTGTAATCCAATTGTTCTGAAATTGTACCGTGTCGGCGCAGACTATTATTGAATGAACGACGAATAAAAACGTTGAGAAATTCGATTAAAATTCATAACAGCTTAAGCATATTTAACCTGTATATTCCAATAGCTGGGACACAGCCATATAGACCACCTCTTTAAGAAATGAAATGAAATTTATTTATTTACCAGAATATAGGCAGGTACTTACTTAATAAGATGGTAAAATAATTTTAGTCCCACTATATTCGACATATCAGACGTGAGAGCACAAAATAATACACCTGCCTGGGTTCGAATAACAATTGATAATGTGATTTTTTAAATAATTGACTATTGAATGATTCTATTTGACTGCATAATATTCTGGACATAATTTAATGTACCTACTATAATATCTTGACATCAATTATTATTTTATTTCTTTTGTATTTTGTAATGTTTAAAATAACTTTTTTATACCTATAAAATTTGTACGCCGTTATTGGCAAAACATGGACGCTCACAACATATTATATTCAATACCTTGCATGTCTGATTAATCAGTTTATGTAAACGCATGTTTGACAAATAAATGATTCTTATTCTTATTCGAACCCACGACGTTCATATTTAAGTCGGGCTGCCACCACTGGGTATCAAAATCATATTCCCGTTTAATCCGGCGCCACCACGTTCAACTCTTTCAGTTTCAAAAAACAAACGTCACTCAGACGCTAACAGGAAAACCTCGTTTTTCAGCTACCCCATCTGATTGCAAAACGTGTGGCCTCTGACACGGTGTGACACTGTGTCGAACGTCATGTTACTCGATGCGACACTGTGCGCGACTGTTGGAAAGCGCAATTTGCGATAAAGTCTATTTTTACACGGTATATCGCTGTAGCAGGTAATTAGATTGTCAGTAACTGTGACATAGGACATGACTCGATATTCTAACAACTCCCGATCGAGCGAAAAGACCAGGAAAATCGAAAGGTTTTTAGTGACATGTTATACCTCAATGGTTGCATGCCGTGTGCTCTGTGGTATGTAATGCGAGTGCTGTGACGAACTGAGCAACACAACATTACTATAATAGTAGTCATATAGTTTCCCAACGTACTGATATTGTATGTGTGCAGTGATCTTTATCTCATACATCTTGATCTTTTCGACATATTTGTGGATAATATTAGCACTGTAAGGAAAAATGTATTGTTATTTTTAAACCATTGATGTGTACCTAACCTTCGTATACATTTTTTTATTGTACCTATTTCAATGAAGGCTGTATTAGTACCTACTACCTACTGTATTATTTATTATTGAATTCCTCTGGCACGTTTGTGTAAAACTAGTGTATTCATTTTGACATCATTTGACATCACCTTTCCATTACATATATTTTTTTTGACATATTTGGAAAATTACTGATTTTATTTTAGTTTTGTATAATTATGACACCATTTGACATAATTATATTTTTTTACTTTCCTACGAACTATTGTGAGTATAAGATGTAATTTGACACTCTAATATAATATTGTTGTTAGCTTTTATGCATTTTGGTGTCAAACAGTAAGTAAGCTTAAAATTAAAAAAAAAATAAGTTTACTGTAAACAACTTTAACTTATTTAATCAACCCTTTACGGAGCGAAGTAAATAAAAATATATCAGCCAAAGTAAACACAATTTACAAATACCCTAATTCAAAAGACGAGTCCCTAAATTCCAATAAAACGCGCGGGCGGTGTAAATGTAGCAAATGAGCCATTAAGCCATTGTGTCAACCTCCACCGGGGACGATTTGACATACGACCATCATCAGCCCGTGGAAATAAAAAGCAAACAATTTGAAAGAGAGCCAATTCAATAAAGTACATTAGAACATTTATCAACGCTGTCGCGCTCTGTATGAATGGCTCCGTCCGCCGCGGCTACACAGTACACATGTATAATACTACTGAAGTTTGATGAGGATTAACCACTGGGACTTTATGGCTAACCCAATATTCTCAAGGTATGATGATAACTGCCCAACTTCTGAGTTTTTCCCTTAAGAATTCCTTAGTAATTGCCCGAAATAGGAAAGGTGTCGTTGTAATATCCCGTAGTGTGGGAGAGGTCGGATTGGTTCTCTGCCTAATCCTTCCGGGTCCAGCTAATTATAACTTCCGGTCTCACGTGTACGAATGTTCTAAGAAAACCAAATAGGACAGCTATTTTTATAAATAGCTCGTTTTCTTTGTCTTGTTTTTCCTACATGTATTTAGTTATATCTTTCCACGTACTTCTATGTGTAGTTCCTCCGTGGACTGTGATTCTAACTCTATACTAAGTTTCATATAAAATAGTCGAGCAGCGACAGTTATTAAGGTACTCACTGAAATAGCAACTCCTGCAATTATTAGTTCGACCCGCGGTCACAAAATTGCACATATTAGAACTTGAACGAACCACTGCGGAAATTATTTTCTATTCCGACCACACAGTTTATTTCAGAAATAACTACTTTATAATCACTGGTTTGTAGGTACTGTTCATTTTTTACTTATACCTACATGTAAGTTACGTAGTAACATCGTGAGTTACGACAAGACAATTCTTTTAAAATTCAAAGCATTAGCATCATTACTTTCTAAACAACAACATAGGTACATAACACGGCTGAGCTTTGGGCTACCTAATTAATATAAAATAATTTAACATTTGCAAACGCTAAGATGCCTGTGTATCACCACATCCTACATAGACTCAGCTGTGAAGAAGAAGTTAGGTGCCAGCAACACCGCCGCGCATACACTGAGGTGCTAACATTATAACTAACTGCAGGTGATCTTAACATTAGTTAATTACATAATGAAATTACACGACCATTTACTTGGCGGCTGGCGGAAGGAATTGAGTTTGAGAGACCGTAAAATGTTAGTATCCGAAAGGATCCTCAATGAATTGATTAAATCTAACACGAATGTCGAACATCACCGCGTTCTAAAGTTTGCTGCTACATTTTGATGTGTGTTGTGTTTACAAAACAACTTCAACTTGTAAAAGTTTAAGATGTTGTTTATTTAAACACTACTTCAACGATCCAACGTAAACTTACTATCTCGATACATTACCTAAAATAGGATGCAGTCTACCAGTTCACCAGTTTTCATAATAAAAAAATATGTAGCCTTTAGAACTGGACAATCTAACAGATAGACTGAGAAATTTTGTAAAATAACAGTGATAACGCCGGCTCTGACGTATCTCCGGGATTGAAGGATGAGACAATGACGGATGAGAGAACCCATAGCCATACCATTCTGAATCATTAAAATATTGAAAATTGTGTAAAAATGATAAAAGTCGTACAAACACTTGAGTTGAACACGTGCGCGGCGGAGCGCGGTTCCACCGGCACTTGAGTAACATCGCCACGACGCCGATGGCGCAGCGAGGAGAACTTGTGAAACTGTCGCAGACTTGTGTTTATAAATCTAGATGGTGGGGATCCAATGGGCTGAAAGAAACTTGCAGCATTATGAAATGCAATTGAAGAGTTATGGCTATACTAGTTAATGAGCTTCGTTGTCACCCGTACCATGAACAGTTCCATGATGGAACTACTGATTGTTTTTTTCTTAGCACTAGTTCCATTTAAAAAAAAATCTGAAAATAATGAAACTAATGTTGAACCGCGTGGAGTTCGGTTATTGTTCTACGGAATCGTACCACATGAATAAAAGTATCTAAGGTGTTAATCCAGGTTAAAAACTATCTGTGTGCCAATTCATCTAAATCCGTTCAGTAACTACTCGTATTGCGGAAAATAGTACCAAACATCCAACAACAAAAATTTACTAAGATAAGAAATAAGATTCACTGTTGTGGTTGACAAACCTCTAATTAGTATTAAAAGACAAACTACGTCCACCACAGGGCACTACGAATGCACCCCACACACATGTATCCGTTATAGCGGCTATTAATTAAAGGGGATCAGCAGATAAACAAGCGAATGCGTCGTCCGGTTATGGGCAATTACTTTGGGTAACAGTGTCGTACATTACAGTCAGTTTTAGTGCACTCTGTGAGCAAATAATGATCAGGGCAATATTGGACAATTGACATTTGTCAATCTTGTTAATTCTGTAATGGAAACTTGAGGAAGTGTTCGTATAATTGATCGTAAATTATTGCACTACCCGACTGCACATCGCAAAGCAGGGTAATGAATTTGTCAGCCCATGTAGCTATGAGTGTTACATTGTTTGTAACACTCTAAAGACCAAGCGCCTGAACCGATTTCGATTATTTTTTCGTTAATCGATTTATCTTAATCTTGCGAGTGTCACTAAATATCTTTAGAGACACTCGCAGCAATCAAAATTCAATAAGGATAAGGAATAAAATATTCAAGAGAAAAAGTTAAATCTTTCACATTTTTGCATTATAAAGCTGCAACAAGCCTAATTATAAAAATTAAATCACTAAAAAGCATATTTGGAAGTAAGCTGGACACTATCCATATTTTATTAAGTTTATATACATTGGGTCAAGCCAATTTTATTGCCTGATACTCAGCTATCAAATAAGAAACATTTCTTTGTCATTTTACTTTTGTCAGAACTAAAACATAGTTTCTGTAAACATAAACCAACCAACACTTGCGAAATCATTTAGGAATGTTTGAACTAATATTTATGTTGAGCTGTTGCTCCCGCGTCGCCCCCCCCCCCATGCCCCCCACTCCACTGTACCCCTAAGGGGGTGAAACAAGGCTATTCCATTAGGAACGAGGGAGTTATCCATGGAGTCCCAGATTCTCTCAGTTCAAATCTTAGCTTGTAATAAAGACGGATCGGTGGAGGCGAAACAGACTCGTTCGTGGAAACTGAATTTTCGGAAATTACTTCTTTTTGTTACGTTTTAGCAAAGAGAAAAGCCTAGATGTGGGTTGCAATTTGTTACGATACGGTTCTTTGTATCCTGATACAAGAAGCTGCATACGATTAATCTATGTGCGAAGAAAATTAACATAACAAACAAAACACGCAATGTCCCAATAAAGCGAACAAAACCTGCGTAATCATGCTATATTTAAAGTGTATTGGTGTTGCAGCTAATATCAGGTTTGACACTACGGTTCTATGATGCTATCAAGAACGTGCATACTTTGTACTATCATTGTAGCTAAGTTTTGTGCTAAGATCTGAAAGGTATACCTATCAACTTGATCTAAAACGAGGACTATGTAAGCTGATGCTTATCTGCAACCTTGGACCCTTGAGAGTCAAGTAGAGACAAGACGACTTAGTGATTAGAACAAACAAAATGTCCTAGAGAGGAAACAAGAAAAACTATTTATTGAACTCACACAGGACAAACAAAAAAAATAACATTTGATTTTAAAAACCAGACTAACACAAAATATATAATCAATCTAGAACTCCAACATACAATTCTAGTAATGATATGCCTGAGGCGAATAGACCTAGCTGTACCTCTACCTTCTGCCTAGGCCTAGCTGTGGAACGACACAATAGAGACGCGGGGACCTGCTACCGAGATGCACAAGTTTCTAAGTCTTATGCCAGGTCTTAGTCAACATGAGACCCTTGGGGCCAAACCATTCATATCCGTTCAGTCGCTATGGTTTGAAAAAGTAACATGTATTTAATATTATTATAAGTATGAATAGTGGATCGGCGATGAATCATAAACGAGACTATAAAATAGTAGATTTATGGCCCAACAATAGAATTTTGTGATTCAGGATCCTCATTCATTGACATTATGAATTCAAAGCATTCATTGGAAAAACGCAACAACCTCTAAAAACAGCGCAAGACTAACAATTTACCACAGAAGCCGGAAAACATACATACACATTGAAATATTCTTGACTTCGATACATAACTCACCAAAATGAACCGTCATATAACAGCAATGCACCACATATTATGTTTATGCGATGTGTCCCGGCATTGAGACGGGCATCTCGCGAGAGATATACAAAGGGCGCACAAAACTCCGCTGTTTACTGTTCAGCTGTTATTTAGTCTGCCAGCATCAGAAATAGAGCTCTTTTACCAATTTAACGCAGTTTTAATTCGGCTCACTAATTCGCAAACGATTGATAATTGTGGTTTTCTTACTGCGGAGCTCCTATCATGTTTCTATTAGTTTGTTTAAGGTCAGCAGGGAAGCCCGAAAGCTCTAATTTTCTTAATTTTGTTTTTACAATTTTTTGGTCTTAGTTAGGCTGTATGTTGAAATAAATATGATTCGCGAGCGTTGTTGTTGTTCTTATTATTATAATTTATTGGGTTACCTTATGCTCATCCTTAAGGGCACATATTCAATACATGAGAAGTGAAATTCTCCAATAAGAGTGAACGCGATCAGCCCGTCTAAACGGCGTTTAAGAGTTGACAGCGCTTGACACGTGCTGATCGTGCTGCTCTTTCAATTTATTTTGATGTCCTCAACTAAAACAAGAGCATCGAAAATCATGTCATGGTTTTATTCCAATAATAATAGTATTTGTCCCATCAATATGTCAAACCGCGATATCTAGCCACCTAGCCCAACAACGTGACACTCCAAACTAATTGGTGTCATCCATCCACGCCGATTGCCACCCAACACTACTTGGACCCTTATCCCATTTCATTTATATTCAAACAATAGATCTTTAAATCTGGGTATGAATTATTATTGTGAGCCGGCTCACCTATTGAATTCGTTATTCATTAATTAAGGTAACATTGACATAGTGAATCCATTTGTATATTCTATCTCGCTCGTGGAGCATATGCATGGAAAAGGTAAAAATAACAAATTCAATGTATGAATTCGAGCGGGCCGAAGTACCTTTGAGACTTTTGAAAGTACGCGAAAAAGCCTTTAGTGCTTAAATAAAGATTTAAATTTCGTAATGGATGCCTATTAAGTAACTGACTTAAATGAAATAGAACAATACGTTTAAATGTGACAGAGCGATCGGCTGACGCATTAGTGCAAGTTATTCGAGTCTACACATTTGCTTTTACTGTCACTAAATACATTGTGAGCAGACATTTTTGAAAGCTTACTCGTATAAGTCTGGAGGTTTCATACACAAATGTAGCATGTTCTGAAATCATAGATAAGTTTTTAAGATATAGATGGAAAATGCTTTATTGTAAGCAAACGAACATTGACTCACAGATATTACTATTAGTCCCACTGACTTCTGTAGATTTAAAAGCAAAATAAATAATACAACTCTCCATAAAAGACGAAAATAAAATACAGCTCCATTAGCGCTAAAGACCTTTTATTTGTTTCTTTTGCCTTTGACACCGTTGATAATTTAGAAAACTACGAGGAGTGTCGAGTAGTCAAGCGGGTGTCACCTCGAGTCGTTTACCGGACGCGAGACGGGACTAGCTGTACACTCATTTATGGACTGAATGTTGAGCTTGAAGTAGACAGACATAATTATCTCGTTCTCATACTCAGGCAATGCGACTATTGTCAAGCGGTGCAGCGGTGCACGGGTGTCACTGCTGATATTTTCTGTCACTGTACGCCCAAGGCCTGTCGTTTCACTGTAGCGCGTGTGGACAGTTTCAATTTTAGATGCAAATATGTAAATGTAGCTTGAAAAATTTGTTTCCAATTAAAATAACAAAGCTGAATTCCCATATTTAAATTCATATACACATCGTGTTGACAACTGTCAGGAGACAAACATGCTGGCGGGTGTTAAAATTCATATCAACTGCAGCTTGCTGTAGCAAATCCGATTTGCGACATGTATTACCACTGCAACTTAAGTTAGGCACCATACACTTAGGTAATTCAGTGAAAGAATTTATAGGAGTGAGAGACGACAGAAGTCAATTTAGAATACGGGCTATCATCGCGTGTCATCAATATAGAATATTATCGGCTGATTTGCGGTGATAATGCACTTACGACTAAAAGCCTCAAATTACGAACAAATATTACGAGCCTTGTTCAAAAGCCGACGTGTGTAGTGGCATAATGTGTTTGTTGATAATGAACTGCTTTCAGCTTGTTTTTGATAAAGTATCCAACCGGTGAAGGCTATCTTTCTAACTCAATTTCTAACTTCCTTGTGTAATGAAACATCATACAGGTCCTTTCATTAAACAGGTACGTACTAGATAAAATAGTTCGCAAATAGTTACACCTACCTTTGTTATTTACATCGTGCCGAGGTAAAACATTTATATTACTAAAACTCTGCACAATAGCATCAGCGTTTACTATTTGTTCCTGAATGCAAACCTTTCAGTTTATTGTTCCAACTGTGAATCCGTGTTGATAGACCGACTAACAAAAATAAATGTTTTATCCGTTGTTTTGGCACTTTCATTTCGACTAAAACCATACAATCATCGAATTTGCTATAGGCAGGTCATTTAAAATTGAGTTTTATATTTAAAATGCACTTCCGTTCCGTACAATAAATTGCTTCCCTTCTCTTCTCATTAAATGAAAAAGTAATTTGCATGACCAGCTTTTAAATGCAAAGTTTATTTATCAGAGAGGCCGCGGCCGCAAAGCTAAGTTTTTCTATTAGTTTTCTATTCTTTGACGGTCTCAAGTCAGTTTAACTTTCCAGCGAAACAAACTTAATTAATAATATATTTTATCAACTCTTAGAACGTAAAGGAAGATGATAGTGTTGGATGGACGAGTTGGAAAGCGAACTCCTTTTTTGCTTCTAAAGAGAAGATTACGTTTTAAATAATCCGCAATAAGGTAAAGGAATTTATTTGAAAAGCACTTAACCTTTTGTACATATATCTTGGAAAACCCTGAATCGGACAAATGAGGGGAGTTCAATCACATCGATCGCGAATATGAAAGTGCTCGACAATCGTCCGACGATCAAGTTATTTCGGCCATTTTGTCATGATATTGACTTGCTAGCGAGCACAAAGGTACAGGAAATTGATTGGCCCCGTGTACTATAATTGCTCCTTCGACTCAAATTGTTCAGCTCGCTAACAATTTACCTCTAAACATCATTAAATATGAACAAGATAACTAGCGTTTTCAAATAGTTGTTGTACTACTTCGTATATGCGAACTAGTACTTCTTGAATGATAGATATCTTGAATAGAAACAGATAATGATAATGTTTTCCGAATAGTTTACGATTTATTTTCCACTATCCTACTACTTCAATAAAAGATAGTGACTTTGACTTTTAAAGATAATCATTAAAAAATTGTAATAGATTATAGAATAGCCCAGTGCAAAAAGAGTGTATTACTTGCGAGTTTTTAGGTTCTATTTACTAACTCAAACTGATCATTTAGTTAGTCTGTAAGATAGAGACATTTATTATGAAGACAAAATGCTATGTTATCTTTTTTATGCAGATACAAGTGAATGCAGTCTTAGCTACATTGTATTATCACCTTTTATAATTATCGCTTCAGCTGATAGCATCGACATAATTGTCGAATTCTAACAATGATGTCGATGCAATAATAATTCAAGTTGTTTTACTAATAAACAAACTTGAATTTAAACTTTTTTCAAACCGACCAAAGGGAAAGCAAAGAATAGGTAGAAACTTGAATTCCCGAAAATATTTTTTTTCTCGTTTACAATGCCGTTGTGTTAGTATTACGGCCAAATTATTATAATTATAATCTTTTTATTGATGTAATATGACAGATAAGATAACCGCTAACGTGTGATGTGCTCATGCGACCAAACTACACCAACACTTAAAATGTGACAATGTGTAGTGAACTCGTAACTGCATTATATTTTTATTTTATTCTCTTCGGGAAACTTACAGCTAATACAAACATTACACTTAAAAACTAGGAATTTTAAGGCCATTACAAGTTTCCACAAATAAATACATGAAACAAAAAAAAAAAAAGGAAGTAATTACTAAATAGCTTAGCTTAGCTAGCTAGCTTTATAAATTAGAAAACCCAGTAGGATTGATAAAACCAAAAAACTAAAAAGAAATAAAAACCATACAGATACAAAACACAGATACAGATACAACTACCTACCTACTTAAACGTAAAAAATCTCTTCACCAACACATTCTTAAGCCTAGAGACACTGGTGTTGAAAATGTCCAAATATGTACCTAGGTGTTTCATTTAACTCCTCGATATTTGTGAATATGACCGTCTCTAGAAAACAACTAAACTTCTAAGATTTTAAACTGACATGATCACTAACATTATTATTTATATTGAAAACGGGATATTTACCATGTTTACGAATTGTTTCGAGTTCCTTATATTTCGGCGCTGTTACAACCACCATGATCACGGATTCACGGATAAACTGAAATCATTGCGGGTAAATGTTTATGAGCAGACAAATCGGTCTACCCTCGTTCTAGTTCGTTTTTTGCG
Organism: Diarsia dahlii; assembly: GCA_949775195.1. Classification (NCBI taxonomy): domain Eukaryota; kingdom Metazoa; phylum Arthropoda; class Insecta; order Lepidoptera; family Noctuidae; genus Diarsia; species Diarsia dahlii. The sequence continues at coordinate 33,919,682 of OX459189.1, read as the reverse complement.
TTCGGTAAATATCCCGTTTTCAATATAAATAATAACTAAACTTCTTTTGAAAATTCTGGAAATGATTTCACTAAAACACTGAGATAGCCTGTACATTCAAATTACAACAGTCAAGACTATAAAATGCACGTAGAGTGTCAAGTGGCCTTTACAAGTTTCCTACAGGTACTTTTAATCAGAAAGTAACTCATAATTTAAAACGACAAATTCATTACTTTTACAGCGGTGTCAAAAATGTTTTCCTCCCCTTAAGTTGATTTAAATTGATGGTTTAACAAACCAATATTGCAGGAGCGGTTTTAAAATTACATTTGCATAATTATTTTACATAAATCCCGTCCCGACTTAAAATAAGGCTGAAAGCAGATAAGGTTACGGTGAGCGAGTCTGACCGCGGGGAAACTTTGCTGGGATACATTTAACAATGCTGAAGCCATGGAGGTACCTAATATATCGGCGTCGGCTTCGAGTCTAACCGAATTTAGCCGCGAACCAGTACATGTGGCGACAGTCTATCTGACCTCCACAGTCCTGTAACTGTTTCAAATTCAAATTCAAATTCAAAAATCTTTATTTGTGACACATAGGTAAAAGAGTTATCAGGTGTTATCAAAAGAATATATAGTATCACTATGTGCTGCCTTGCAAGGCATACAAATAATGTCTACACATTAATGTAGGTAGTTCATTTTTTAAAGGATATACCTAGTTACTTAAAATAAATAAGAACAATAAAAGTGTTTTATGGCTATAACTAACTTATGAACTAAAGCTAATAAAAGTAAAATAATGTAAATAAAATAAAAACATTTTTCACTTTTTGTCTTCTAAATATTCATTGATAGAATAATATGGTTTTTTAATTAAAAAGTTATGGAGGGATTTTTTGAACGTATTAGAATCCCTTAATGTTCTTATTGATTTGGGAAGTTGGTTAAAAATTTTTGGTGCCATTCCAAGGATACTGTGCCAGGATACTCCTTGGTAGAACTGGTTGGGAGACTTCTGGGCGTCTGACAGTCGACTAGCCCGCAACATATCCAACTAATATATTACCTACTGCCGTCCTACCATACAATCGCATCAAGCGATCCCTGGATCATAAACCAATAAAACTGTGTACACACGGCTACACATCAAGCTATACAAAACCAGTTAATCTTGGCCTCACTTTACTAGATCTTTTCGCACAATGAACGATCAGATTATACTGGTTTTGTATAGCTTGACGTGTAGCCGTGTGTACATAACATTTAAACCATCAAAAATTGACAATGCATATTCACAATACTGAACACTTTTATTATTAGCACAGAGTAGATATTACTGTGACTGCAAGTTTGTCTGAATTTTAGAGATTCTGTTCTCCGTCTCAAAAGGATTTAAACTTTAACTGTGAGAGAATAAAGACCGTAATTGGGTAAGCATATTCGTAAAAAAACTCACGATAAGGTTTGATAACAAGGTGTTTTACAAGTATCGGATAACGATCGATTACGCGAGAGCCGATAATCGATACCTGCGTGATACGGATCTTAATAAATTGCAATTATCGTAAACACAATATAATTGTTTATCTATTCTGTGTGAAGCGTATCGGAGTGTAGCGTTGTAAAATGACTTGTCAAAACGAATTATTTAACAAAAACATGTGTCTCGTTTAACCTTGCTGGAATATCTTTAATTAGTTAGCTATTCAATAAGTACCTACTTATTGTTTACGTCGATGGACAATATTGAAGTTTCTGCCTATGCTGCTGTACGTAAATTAATTCATAAATAGTATTATATATCAACTGTCCCGTCACTTTATTTGAATTTCAAATCCATTTCAAAGCATTAACAAATATCTGCTACGAGTAAAAATGCTTGTTGTTTGTTAAAAGCAGATATTGACGTGAAAATCACTGTCACTACATATTATAAAACAAAGTCCTCCGCCGCGTCTGTCTGTCTGTTCGAGATAAACTCAAAAACTCCTGCACCGATTTGTATGTTGTTTTCACTAATAGTTAAAGTGGTTTTCTTGGAAGGTTTTAGAATATAGTTTGTTCCGAACATCCGGGCAACGGGAACATCGCGGGCGAAGCCGCGGGCAAAAGCTATTAAAATATAAACACGATGTTTTGAACACTACTATGTTCTGGTTCTGAATTCTGAAAATATTTAACTTTAAAACGTCGGCTTCACTTGCGCTTAAGTAAGGCAAAGAGTAACCTGCCAACCTCAATGCAGTTCTGCGTATCTCGACTTCAAGAAATAAGAGTTACTTTACTACATAACATAACCTCGTGCACGACCTCAGGGAGTGCGACTTGTGACACGCGTCCCTTCGCGATTGCATCGTTATGGCATAAAAAAATAGCTATGATATACTTCTTTGTGTAGGTCGTGGCCATGCACTGGCATCATGTTGGTAAATGCTACCTTTACCGTTGACAAAGTCTTCAGTTCAAACCAGTAAGTAACTTTAAAGCTTCGGGGAAAGACTGACATAGACTAGAAGCTTTCAAGTACCAAAGAGTGGGTGCACTAGGCTAAAAGGAAGCTGTTAAAGCCATTACCTAACTGGCTGTCAAAAGATTTTCTGCTACTTTGTAAGTAGTATTAACAAGTAGGTACTACGGAAAAATGTTGCCTGTCCATGACATCATAATGTAAGTGCTGCAACTGAGCAGACTCAGCAAATATTGCCATCGGTACTCTAAAAAGAAAAAGATGAATACTCTTATGTATACAATCTTGCAGTTACGGCTTGCTACTTGTCATTTATTATACTATATTTAGGTAATTTATTTAGCTTAAAGCAATCGGTAATTTTGTTGGAAATTTCTATTCCACAGATACACAAATAAAACTTTTCATACATCAAGACTATGCCAGGTCTGACAAAGGACATCATCCATTTTGGTCCAAATGTCAAAGTGGCCGGCCAATAAAAAAAAGTGCTTTATTCTGAAAGAACTCGTTCGCCTTAGCATTTTTTTATATGACACCAAAGCTGTAGCACCAATATACTTGGTGGTATTCATGTTAAAAAAACCTGATTTTTCATACATTTTTCCTTTCAATGAATCTGAAAAAAAATATGTTCCAAGTCTCTTAAATTCCGAGATCCGCCAAAAGGGGGGGAGAAGGGGGGCAAGGGGGTCAACATTGAAAAATGGTTTTTACTTCCCCGAGCTTCCTCTATACGAATCCCTAAAAAAAAAACACGTAAAGTCTCTTTGTTTCCGAGATACGATAGGGAGGGGGAGAAAGGGGGGGGGGGAAGGGGGGGTTTGGCACTTTTCCCATACTCACGAGAGTTACTTGTTTACGAATCTGTCAAAATATACCCACCTCCCCATCCACCATCTGGGAGAACAATTCTGTCAACCAGTGAGTCAGTGGTAAATTGAGCTATAAATAGTATTTTTAGAACTCAAATAATACCAAGTGAGTATTTCTCAAAAAAAGTGTACGTAACGAAAAAGTTGTTACGAAATATTGTTATGAAATAGTTCTAGATGTTACTAAACAGTAAACATAAGGCTATAAACCAACCTATTAAATAAAGCATATGAGACTTTAAAATTCGTAAAGAACTATTTGCCAGTGAATGTTCACTAAGGTTTTAATATTGGCAAAGTTTTAAGAACTGTATACACTCAGATTTACACTATACTTTTTCATAACGTAACGAAATTCATAAAAAAACGTTACGAAAAAGCAACGAAAATTTTACAAATTAAGATCATATTAAGTCGATGGTTTGATAAAACCTGAAACTGCAAATAATTTAATACGCTTAAATGTTCGTACGACACGTATTACAATAACATATATAAATCAAGACTTATCTTAATGTGAAAAAGTGAAACAGTATTTCTTATTACGAAAAAGTAATCTCCCTTGGACAACACGTTCAAAACTGATTTTCACATTAAAAGTTATGGCGGAGACGTCAGACCTACAGCCAATCAGAATGATGCTAGTGTTGTCCGTGTTAAAAGGTAACGGATGCGTTCAGAAATTACGTGGAAGTAGAAATAAAACGTAACTAAAGAGTAAGTTACTAAAAAGTAAATGGGCACGACTCATTTTGTTTTTCGCATTTTTTTTATATTTTACTATGAAACCCCATAGAAAATCACTTTAATTAAGAAACTACATTTAATCAAGGTCTGTAATACAAAATATGCACAATATTAACGCGACATATCGAATTTTATGAAGTGTTACATGTATGAAGTCGTAGGGTGGCAATTTGATTTTTGTATGAAACGCAAAAAACATCTTTTTAAAAAAGCTTTCTAAAATTGATTGAATACTATGGTTTTACCATTTATTCTTCACAACTTTAAAGTTTAATAGTTTTTCTTCACAAATATGTTATTTTTTGTATGTATGGTCAAATAAAAACATTGAAACTTTGTTACTATTTCGAGGCACACTTTTTTTTCAACAGATGTACACTTATTTTGAGAAATACTCAAGTATAGTGATGCTACAGCTTTGGTGTCATACAAAGAAATTCTAAGGCGCACGAGTTCTATCAGAATAAAACACTTTTTTTATTTGGCCGGCACTTTTGCTTTTGGACCAAAACTGTATGAAATGTGGATGATGTCCTTTAAAAAATGCCTAACAAAAGAGCTGTTATTTTGATTAAACTTTCTTTCTACGAAGTGAATTATTTGTAGTTTCTTTTATTTTTATCAACAAGTCTGTAGGTATGAATCTGTCACGTCCTGTCGATACTCTGTAGCTCCAGACTGCGACTAGACGGTTTCATATAAAGGCATGACAGTGACAACTACACAATGTCTCCAATATAACTATATACAAACAAAACGTGATAGATTCGCGACGATTCAATTGTGTTATTGAAAAGAAAAAATATGAAAGGTGTTCACAGAATAGGTTTAGAATTGTATCTCTAGAAATGAAGATCGAATTCGTAAAACCAAGTTATATTGCTGATTTTTTTATTAAAAGACACTGCGCACGATTGAATATAAATGGAATAAATGATGGTAATGAGACGTAACAGTCTACCTGTCCAATATTTTTGGAATTTCAACAAGTCCCCCAATCAAGGAGATTAACTGTTATCTACACTTAATCGTCGTTGAAAGGATATATACCGAAAGAAATAAATATAATATGGACGAGACGGATTATTTTTATTGAAAAATAATCGCTTTGAGAAAGTAGTTTATCGTTCATCGCCGACTAATGTAAATATCTCTAAACCGAATATCTGAAAGGCAAAAGATATTGGTCCTTTGAGTCGAAGTCGGCGACTGTATTTTCGGGCTCAAATAAAAGCGAGGTAAAAGTAAATAACCATCTATTGAAGACATCGGGCTGCAAAGTTATGTGAGACCTCTCGGGCAGTGCTCACTCACGCGACGTAAGTGCTCGGCCGAGCTGAACGGGCCCTTTGGAGACAGACAATACGAATATTGAATTATCTGCGATTTTCAAGTAGCCACTAATTTAGGTGAGGATTTGTAAGGTATGCGAGTTCTTGTTTGCGAAATAGTTGAACACAACTCTAGTCGGACTCTTAGTGGTTTCGTTTTATTAGTTGCTGGATGCTATACAGAAGCGAAAATTGATCATTTAACGCATTCCTCCGATTCAACAATAAATGAGTGAAACCAAATGTTTCCGAAATTATTGTTGTAAAGCAACAAGCGCAAATTGTAAAGAAACAAGATCCAGAGCACCACTATCGTTGAGTAGTCGCCATCGTCCTACCTCTGGCGGCTCCCGGACGTCACAGTGGCTCCTGGGCGCCCGGAGCGCTGTCACCCCTCGTCACGCCGCGGCAACACGAAACACAAAGATTAGCAAACAGCCGGCGGCTTCACTTTCATCCCGTGACGTCATGCCCTATGTAGTTGTGTACTAGAGGAAAAGTAGCGGTTTGCTGAGCCGCCGAGCTCGGTGTTACAGTGGCTTTGTTTAAACATTCATCTGGGTTCTGTTTTATTAGGGATAGTTGTTAGAAGGCCAGGTGCGCAGTACTCATGAGCGGCGGCGTGAATGACCAGGTGTACGCGTATATCAACGGGGTCGAAGTAAAAGGAACGTATCAAGTGGCGATCTGTAACTTCAGCTAACTCCCATGTGCAGAATGTGTGAGTTTACACGTTTTGATTTGTGGTTGCCATGATAAATAGGTGTTCAATACCAGAAACCCAATAACTCCATAATATACGCCCGCAATCACAATCCTATTTTAAACGAATCTCGTAGCCTCACTTATTTCTTTACAAGTCAAAAGAAAATAAATTTATTTTGTCAAATTTAAAGGTTTGACATTTTAGGTAAATAAACGTATTTTTATTCGAGTGTTATAGGCAACTAAGCTGCAGGTTATGGATTCAAACATAATTATCTCGGTACCAGTGAACTTGTCAGACAGTACTCGTACAATTATGTAATGTTCAAAGCAGAACGTATCAGAGATTTCTCCGACTCGTTCACAAGAGAATCCTCACAATACAAAAGTAATAAGCTAATATTATTTAACGTTTTCGCTGATATTAGTTCTCCCCAAGGTTTCTCGAAGACCAACAAATGATTCCTTCGAGAATACACAGCCTTTGCATGCGCGTCTAAGTAACGAGCTTAAAATAAACCCGGAGAAACATTATGAATATATTAAAAGATGCATTTCTTCGCAGAGCAACTCCCAAAGGATGCTGTCTTTGAGATAAACTATAACTCCGCTTACAATATATACTTTATACAGTTAACGAGTCTCTGGGAAAGCAACATTACATTGATTAAATTCTTTTGCAAAGTTCCTTTGGTGAAATCAAAAGCAAGCATCACGGGAAAAATAATACAAATATTTATCCGTCCGTTTTACGAGTGCAAAGGTAAGCCGGATTCGAAAGTAAACAGAGCTCTTTATGAGTATTTTCTAAACAGTTTTTAGTATACCTTACTATGTATGTTAAAGGCATTCATTAAACTCGCTTTTATATGGATTAATGACAAGTTGTGAACATGATTAAAATTTGTTTTAATAACGTTGCATCATATTTAGATTTATCAGAAGCCACAGTGGGATCATAATAATCAGTATGTAGTTTTTCGACTCAAAGAGACTCATTATGCGAATTTGTTTAATTAATTTTGTTCTCTTAATCCTTTGGACTATGAAATATTAAAACCATTGACCACTACCACGAACGTCGTCGAACGTTTTTCCATGTTGTGAATGTGAAACCAGGTACCATGATTACCGGTCAGGTCTGTGATGAATAATTTTAGTATCATAATATAAGTTTGTAATATTTATGCAAGTTATGCATACTGGCAGCATTTATTTCACTAATTACTGCATTTTTTAGCACAAAAAGCATCAAGTAAACATTTATACAAATAATCTTTTATTTACTATCAATAAAATGCAGTTTAGTGTTGGATTACTTTCTTTTTATCCCATTTCCGTTCAAGTACAATACATTCCGGCAGAAAAAACAGCACACGAAGTGGACGCGAGTGCGATTATCGGCGTTTTTACTTTACTCTTTATTTGAAATGAAGTGCAAATGCTTTTTAAAGGAGTATGAAATAAAAGCTTTTGCAAAATATAGTAAGTTAAGCCTGGGATTATTCCGTCTAAAGGCTCCTAAAATAGACGATGAATTATTGGAAATGTAGCAACAGCATCACTACTGTTTCAGTCTAACAGCCGTCAGTTATAACTGTTTTAGGAATAGGTATTCGTCTCCTAATGGCTACATAGGAATTAAGCATAACGTGTGAAATGTGGATGTTATTGTGTGTATGTAATTGTGAATGTGGAGTAAACCTGTCTAAGCCTTTGAGTATTACAGGCGTGATGTTATGGTATTCCTTTTCATTTATTTTGTTCGTCCACCGCTCTTAGGACTCGTTTACGGAGACGCGGGGCGTCGCGCGGCGCGTGCAGAAGGCTCGTCTCGTACTTTTTTATTAATTTACTGACAGACGGATCCACCGTAACAAACGCTGCATTTTAAACTATCGAGCGAAAAATCACTTCTCGTAAAATTTAAGTTTGAAATCCGTGACTTTTTCATACATCGCCATGAGTTTGAATTAAAAACGCAGCACGCGCCGCGCTACGCCCCGCCTGTACGTAAACATGCACTTAAACCTTTTTCCCGAAAAATACCTTAGCATAACTTTGAGAAGACAATCGAAAGTGGTCATCGTACACAGGTCTGCAGCAGTAGCCTGCAATGCGTCTGCTATCGATTGGGTGTGGCTGCCAACTGCGTGCCAAGGCCGAGTGCCAGCCGAGTGCCAGCCGCATGGCAACAGTGAGACTCTACGCTGATAGCTGTGTTTTTGTTTCCGCACGGTTTTGTCGTGTACATTCTTGTTTAAATTAGACGTTTTTAGGTGAAGGTTGACCTCAACCTAACCATGTGAACATTGAGAAAACTGGCTTGGTGATGAGACAGAGCTTTGTATCACAGGTTCGATTCTCGCGCATACTATTTGATCTCAATGCACAACGCTTGGTATTTTTTTAAAGCATGTGTTTGTATCTGCTAAGATCATTGTTTAATCTCATTACCAGCTTATACCTAATATTGATGTACCTGCCATCTCTGAGATCTTAGTACAATCATTACAAAGGTCGAAAGTGAGCGACAGTGCCATCTATTGACTCACCATTGTACAACCATCATTGAACCACCACATAGATGAAATGCAATTAAATGCTCCTTATCTCGAATAGTAATTTATTAAACAGAAGTCTTTAACTAAGAACTGTAGTTAAAATTAAGATAAGCTAATGTTTTATGAATATTGGGATTTTAATTATTGCCACACTTAAAATTAGGCGGTCTATGAGACGTCAGTGCACAATGTTGTGAAGATGGCGGCGAATACGATTGTAATGGTCAATAACTCAATTTATAATCTGAAACTACAACTAAATCAGTTTCTATAAGTAATTATAAACTTAAAAATCTGATCATTTTATAGAGCCATTCGTGTTAAGCAATTAGTAGAAAACCCATTGTCTGTTTTAAATCCTTAATCAACCGGAAATGGTTTATTAACATTTTGTTGTAAAAAGGAATGAACCTATTAATTAAACATTAACGTTTAATTACGCCTTTACATTAATATTGGTATTGTTTTATTGTTAAATAATTAATAGAATAGAGATAGATAGATAGATTTTAGTAATGATTGTTAGTTTTAACTAATTAGGTCATTAATTACTATACTGGTTTTGTGGTACTTCTGCTAGACTACAGACGCATGCGACGAAAAGTTGAGACGCTCGTTATGGCGCGTTTAGCGAGTAATTGCAATATTAAGTAAACGAAAGTGGTTTTTTGATGTGATTAATGTTAATTAGTGCAAATGAGAATTGTAACATGATTCAAAACAGTGTATAAGGAGTTTCTTTGCCTATTCTTCTCCTAAAAGACCAACTATTCATCTGAATGGGCGGCTCAAACTAAAGTTTATAAATAAGTGCCTGTAAATGGACTATGTGAATAAACGTTTGGTGTTTGAGTCAAGTATTGTGTGTGATTTCAATTACCCATTTACCCATCTGCCACGCCAGAGGGTTTCCCACCGCCACATATTATTCTAAGTTTTATCGAAACTGTGACCACTCGTTAGTACTAATAAAAATGTGAATGAAGAAATGAAGAGAAATGAAAAATTTTTATCTAGCGAACTGTATAAATGTGGATGTACTGCTAGGTTAACCTCTGCCTTACCCTTACAAGGCGTGATATTCTGTTATTATTGTAAGTTATGAAATACCTATTTACCAAAAGTCTTTCAAATACGTTTGCCAAAACATCCATCGCCAAAACTAATAAATAAATAAACAAAACGCGGCACAAGCAAGCAGTTGGCGCCTAGCGCGCTGACGTCACGTTATCTACCTGCTCAGATGGCGCAGATAGCGCCGATAGCGCGTTCTGCCGCCAGCGCCGGTTATCGCGGTATATCTCAAGTAGGCGTCGTGCGCTAGTGCTTCTTGACGTGATAACAACCGCTGATAACAGTTGTAATTACCGAGCGTTTTCTTGCCACTTTACTTTTAATAAAAATCGGACAGATTTTGATTGGGTTTGACATTATGGATAGAAAAATATTGGGGTATATTATTATGTCCCATTGAATTAACAATGCTAACCAAAAAATAAAGGCCTGGGCAATGATGAGCGATAGTCCCGGAAAAATGTTGCAACGGTATAATAAAAAACAATTTCCTCGTAGAAAATAGTAACAATAGAATAGTCCTCCTAACCGTATTCAGTCACAACGGCCAATCTTAGCGGAAATTAGCCTTCATCGGCACGAGAGATATTATAGTGCACAATTGTGTGCGCAGGCACAGGTGCACTCTCTGTTCCTTTTCTTTCATAGTCCGATGGGACGACAATCCGACACGACCAGAGAGAGATCAGGCGCAGGACCAACGGCTTATCGTACTTTCCAAACTCAGAGTTACTACTCGGAAATTTCTAATGAATGATAACCTATTAATAGCACTTAGCCTAGATTTGAAGTAGGGTTAGATAGTTTAGCAACTCCTTCTAGAGTCTACGGCGCTACGACAGTTATGGGACTTACGCTAAGACAAAGAACATAAAAACTCACAAAATAATACACGTGTAATTGACGTGTATTATTTTGTCGTTTTCAAGTATAAATAGTCACGTGTTTGAAGTATCAACAACCTTCAACCGACGTAAATTCACGCCATTTCTTTAAGAAATGTAATGACGCAAACAAAAGTTTGTTTGTTTCTTTAAGTATTTATTATTTATTTGCCTTAAGCGAGAAAACGTGAGACCTTTAACTTCACACAATATATTATATCAAAGATATAATTTCCGTTCATTTCACCGAAATTCAAAATAACAATCACAAAATATGGAGTTCGGAAATAATAGGAATATTTTAGGTTTGTTTGAAACCTGCCCAGAGGGGCTTTTGATGTCAGGCTCGGTTGCTATGGTTACGGGTTTTTAAACGAGAGCCAGCCTTGGGGCTTATTAACGAGCTTGTATGAATAGGGCAATAGTTATGTACATAGTTTTATGTATTTGCGTAGTAACGCGTTGGAATTGCCTGAATCACGGGGGCATTGTCCGTTGAAGGGTACACAAGGGTGCAAAACCAGGTGCTCCATGACACCATTGCATTGCACCAATCTGTCGCCAGAACCGCTACCCTTTGACGATGGAAAATTGCCAATACCAGTATGGGTTATTATCTCGCTTAACAAACATAGGTAGTTACAACAAATATAATATTAAGTGTAAACAAAATTGACTTGTACCCACCAATGTATAATATAAAGAATGTTCAACGGCCAAATCACACAACATTAACTATAATAATAAAGAAATCGCAGTAAGGAACCTCAGACATGGCACGACTTTGTCTAGATTTCATTAATTTTTAGAGATAAAAAAGCAGCTCCATCGAGACTTGGCTAGTTTTTACCCGACTGCGGCGAAGCCCAAAAGGGGGGTTATTACAGAATGTTTTTTGTGGGATCCATGTTTCTCATCTCCATTACAAAATGAAAAAAGTTGCATGGTATTAGGTATAATATAAATTTAATTATGAGATTTCTATTAACAATATACAATACCTTCTTCATTTTTCTGGCCTCCTGGCAGATTGTGAGACTTTACTACACTAATCCTTTTTAAATTATACCATTGAGTAAAGTTGATATTAATAAAACTAAAAGATTCGGCTTTACTGCGTGTGCGTGACTGTACTTTATAATAAAATTAGGTAGTGGGTCTAGTCGACCAGTTCAAATTTTGAATTGGTCGACTGAACCCGTGGGTCCATTTCGAGTGGGTCCAGTTGACCAAAGACTCTAGTGTCAAGATCTAGCTAAATATGAACTGCCTAATTACCCAAATTAAGAAGAAACATCCCTTACTGAAACCCAAAAACGAGTTATTATTGTAATAAAGTTGTTTCCGTCAGTAAGCGGTTTGTTAGTAATCTGTTTACTAGTACCGTTCCAACGTGTCCCCACACGTTGGAACGGTACTAGTAAACAGATTACTGGGTGGTAGGCAGCGAGGGAGGAAGCGGATGTGACGTCATCACTTATGTGCGGCCGGCGGCGGACGATTGGCATAACTCAGTTTTTTGTCTCCGCGCCGTCAGATTGGCAACGGTTTTATAGAAATTTGTGTGGTTTTAGCATTTATTGATGGAGAAGACCTGCTGATACTCATAGCAGATAGCGAGTGCCTGAACTATGTGTTTAGCGGTTTTAAATATAAACTACGAACTCGCTACGTTAGTACCATTATTATGTATACCGATAATAAATGATTGTTAAACTGTAGTAAATCTATACTAATATTATAAAGAGGTAAAGTTTGTGTGTTTGTATATTTGTTAAATTGTAAGGGGTAATCTCGGGATCTACTGAACCGATTTAAAAAATTCTTTCACCAATAGAAAGCCACATTATTGCTGAGTGTCATAGGCTACTTTTTATCCCTGTATTCCCACGGGAAAGGGATCTACGCGGGTGAAACCGCGGGACGTCCGCTAGTAATTTATATACAGATACAAAAGACGATATTTTCACTAAAAGTAATATTTTATGGGTAGAATAATAAATATGTTTCCACATTATGGTCACCGCAACTTTTCGCAACATAATGAGGGTAGTGAAGTTTGCCCCCCCCCCCCCCTCCACATGATGCTGGTACTACAACGTAATTAACGAAACATCCCCCGAACAAACATCCTAAGCGTATAACATTATTCTTCTTTCTACTTTCATAAAAGTAAAACACTCGTTGAGTTCATAACTTTCTGTTAATGATGGTAATTATCATATTACGAAAGTAATTCTTGGACTTCTCTACTTTATACAAAGTTAACTTTTGCTTACAAATGTTTAATTATTAAAATAATTATGATAGCGGAAAAAGACGAAATAATAAGAAAAAAAACTTAGTTTTTGTAGTCAAAGACACAAATAAAAGCTTGAAGTGTAAGCGCCCGCTGCGTAGCCCCGTCGTAGCGCTACGCCGGCTACGCGCGTAGCACCGTGCTACGAGCGTAGCTAGCATCGGGTGATTATCCCTGGCTATTTTAAGCGCGAACGTTGTTTTATTTTAAGGTCCCTATTATTAGACGCTTTAGTCCACGCTACCTATAATAAAAAGGTTTGCTTAACAAACTAGACGCAGCGTGTATGAAGTCCACAGGTTTTTTTTGTGAATATGTTAATCTCACGATAAAAAAATAACTACGGATCTCCTTTACTGGTTTTAATTTTTCCTCTACGTTGTATAATATTATGAATTTATTTTCCAAGAGCGATTTGCTGTACAGCTAGTGTACCAATCAGTGGATCATTACTCGCTTGATGGCCAGTCGATATTATCTCACGAGATTCTTGTGGCTTAAGCTTAGCTCATAGATTTATTTTATTAAGTTTATATGTTTCGTAACAGGTTGGCAGTCAAATGAGTTGGGAAATGTGTTAAGAGTTGTTTTATCTTAATCAACGTCGTGCTCCAACTTACAACGACTGCTTTACATGCCAATGGCAAGAGCTCAACAATGTCTGGCACAACATTCAAGAAGACTAGTTTTTGTGGATACGACTATGGACTAACATTTACTGTTGTCTAATAGTCAATACTCATTCGTTATAGTCGTTTGGATGATATTGTATACGGCTAGAGCTCTATATCTGACTGACTCATCAACGCCCAGCCCAAACCCTTGGACCTAGAAAGCTGAAATATTGCACAGAGGTTCCCTTTATAAAGTAGACAAGGAATAAGGAAGGATTTTTCGAAATTCAACCCCTAAGGGAGATAAATAGGGGATATCGACATTCTCACGCGGGCGAAGCCGCTGGCAAAAGCTATAATAAATAATTATGATAAAATCACAAGTAAGACCGAGTATCCGTGTCTGTTCATATTATTATTACTTTCTGGAAAATATCCTCGTTGTGTACTTATCAGCTATTTCTGAAACGTTGTCGGGCAGCTAAATTATTTCGAGATAAAGTTGTTAACAATTTTCAATATTTTTTTAAGTAACCGTGAAATTCCATTATGTTCTTGAAAATGTTATTGTCTTTTATGAAACTTTATTAAATTGTATATTAATTGTATATTTGGAATTCAGGCCGCAGAATATATTTATCGAGTTTGTAAAACAATGGCTGTAAACAATTTGCATATTGTGTGAAACAATTTGTCGCACAGTCGGTCTGGCTGCCCACTGGGCTGGAACCTCATGGAACACCACGCCGGGATAATGACACGTGTGTCACACGACACAACACAGTCCACAGTTAACAACTAGTACGTATTGTTTTACGTAAACTTTTTGTTCAAAACTCTGATCAAAAAAGCTTTCGTAAAAAAGACTGTTTGAAATCTGTGGCCAGCGAACTAAATAATTATAAATAAATAAAACAAAATACTGATGCAAAATTAAACTTGAGTACTTATTGGTTAACTCTTGCCATAACTAAAGGGAAACGCGTTGCAATCGGTTAACATGTTAAAATTTGTTTTAAGCTGAGTTGAGAATTTCCTAGTATTATATTACATAGTTGAATAATTGTATCCGAGTAACTACTAACTACTGGCCGTCGAAAGCTAAACTAACATTAAAACTAATCTGGTTCAAGTCTTTCTAATTTCTGCTGAAAATTTAAATAGTTTATTTAACTTGAATGGCTTGTTAGCTGCTAACAAGGAGTTGCGCCCTGCAAGTGCGCGAAACTAATATGTTATAGTCAGCAGATTGTTTGTGAGCTTCTGTAATTAATTAGTCGCTGCAATGGATGCGTGAGAAGGAATGCAATGGTTGGTACGTACTGTGTTAGTGAAATCTAGTTCAATGGAAGCCTTACTTGCTTAAATTATGTTCGCTCAGGGTTGCGAATATGGCTAAATGATCGTTCGTTACGTCACCATCTCAGGGCCAGTTGAAAACCAGCGTCGGGCACTAGCTGCTCGGCAGTTTGCTGAACTGGTCCTATTTGGCGCAGCCGCGAGATGCATACACGCTTTTATTTTGTTTTGTTATTTTTTTCAATTTGTTTTTCATTTTTATTGTTTGTTGTGTGCACTTGTGGCATGTACTAAATAAATATGTTTTCTTTCTTTCTTTCTAAAATATATAAGTTCAGCTTATCACTTTCCGAGTTATTGTTACATTTTACAATTCAAATGGTCGCAGGTTTCCTTCTGCGGACGAAATGCCTATTAAAGCTTATTGAATCTTGAATTCAAATGAAAAAGAATAACTACAATCAATAAACCAGAAAGGTGTTTGTACATCCTACTAATATTATAAATGCGAAAGTTTGTGAGGATGGATGGATGGATGGATGGATGGATGGATGGATGGATGTATGGATGTTTGTTGCTCTTTCACGCGAGAACGGCTGATCGGATCTGGATGAAATTTGGCACAGAGGTAGATTATAGTCTGGAATAACACATGGGCTATAAATTATCCCCATAATAACTTAAGGGGGTGAGCAGTATTGCATTATCCATAATCCTCAACTGTTTTACAGCTTGATACTGGAAATACGAAATAACGCAAGGGACATCGAGCGTGCTGTGCAATTTTTCACTTTAAGCACCTGGTGCGAGCGTTGCAAATCCAAGAGAAAGCTGAAGTCCCTTACGTCATTTCAAATTTCCGGTATCGTACACAATCGAACTGTCAACGGTCATACTATATTAAAACAGAAAGTCTATTTCAAACTGTTTGTCACTGGTGTACGTAGCCTAACGGTACAGAGACTTACCTGTAGACAAAGGTACGCAAGTTCAAATCACAGTCAGTATTCACTTTTTGTGATTTTTTATAAGATTTCCAAAAATGTTGAAACGTGTTCGCGAGTTCGATCCCCAATCGGTTTTCACTTTTTGTAAGTTCCACGTATTTGTTTTCATTTCGATGCTATATGATTTTCAAATCAATTCAGAGTAAATTTATATAATCTAATTTTAATTGTAAATACAATATTATAAATCTGTAGACGTAGAGTTTCTGTATTTTGAACATAATTATTTAGAAAAAATAATGTTTTCTTTTGTTGTGTCTGTGTGTCTTAGGTGTATAGTTTATTATAGTATTATCACGTGTACATTTTAAAACTAATAAGATTAGGGTTTTAGTTTTTGTTTCATTGGAATTGGTGCTCTCTATCAAAAGATATACGAATTTAAGGTATTTAAGAAAACTTATCATCATTTAGAAACATACATGCAACGACATACACATATTGCATCAAAACGGTACTAATTAATAAGTGTGTTCACAAGATAACTTTTAAATCGTATTTTTCAAACAGTTACGATAACGAATCCCTTGATTAGTTTAAATGACGCTGCTTTGAAAATCTACATAGGGTTTTTTTTTGGAGGGTGGGAAATCATCATTTGACTCCTCCCGCTCTGGGCAGAGCGGTAGGGAATGTTAGACTTCTACTGACTAAAAACCACCCATGTTCCTTTTTTGCCTTTTGTGCTGTGGCCGCGATATTTCTTTCGAACAACCCGTAGCCCCGACAAGCGGCGGCCCTTGCGGGCCTCAACCATATTGCTGACATCTCTTTGAGGCGCGCGTGGAACCGAACGCGCCGTCGACACGGCCTGTCGTCGTCTTAAGGCCGGTTTACACTTTGCGAAGTGTGAAGTGATAAGTGTTAAGCGTTAACTTTACGCGATAAGTTCTTCTTCGCTTTGAACTTGACACTGCGCACTTAACACACACGTGTTTACACACTGATTAGTACAGGCGAACTGCGAGAGAGGGGAGTGGAACAGTACACGGGGGGAGGTCACTTAACAGCAAAAATAGACCTTGATTCTATTCACTCGCACTAATCAATAAGCACTAATCGCACTTAACACTTAACACTAATCACTTCACGCTTCCGTTCACACCCTGATTACTAAACACCTGCACTAATCACCTGCAGTGTTAACTTAACAAAGTGTAAACCGGCGGTGGTTTACGACGGGCGGACGGCGAGCTAGCCCACTACTTACCGTCCACAGGCCCGCACCTACGGTGGCCGGAAGCCATCACGTGACCCCCGACGCCCAGAGCGTCTCCTATTGCGGCAGGGACGAGAGGTTCTCTCTCTCACCACGCCACCTCCTTCGCTAGCATCACTGCTTCGCCGAAGGAGGTGACGGCGTCCCATCCCCCCTCGCCCCGCACAACGCTTGAACCAGGGCCGGACGCGAGAGGTCGCCGCCGCCGATCGTCGCTAAGAGAACACGACGGGGCTCAACCCAAGTGGGGCTCCGCCCAAGCAAGGCAGACCTCCACGGTGTGCTCCACCGTCTTCTCCGGCTGATCCTTGCAATAGTAGCATTTGGGCGTTTCCTTCCGCCTGATTCGGTGCAGGTGCCTCCCGAATCCCGAAACAACCGTGTCCGGTGAGGACCTGCGCCAGACGAAAGGTGAGGGCGCCGTGGCGCCTCTCAAGCCACTCCTCAAAGAGGAGACTTACCACCACTGTGCCCTGCACGGGGTTGCGACAGTCGCTCTCTCCATGTGGCCATGAAATCACACCAGTGGGGTCTGTCCGCCATGCGGCAATATACGGCGGCAGCGGAGTTATCCCCCAGTGTAGTGCCTCCGCGCACCATTCATGCAGGAAACTACATAGCCTAAACCCTATAGTGTGTGTTTGCTTCCCATGCATTAAATTTTGACAGTTTAACTTCGTCTTCGACAGATGGCATTGTTCATTTGACACCATTTTCAGAATTGCGGTGTTAATATTTGTCGTGAATAGTCAACAAATACAAATTGACAGGTACACAGTAAGAAAAACAGCTGTAAAAACTTTAAAATAAAAACCTAATTAAAATTTGATAAGACCCGCGACGTAAATATATTTGTTCAGTGTGGAAATCGAATACAGGACATGCAGCGCCACAGTCAAACGCCGAGGCACTGCGCCAACCGTGCCGTCTTATCGGCTGTGGCTGCCTTGGGCATTGCCGCAACTTTGCCTAACAATGGCCAGATTGCACTTTCCGTTTACAAATTGCCGTCGAATCTTACCCCAACTTGCAACATCAACAAAAAACTGCGATTGGCCATGGAACAGATGTCTTTGCAAATAAGCTGCTTTAAACAGGAGAGAGTCGCCTAGAATTAGATGTAGATGCGAAAATTCCACTTTCCGAAGAGTTTTCCCATCCAGTGCCAACAGAAGATCCCGAAAGAGTTAGGCAGTGGTGTACCTAATCGTAAACCCACATTTTGCCAGTAATGTTCAAGCGCCATGTAATAGGGGGCGTTTGATGTCTATAGATATAATATTGCCATCGACCTGGCACGAAAACCACGCTCCGTGGCCTCTACTGAGAAAACACTTTGCAATCAAACCTCGGACCTCATCCTCAGTAGTTGCACTTGAGACCACTCGATCAACGAGACAGTCACACATCAAAATTTCCACGTGAACGAAGTCGCGGGTATCAGCTAGTAATAGATAATTTTATTTATCTATTTATTGCACTGTGTGATTCTAAATCTATGCAAGAATTCAACCAAATATTATTAATTATACACGTTAATCAGCATAAATTCATTAAAATAGAGACATGTACACGAATATAATTGTAACACAACATGCGTCCTATGAACACGTGTTATCTATGTACATAATAAAATAAGCCTCGATTTACCCGCGCTAATGTAAAACGTAATGAAAATGGGTACATGTGGATGTTAACACGAAACGACTCGGCTCCGAACCGGGGAACGTTTCGACTACGTTCTACTCAAATTACATTACAATTATATTATGGTCTTTGAAATGTGAAGGCGTGCCAACATGTACAGTTTTAAAGATAACTCAACTTTATGCATTTAATACTTGAAGGATTACCCGTAGTACCTTTTTTTGGAAGCTGGGCAATCATCAAATGACTCCTCCCGGTCTGGGCCGAGTGGAAGGGAGTGTCAGACTTCTACTTACTAAAAACCACCCAAGTTCCTTCTTAGCCCTTTGTGTCCGGGTCGCGGTATCTCTTTCGAACAACTCGCAGCCCCGGCAATTACCCATAGTACTCACACCCATATTCCAACGCCTATGCACGTAATTTGAGACAAGTCTGTAATCATCAACAAGTCTATGCTGCTACTGAGAAGATCATGATGGGAAACCCAATATCACACACTTGACTGACCCGGGCATCTAACCCATGACCTCATACTCATCTCCAGCGCTTGCGGCAAACAGACCAACGGGATAGTCCTTCATGAATAAAGATTTGCTTTCGAGCAACACAAAGTAAGTCCCTAATACACAATGAATACGATAAGTGGTAAACAGATAAATGTTGCGAGAGAACAAAAAGATTTCACTTTTTATCACTCATCAAGCCCCACGAGTGCTAATACAATTGTATGATATAATGTAATAAAGACTGCTGTAGCTGCTCTGTAACGCAATATGGACTTCACATGTTCCGGCGCAATTTACAATATAACTCGAACACTGACTCATGTCACTTTACAGAGCTTTATAGAAAAGGATCTTTGTATTAATGAAAAGACGCGTGTATAATAATAATAATAAAAGCCTTTATTAACAATCTTATAAATGTTACATTTCATCTTATATACTGCTAACTAAACTACTAACTATAATAATTAAACATGGTTGTTCGTGAAAGTAACTTAATTAAATGTTATTATTTGTATTAGACACCGGTTCCGTGATTGTCTTGCTCTTCAGCATAGGCCTCCCCAAATATTCTCTACAACGGTGTATCCCTTGCTATCCTCACCCAGTACGGTCCTGCTACCTCCTTGATATCATCCTCCTATCTTGGAAGCTGCCTACCTTTGCTTCTCTTTTTATATCTAGGGCACCATTCCGTCACTTCGTTAGTCCACTTTTCTGTTTCACTTCTTGTCAAGTGTCCTGCCCATTTCCATTTTAGTTGTTTAATTTGGTATTTGATATCTATAATCTTGGTTTGTTTTCTTATTGTTTTTAACCTAATTTTGTCTTTTAATTTTATGTTGAGTATGCTTCTTTCCATTCGGTATCGGTGTTGACAAGTTTCTAGTGATTTGATATTTTTCTTTGTACAACTCCATGTCTGACATCCGTAGGTCATGCTTGGGAGAATGCATGTATTCTTCCCTTCTATTGGTATATCCGAGTTTTTCATAACGTCTTTTTGACGCGTGTATAATGAATGCCATTTATCATTAGGAATATCATTATAGCTCGGCAGTGACGTAGCGTGCCTATAACTTGATTCCCACCGGCTTCCCTTCGCGAAAATTACACTCTACGTAGTATCTACTTTAGTTTAATAGTTAAGTCAAATAAAAAAACTATACTAATATTATAAAGAGGTAAAGTTTGTGTGTTTGTATATTTGTTAAATTGTAAGGGGTAATCTCGGGATCTAATGAACCGATTTTAAAAATTCTTTCACCAATACCACCACATTATTGCTGAGTGTCATAGGCTACTTTTTGTCCCTGTATTCCCACGGGAACGGGATCTACGCGGGTGAAACCGCGGGACGTCCGCTAGTATTGAATAAAATCATCATAGAATTAAAAATATTACAAAAATGCCAACATTTTTCGTGTCAACAAAGAAAGCAACAGACAGTGCCAAATAACTAAATTCGTATGAACGCGCTCACGTTACCTCTGTCGCTCGCAGAACCGTTTAGTAGGGAACTTGGTAAGCCGAATATTATCGAGTTATGACAAGGGCAGGAATCGAGACTATGTACGGGAGAAACGTTACAACTCCGTCATTAATAAACCTATTTTTTAAATATATTTTTTTTATTTTAAAGAATATACTCCCCATGGGAACAAAGGGACAGGGGGAAGGGGGAAAGGGATGATGGAATCTCAGGGAAATCGAGGGACACTCTCAAATTTTATAGGCACGTATTACGTGTTTTTTTTTATAAAGTTATTCAAGTATTCTCATCTGGCAGTTATCACCTCATGTTGATCAGATGATGATGGAAGGTAGGACTTTTCGACATGGATGTCAATTTCGTGTTTTTAGGAGTCACTGATATCGAAAATGCGATTAACAAACACAAAAAAAAAACTAAAATTTTCTTTCTTTTTTCGGCTTCCCCTTTTATATTATAAATTATTGGCGCTTCGTTACTGTAACTTGGTATTCGTTAACTGATTAGAACGTTAAGTGTTTTGCTCTGGTTCTAATACTGATTAACTAGAATTCATACCAATATGTCAGATGAATGCGAAAGTAACTCTATTGGTTATCGTTTTACGTCGTAACGGGCATACGTATGTCGATTTTTTTTGTTAATTTGAAATCCTTGGCATAGAGGCCTACTTCATAAGGGCACCAGCTAAAGTGATGTGGGCATGTCTCTAGAATGCACGAAGAGGAAACGGCGCAGCGCATCTTCTATTTTTTGAACTCCAGAAAGGAAATCGGAAACGTGGTGGTCAGTTTTTACGTTTCAAGGATGTTCAGAATAGACACTTTAAAGATGCGAAATTGGCCCCTTAGTGTGGGAAAAGCAGGCACAAAATCAGCCCGAGTGGAGACGTCGAATAATCGTTACCGATATGCGAAATCTGGACTCAATACGTTAATTTAAATAAACGCATTACTAATTATGTTTTAATTTATAACCAGTTATATTTGTTTACCTAGTGACATGCTGTTTTCTAGTTTAAAATGTTAAAATTGACCAGGCCTTCATTTTGATGTAGGTTAGAAAGTGCTACGCAACGTGGCCAATTCCACCCCACCTTCTTTAGCAAACAGGACGCCTAGGTTAGAAATACATGATATGATTTTTAATTCCTGTAGCAAGTTTTCGTGGCGAGATTTTAGACCGCAATGCGGACAAAAAAACTCTCATAAAACTGTAGTCTGAAGCAGTGAATACAGCCATTTAACACCTTAAACCAGCTCTTTTCATCACAGCATTGCTACCAACACCCTCTGAACAAAACCGCTGATTAATGCCGTTAACATCTTTTTAACGACTTATATAAGGTACTGGTAAATGCAACTACAGATAGACAGTTTACGAGGAAGTGCTCGCTAATTAGATGAGAATTTTGAAGGGGTTTTAAATTGTGGTTGGGTTACAAAAAAGGGTTTGAAACCTTTTCTGTAAGAAATTGAAATATATGTGAAGTAACCGCTGATATTTGAACTTAGTACTTAGTACTTATAAACTGTTGAGAAATTCAAAGCACTAGTTATGCAGGACCAACGGCTTAACGTGCTTTCCGAGGCACGGGGGTATTATACCACCAACTTCCAAACTCCGGGCTACTACTGGGAAATGACTAATGAAAAACCCAATAGCACTTTTTGGCCGACCCGGGAATCGAACCCAGGACCCAGGACCGTCGGGGCTGTGGTTTGTCGAAAGGTTAACGCGGCTCCGACACATGGGCGAAGAAGGAACATGGGTTTGGTTTTTAGTCAGTAGAAGTCTGACACTCCCCTTCGCTCTGCCCAAGAGCGGGGGGGGGGGGGTTATTCGATGATTTTCCACCCACCAAAAAAAAAAGGACCTCACGCTCTGCAGTCCACTAGACCAACGAGGCAGTAATTATTACTTTTAATCGAATCAAGTAACAGGATTTTAATAAACGTTACAGTTTCATCCGAGAGATTTTTAATTATTCGCATCTGTAGGCCGATTGTATTGCAACATGCATGACACCTACAAGTTATTAAAATATTGATATTTACGTTCATTCATACTTAATTAAGCCTCAAAAACTGAGTTAATGAGCCTACATGCGTACATACTGATTAATATGCATTCGTGGGATTTTGAACACAACAATGAAGATGTAAAAATGCATAAAATTAAATTGACGACACGGTTGGCGCAGTGGCTAAGCGATTGGACTGCTGCGCTACGTGTCGCGGGTTCGATTCCCGCACGGAACAAGTATTTGTATGGCCTACAGATAGTTGTTTCGGGTCTGGGCGTGTTTGTGTATGTGAGTTTCAATGTTTGTAAACGCACCCACGATACAGGAGAAATACCTAGTGAGGGGCAAAGTTTAAAAAAAAAAGAAAAATTCGTCTTCAAGTTTCGTTACTTATAAATATTTGACTTATAAACTAGTTTCAGTAATCTTCGGTAATATGGTGGCTTCCAATAAGTGAATTAATAGTTTTTTGTAACTGAAGCAGCCGGCTGTTCCAAAAATGCTTTCTTACAATCAAATAATCAATTATACATTTTCATAATAGTTACATGACATGATATAAAGCCTGCTGTCTCTGTAGGGTTAAGCACAGGTCCACTACACCCAATTTTCGCAAGTTACATTACATATTCGTTTTCTTCACTCCTATATACAAAATACCGGGTATGAATGCCAAGGACAAGCGTGCCATAGATCAACTCCATGAAAGAGGAAGTAGGCACATTGCCATGGCGAGGGTTGGCGGAGCTCCAGGGAAGTCAAGGTCAGTCCACCCCATGCAGAGCTGCCCGGGATACGGGATAATATTGAATACAAATCTGTTATTGCCAACTGAGTTTAGATGATGGTTTTTTATCTTATAATCCTAAGTAAGTTTGTGCTTGCTAAGATTATGGCTTTTCATTTAATAATAATATATCACAAAGTTTAGTGTAGCACGCCTGTGCTGATGGATGCATGCTGTGTACATATTTTGCCTTCTGTTACTTGAAGCCGCCACGGCTTGTTTGTATTAATATTTTGTTGTTGTGTCCATGGAATTTCTTTCTCGTTCTTTTGCATAGATACACTAGGGAATGGGCAACTACAGTACACTCACAGTTATTATGACTTGTGACTGGGACTGCAGCTTCTTCACTATTCAATAGTGCCTGTAACTGGCATACTTGAACTAAATGTTTTGATTTTTGAAGGAGATGTGATAAAAATTTACTAAAAATGTATTTCTTGATTTTGATAAACCGCTTTTAAACACTGGTTGTAAAGCGTTCAGCAACTTAATAGGAAAGTGTTTAAGTTAGTTCGAACAGGAATAGTTATGAACTTGTTCAGTTTCACTTTGATCTACATTAACAACAGGTAGATCAAAGTTAACCTAGTCTAGTTGACCTAGAATCAGAACTGAAACTTTGATAATGGGCTAGAAGTTAGTCCACTACGGTTAGTTCTGCTAAACCTGACAACTAACTTGACTTGATTCATATTAACTAAACAATATGGTCAGCGCTACTTATGCCAATGAAAACACTTACAAAGCATTCGATAAACGAATGGGTATTTTTAAATATGGTATAGCTATAGCTAATGTCCTTTTAAAATGAGACACTTCTATGTAACGTTGAAGATATTCAAATAGTAATTAAATCTCCTTTAGACTAAGTACTCAATTGGCCGAATCGAATCTTCACATAATACAGCGCCGGATGGTCGATATTTAGACCAGTAATATTACCAGTTACTCCACTAATAATATACTTACTCTTAATAACCGGTACATACAAATAAGTAGGTACATTACATATTTAAGTATGTTCCCAAACTAACTAAAAATAATATAGCCAACATAAATTAAAATAAAGTTTATACTTCAATTTCCATTGTAGCCTCTAACTAACAATCAGAAACCATTGGCAAGATAAAAATAGACGACTAGTATACTTAAAGCCAAGCAAATCAATTGGTCACTCATGTTATTCTGAACGAGGCGAGCCACGACTATAAATCTGGGGCAGTCGCGAAAATCATAACATTTCCGATACTATGAATACTGGACTGATCAAATAAAGCTTATTTCTATTTGTGTGTTTCTTATTTATTTATGAAAAGATTTTTAGGGTTCCGTACCCAAAGGGTAAAAACGGGACCCTGTCTAAGACTTCGCTGTCCGTCCGTCTGTCTGTCACCAGGCTGTATCTCAAGAACCGCGATAGCTAGATAGTTAAATTTTTCACAAATTATGTATTCCTGTTGCCGCTATAACAAAAAATACTAAAATCCAATAAAAAAAAATAAAGGGAGGCGCCCATATAACAAACGTAATTTTTCGTTTTGGTACGCGACCCTTCATGTGCGAGTCCGACACGCACTTGGCCAGTTTTTTTGCATTTATATGTGACTGGTCACTAAAGGTGAGAATAGTGCGGATGTGTATACCGGATATTACGGATAGCGTACCTACTAGAGCCCTAAGTTATCCGTCAGAATTCGGCGTGGGAAGCCCAACGGCTGCGACTGCGGCAACTCGCCCGCACATTGAAACTTTAGCCAACATTCATCGTTTCTTAAGTATTTTAAGTAAGTAGTAGAACTATGCATTGCTCTGAGTGTGTAGTAAATCACTAGAAATAGGTTCGAAACAAAAACCAGCAAGTGAAGTGAAACTTTTAACTGAAGTGCCAGGTTATCCATGTGCCACTACTCCTATACCAAGTCTTCAGTACTTGCGACTACTGGCTGTATTAACAGCAGTCGCAAGTCCACATAGACACAATCTAGAAAAATACATTGCAGTGATAACTATGTCAAGCAACTTGTCAGTTGGCTGAATAAGTTATTATTATGCCAACTTGGCAACGGAACGGAGATTAACTTTAAACTAAACTGGTGCAGTGTGAGTAAGTACTACTATATTATGAACTAGCGGACGTCCCGCGGTTTCACCCACGTAGATCCCGTTCCCGTGGGAATACAGGGATAAATAAGAGACTATGACACTCGGCAATAATGTGGCTTTCTATTGGTGAAAGAATTTTTAAAATCGGTTCAGTAGATCCCGAGATTACCCCTTACAATTTAACAAATATACAAACAGACAAACTTTACTTCTTTTTAATATTAGTATAGATTACTAGCGGACGTCACGCGGTTTCACCCGCGTTGTTCCCGTTCCCGTGGGAATACAGAGATAAAAAGTAGCCTATGTCACCCGGGATGAATGTAGCTTTCTAATGGTAAAAGAATTTTTTAAATCGGTTCAGTAGATCCCGAGATTACCCCTTACAATTTAACAAATATACAAACACACAAACTTTACTTCTTTATAATATTAGTATAGATATAGATTAGTATTAGTATAGATACCTAACCCTCCCGGGATTGCGGGGGAGAAGTATTGTGTTCAATGAAACAAAATAAATAATTATTTAAATACAGTTATTTGTGCTGACTACGCTGGACAACGTTATTATTATTGTACAGTAGATCATAATTGCCAATATTTAATATTTGAGCTACACCAATACTTTTCATTATTATTCAAATAAGCAATTTCACATTCTACTGTTTTGTAATTAGTCCGGGCCAATTAAATAATGGCATAAATTATATGCATCAGTGCCTCAGTGTTGCCCACGTTAATTACTATATCGGTCAAATAAAATGTTGCTGACCTACAAATTAACGCTTTTGAGCTTCTGGAAAGAATAATGAAGAAAAAACGAGTCTAATTCTCTGAAATAAAATAGGTGGTTAAAACAATTAATTTTGATTCAATAGTATGTATAGTAAGTTGAATAGTTCATTTACAGAATAGTCTTGAACCCTACTAATATTGTAAATACGAACGTTTGTGAGTAAGTGAGTTTGTATTTTTGTTACTTCTTCACGCAAAAACTACTGAACGGATTTGGATAAAATTTGGTACACAGATAGTTTATAATCTGAATTATCTTCCCGTGGAATAATTTTCGAGTTGCAGCGAGTGAAGCCGCTGGCAACAGCTAGTTTGGAATAATTGTGTGATGTTGAGACTGAACAAAAAAAAATCCCATCCACGGCAACACAAATATTATCTTTAGTAAGAACTACGTCACATGTAAACCGGCAAAACTGTAAAAAGGGGTAATAAAAGCAATGACACGCGTTCATCCCTAACGAAACTACCCCTATTCAGTTGCAAATATCGAACCGACGGCCCTCGGCTAATTTGAATTATTTACAGACCAAAATATTGAAGACCTTAAGGTCTATAAGAATTCCAAGCGACGTTTTTGTCAAAAAAGGGATGAAATCGTCGATAAGATGTAAAGGAGGGAACTGAAAGGGAGAACATTTCATTGAGGTGTTACGACATTTTTGTATTTTCCCCCTTTTGATTAAACAGAGAAAATGCTTGAGATAAAATGGTCGTCGCGCGAATGAGATTCAATTATTTATTAGAATTTTTGAGAGCGAATAAATATGTCGGCTTTAATGTAGAAAGAAACCGGAACGCGGAGAAGTTTATCTAATTTACACGAATATTGTTGTATTGTTCTTTCTACTGATATTTTTGGGAGTTTTACATTCAATAGAAGCTTGGAATAGTTTGGGATTCGAGGCTAAAGGATAACATACAATCGCTTTTTGTGCCGGACCGTTTCCGACACTGAAAAGATTGCCTTGTTTTTTCAGGTTCGGTTTTAATCTATTTCGTGTACACAGGGATGCATAGGGATACGTAGCTCTAAAGCTGGCACTCACTACATGTTGGCGTATCTTCCGGACCGTTCGGTGCGCTCCGCTCTGTTGATTTTTCACGGCTTTGAATAAATGAGACAAAAATGTAATAGATGCGTGCGTTTGTGAAACTAGCTGTGTCCGCGCATTGCTACATGACTGAGTTTTCTGTTTTTTGTTAATGACAAATCATACAGAAACGTGTGAAATTCAAGAAAACATGAATTGTAATTAAATTCCAATCTCATCATCTGCCGAGCCTTTTCCCAACTACCTAAGTATATTGGGGTCGGCTTCCAGTCTAACCGGATGCAGCTGAATACCAGTATTTTACATGGAGCGACTGCCTATCTGACCTCCACAACCCAGTTAATACTAGGTAATACGATACCCTTTGGTAAGACTGGATGTCAGAATTTCAGCTCACTGACTACCTGTAACGACTGCCAAAGATCTATATATATGGCAGCCGCGACCAACAGCCTAACGTGCTTTCCGAGTCACGGAGGAAACTCGGTATGTCGGGCGGTCACCCATCCACAGACCGACCTAGGCAAGCACAGCTTTACCTAAAGATCGACCCGAGTGGCAGTTCTTATTAAGCCACGAGCTCCTCATTCAGTTTAGTTATTCAGCGGAGTGTATGAAACCTGCCGCAACCCAGGACCCGATGAAATTGAAAAGCAAGAATGAATATGAGATATCGACGTGACGTGCTATGGTTTATATTGAGAAATCATAACTTCCTACTTTGAGTGACATCAAAGGGTATCAAAGCTTCATAGCTTTGATACCCTTTGATGTCACTTCCGAAGTGAAATAACCGAATTAACGTTGATACAAAGTGATAACTTAATCATCATCTGCCTAGCCTTTTATTTTTATCTAATATAACCAGACATAAGGTAATACGAAACCGCTTGGTAAGACTGGATATCAGACTTACTAGCTAAGGACTACCTGCTGCCTCAACGTGCTTTCCCAGGCTCGGAGGATCCTCAGATCAACCCAGGTAAGCGCGGCTTAACCTGAAGGTTGATCAGACCAGCAGTTGTCATCAAGCCACAAGCTCCTTTACTTAATTTCTAAGAACTTTTTCTTATCTTTCCTCTACGCTTTTGTAAGTCTAATAAATTCCAGAAAGAACGCCGAAATTTGACGACGATTATTGAAAAACGAGATTCTATTTTAATTAGCAATTAAAATAAGCACGAAAAGCAAATAAATGATTTTCCGAAACACCGACATTTTATAGAAAACCGCTCGGACTTGTACGCAATAGAATTAATCAAATTATTCGCATCCGTTTCCGTTTGTCGAGTGCTCCTTCAAAAGTCTTTTCGTTTATAAAGTGATCAACGCGTGACGTAAACAGATGTCAAGTGTTGTTATTCTGTTGGTTCTAATTTTTATTTTATTTGTAACTAAGTAGGTACCAAGCCCCCCCCTTTGACCCTAAAATGAGGACATTGTCCTTCTTTGGTTTTGCGTGGGTTTTTGCCTAGAATAAACCAAAATGTAAATTATATTACGTGTTACATACATAGCACAGACAACTCTAAGTACTAGTCACCACTCCAGGTGTTGTAACGCACCCTTACTTATAAGTACTAGTCACCGCTCCAGGTGTTGTAACGCACCCTTACTTATAAGTACTAGTCACCGCTCCAGGTGTTGTAACGCACCCTTACTTATAAGTACTAGTCACCGCTCCAGGTGTTGTAACGCACCCTTACTTATAAGTACTAGTCACCGCTCCAGGTGTTGTAACGCACCCTTACTTATAAGTACTAGTCACCGCTCCAGGTGTTGTAACGCACCCTTACTTATAAGTACTAGTCACCGACTACTACTGCGGACTAGTACTTAGAGTTGTCTGTGCTATGTAGGTATAATACTAATTAAATTAGAATGTTATCAGATACAGACAGCCATTTTAAGAATGGTGCCAAAACAATTCTCAGAAGTTAACCACTAAACGCTGCCCGGCACACCATCCATAAAGTGAAGTTGACCCGGTACTTCTCACTTACGTGGCCGATACGGGAGGCTTTTAGGGTTATTTCAGAGGTCCGTACTCCGCCCTCCGCGCCCCCCTTCCCTCCCAATTGACACTACTTAGCGAGTGTCGGGCCGGGGGAATGTATTGTCTTTAGATAACGTAGTGATAACAGCCGGGAAGTTTTTGTACTTAGTCCGGGATTTAATCACTGAACGTTGATTACAAACACGT
This sequence comes from Diarsia dahlii, assembly GCA_949775195.1. NCBI lineage: Eukaryota > Metazoa > Arthropoda > Insecta > Lepidoptera > Noctuidae > Diarsia > Diarsia dahlii. Next base: position 33,889,987 of record OX459189.1, on the reverse strand, counting down.
ATGTTTTTGTGCGTTTGTAATGGTGGCCGTGCTTCAAGTGGTTTTATGGAATCATAGCCAGACACCTCAAACTCACGACGTCTTTCCCGATTTTTTTTAAGTTGTCTGACCTCCACATCCTAAATCTTATTGGGTAATATGTACGATACCCAGACTGGTTGTCAGACTTTCCCGCTACTGACTACCTCTAACAACTGTCAAAGATCGTCAAATATCTACCGAGAGCAACGGCTTAACGTGCTTTCGGAGGAAACTCGGTGTGGAACTCCTTCAATTAGTATTAAATCAGGACACAGAAACCGGCTGTCGTCAGCGGGAGTAGTTAAAAAACGTAATTGTTGGAATATTGTTATAAACCGTAAACAAAAACTGGTTTCACATCCACATTACTTAAATTAAATTGTACTCGTTCCTAGATTTCATATTTCCGTTACCGTAATATGAAAAAAGTACATCCTGAAATAAAACGCAAACACATTCAATTCACCATTTACCCTTACCTTTAACAAAGGGTTGGAATAACGCCAGAGCCTAGATAAACTCACAAAGCGAACATATAACGCTATTATCATGTCCTTCCAAATTCAAAATATTTAAACTTTTGAAAAGACAGAAGCTAATTTTATCGCTTCTATAGAGAATATCTTAGAACCAAATAATTCGAAGACATGTGACATCTACCAACCCGCACTGGCTCGCGTGGTACATTATAGCCCATTCCCTCTCAAAAAGAGGAGGCCTGTGTCCCAGCAGTGGGAACATTAATAGACTGTTGATGATGATGATGATGATAGAGAAAACAAAGTAGGTAATCCACTGTTACCCTTTTAAAACATTTGCCTTTTACTATGTAATCAGTAAACCATTTAACAGTGACAAATCTATCTCAAAAACTGTCAAAAATAACCCCTAACTCCTATCAAAAACAGATAACTTTCAATTGACACGTCCCGCGTGCCCACAGCGTGTCTGCGTTGCACGCGTCCCGTTCCCCGCAGCGTGCAGCGTGCAGCGCGTGACGTGTGACGTGTTATTCCCGTCACGCCGTCGTCCCTGACACGGCGCACTGACGTGTGAACCCGTGCCAACGTGACAACGGGACCTCAAGCGTGACACGGGATAACATCGTGTTTTAGTCAACACAAGTGTTTCAATGTCTAACAATCCCACGCCTGTCATTCCTGAACGTTTTGACTGAGGTGTAGGTGTACCTAAGTATACACAAGTTTCTCCAGTTATGTATAAGTATCGTGTAATAGGGGCGAGCCTATTACAATAAACCAGGTAAAGTCCACACTACTGAGATATTGTAATTCACCAATTCACATTATTTCGCATTGATATAAATCTATACGTATGATAGGATTTTCTTATTTGGCTAGAAACAAAAATATTTGTCAGTTCTGGAATCACAAAATTCCGTAGAGTTGGAAGTAAGTTCCAGTGTTGGACACCTTTCAAACTTCACTTCGATAGTTACAATTCACTAACTCATTGACAATAGCGAAGGTAGTTCATAAATGTTAATGCTCGCATTACAAATTAACGCTTTCATAAAGGTTAGGCTAATAACATTCAATACAAGCGAGACTGTTATCCTAAACACACATCATTTTACTAATTATATTCTCAAATTGTAAGCCGTCAGCTTAATGTTTGGTAACTCGGTCCACACAGGCTGCTAGTCTCTAGAGACCAAGTTTAATTCTAACATTACCATCGTAGCTTTTCTTTTCAAACACATTCTACTTCGGTACTGAAATATTGTCTTCGTGAAACACAATGTTGAATTTAACAGATCATCATAAACATGGTCCACTATAGCTGTTATTTACTGCCACTGTAAAGACGCGGTAATGACTGATAATGTTCTGAAGAATCAGCCGGTCCACAATCCGACCGTACCAATTTCTTATTACAAATTTTCCCCATTTTCTCACGACAGATTCGGTAAGGTACCCTTCCTGTCGGGGACGCGCGAATTTACTAATATATCATCCGGGAAACCGGTAGTATGAAACAAGAAACTGTGAGTTTTTAGTTGGTAATTGAGTCCGATAACTCTCCACTAGCCTCCAGCGCGAGCGGTCCATGAGGATTTTCCCGCACTGAAAAAAGTTTATTTCATTGTATCAATCAACATTATCAACTTATAGGAGACGATTTGTGTCACTGTTACCGCTAAAGAAACAAACCTTATTTAGATCTACCGCGAATATCAAGTTACTAAGAAGCCACAGAAATATTTAAGTCACAAATAAACGGAAGGGCAAGTACAACGTCCTAATTAGTAACATAACAGCATGTTTTACAAAGGGTTAGTTAGGCACTCGTGTATTTTGGTATGCACCAACGTATGGTCAGTAATGACTGCCTAAATTCCATGTGATAGAAGTCGAGCCTATTGTCGGCAACCGGGCACAAATCGAGATCCCTAGGCTAGCTCGAAACTGTTTTTGTTTGTTTTTTATTCCATCTTGATCCTTATTCAATAAACACCGTTTCAAATTACATAAAACTTGAAGCCCCAAAGATAGATGCCACACAAATAAATAGAGTCTTGAGTATATTGTCCTAATATCGGCAGTAAAGCGGTAATAGAGAGTATTACAAGTTTTACCGCCGTCTTCAAATGAGTCCGCTGCGGAGCGTGTTTTACGAGCACCGCTATTAGTCAACTGTCTATCGAGTATCGGCGCTTTATTTATGGACCGTAACTTCGAATGGACACCCAGGAGTGTTCGTCTCACAGTTATTAATGATTGACTTACACCATAACAGTTGGCAGCCAATAAGTTTCAACTAAGTCATAATTTTCATTTGTTTGAATGTTGTATTGCCCCCTACACTACCAGTAAAGGCTAGACAAAATTTTTCAATGTCTCGATTCGGTCTCTAAATATTAATAATAATTGTGTTTTGTGATATGATTTCTACAGCGCTACACTCAATTACACATTCAATTGATAAGTTAGAACAGTCTTCTAGGTGCACGTATTCTATTCCGTTACGTAAGAGGATAGCTACTCCTCCGCCTCGATGGTCACGTCGGTGGTAGGCAGAAGCTAAGTGTACCCGTTTATTTGGATGCTATCCTTTTGGTTTTCACGTATCCATGTCTCTGTCAGACACATTGATTGGTAGTTTTTGTCTTCAATAAAATCCTCTAGTATGTGTGTTTTATTATGTATACTTTGTATGTTTTGGATCAGTAAGATCGGGAACGACCCTCTTCTGACAATGCAATAAATCTTTCTTTTTTTCTTTTCATTTTTTTTTTAAAAAAACGTTGCCCCACACTAGGAATTTCTCCTGTATCGTGGGTGCGTTTACAAACATTTAAACTCACATATACAAATACCCAGACCCGAAACAACTATCTGCAGGCCTTACAAATATTTGTTCCGCGCGGGAATCGAACCCGCGACACGCAGCGCAGCGCTAATCATTACATTATATTTATCATTCTCTTCCCCTTATCCCAATTCATTAGGGGCCGGCGCAACAAGTCTCCTTCCATACGTTAAGGAGACTTACTAGTAATCTTATCAGAAACCACCTTTATTGCCCTTCAACCGTGACATAGTCCACCCATCGTTCCTTTGGTCTACTTCTAGTCTTATACTCCATTACATTACTTAACATCTAAAGAAATGATTTAAGCAGTTAATTTGAGAATGTACGGTGCCATCAGATATTTATGTCAAATGAGGCCCAGTCAAAATAATATGCAACTTTTCCAGAAATCATTATCAGGAACGTGCTCACTAGCTTGTTCCGGTTAAACATTCGAAATTAAGCAAAAACAATGTTTTAAATCTCTTACAAAAGTCTAACCATTATTGCTTTAAAACAAAACATGATTTTTCCTTCTTTTTTCAGGCTTACAAATTCGACATAACGAATTTGAAGTCCTAACTCTAGATTTAACCGCAAAATAAGACTGAACCGTCAAATATATGTTTCAACAATTTAAACCCAATCAATCAATTTTCTTGAAGGTAATTGTTATTGAGCCAATCGGTTGAGGCGTCAAGTTGGGAGCAAGCTGATCGTGAACTGCTCTCCGACTGCTAATTGGCCGCTATTCATTACCTAAGTTCGGCTGTTTGAGTGATGAGTTGATGAGCCCACTAATTGCTGATTGGCAACCATTGACGCCACCGCGGGACAGATTTTACAATTATTTACTTAATTTTGATTCATTTAGGCTATTAAATTTAGTGATGTTGAGGATTACTCTGAAATTTTCCTTGTTTATTAATACTCAAATATTACGAATAATACGAGAACAGTGTTCTTCTTTTCATTAGCTACCATAATAAGTATATTTTTTTTTACTATTTAAAAGATGAAGAGCTATAAATCTCAACATTATAAATCTTCTTATTTTACTTTAAGTTGAGTCTTACGTCTCTTCATTTACTTTTATAAGCAACAATTATAATGCCTTCTAAGACAGGGTAAACTCTTATACACCAAAGTTTAAGCCAAACACTAGAACCTGAAGTATAAAACCGCGCGTTCAAGTTTTTCAGCGTCTACAAAGTATAATCAAAAACATTACTACATTTATTAGGTCCGAAATAAAGTTTAACTTACAAATAATACCTTTTAGAAAGTTATTTTCCATTTAATAATTTTATAATATAATAAAACCAAACTTCAAAGAAAAACTCATAAAATTTGAACGTAATACTTACAGAAATTCAATAAACTCGTCATTTCAACAAATAACTTTAACTAAACCACCGAAATCTCATTTAAACATTCACACTCTGACTCTGAATCGATTAATACGCCTGTTTTCAATTCAAAGGATCCGAACACAAAGTATCTAGCTGAGAACTTCGCCTGAACTAAACCGCACAATTTTAAATTCAAATTGCCGTGATCTACGCCTAAAACATTGAAATCACAACCGAAGCCGCCGGCAGCCGTACATTATTCCAATCCGTCGGGGAAAAAAAAAATTGTCTGAAAAAAATATTGTAGGGTACGTACCATAAAATTACGAAGCGAAAACTAGGAAGCAGAGCGATCGCGCGGAGATACGGAGTTGCGAGTCGCGTCGGACCGGGGCGAGCACGTCTGTCCGGCGCGGCGGTCGAGCGCGCGATGTGCCGGAGTGCTCGGGGCGCGGCGCGCTATCTGTTGCGTCGCGCCTGCGCCGTGCGCACCTGCACAGTAAGCGTGTCGGTGTGAGCCCGAGACCCCGCCCATTTGGTAGACATGAAACAACAACATAGCCCTCCTCCGCGCCAGACGAGAGGTCGTAACGCGGCGCTACGCCTTCACTCCCCAACACTGATGCAGCTGCACTTTGTGTGTGTGTGACTACACTACCTCTATAATTGACACCTATCTACACACAACCAATATAGGCCATTTATGGTCTATATTGGTTGTATACCTACTACAAGCTCGCTTCAGTATAACATCGGAAAATTCGGAAACCGGAAGTCGGTGGTTTTCACATCCGTCAGCGCTTGGAACAGAGGCTTCAAATAAGACTTCTTTCTTAGTTAATTACTTGAAATATTAACGAATGTAGTACTTATTACAAGTAAAAATTGGGAGTCACTCAAAAAAAGCAAACGCTAAACTGTTACCGAAAACATTCTCGACAAAATCCCTGTTCGCGTACCTGAAATACGGACCACACACACTTATGAACTTTTTGTCATCGAAACGCTAAGAAGAAAAGTGACTCCAACTAACACAGTTTAAAATGCACAAAAATCCTGTATCTAACTGAAAGAAAGAAGAAAGAAAGAAAGAAAAAATATTTATTGTCGCAGAAATATTATAAATATATAATTAACAAACATAGTATTCTACGATCCTTAACCTGAACATAATCGGAAAAGACAAAATGTTTCGCCTCCTACGTTCCACCCACTTTGCCGTTTTAGAAATAATTTTACGTAGAAACAAAAGATAAAAATGCTCATTTTTTAGTTATTATCGAGGTTCTAATAATATTCGTAGTTTCCCGGAGGACACATGTCGTGTTTCCGCCGGAAGCTGCGAACTATAAATAGTGTTCCGGCCGTCGGCATTCGCTCTTCACTAACAGAACCTCCCTAACATATAGCTGTTCATTTCTGTACTAAACACCATTTATTTATATTCGTCTCATTTCTAATGTATTTGTGACTAAATACAATATAAACCTCAGCACGTTTCGTTAGTCTGATAAAATATTCCATTCGGAAGTTCTTTCGGGATAAAAACTACATTTGAAAATCAACGTTGGGAAAAATTTCAAATCAATCCACTAACATTCGACTAGTTTATTCGAGAACTGTGGAAACTAACGAATGGAATACCCGTAGAATAGAAAAAAATATTTTCATTCAATATTTACATACATGAGTTGTTTCATTAATATTGGAAACTGAACGTCCCTGAAGGATTAGGCAGGTGTGTATCCAGGGGTGGGCATAATTGATTGTTGAAGTCCCATGTAACATGCTAGTCTATTGGAGTACTAGCGTCAAACAACAAATGATTCCAATTAAGATTGGAATGTGTCAGTACATCGGTTTGTATACTACAATATGTAAGTAGGTAACCTAGGTTAGGTTACGTACATCTAAGTCATCTCGGTAGACATTTGTTCACAGCTCAACAACGTACAATCAACATTATACAAAATGTTCTGTGTCTTAGTATTTTTGGATATCACTTTCACAATTTGTAAGAAAACACCTAAACAATTAAAACGGATTTAACCAAAATGAAAATATTTAGTTTCACAACCCTACCGACGTGGGTTCATTGTGTGACGAATGATTTGAAAGTGAAACGAGTCATTGATGCTGTGACGTCACTTATGGGAGAATGGAACAAGAAAACGTAATATGTTTCGTCGACTCCAAATGGAATGGGACAAGGGCAGGAAGCAAGAGGTTGATAACTCTGCACAACAGCATGTCTGATGATTGGGTTAGGCATGGTATTAGTTTCCAGGTCACAATCAAAGACACTATCACTACTCTCAGTTTTCGCCTCAACATGCATAGGCTCCTCTTGTGAAGCAACAGTATGAAGTCCAGGTGACATTTTAGGGCTCGAAACACGTCTCTATGCCGATCGTATACAAGGATATTTTGATTTGCCTCAATTTTTTCAATGAATGCCGGTTATATTCACCATACAAAAAAGCAGTCATCGTGCTGGCTCACGGGTTCATTGCAGATCATTGCTGTTTCGTATCTTATTGTATTCTTTTTCTTATTTGTCCACAAACGTGGAAACTCGACGCAGGTTTTGCACACCTTTTGTGGAATCCAAGACTTATCCTTCATTTCCAATGTGAGACCAAAGTAAATTTTGTGAGCCTCAATTACGAACGCTGTCACATTATAACGGGTTTTCTGAACATAATAATATATTCTCCGCAAATGTAACAAAAATCATTCGAATTATTCACAAAGACTCTTCTTGACGATACATGTAATTTTTTAAAAAGAAAACTTATATTTGATTAATTATTCGCTTTGAAACCTTACATAGCGATTTTTAAGTGAAAGCTATAACTCGTAAACAAGAGCTGCTACAAATAAAAGGAGGGTATCTTTGGTGCAATTTTGTTGTGCAGTGTGTAATAGGCCTATAAGGGTCACTTATATACGTCGAATAATATACGCTCGTTTCCTTTTGAGAAGAACCGACAAGAATCTTCATGGTCTACGTTGGGGTCGGTTTCAGAACCGACAAGAATCTTCATGGTCTACGTTGGGGTCGGTTTCAGAACCGACAAGAATCTTCATGGTCTACGTTGGGGTCGGTTTCAGAACCGACAAGAATCTTCATGGTCTACGTTGGGGTCGGTTTCAGAACCGACAAGAATCTTCATGGTCTACGTTGGGGTCGGTTTCAGAACCGGCAAGAAACTTCATGGTCTACGTTGGGGTCTGGGGGACTGCCTCCACATCCCAGTAGTACATAAAACAACATACTTTATCCCTTCCTAATCGCTACTCCGTTGCATAATTTAGTTACTTCACCTTTATTTACAACTAAATTACGTAGTTAGTATTAATAGGAAACAACGAACCAACAAATTTGCGGTTTATAGCATTTTGATGGCTACTTGTACCGCGTCAAGTAACAATGGTTTGCGTACATACATCGTATAAGGTTAGTTGTTATTAGATGATTGCCGCCAAATGATCTTAACGCTAACAATACAATGACAGGACATCAATCATTGTGATTTGATGAGTTAACTATGACACAGAGGGAACTCTGACGGACCGACCAAGGATTAGATTGCACTTTATTGTAGCCTATTGACCTTTATTATAAACTAGGATTAAGCTGGTTTATTTAATGTTGAACTATGAAAGACTATAACAGCTAAACCAAACAGTATTAATTAGTGAAAATGGAATTGGTGAAACTTACAGGACAGACTTCAAACGATGAACAACACAGCACTCCACTACCCACACAAAACAATCACACGTATTTATTGTAGGGGAATATCCGAAAGAATATAACTAGCTGATGCCCGCGGATTCGTCCGCGTGGATGTCAGTTATCGCAACCAAAAGTAATCTTTCAACCCCTTCCAAACCTTTTTTGCATAAAAAAATAGTCTATGTCCTTTCTGAGGCTCTTTACTAGATATCTGTGTACAAAATTTAATTATTATCGGTTTAGTTGTTTTGGCGTGAAAGCGAGACAGACAGAGTTACTTTCGCATTTTTATAATATTAGTAAGGAAGTAAGAATTATGCTATTGGTTATATGCGTCATACAGCCTTAAAACATTATCATGTAAAAGGTTAAATGAACGCGCCACTTTTTCAGAAGTACTTATTTAAATTAAAGTTTCGCATACTGGCAGATACCCTGCTTGAAACTTGATTCGACAAAAAAGTTTATTGAAATGGAGGTACGGTGTGGCGTCATGACGTCATGGAGTCATGGCACAGAGCCAGCCGAGTCCTACTTAGTGTAGTACTATCTTCTGCCTTGACCTTCCGGCTTCGGGGAACTGTGGATCACATTGGGCTGCAGCTTGTTGCAAACAGATCCATTCTAACACTAGTTTCATAATTATGGTGCACGAGCTAATGGTTGCATTATCGGTCACAATTTTGATACTAATAGGTCTTTACTTACCTATGTAATTGCAGATTCTACAACCGATTCGACGTGTACGGACTTAACACTGCTTGCATAGACACGGTCCATTAATGGTTCAATCGTTTTCAATCTGGAAATTTTGAGTCGAAGAACGAGCCTCGCGGTTGGCCGGTTAACATTGTCGACAGCGACGAATTGAAGGCGATAGTGGAAGCGGATCCAACTCAATCTAAGGCTGAGCTTACTGCAGGCCTTGGAGTTAGTGTCAAAACAACATTGAGGCACTTGCGTCAAATTGGAAAGATAAAAAAGCTAGATAAGTGCGTGCCACGCGAACTAAGCGACCAACAGCGAGATTTACGCGTCGAAGCATGGATAGCACTACTGAATCTGGCAATACTGGCAATTTCATAGGTAAAGACCTATGAGCTTCGTCTGGTTATAGTTTTGCAATATTAGTGATTTTGGTTCGGATAGCTGTTCCTCCATACCGTATTATTGTTTAGTTAATCTAAAGATACAACGTTTTCTGTCTGATAAATTATAAGTGTGGCCAGAAAAATATAACTTTGACATGAATACTGAAAGTTCAGCTGCTATAAATTGTTGTAATTTCCTGGGAATTTATTATTTACGTAGTTCGCGTGGATTTATTGTGGTGTACGGTATTATATAGATACGGGTTGTTCTAAATATACCGTGGCCTCGACACAATGGGCTAAGAAGGAACATGGGTGGTTTTTAGTCAGTAGAAGTCTGACACTCCCTACCGCTCTGCCGAGAGCAGGAGGAGTAATTTGATGATTTCCCAAGTCCCTTTTTTTAGGTGTTATAGACATAGAGATACCCTTGTGAGTGTGTATCATTTTCATAGCAGAGGAATTACTTCAATTTAATTAAAAACCGATTGCTTTTTTAACCGACTTCTAAAAAAAAGAAGGAGGTTCTCAATTCGAATGTTTGTTTTTTTTATGTTTGTGCTATAACTCCGTCACTTGCAAACCGATTTGAAATAGTAGATTGTTACACTAGGGTCGAAAGGAATCAATTCCCATACGAGGTATTTAGACGCCCGAGCGAAGCGAGGGCGGCTATAGTCCGAGTAGGAATTGATGTCTTTCACCCGTGTTAAGCACTCTACTTTTCATTTCGAATACAAGGAAAGTAAAAAATAGTAGTTTTTCTAAAATTTTTATTGAAAATAATAACATGGTACCTATTTAAAATTAATTGAGAAATTTGAACAATTTGTGAAATTTAAAGTTACATTTTCGTTTGGAATATTTACGCTGTTTGATATGTTATGTCTTTGGCTGTGCTGAATTTCTGTAAAAGTAGGAGACTCCATTATTTGATTAGACGGTGGAATCCATGGCGCAGACTCCCTTAAAGTAGTTGGTTGAGGCGAAGTGGGGCGTTTTATAGTCTCAGTTAATTTGTTTGAAATTTTAGTTTTATTTTGGACAGAATCCTCAATGTAGCCTTCCGCGACTGTGCTGGATTTCCCATCCTCCATGTCTTTTTAACATTGTCAAGTTCACCCCAGAATCGGCTAATAGTGTCGCTGACGTTCTTCTGTAGCAATGCCCGGTATACTGTTCACAGTTTGGCAAATTCAAATATGTTGCTATTTGCTTCGGCATACCTGAGATTTTATTTTTACCGATCACTTGTTTATAGCATTTTCCCTTTTGGTAGTTGAGAAAAAAGCGATCCGTTTTTATGTCATTAGGTCTGATTTTTTGATATTTCTTTACTATTTGTGTAAACTCTTCTCGTACAACAAACGTACGCTCAATATTTGTTTTTGTTTTAGTTAATTTTACGAGTAATAACTGGCCGTGATTTTCAAAGTCGTTAATTGTTAAATTAGTGAGTTCACTGCTTCTGCAGGCGCCGCTTAAACCAAGTATTAATACCACCTGTGAAAAAAATAATTTCTTAATTAATACCTATTAATCTTTTAGGTATCTAACTATGTAAATAAAATAACAAGCAGAGATCTTTTACTCCAGAAATGTACGCCTATCTGATCTAACTCTTAATTTACCTACGCAATCTGGGTCAGTGTGTTTGATTGATAATATGATTGCCTCTTTTTATGCAAACCTATCCTATCTAAGTAGGTATCTTAACAGAGTCAAGTCGTTGGGATCGACATTTGATTTTAGAGTAAAAGACCTCCAACCTAGATAAACGTTTATAACTTACCTTCACTGCCAAATATATCTCGTCAGGGGCTTCATTTAAAAATGTTTCCACTTCGTAAGAGGTGAAAACCTTAGATTTTTTGGTCTTGAACCCCTGAGACTGTCTTTTCAAAAACGATGTTAGATTAAGGAATCTTTTCAAATCGACATTGTGTTTTACTTTTAGTGTACTCTTGAGCAATGAATACCTGCTCCATAGCGTAGAAGGCTTTACTTTTCCAGACAGTCCATTGAAGTATGTAAGAAATAGGTACACTTTCGGAAAATGATTTTATTTTCTTATCTGCTCGCCACTTCATAAAGTCATTGTATGTATTTAAGTATCTTTCCTTTGAAATTTCTGGCAAAAGATTTTCGATAACTGTATTGGCTTCGTCTATAACAGAATCTGGGGTCAACATTTCAGAATCACTTGAACTCATTTTTAATAAGCTATAACTACGTACTCTGTTCTATTACCGAGATTTCGATAACGCTTTAAGAGTTAGTATCCCGCCAAATTATATAGTCTATTTAAAATTTTAAATATGGAACACACCGCGTCCCTGCCGCGGGCGGACCCGCTTAGTTTATTTTTTTTAATTCATACTGGCTGTTTAAACACTCACAACACCGCAGCATTTTTTTGCGGCCGACCGCTGCACCAAATTTAGTTCTATTTTTAAAATTGCTTCCCTCCCTAGGGAGGGAAGCAATTACTATGAGTCTTTCCCGCCCTAAGGTGGGAAGTAGCATTTTCCACCCGCTACTCGGATCAAACCAACACTACTTTCCGAGTATGAGAAATGAAAAAATCTTTTTTTGTTGGAAAGGGTGTACTTCCGAAATGGTCCCATATTTTTTTTCTCGAAATCGGACAAGCGGTTTTTGAAAAATCAACAAAACTCAAAAAAACCGGCCAAGTGCGAGTCGGACTCGCGCACCGAGGGTTCCGTACAAAGGTATTATAGACCTGAGTATTTGGTATGAATTTCAATTTAATACCTCTACGCGTTTATGAGGAAATGGGTAGTAAGTTTAAAATTATTAAAAAAAATATATATTATGTGATGTAACTAAAAATTTATGGTTTTCGTAATTTTTCCTTTATCTATGCTATAAGACGTTGCTTCGTACCAAATTTCAAGATTCTGAGTTCACGGGAAGCACCCTGTAGGTTTTGATTCCCTTGCAAGTGTCGAAAATTTGCGGCATAAACGGCTGTATCTTTTGATTGCGTTGGCTTAGAAGTTTGATTTTTTCACAGCTTCAAGGGACAGTAGACCTGAGTAATTGATATAAATTTCAGCTTCATACCTCCACGCGATCCTGAGAAAAAGGGTCTTGACAGACGGACGGACGGACAGAGGGACAACAAAGTGATCCTATAAGGGTTCCGTTTTTTCCTTTTGAGGTACGGAACCCTAAAAAAAACTACATTGTCCACATTATGACTCATGAACATGTGAACTTACATGTGAACCACTAAAAAGTGAAAAATAAAAACTTTTTAACAAAAAATAAAACCGACTTCAAAAAAAAAACACGAAAAAGTGAAAAATAAACTTTAGAAGAAAAATCAGTTTCTGAAGTCGGTGGCAAAAAAAACTTTTTTACAAAAAATAAAACCGACTTCGACAAAAATAAAACACAAAAAAGTGAAAAATAAAAATCAGCTTCTGAAGTCGGTCACTTTGTTTGTTTGATTTCATGTTTTTGCCACCGACTTCAGAAGCTGATTTTTATTTTTCACTTTTTTGTGTTTTATTTTTGTCGAAGTCGGTTTTATTTTTTGTAAAAAAGTTTTTATTTTTCACTTTTTAGTGGTTCACATGTGCTTACCCCTTCACAACGTACCGGCGTGATGTTATGTTATGAACTGGTGTAAACAATAGAAAGACATGAGATTTCAGCAATCCCAGTCCATTTGCTATCATATAATGATGAGTTCCGTTGTCTATCTCCGAAGATCTTCATCAGATGTTCACCAAATAGTTTTTATAACCTTTGTAGTGAGTACAGGCGTGATATTATGTTATGTGATGGCGTAAACAATGCTTAGATATGCTATAGCAACAATCGCGGTTAATCTGCTGTTATTTATTGAAGAGTTCCCCCGATTTCTACAAGATCCCATCATCAGATATTGAAATGGTGACAATGGGACCACACGGGAAGCACCAGCTTTCAATTGAAAAAAGAATCATGAAAATCAGTTCACCCAGTCGCAAGTTATGAGTGAACAAACATAAAAAAAAAAAAAAAAAATATACAGTCGAATTGATAACCTCCTCCTTTTTTTGAAGTCGGTTAAAAATGAAATCAAACAAACAAAAGTCATCGACTTCAGAAACTAATTTTTCTTCTAAAGTTTATTTTTCACTTTTTCGTGTTTTTTTTTTTCGATTAACTTTTTAATTGGAACATAGAACAAAGTGTATTCATGTGAGGATTGTAATTGACTATGCATTGGCAACCAAACCTGCGTACACCTTCTGCCAACAAAAATCGGCCAAATGCATGTCGGACCTCGCACAATGTAGGGTTCCGTAGTTGCCCTAAAATATGTGGACTTAAATTACTAAACGATTAACCTCCTTTCCTAATACCAGCCTCCAAACGATGATTAGTATTGTGATACTAAAACAAACTTACATTTGCAGTTTTAAAACCTGTCACTACCCCTGTACCCATGACATTATGTTTAACCCTTAATTCGAATTTGTCCGAGCCAAAAATACAAAAATACATTTTATAAGTTGGTCAGCTATTACTCGTAAACTTGGTAAGCATAATTAGCAGTGAGAGTTTTCTTTTTAATTTCGTGCTATATACTTACTGCCTCCATGATTTTTTCATACACCCGAACACAACCGTTTAGCAGGTAAATGGGGGGAGCACTGGAGTCTAACAAATATTGGCTCTTTAAAGCTTAATACGAGTACTTCCAATAGAATCCCCTAATCGAAAAGTATTTAAAAAAACTCGCAATAATTTTTAAAGACATGGCAACAACAATCCACACCATGGGTTTCGACAAAAAAAGCATCATCAAATTTTTTTGTGATAAAATATTTTGTAAATGTTATTTCTAGGAATGAATAAATTTATAATGATCAATTAAAAAAAAAGCATCATCACTTTACGTGTACCGGAGGAGATACTCTGAAACATTATTTTTCGTGATTTTGTTTTACAAGTTTGTTCGCAGGTTTCTAGCACTACGAGAGGGTAAGAGAGCTATAGTGCAGACAGACAGATGGAAATGGCGAAACTATAAGGGTTCCTTGGTCACTACGGAACCCTAAAAAAACGACCATTGGTAAAAAACAAATTGAAACAAACTGCTACAAATGCGCGAGTGATGAAAGCGACGAGCGGGGTGGATTACACATTTTTTCGAGTTGTACGGTCATTTTAATCGTCTCGTAGTTTATAAATATGGAGCCAACATAGTTTAAAAATAAAATGTAAAAAAAAAACAATAATTATATTGTTCACTTTTAGACAATGTTGTACTTAATTTATTTTAGGGATTTTTTTATTTCAGCGATCTAAATAAGCAATTTTGAGCATTTTTTTAAGGTTTAGAAAAATAATGTATCATCAAAAAGAAAAACATGGGGGCGTACAAGTAGTTAAAATTTATTATTCTGTAAAAAATCATAGCTGTATGGTCAATAACAAGAAAGAAAACAGGCGAGAGCGTTTCTATTCAGAAAAGACCTCCCGCATTTCCTCTTAAGCAGTTGGCTTTGGCTGACGATAGTGGCGATAACCTATCAATCAGTTTGGCCATCAGCCG
This sequence comes from Diarsia dahlii, assembly GCA_949775195.1. Lineage (NCBI taxonomy): Eukaryota > Metazoa > Arthropoda > Insecta > Lepidoptera > Noctuidae > Diarsia > Diarsia dahlii. Next base: position 33,874,891 of record OX459189.1, on the reverse strand, counting down.
TTGACCTTTAGTCAGACACTAAGATTTGTGAAAAGACAAAACCTCACTTGTTAGTCTATCATAGATGACTTTTATTCTATTGCCAAAGCCTTGTTTATTGAATATCTTTAAGAAGTGAATATTTTTCTTAGTTTACAATCTCGTTGGTTGTAATACCATTTTCATACTAAAGAAGAATTTAATTCAGTGATGTCGTATAAGTGATCGCGGCAGCAGACAGTCTCCGAGCAATTTAAACTTTGCTGCACTTTGATAGAGTTCGTACTGGTTCGTACAGCCACGTAGAGGTGCACTCATGCACTGTCTCTAAACACTTTGTAACACATTCTTTTCAAATAGGTTAGCTCCGAACCTGATTTACTCAAGGCCTTTACTTGCCGAGGTTGGTCTTTGGATAGGTGACCAATTCAGCTTCAGCCCGTTATACTTACGACTGCAACATAATTGGGAAAAGGCCGGCAAGCAGTTCATTCTTCATTTAAATATTGAATTCACCACCGTCCTTATCTCCTTACCAAACTAAAAACAAATTAAGCAAGTGACTGGTTAATACGAGACTTGCTCAAACCTGCTAACCCCCAGAGATTATAAATGGTCAGACATGCAATATTAACAGACGTAGGGGGACGGGGCAGGATGGCATCGGGTGATCGAACCAATTCCGCTGAATGCTCCCCACGAGTCATTTCAACTTATAATGATTTAGGTAGCTAGCGAGATTCGTTTGTCAATTGCGGTTTTAAATGGGTACAGTAATAGGGGATCAGACTGGGTCAAAATAATATGATTCTGTTTAGTCCGTAAGTTAGTCAGGGCTGTCCAAACAAAGGCCCGCGGGCCGCATGCGGCCCGCGGCTTGTTTTCATGCGGCCCGCGACACACATTTTAATCTAAAAATAGTTTTGGACACAAATAGTTTGGATAATAATTATTATTCGTTGTCAAAACATGTACTCAATACTTGGTATAATTATTTATCTTCAGTCTTGCAACATTCCATTCGCATGATCACTTAAAAGTGAAGCTACTTTTACTATTATTGGGGGAATTCCCGGAAAGTATTTTGTTTTTGTCGAGTGAGGATTTGCTGTTGACCCGGTTGACCGTATTAGTTAAGTTTGTGCTTCCACTTAGTTCGTATCGGAACTTCTTACTTACACCGCTTTGAATTTTACACATTGTAATAAGTAATTAGCAGCAGTTTTAAAAAAAAAACCTTAACTAACTGCATTATGTCTACGAAGAAGCGAAAATTAAGTGATGAACATCGAGTATTTAATGAGAGGTGGGAACTTGACTATTTTATATGCAACAACAATAATAAAATTCAGTGTATGATTTGTAGGTATGCTTGACAACTGAAAATATTTTTCTGGCCCTCGAGCTTTTGTATGAAATTTAATTAGCCCGCGAAGGTGTATAGTTTGGACAGCCCTGAGTTAGATTATCGAAAAATATTGAATACGTGTTTTTTGTTTTATCAAATCAATAAAAAATGACGAAGATAAAACGCGTCAAAGATCTTGGAGTGGGGCTTGAAACGTCACTTGTGTCGTCAAAATGTACTATCATATGACGTCACACGAGTTTTCGAAGCACTGTATCGTCTTAATTTTAAGTTTACGTGAAAAAGGAAAAAATACGTGTCCAATAATTTTTGGAAATCTATCTGACGGACTAATTAGTTTTTTTTTGTCCGATCCCCTATTATGATTTTACTGTGTTGATTGTAATTTGTGTTTAGTCCTTTTGATTTTAGGTAAAGTGTAAAGACAACGTTTAAATGAAAATAGAAGTGTCTTGCAACAAAAAGACAATGTACCTATGCAAGCCACGTCTGTAGAACAATGTACCTATGCAAGCCAACATTTTGAGAAAGGTGGGTCAGTGTCAAAAAGGGCGACATAAGAAACGCTACCAAAATGACTTGTGGCGTTGTGATTGAAGGCTGATTAGAGATACTACAAACATGTGCCTAAGAGCTCAGTTCGTAGCATAGCAAAGCATAGAGGACAATTATTCAATTTTATCTTAAAGAGATTGATTTATAATATTGTATTTGCTGTCATTTTGTTTCACAGCTTCCCATAGCCTATACCTATTATTTTAAGATTCTATCAGGGTACTGGGTAGCTGAACAAGTATTTACTGACCTACAAGTTGACTAGCGGATGTCAACTTGTAGCTCAGTATTACTTGTTAGGCTGTTGTACAAATGAAATACGCTTCACGAACGATGCCAGTCAACTGTCCTCTCTGCACCACCTTTATCACATACATATGATTGCCTTCTAAGAGATATAATTCTAAATGAACCGCAAAAGTAGTATTTAATTACTTGAAGAGCAAACCAAACACTCAAACTTAATTAAAAAGCGAGAAAAAGTCACAGACGACGAACATGAATAAAACGTGACAAGTAACAATCGTACTTTACTTTGAACATGAACTCTCTTCAATGCCTACATCGTGAATAAAAGTGTGTATTGCAGCTTTATAGAAAGAATGGTGAGTCGAGTACTAGAAGCAATAACTTCGATTGGCCCAGGTCGTGGCTTCGAACCCAGGTCGTGGCTTCGAACCCAGCTCGTGGCTTCGAACCCACGCAAGTACATCACGTTGTGTTAAATTATCCAATGTCAAGTGTTTGATGGTGCAATATCGTGAGCCAACTGGCGTGTTGTAGAAGCAAACATTCTATTATAATATGTGACATGTCCTAACCCTTTCTGAGCTGGTGATGTCGACTATGGTTCACTCATCTCATAAATAAGAGGTCTAATAGTAAGTCTGTACGTAAGCTACAAAACAACAACACTTTACTGCTGAATTGCGATCAAAGCTAATTGTTTCATACAATCGTTTAACCACCATTTTCGCGCTTCGAATGCTTCCTTGTTATTAAACAAACAACATTCACCCCAATACGAGACCTGTGCGCCAACAATAAAGGTTAAAATTGCATGACTGTTGACGGTGGCCACGTGTACAGTTGTCACAAGTTACAAAACGCTAGTTTTATTTCCATTGAGACAATGAATGTTACAGGGATTGCAGTCATTGATATACAACGAGCAATGATACACCCCTCGAATTTAAATAATCGATTTGAGCATAATTAAATTGGTAGCAAACGACTTACGTACTTTAACGAAAACCGCGCTTGATCGCAAGGAAAAGTTTTTAAAGTTAAGTTGTAAAATTTAAATCGCACGTAAAAATGTCTGAAGTTTGAATTTCAATGTCTTCGTAATTAATAGGATATGAGTTAAAAGATATTGCAATAGCGAGAAAACATTTTAATCATAAGTAGTACTTATTGATATTGAAAAACAAACAAAAGACCCTTCCAATGGAATAAAAATGAGACGAAGCTTTTTTAATCTTCGGTCGTATTTTTAATCGAAGTCGTAGCGTTCTTCTCTTTTCTTAGTCGCAGGTATTGGAGACGGCAACATCGAGAAACAACAAGACGGTGCCTTCAGACCAAGAAATCATTCCGAGTCGGAAGTCAGACAGATTTTTATTTAACAGAAATGACAGCTATTCTAATTACTATCTGACATTTACGACCCCTGCCTAATGGAAAAAGAGTTGGACTCACAAACAAATCTTGAACATTCAATAAGTTCAGACGGAAATGGAATTTAAGTTTTAAAGTTAAGAGTATTTTCAGTTTGTTGAAAGATTTTAATAACCTTTCCGTTTCAGTCCGCTGCAGTCGCGGAATTAATAATATCAAATATGGCTTTCTTTCAGAGTTGTAATAAATTCAAAGCTTTACGTTCGTGTCGCGGAACGCTTTGCAGGTAATATATTATGTTACCTCTGGGAGTAAAGTTTAATTGCTAGGAAACTAAAGGAAACCGGTATGCAAGAGTTTAATGTAATACTGAACTGGGAATAATATTAGTAATGAAATCTGGCTTGCAAAGCGAATGCTGGGAGTTTTATTTTGTTGATGACTGGAATTGTATAGAACCATTAAACGTATTATTAAATTACACGCTGAGTTCACTCAGTAGGTAATTATTTGAGAAATACCAAAAATGTGACACCAATTAAATCGCTTTCATGAATTTCGCATCCAAACATTACGATTGAACGTCCTTTAATCCGAATGCAAAGTAAAATAAATGCCAAAAATAATATTGAACAAATTATTGGTCTGTGAAATATTGATTTCATCCTTTCATGATTATCATCATCATTTCAGCCGAAAGACGTCCACTGCTGGACATAGGCCTCCTACCATAATCGCCACGCTTGGCAGGCGGGTTGGCGATCGCAGTACGGTCGATACAAAAAGCACAGAGAACGCTGCTGCCCATTCTCTGGTACATCCCTTAGTCGCCTCTTACGACACCCACGGGAAGATAGGGGATGGTGCTATTCTTTTTCGTCCGACACCATACGGAACCTTTCATGATAGTTCAAATATTTCATGAGATAATTATTCTGATATTTTATTAATTTTTTGGCTTAATAATAATAACTGCCGCTCGGGGCGAATCTTTATTAATTAGGTTGCTCCGTGGTTGGGTGACAATCATTACATACCGAGTTTTTTTACGTGCTTAGGAAAACACGCGAAGGCGTTGGTCCCGGCTGGCAAAAAAGTGAAAGTCTGTCAAGAGCTTATGGTACCTCAAACGCGAGTTTTATAATGCGTAAAAGTATATGATTCACTGCAGTAAACAACATCAGAAAAATATATGATATTCTTCAGGATATATGCTAGTGCCATAGTGTTGTGAAAACATAATACAACTAACTTTGCTCGATAGAAAAAAATCGCGAAGATACCTCTAAAAATTTCTTTTAACGAGTAAAAACCATACTAAAATACATGTCATCGTTCTGATTTTTTTGCCAAATATTTCTACAAGCAACATACTAAAGTCATAGTGTTTTACTTTTTTAGTCCAATCAATAGTTTTTTTGTAAATCGCAAAATACCACTAATTTCGCACTATTCGGCCGCAGCGAAAGACGTAACAACCGCTTCGTAGTGCAAGCTGATTAGAACTTTATTCTAACAGTATTTCAAGCGAAGTTTGAACCACCACAAATAGGGTTGCTAATCTGAGGTAGCATACGCTCTTAACCAGTCTTACCAAACGGTTTAGGTCAGATAAGTAGGCGCTCCGTGTAAAATACGGGTATCCAGCTGCATCCGGTAAGACTTGACTAAACCTAGAATAGTTTAGAAAAGACTAAGATGATTAGATTTTTTTCTAGATTGTGAGTCAACTTACTTAATGACACTCACTAAATTGAAAACACACTAGTTGATGCAATCATTGTCGAAGTTCAATCCCCACACAACAGCCACGAAAGGCAGTATTCAATCGTAATCTTATTATTAAGAAGCCACAGACTTACTAATCCGCATAGCTAATCCGTTTATTTGATCCAGTACGAGCACTCCGCGCTATCTATCGGAGTTAGCTATTATAATATTCGTGTGCTGAATGATAAAACTGTTGTTTGATGCGGAAGTGATGTAATGTGCCGTAAATATGCGCAACGTACGGCTATTAATATCTAGTGGGAGTGCGAAAGCCTGTCTGTCTGTTTGCTTCCATTTCATAACTCCACTAGAAAGCACTTGATATATTGATTATATTTTTGCTGAAACGCATTCATTTTATCATCGCTTAAATTCAAATATGATTTAGAACAAAAGTTTTGTAGTTCATCGGAATGTTATTTATTCATAGAGTGTGCAGTTTAGCGTGTTTAGCGAACAAGAGAATTGAAATTCGCCAAATGATATCAATTTATGGCCTCGACGTACTCATCGTCCTAACACTAGTGCATCTTTAGCTAACACTGACCGATGAGCACTACACTGATATAATAATAATATATTAAATTTGTTAAGATATTGAATAAAGGGAATAATAATAATAATTCTTTATTGACATAATAGTTTACAGAATTTTTTGAAGTCTCTGACTCCTAAACTAGGTTTTTTTTTTTTATTTTTTTTTTTTATTGTTCACAAATTTAGGGTACACATTTTTGGTAATTCACAATTTACTCGCCAAACTTAACAGTTTGTTGGCGAGAGGCGCCTGTTTTTAAATACAGTTTTTAACAATTAATCTAGTGAACAGATAACCTTATAACCTAAGTAACTTACAAATAACTACAAAAATAAATAAACAAGGACGGAAATTTATTTCTCGGCAACGGCTGAATCCTCGTTACCGAGCAATAAATTCCTCAGTCTTGTTTTCACCAAACCTTTACTTAACTTAGGGCTGTGTCTCAGCATGTCTATTTTATTGAATACTTTCGGCACTAAGTATTTAGAAGTTCTTTCCCCATAATAATTTGTTGCTTTTGGCTGGACAAGTTTTTTTTCTCTTACACTTCTAGTGTTAAATTTATTTTTCATAGGAACTTAGGAATTTAGTTTTAGTTTAATTTAATTTAGTTTTCTAGAACTAAATAGGAATTTAGTTCCTATGAAAAATAAATTTAACACTAGAAGTGTAAGAGAAAAAAAACTTGTCCAGCCAAAAGCAACAAATTATTATTGGGAAAGAACTTCTAAATACTTAGTGCCGAAAGTATTCAATAAAATAGACATGCTGAGACACAGCCCTAAGTTAAGTAAAGGTTTGGTGAAAACAAGACTGAGGAATTTATTGCTCGGTAACGAGGATTCAGCCGTTGCCGAGAAATAAATTTCCGTCCTTGTTTATTTATTTTTGTAGTTATTTGTAAGTTACTTAGGTTATAAGGTTATCTGTTCACTAGATTAATTGTTAAAAACTGTATTTAAAAACAGGCGCCTCTCGCCAACAAACTGTTAAGTTTGGCGAGTAAATTGTGAATTACCAAAAATGTGTACCCTAAATTTGTGAACAATAAAAAAAAAAATAAAAAAAAAAAAACCTAGTTTAGGAGTCAGAGACTTCAAAAAATTCTGTAAACTATTATGTCAATAAAGAATTATTATTATTATTCCCTTTATTCAATATCTTAACAAATTTAATATATTATTATTATATCAGTGTAGTGCTCATCGGTCAGTGTTAGCTAAAGATGCACTAGTGTTAGGACGATGAGTACGTCGAGGCCATAAATTGATATCATTTGGCGAATTTCAATTCTCTTGTTCGCTAAACACGCTAAACTGCACACTCTATGAATAAATAACATTCCGATGAACTACAAAACTTTTGTTCTAAATCATATTTGAATTTAAGCGATGATAAAATGAATGCGTTTCAGCAAAAATATAATCAATATATCAAGTGCTTTCTAGTGGAGTTATGAAATGGAAGCAAACAGACAGACAGGCTTTCGCACTCCCACTAGATATTAATAGCCGTACGTTGCGCATATTTACGGCACATTACATCACTTCCGCATCAAACAACAGTTTTATCATTCAGCACACGAATATTATAATAGCTAACTCCGATAGATAGCGCGGAGTGCTCGTACTGGATCAAATAAACGGATTAGCTATGCGGATTAGTAAGTCTGTGGCTTCTTAATAATAAGATTACGATTGAATACTGCCTTTCGTGGCTGTTGTGTGGGGATTGAACTTCGACAATGATTGCATCAACTAGTGTGTTTTCAATTTAGTGAGTGTCATTAAGTAAGTTGACTCACAATCTAGAAAAAAAATCTAATCATCTTAGTCTTTTCTAAACTATTCTAGGTTTAGTCAAGTCTTACCGGATGCAGCTGGATACCCGTATTTTACACGGAGCGCCTACTTATCTGACCTAAACCGTTTGGTAAGACTGGTTAAGAGCGTATGCTACCTCAGATTAGCAACCCTATTTGTGGTGGTTCAAACTTCGCTTGAAATACTGTTAGAATAAAGTTCTAATCAGCTTGCACTACGAAGCGGTTGTTACGTCTTTCGCTGCGGCCGAATAGTGCGAAATTAGTGGTATTTTGCGATTTACAAAAAAACTATTGATTGGACTAAAAAAGTAAAACACTATGACTTTAGTATGTTGCTTGTAGAAATATTTGGCAAAAAAATCAGAACGATGACATGTATTTTAGTATGGTTTTTACTCGTTAAAAGAAATTTTTAGAGGTATCTTCGCGATTTTTTTCTATCGAGCAAAGTTAGTTGTATTATGTTTTCACAACACTATGGCACTAGCATATATCCTGAAGAATATCATATATTTTTCTGATGTTGTTTACTGCAGTGAATCATATACTTTTACGCATTATAAAACTCGCGTTTGAGGTACCATAAGCTCTTGACAGACTTTCACTTTTTTGCCAGCCGGGACCAACGCCTTCGCGTGTTTTCCTAAGCACGTAAAAAAACTCGGTATGTAATGATTGTCACCCAACCACGGAGCAACCTAATTAATAAAGATTCGCCCCGAGCGGCAGTTATTATTATTAAGCCAAAAAATTAATAAAATATCAGAATAATTATCTCATGAAATATTTGAACTATCATGAAAGGTTCCGTATGGTGTCGGACGAAAAAGAATAGCACCATCCCCTATCTTCCCGTGGGTGTCGTAAGAGGCGACTAAGGGATGTACCAGAGAATGGGCAGCAGCGTTCTCTGTGCTTTTTGTATCGACCGTACTGCGATCGCCAACCCGCCTGCCAAGCGTGGCGATTATGGTAGGAGGCCTATGTCCAGCAGTGGACGTCTTTCGGCTGAAATGATGATGATAATCATGAAAGGATGAAATCAATATTTCACAGACCAATAATTTGTTCAATATTATTTTTGGCATTTATTTTACTTTGCATTCGGATTAAAGGACGTTCAATCGTAATGTTTGGATGCGAAATTCATGAAAGCGATTTAATTGGTGTCACATTTTTGGTATTTCTCAAATAATTACCTACTGAGTGAACTATAGCATCGTTTTTAGCAAAGACCGCTGCGCTCTTTCCAGGCGTATGAGATGCGTTTTACATGCACCTCCCCAAACCCCATATACAGTAACCAATAACTGATTGTGCTAATGCATAATAAACCAATCGTAGAAGATCGCTGTCAGCAACGTACCTCAATTTTTTAAAAACCCATGTAAGCTTCCTGACTCGTGACGAAACCAGCTCGATATGTGGTTGCCAGGATATTTTCTCATCCAACAGAACCCCTAGGTACCTAACCATCTTAGATTTTGTCAGACTTGTACACGCGCACTGTTTAGTGAAAGGAGATTTAGAGATAGCCTAAAGAATAGGATTTGATGGACTTTGACGAGCATAAATTCTCTTTGGCCTATACAAAGAAAATATCCGCGTCAAAAGTGGTTATTCCTTCCCATATGTACCGCAGTCACAATGTCAGTTTTCCCGCATATTGCAATAATTTGTCCGTCATTGTTTGATATACAAGGTCTACAATTACTGCCATTCAGTTCACGATGGTCAAAGAGCGAAAATTCTCTGTCGGTGTCAAACGTGGGAAGCGCCAGTTGTCAAATAAAAATTGTCGCGTCCTTCAGGCGGCATGTATGTAGTTTGTTACACCGCCCAGCAGTTGTCACCTGTGATTTACGTAACTGAGGACAATCATGTGGTTTGTTGTCATGTGCTAGTGGTTGGGAATATTGAGATCAATAGCATACGTATAGTTAACTAGTACCAACGTGTGAAGTGATCTCAACAACACAAACACTATGCGATGCCATCATAATATTATCTCATATTTGGAATATCATCGCGCAGTGTGACATCCAGTCTTGCCAAGGGACCCAGTACTAACTGGGTTTTAGAGGTCAGACAGGCAGTCACTCCATGTAAATACAGGTTTTCAGCTGCATCCGGTTAGACTGGAAGCCGACCTAGACATAGTTGGGAAAGGCTAGACAGATGGATGATACGACATCAGTCTATGAAATACAGATTCTCAAACTAATTCTTTCTCACATTGTTTGGATCGCAACATAATTTGATTAGCCTATTTACTAATCTACGGTAATAACATTGGAACATACATGACCTACATATAAACATACATGTATCATTATTAAGTCGTTAATTACATCAATGTTACTCAGACACACACTAAGTGATTGATATCATCTTATGATTGATCAAATCTACATATTAATTAACTGCATTTAGGTAAACACTACTTACCTACTATCTAATACTACTTATGTGTGTCTGTATGTTTGAGTCGATAGTTAAGCTTGCATACACTAAGGTAAATAAGATGCGATGCAGATTGGTCAATGCTTCCGCACATTTCAGTTCATATTAATTTATCGTTTGAGGTTACCACAGATTCACGGAATTATTAATACGAATAAAGTTCATACTTGTTTTAGTTGTTTTGTAATTAAAACCAAGTGTTTTTATGTGAATATTGCCTAGTAGGGGAGAGCGGGGCTGAACGTGCCGATTTTGACAAATCCTTATATGATTCGGATAAAACAAGTACTATGTCTGAAAGTAGTGGTTCATCCTAAGCCAAATTTAGTCTATAATACGAATTTACCTACAGATTTTGCACATTTTTCATAGTTTTTAAGAAGAAGTGTTTTTTTTACACAGCGGCGGCAAGGCACTACCAACCCCACTTTGGGGCAAGTTGTGCCGTAGCTGGGGTCGGTTGTGCCGTTGATAATACTAGGTGTTTTACATAAATCAAAATTAATTTAGAATTTAAAAGACATCAATTTTATAATAATATATTTATTTGTTATAATTTTTACTATAAATCAACAGTTTCTAAGTATTATAATTAAAAAAAAACAAATTACCCTTACTTATGTAATTATTTCAAACTTAAAAACATATTTTAAATCAAAGTTTGTACTTATTTTTATGCGAATGCGATCAATTATTAAAAATGCGAATGAGATCAATATTTTTTTTTAAAATATCAGTCTCTAAGGACTATATTACAAAATATCATATAGATTTCACAACCAACCCCTAAGTCGGGGTTGGTTGTGCCGCGGCACAATCAGCCCCACATGAACGGCACATTTTACCCCGTGAGCGAGAGTTTGAAATTTTGTCTCACATATAAAAATCACTCTGCTCAAAGCATTAAAATTATACTGCATAGCAAACTAGGATAAATAACAAACATTTTACTAAAACTCTCATATAAAAAGCACGAAAAAAGCTAGCTTGCGACCAAAAAGTATCGAAACGAAAATATTTACTGACGTGGCGCTGGACGACCCTCACATGCACTGCCACTCGGTCCGCGTAGCAGACGCAACTAAAATTGCAGCCGCGCGTGCCCGACTGTTAGGCATTACGCGACACAATACGATCGTGTATCTACCTCTTTTTGTTTTCGAGATATTCGCGTCGGCACAATTTACCCCCGGCACTTTTAGCCCCGCTCTCCCCTACAGTTTAACTTAAAACGGACATTTGCATTTCGCATGCTAACTACTCTTTAGAGGCCAACCGGAGTAAAACGCGAGTTTTATATTGCGTAAAAGTATATTGTGATTCACTGCAGTAAACAAAATCAGAAAAATATATGATATTCTTCAGAATATATGCTAGTGCCATAGTGTGTTGAAAACATAATACAACTAACTTTGCTCAATAGAAAAAAATCACGAAGATACCTCTAAAAATTTCTTTTAACGAGTAAAAACCATACTAAAATACATGTCATCGTTCTGATTTTTTGCCAAATAATTCTTCAAGCAACATACTAAAATCATAGTGCTTAACTTTTTTAGTCCAATCAATAGTTATTTTTTTTGTAAATCGCAAAAAAACACTCATTTCGCACTAAAAGACGTAACAACCGCTTTGTAGTGCAAGCTGATTAGAACTTTATTATAACAGTACCTATTTCAAACGAAGTTTGAACCACCACAAATAGAGTTGCTAATTTGAGGAAGTATAGGCCCTTAATGAAGGATACGGACTCTTGCGAGTGGTACCTACGTGAATCGAAATTACATGAAAACTTGAAGTAAAATGAAAACGGCACTCTTCTGAGATTGAAACTGAAAGCAATAATCCGCTTTTCCAGCATTTTGGAGAATGACGATGTTATAGCACTCAGGAAAGTTTGTAGCATCCAGCGCAGTACTTGGGAGTAGCAAGTCAAGCAATTCTTTTGTAAAAGATAAAATCCTCTATTTGTTACAAAAGACACACTAGACAGCGTTCATGTGATCGTAAACGGAACGCTTCAGACTTGTTTGAAATACTTTAAAACGGTTTTCAAAACTCCTTCTAAACATTCCGTTGCGTGCGACAACGAGACTTTTTATAAGCGCAAATACGCACTTCCATTAGGCGATAAATAGTCGCGCTCGACGCAGTGTTCGCACGGTGGAAGTTTTATGATCCCCATCGACAACATGTCTAAGACAACAATGCTCTAAGTTAGTGAATCATAAATGAGATAGTCTGGAGAACACCTTCACCTTCGTGCAAGTCAGACAATATTGTGCTAACAATAACATAAGCTCCTTGCGAGTCTGTAGCCCTGGTACGCTTAGTGCCGCCAACCTCTTACATTACCCTAACAATACCAGTTCAAATATTATTGTAAAGGTTTCAATACTTTCATCTTACGCAAACATCGTAAAATGTATTGAAAATATTTTATTACCATTTCTTATTTTTCGGTATCTAAAAAGATTCTTATCTAAGGGCCAATTAGTTTTTTTTTATAAGTAGGTATGGTAATTCGTTCTCATTAGTTAGTAAGTTGTTTGATAAATATAACATAACATCACACCTGTAATCCCCGAATTATCTGGCAGAGGTTTAGCTATAGTAGGTACGCCCACATTTTGCCAATTTTTTTTTTTTTTTTTTAAACGTTTCCCCACACTAGGAATTTCTCCTGTATCGTGGGTGCGTTCACAAACATAGAAAGTCACATACACAAATACCCAGACCCGAAACAACTATCTGCAGGCCATACAAATATTTGTTCCGTGCGGGGATCGAACCCGCGACACGCAGCGCAGCAGTCCAATCGCTTAGCCACTGCGCTAACCGTGCCGTCAAATTATGTTTAACACTCAAGTAATAGCGGACGAAATCAAGGTCCCGTGCCTACTACTGAAAAATTCCCGATGGAAACCCAATAACACTTTGCTTGAGCCGAAAATCGGACCCCATTGAGCATGGGCATGGGGTCCGATTCACCAACGAGGCGTATAGTTGTTTCGTTGTGGCAGTCGAGGTACCATCGAGAAATATGTACTGTTTGATCGATATTAGAGTAGTAAAGAAATATTTAGGAATACCGGTATTTTTGCTAAGATAATATAATAATAATAATAATAATAATATTCCACAACTATCACACAACGCCATCTAGTCCCAAGCTAAGCAGAGCTTGTGTTATGGGTACTAGACAACTGATAAACATACTTATATATTTCTAAATACATACATATTATAGACTAGCTGATACCCGCGACTTCGTTCACGTGGAAATTTTGATGTGTGACTGTCTCGTTGATCGAGTGGTCTCAAGTGCAACTACTGAGGATGAGGTCCGAGGTTTGATTGCAAAGTGTTTTCGCAGTAGAGGCCACGGAGCGTGGTTTTCGTGCCAGGTCGATGGCAATATTATATCTATAGACATCAAACGCCCCCTATTACATGGCGCTTGAACATTACTGGCAAAATGTGGGTTTACGATTAGGTACACCACTGCCTAACTCTTTCGGGATCTTCTGTTGGCACTGGATGGGAAAACTCTTCGGAAAGTGGAATTTTCGCATCTACATCTAATTCTAGGCGACTCTCTCCTGTTTAAAGCAGCTTATTTGCAAAGACATCTGTTCCATGGCCAATCGCAGTTTTTTGGTGATGTTGCAAGTTGGGGTAAGATTCGACGGCAATTTGTAAACGGAAAGTGCAATCTGGCCATTGTTAGGCAAAGTTGCGGCAATGCCCAAGGCAGCCACAGCCGATAAGACGGCACGGTTGGCGCAGTGCCTCGGCGTTTGACTGTGGCGCTGCATGTCCTGTATTCGATTTCCACACTGAACAATAGTACATTACTGCAGAATCCAGTAAATAAGCCTTCCTGGCCAAGTATGAGTTAACCGGACCGAACCGCAGGTGAGGTCTGGTTATATACGAGGCCAGGATGGCTTTCTTACTGGTTGAGGTTTGTATAATGCTTTTCTCAAAAATTAAAGAAAGTTTAACAACAAATTCGTTTAATTAATATTGAAAGTTACATTAATATGTGAAAAACACAATAGCACTTTTTGGCCGACCCGGGAATCGAACCCAGGACCTCACGCTCTGCAGTCGAGCTTGCGACCACTAGACCAACGAGGCAGTTTAGGAAACAACTTTAGAAAAAACTTTTTAATAAACTGAAATGACTAAATACAATCATAAAATCCCACACTATACTTCTACAACATTACTAAGTATAAAATGGCTGTTTAAGGTTCCAAAAATATATGTATCTCATAAAATGTCATACCAAAAAGAGAGATACATATATATTTGGAACCTCCCTTCTATAACCATGTTATAATGGCTAAACTCTAATCTGTGTCTGGTACTATGTTTTTTTTTCTAAACAGATCTAAAGAGGATGACCTAGTGTCCAGTAAGTAAATTACATACTTACTTACTGGACAGTAGGAGATTCCAAGTTTAAAATCACGCTTCTTAGTGGACAGTTGTGAATAAGTCTCCGGTAAAGTTCACTTTCTGGATACTTTTTAGAGATGTTATGGCAACATTACATACCATTTTTGAGAAAATATATTTACGTCGCGGGTCTTATCAAATTTTAATTAGGTTTTTATTTTAAAGTTTTTACAGCTGTTTTTCTTACTGTGTACCTGTCAATTTGTATTTGTTGACTATTCACGACAAATATTAACACCGCAATTCTGAAAATGGTGTCAAATGAACAATGCCATCTGTCGAAGACGAAGTTAAACTGTCAAAATTTAATGCATGGGAAGCAAACACACACTATAGGGTTTAGGCTATGTAGTTTCCTGCATGAATGGTGCGCGGAGGCACTACACTGGGGGATAACTCCGCTGCCGCCGTATATTGCCGCATGGCGGACAGACCCCACTGGTGTGATTTCATGGCCACATGGAGAGAGCGACTGTCGCAACCCCGTGCAGGGCACAGTGGTGGTAAGTCTCCTCTTTGAGGAGTGGCTTGAGAGGCGCCACGGCGCCCTCACCTTTCGTCTGGCGCAGGTCCTCACCGGACACGGTTGTTTCGGGATTCGGGAGGCACCTGCACCGAATCAGGCGGAAGGAAACGCCCAAATGCTACTATTGCAAGGATCAGCCGGAGAAGACGGTGGAGCACACCGTGGAGGTCTGCCTTGCTTGGGCGGAGCCCCACTTGGGTTGAGCCCCGTCGTGTTCTCTTAGCGACGATCGGCGGCGGCGACCTCTCGCGTCCGGCCCTGGTTCAAGCGTTGTGCGGGGCGAGGGGGGATGGGACGCCGTCGCCTCCTTCGGCGAAGCAGTGATGCTAGCGAAGGAGGTGGCGTGGTGAGAGAGAGAACCTCTCGTCCCTGCCGCAATAGGAGACGCTCTGGGCGTCGGGGGTCACGGATGGCTTCCGGCCACCGTAGGTGCGGGCCTGTGGACGGTAAGTAGTGGGCTAGCTCGCCGTCCGCCCGTCGTAAAGCCCGGTTTACACTTTGTTAAGTTAACACTGCAGGTCATTAGTGCAGGTGTTTAGTAATCAGGGTGTGAACGGAAGCGTGAAGTGATTAGTGTTAAGTGTTAAGTGCGATTAGTGCTTATTGATTAGTGCGAGTGAATAGAATCAAGGTCTATTTTTGCTGTTAAGTGACCTCCCCCCGTGTACTGTTCCACTCCCCTCTCTCGCAGTTCGCCTGTACTAATCAGTGTGTAAACACGTGTGTGTTAAGTGCGCAGTGTCAAGTTCAAAGCGAAGAAGAACTTATCGCGTAAAGTTAACGCTTAACACTTATCACTTCACACTTCGCAAAGTGTAAACCGGCCTTAAGACGACGACAGGCCGTGTCGACGGCGCGTTCGGTTCCACGCGCGCCTCAAAGAGATGTCAGCAATATGGTTGAGGCCCGCAAGGGCCGCCGCTTGTCGGGGCTACGGGTTGTTCGAAAGAAATATCGCGGCCACAGCACAAAAGGCAAAAAAGGAACATGGGTGGTTTTTAGTCAGTAGAAGTCTAACATTCCCTACCGCTCTGCCCAGAGCGGGAGGAGTCAAATGATGATTTCCCACCCTCCAAAAAAAAACCCTATGTAGATTTTCAAAGCAGCGTCATTTAAACTAATCAAGGGATTCGTTATCGTAACTGTTTGAAAAATACGATTTAAAAGTTATCTTGTGAACACACTTATTAATTAGTACCGTTTTGATGCAATATGTGTATGTCGTTGCATGTATGTTTCTAAATGATGATAAGTTTTCTTAAATACCTTAAATTCGTATATCTTTTGATAGAGAGCACCAATTCCAATGAAACAAAAACTAAAACCCTAATCTTATTAGTTTTAAAATGTACACGTGATAATACTATAATAAACTATACACCTAAGACACACAGACACAACAAAAGAAAACATTAT
Organism: Diarsia dahlii; assembly: GCA_949775195.1. Classification (NCBI taxonomy): domain Eukaryota; kingdom Metazoa; phylum Arthropoda; class Insecta; order Lepidoptera; family Noctuidae; genus Diarsia; species Diarsia dahlii. The sequence goes on along the minus strand of OX459189.1, from coordinate 33,858,360 downwards.
TTTTTCTAAATAATTATGTTCAAAATACAGAAACTCTACGTCTACAGATTTATAATATTGTATTTACAATTAAAATTAGATTATATAAATTTACTCTGAATTGATTTGAAAATCATATAGCATCGAAATGAAAACAAATACGTGGAACTTACAAAAAGTGAAAACCGATTGGGGATCGAACTCGCGAACACGTTTCAACATTTTTGGAAATCTTATAAAAAATCACAAAAAGTGAATACTGACTGTGATTTGAACTTGCGTACCTTTGTCTACAGGTAAGTCTCTGTACCGTTAGGCTACGTACACCAGTGACAAACAGTTTGAAATAGACTTTCTGTTTTAATATAGTATGACCGTTGACAGTTCGATTGTGTACGATACCGGAAATTTGAAATGACGTAAGGGACTTCAGCTTTCTCTTGGATTTGCAACGCTCGCACCAGGTGCTTAAAGTGAAAAATTGCACAGCACGCTCGATGTCCCTTGCGTTATTTCGTATTTCCAGTATCAAGCTGTAAAACAGTTGAGGATTATGGATAATGCAATACTGCTCACCCCCTTAAGTTATTATGGGGATAATTTATAGCCCATGTGTTATTCCAGACTATAATCTACCTCTGTGCCAAATTTCATCCAGATCCGATCAGCCGTTCTCGCGTGAAAGAGCAACAAACATCCATACATCCATCCATCCATCCATCCATCCATCCATCCATCCATCCTCACAAACTTTCGCATTTATAATATTAGTAGGATAAATTACACCCAGACACAGAACAAATGATCGTGCTCATCACACAAACATTTGTCCTGGGTGGGAATCGAACCCACGACCTCCGGCATAGCAGTTAGGGTCACTAACCACTAGACCAACAGGCCAGTCAGATACATTTAAAGTGAAAAGTTGGAGCTTCAGTCCTATTGCGAAACATGTAATAAAATTGAATGAAATCTGCCTTCTCTAAAACCACAACATGACCGCAATAAGCCACACAGCCATCGCTGACGTGAGCATATAAACATGTCAAACGGAACCACGTTATGGCAATTTTCATATTACGTTTGAAAGCAATATATTCAGACGTTCATATTTTCTTTAGAAAAATATATCGTTATTTTTCAGTGCACCCATCAAGTACAGTAATACAATAAGACCGCAACTCGAGACGGTATTCAATAAATCGTAAAGAGATGAGCGCGCAGCCTCCGCTGCAGTTACTGAACAGAGGGAATGCAATCCTATCCCGGCCGCGCCCGCTGACAATACTACTCGTACAAGCCGCGTTTTGCATTGAAATGAGAACTAGTGCGTCGCGGTTACTCTCTGTCACTTGAGAATCTGTTTACAAGCTATGGGTACCTCTTTGCCATGCTTGTGTTTATAATAAAATGCATGCTTTTGAAACGATTGGAGATACTTATCGAAACCACTTAAAAATAGTTACCTGAATTTGTTCATAAAAATCGAATCTATAACTTATTCAAAGACTTGAAGATAAACACTTTTTACTCCAACATATTGATCAACATTTGACACACATGGGTGCGCCAAAGTTCACCTAAATTTTCAACTACGATAATTGGAAATCCGAAAATGTTCTTCCTAACATTTTTCATCCTAACAATTGCAATTCCTAACAGAGACAGAGTTGTCTCTAATGTTTTAATTCCGAAGCATTCAACTTCATAATGTCAGTAGCAATAAACATTTATTATACTTTTATTTGTTTTCCTATATTTGAAGAAGGGAAGTATGGAAGAAGAAGACATGTTGCGCCGACCCCAAATGAATTGGGATAAGGGCAGGAGAATGATGATGATGATATTTGTTTTCCTATATTTTCTCAACATAACCATCTTTTACACTATTATTCAAAGTCATATCTTTTTTGTTTAGATTTCTTTTAATTCATAATAATCGTAATATATGGAACCACTAGCTGATACCCGCGACTTCGTTCACGTGGAAATTTTGATGTGTGACTGTCTCGTTGATCGAGTGGTCTCAAGTGCAACTACTGAGGATGAGGTCCGAGGTTTGATTGCAAAGTGTTTTCGCAGTAGAGGCCACGGAGCGTGGTTTTCGTGCCAGGTCGATGGCAATATTATATCTATAGACATCAAACGCCCCCTATTACATGGCGCTTGAACATTACTGGCAAAATGTGGGTTTACGATTAGGTACACCACTGCCTAACTCTTTCGGGATCTTCTGTTGGCACTGGATGGGAAAACTCTTCGGAAAGTGGAATTTTCGCATCTACATCTAATTCTAGGCGACTCTCTCCTGTTTAAAGCAGCTTATTTGCAAAGACATCTGTTCCATGGCCAATCGCAGTTTTTTGGTGATGTTGCAAGTTGGGGTAAGATTCGACGGCAATTTGTAAACGGAAAGTGCAATCTGGCCATTGTTAGGCAAAGTTGCGGCAATGCCCAAGGCAGCCACAGCCGATAAGACGGCACGGTTGGCGCAGTGCCTCGGCGTTTGACTGTGGCGCTGCATGTCCTGTATTCGATTTCCACACTGAACAATAGTACATTACTGCAGAATCCAGTAAATAAGCCTTCCTGGCCAAGTATGAGTTAACCGGACCGAACCGCAGGTGAGGTCTGGTTATATACGAGGCCAGGATGGCTTTCTTACTGGTTGAGGTTTGTATAATGCTTTTCTCAAAAATTAAAGAAAGTTTAACAACAAATTCGTTTAATTAATATTGAAAGTTACATTAATATGTGAAAAACACAATAGCACTTTTTGGCCGACCCGGGAATCGAACCCAGGACCTCACGCTCTGCAGTCGAGCTTGCGACCACTAGACCAACGAGGCAGTTTAGGAAACAACTTTAGAAAAAACTTTTTAATAAACTGAAATGACTAAATACAATCATAAAATCCCACACTATACTTCTACAACATTACTAAGTATAAAATGGCTGTTTAAGGTTCCAAAAATATATGTATCTCATAAAATGTCATACCAAAAAGAGAGATACATATATATTTGGAACCTCCCTTCTATAACCATGTTATAATGGCTAAACTCTAATCTGTGTCTGGTACTATGTTTTTTTTTCTAAACAGATCTAAAGAGGATGACCTAGTGTCCAGTAAGTAAATTACATACTTACTTACTGGACAGTAGGAGATTCCAAGTTTAAAATCACGCTTCTTAGTGGACAGTTGTGAATAAGTCTCCGGTAAAGTTCACTTTCTGGATACTTTTTAGAGATGTTATGGCAACATTACATACCATTTTTGAGAAAATATATTTACGTCGCGGGTCTTATCAAATTTTAATTAGGTTTTTATTTTAAAGTTTTTACAGCTGTTTTTCTTACTGTGTACCTGTCAATTTGTATTTGTTGACTATTCACGACAAATATTAACACCGCAATTCTGAAAATGGTGTCAAATGAACAATGCCATCTGTCGAAGACGAAGTTAAACTGTCAAAATTTAATGCATGGGAAGCAAACACACACTATAGGGTTTAGGCTATGTAGTTTCCTGCATGAATGGTGCGCGGAGGCACTACACTGGGGGATAACTCCGCTGCCGCCGTATATTGCCGCATGGCGGACAGACCCCACTGGTGTGATTTCATGGCCACATGGAGAGAGCGACTGTCGCAACCCCGTGCAGGGCACAGTGGTGGTAAGTCTCCTCTTTGAGGAGTGGCTTGAGAGGCGCCACGGCGCCCTCACCTTTCGTCTGGCGCAGGTCCTCACCGGACACGGTTGTTTCGGGATTCGGGAGGCACCTGCACCGAATCAGGCGGAAGGAAACGCCCAAATGCTACTATTGCAAGGATCAGCCGGAGAAGACGGTGGAGCACACCGTGGAGGTCTGCCTTGCTTGGGCGGAGCCCCACTTGGGTTGAGCCCCGTCGTGTTCTCTTAGCGACGATCGGCGGCGGCGACCTCTCGCGTCCGGCCCTGGTTCAAGCGTTGTGCGGGGCGAGGGGGGATGGGACGCCGTCGCCTCCTTCGGCGAAGCAGTGATGCTAGCGAAGGAGGTGGCGTGGTGAGAGAGAGAACCTCTCGTCCCTGCCGCAATAGGAGACGCTCTGGGCGTCGGGGGTCACGGATGGCTTCCGGCCACCGTAGGTGCGGGCCTGTGGACGGTAAGTAGTGGGCTAGCTCGCCGTCCGCCCGTCGTAAAGCCCGGTTTACACTTTGTTAAGTTAACACTGCAGGTCATTAGTGCAGGTGTTTAGTAATCAGGGTGTGAACGGAAGCGTGAAGTGATTAGTGTTAAGTGTTAAGTGCGATTAGTGCTTATTGATTAGTGCGAGTGAATAGAATCAAGGTCTATTTTTGCTGTTAAGTGACCTCCCCCCGTGTACTGTTCCACTCCCCTCTCTCGCAGTTCGCCTGTACTAATCAGTGTGTAAACACGTGTGTGTTAAGTGCGCAGTGTCAAGTTCAAAGCGAAGAAGAACTTATCGCGTAAAGTTAACGCTTAACACTTATCACTTCACACTTCGCAAAGTGTAAACCGGCCTTAAGACGACGACAGGCCGTGTCGACGGCGCGTTCGGTTCCACGCGCGCCTCAAAGAGATGTCAGCAATATGGTTGAGGCCCGCAAGGGCCGCCGCTTGTCGGGGCTACGGGTTGTTCGAAAGAAATATCGCGGCCACAGCACAAAAGGCAAAAAAGGAACATGGGTGGTTTTTAGTCAGTAGAAGTCTAACATTCCCTACCGCTCTGCCCAGAGCGGGAGGAGTCAAATGATGATTTCCCACCCTCCAAAAAAAAACCCTATGTAGATTTTCAAAGCAGCGTCATTTAAACTAATCAAGGGATTCGTTATCGTAACTGTTTGAAAAATACGATTTAAAAGTTATCTTGTGAACACACTTATTAATTAGTACCGTTTTGATGCAATATGTGTATGTCGTTGCATGTATGTTTCTAAATGATGATAAGTTTTCTTAAATACCTTAAATTCGTATATCTTTTGATAGAGAGCACCAATTCCAATGAAACAAAAACTAAAACCCTAATCTTATTAGTTTTAAAATGTACACGTGATAATACTATAATAAACTATACACCTAAGACACACAGACACAACAAAAGAAAACATTATTTTTTCTAAATAATTATGTTCAAAATACAGAAACTCTACGTCTACAGATTTATAATATTGTATTTACAATTAAAATTAGATTATATAAATTTACTCTGAATTGATTTGAAAATCATATAGCATCGAAATGAAAACAAATACGTGGAACTTACAAAAAGTGAAAACCGATTGGGGATCGAACTCGCGAACACGTTTCAACATTTTTGGAAATCTTATAAAAAATCACAAAAAGTGAATACTGACTGTGATTTGAACTTGCGTACCTTTGTCTACAGGTAAGTCTCTGTACCGTTAGGCTACGTACACCAGTGACAAACAGTTTGAAATAGACTTTCTGTTTTAATATAGTATGACCGTTGACAGTTCGATTGTGTACGATACCGGAAATTTGAAATGACGTAAGGGACTTCAGCTTTCTCTTGGATTTGCAACGCTCGCACCAGGTGCTTAAAGTGAAAAATTGCACAGCACGCTCGATGTCCCTTGCGTTATTTCGTATTTCCAGTATCAAGCTGTAAAACAGTTGAGGATTATGGATAATGCAATACTGCTCACCCCCTTAAGTTATTATGGGGATAATTTATAGCCCATGTGTTATTCCAGACTATAATCTACCTCTGTGCCAAATTTCATCCAGATCCGATCAGCCGTTCTCGCGTGAAAGAGCAACAAACATCCATACATCCATCCATCCATCCATCCATCCATCCATCCATCCATCCTCACAAACTTTCGCATTTATAATATTAGTAGGATTAAAAAATTTTAGAAATCATTCAGACCGCTAAAATAAGTACAATAGTAAAAAAAAATATGAGACGCGCGAGCCGAGCGAGCGAAGCGAGCGGTGCCGCGGCAGCGGTCGGCGAGCGAAGCGAGCGGTGCCGCGGCAGCGGCCGGCGAGCGCTACCTCGAAATTGGTCGCGAAATTTTTGCTAAATATTTTTTTCATAGTGCCCACAAGACGACACTCTGACCTGGATTTCATTTTTCAAGACAAAATTTAGTGAAACGACCTTTAATCATTCTAAACAGTTGTATGAGTGAAAATATTATGGTAATTATTTTTAGGAATAAAAGCGTTATGATAAAAAACAGTAGGAGTTTAAATATAAGGTCCCATTAAAATAGGTGGACAAAATTTCAGAAATCATTCAGACCACCAAAATAAGGACGATGGTAAAAAAAAATATAAGAAAAACGCATTTAAGTACCTACTCATAAAGGATGAGTTTGTTCTAAAGTGCCGACAATTTATTATTTTAAGTAAAAAAAAAAAGTTTATTTAATGTTTTTTTTTTGTTTAGATATTATGTTTGGTTTGACCTACTGAACGCTGTGTTAAAATTTGTCCACCTATTTTAATGGGACCTTATATATTTACAATAATGATATTAAGAATTACAATTTTCGGAAACATGAGTGATAAGAACATCGCCGGTAGCACTACAAATAGTATGAATGAAAACTGATGAAAAATTTTAGGAAGAATGATCATTCGGATTACAAATCGTTAGGAAGAACAATTTCGGGTAAAGAACTTTAGGTGAGCCAATATGGACCCGACACACACATACTCACACCATTTTCCCATGGGAGTAGGCAGAAACCACGAGTGCAGGGCAGTGGTCCAACTGCTCTGTCCAACTAGTTGGACCATGGGTCTTTACTAGGGGCAGTTGTCCAACTTTAAAAATAGTTGGACTACAGCACCTTTTGAGAGTTCCGTGGTCCAATTCATTTAAAAATAACTTACCAATACTAAAAACCTCAACTGCATCTTGTGTGCAATATAATTATAGGAGTACCTCCTATATATTTCTGGGCTGAACCAGAACCATTAGAGAACTTCACTGATATAGAAGTTATACGCATGACGAAAACTTTAATAAAAAAAAAAAAGAATTGTTAAATCAGGTTCTCTAATGGTTCTATACCTCCTATATATTTCTGAACACCTGCTACTTTGTGAGATTTTACTGTTAAAGAAGTTAAATACATGGCGAAGAAATTAATTAAAAAAAAAATGTTAAATCAGGTTGTCTAAATTAGACATTACAGTTCATTAAATGAACCCTGTACCTCCTATTATTTCTCGGCTCCTGGTACTTTGTGAGACTTTACTGTCCTTGTTTCTCATCTCCAACAAAAAAAAAAACTGCATGGTATTAGAAAGGCATATAGATTTGATTTTAAGATTCCAATACCACCTAATGTTTCTGTTCTCCTGGTAGTTTGATCGATTGGGATTAAATTAATTAACTATCAAATTCAATCCTTTTAGGGTAGGTAAGTTATTTTTAAATGAATTGGACCACGGAACTCTCAAAAGGTGCTGTGGTCCAACTATTTTTAAAGTTGGACAACTGCCCCTAGTAAAGACCCATGGTCCAACTAATAGGACAGAGCAGTTGGACCACTGCCCTGCACTCGAAACCACAAAACGCTGCTACGATCCTTACATACTCCTTTTCATTTGACACAAATAATAACAAAGGACTTTCCTTTCCTATTATTGATATTGTATTTAATTTCAAATAAAATGAGTCCTACTGACCTTCTCGCGCTATGGGAAATCAGCACAGCGCAGCGGTACGAAAGACCAACAATAATACAAACGAACAGTAAACTAACGATGACGTCATAATCAATGTTTTCCAGCGATTATTTGAACACGACATGATTGGCTTTGCGTTCGATCTGGACCACTTGGTCACAAAACTAGTGAAAAGAAAAAGAGTAACTCAAGTCTTAATAAATAATAAATAAAATAGTCTTTTATAAAATATGTTAACTTCTTTGACACCTCGTGAAGTCAAAGCTCAGCAATCAAAAGATAATTATTTATTTAAGAACATCAAGAATGGCCACTAGCGCTTCTGAAAAATATCCTTTTACTCACAAAAATAATGCTCAGAGCATAATTTATTCAGCGAATCTCTAATTTATTCCTGCAAAGCTTGCCAAGACTCAGCCAGGAATATGATATTTTGTTTATTTTTAAGCTAAATAGTGCAGGGTAAAGGTACCTAATTAATTTCGTATTAACTTTAACTTTCAGCTTTGCACTAAAAAGGTCAGCTGTCCTTAAAGTTAATTAGTAAGACCGACTATTACGATTTTTAAATTATAAAGTGGACTTGTGAATAAATAATGTTATTTGGAAATAATTTGCATTATTCTCAAGGGAACTGTTCAGGGTTCCAGCATTTTGAATTATATTCAGGTATAAAATAAATACCTTTGCAGCATAAATCAAACCTAATAATTCGTATCGATAGTCACAAACACGAATTTCAAGATACGGGTTTTCATTATTCCGAAATCCGAATTGATCAAAATTCTAATCTAAAACTAGTAGTAGATCAAAAATCTAAATCTAATTCTAAAAGTAACGACAGAATGTCTTTTCCTACTCATAATTGCTTATAGTTATACCTAACTGTATGTGGTTATTTACAGTTATTATCCTTGTTGTTATATCCTCGTGTTAGGTGCATATTATTACATTCAAGTTCTTTGCTTTGAACGGACCTTCGTCAATAATAAAGGAGGATTAAAATTGATTTGGATGGCTTTACATACTAGTCAACAAAACCGAAAAAAAGTATAAATGGCGAAAGATGAAAAGAAAAATAAAATGATTTAAAAGAAGAAACATATTTAATACTTATTAAGATACATATTAAAATTAATTAAAAACTATAAAATAAACTAAACTAACAATAAACTATAAAAAGGCATCGAAATACTGCTCCTCAACGCTGTCAGCCGGTAATGTGCCCAAAAGACTGGCGGCATTGCCTCGTTGTATGGCAACACTTAGCCTCTGGCCAAGATAAAAGCCAGCCCTTGGGTCACGAGAAGCGTCAACTAAGCGTTTCGAGATTTCCTTAAACAGGCTATGAGCACTCGGACCCCACGGCCCCAGAGTTTCAACCCCAAACGGCTCGAAAATATAGTTTCCGCAAAGGTTACTATATTTACGCCGCTTGAGGTTTTCTGCAGCCGCAGCGGCTCCACCTGCGCAGCACGATGAACTTGGAAGATGTGATGGCGCAAGAGTATCGACACATGTTGCGTCCCACACTAAAGGCCTACCCATCTTCCAAGGAAACAAAGACATGCCGTCCGGTCTCTTGCCATCGTCGCGTGCCAAGCCATGGGGTTCTAAAACAGCTGGTACGCCGACGGCGACAAGAGCACGTCGGATGATGTCGTTTAAGTTCGCGTGCCGCGCGAAACGGCCAGCACTACGGCCGCATGACAGGCCGTGGTGACCGAGGCTGCTGACAGCTTCACCACAATGACAGCGATGAGGAGAACAGCAGGCGACACCAAGGCGCAAAGAAGCAGCGAGGCGGAAGGTCGTGTCGTCGAACAAAGTGCCTATGCTCGACGACGGCAGTGTGTGAAGCCAAAGACCCGATTCCCATTCACCCACAGCCAGCAGGCGCGCACGCTCAGCAGTAGTAGCAGACGTGTTGACTAAATTGTTCTGAACTACTCTGCAAAGCGGCTCATCCCACCGTCTCTGAGAAAATGGATGGTCGGGTGCTTCAGTATTTGGGCAAGCGAGTTTCCAAGCTCGATAGCCTCAGAGAAGCACGGCACATCAAAATCAATCAGTGTGGAAGCCAGGATATTCCTGATTAACTTCTCAGTGCCGTGGACCGAGGATATGAAAGCCGGTAAACTTAAACTGGAAATTTTGCGGACGCCGAGTCCTCCCATGCGTATGGGAAGAGTAGCTTGTGCCCAAGCTCGGTCATCCAATGCCACATTTAAAATTGATGTTAAGGTATGTTTGATAATTTGGTCCATTCTGTCCAAAAGGTGAGTGTGACTCCATAAAGGGGAAGCACGAAGGAAATATGTTAATTTAGGCCCGAAACAACAGTATCGAATTATGGTGATGGCCGAATGCATATTAATTTGGAGTAGTCTTTCCGAAACATCATTGAAATTTTGAATTTTTTCCTCGATAAAATCGGGAAAAGAATTTTCAAAGATTGGAGACCCAAGGAGACGAAGGGAGTTTTTTTCTATGAATTTGATGCCAGGAGCTGTTGCGTTAAATTTTGAATAAGTATTTTGTCTGTGGGTACTGTCCGTTACAAAAATTTCGCATTTAGAAATATTAAGGTCGAGGCCAATGTTATGTAGTTCATTTTTTAAGAAATTTAAGTCTTGTAAAACAGAATCTACATCGCCCCCCAGGGTTCCGTCATCAAGATACCAAACGTTAAATTTTGAATTTAGCTGTCGAATAATTGGGTGTATAGCTAAACTAAAAATCACTGGCCCAAGGTGGTCACCTTGTTGACAGCCAACAGCAGATTCCAAAAGTTTGTCCTGATATAGCAATTTAGATGGGTGTCTGTAACATTGCCAAAGAAAACTATAAATTTGAGGTAATTCTTTTCTAGCTTCTGTCAACAGGGTGTCCCTGTTCACTGAATTGAAGGCGTTCTTTATATCAACCTTCAGGATGACCTCACCTTTACCAGAATTTACGTAGGTCGACAAAGCGTGTACGGCAGCCTCGCAGCCCCCCTTAGAGCCATAACCTAGCTGCAGGGGCTGGAATTTTTTCGAAACAGCCTCACCATAAAATTTACAGCAAATCTTGGCTGCCATACGACGGTAGGTGGTTCCCACGGCAATGGGACGAATGCCGCCATCCCTTTTGCGTAAGGCACATAAATTGGCCCCGTACAAAATGTCGATGACGGACTCGTTCACTTTGCCGGAGAGCATGAGATTAATCAGAGCCGCAAGCTCCTTCAAAAGCAACTCACCAGCTTCCCCGGCGCCAGAACAAATTAGGTCTTTTAGATGTTGAGGACTTAGGCCGTCGAGGCCGCCGGCGGAGCCACTTCGGAAGGAGCAAACGGCTGTGACCACCTCTCGACCTGTAATGGTGAGGGAATGAAAGTCCGAATCAGGTGGGTCGGGAAAGGAAAGGCCATCAGCTGGGGCAGGGTGCTTGGTCTCCAGAGCCGCAAGTGTTTCTGGAGAACACGGTGCCACCACATCGCTGCTGAAGAGAATCCTGGCTGCTCCGCTAATGTCACCTTCCCCTAACTTAGTTTCCACTAGGTGAGAAATACCTCTTAAGGGTGTAATTCTCTGTGACGGAAATTTTGGATCTAAATCTTGAGCCGAAACGTTACAATTTTCTGTAATTTGTGCTGTTAAAGTTTTTTTGGTAGCCAAATTCTTTTGTACATGAAGGATTCGATAAGGAAAGGTGAGCAGTTGTTCCCAAGCACTTAGTGAGTTCTCCAAGACGGCAAGGCGCACGCAACTTGCTAAATTTTGGGCTACGAGCGGTCTTGCGCCTCGGGGAACTCGTTTTAGAACTGGTACGGAATTTTTGAAATTTGAGAGGGTTTTCCAAAATGGGTCGAGACAGGATGTTGCCGGTGTTGTAGGTGTTGGTATTGTGACAGGGTCTGAGGTGGAAGCATTTTGGGGTTTGTGTACTTTCCCAATATGCACATTCAGACCCCGCTTACCTTTAAAAAACCGTGCCTGATTACATTGCGGGCATCTCTCCAGGGTTTTCAGCGATACTGAAGGCTGACTAGTACTATTCCCCACCACATCGCTGCTGCTTATACTCATAAAATATTACTTATAAAATAAACTTATCTATTAACTAAATTAAACTAAAATAATATCTAATAAAAAACACGTAAAAGTCTAAACGGCACTGGTAGATTGTTGAAGGAACAGCGCGCGGCGCAGATGCGCTAAGAGCCTCGGGTGCCGGCGCCGCCGATGAATAAAATCACGAAGTCCCGGCGACCGCTGTCATGAGATTTTTTCACTAAATATTTTCGCACAGAACAGGTTTCTTCAAAAGCACCCACTGGTTTGGCACCGAGACGGGGACGTACTACTATAACTATACGATGAAGCCAAATAATAACAGCCACTCGGGTCGATATTCAGGTTAACCCGAGCTTGCCGGTTGATCCGTGAATGGATGACTAACCAACACATACCGAGTTTAACCTAACGTAACCCAAATGATTCACCAACAATAAATTATACTCTAGGGGCAGGGCAGAAAAGACTACGTAAAATGGGTTTTGCAGCGAATCGTTTCTGTCACTAATATCCCCATATTACACTAATTGAACCAAAATCAGAATCCTAATTTTAGCAGTTTATTCGGAGTATTGAAAATTGGAATGTCGTTTTTCGGACTGAAAACCAGTCGAACATTGAATTCCTCGAACATTATTAAAATCGGAAAACAAAAAAACGCATTTTCGACTTTCGGTAAAATAAATTTCGTAAATAAATAATAATAGACATTATAATTTTTAGGTATTATGATATTAGGGCTTTTGCACATCGGAATATCGAAATTGTTTTTTAAAATGTTTCGGAGTATTTGGGTGTTCCCGTGCCCTTTAAAGTGTTTTATTTTTTTGAAGACAGAGTCATATTATTATTCGTCTGGAATAATTTTATTTACAACATTTAAAAACTACTATTTACAGAACTAAGATAATAATAAAATATATACAAGTATCAAAAAGGGGAGTAATTACAGGGCGGCAAAAAATTCGTCCACACCGCTGTCAACAGGAAAAGTGCCCAGAAGGCTGGCAGCATTGCCACGTTGGATGGCAATGCTGATTCTTTGCCCAAAAAATAATCCAGCCCTCCGGTCACGTGAAGAGTCGACCAAACGCTTGGTAATTTCCTGATAAATTAAGTGGGCACTCGGACCCCATGGCCCCAGTGTTTCAACCCCAAACGGCTCAAACACATAACTACCAATTAAGTTATTGTATTTGCGCCGTTTGAGGTTTTCAGCACCGGCAGCAGCCGCCCCAGCACAGCTCACCGTGCTAGGAAGATGGGATGGCGCAAGGGTGTCGACACAAGTTGCATCCCACACCAAAGGCCTACCCAACTTCCAAGGCATTATGGTCATTACTTACTTGGTTTATAAAACTGCATTATTAAGTCAATTCATGAAATGTTTGTTAGCATCGGAAACGTTTCGTTGTGTGCCTGGGAAGCCGAGTTCAATGGGGCTGTCTATACAACTGATAGCTGTCTGAATTCCATTCAACGTGGCTGTTTCACGAATAACATCCGACTGGTCGTACGATGCATTTCCTGCACTAATTGGCCGATTCCTAGCACGGGTCATTTCGGCTATTTTAATAGGGCATGTATTTAAACCGTTATCTGTATATTCCCTTTTTTCGAACAAAATATTTTAAAGTTACACCAAAAATACTGACTTGCACACAAATTATGCACACTAAAGAAATCAAATTTAGTATCCTTTTTAATGGCATTTGCAGAACTCTTTTACTGAACGAATAACTATTACCAAAATAGTATATCTAATAATTATTTTGTCTAACAAACATATTAAAACTTTTTTAAGGAAAACCTACACCTGATTTACTCCATGACGCGCGCTCGCTTCGCTCGCGTATTAAATAACACTAATATCTTCTGTCCCCGAAGTGCCGGGCCTCCGCCGGCCTCCTTCGTCGGCCTACGGCCCGGTGCCCATGCCGCCCATAAAGGACACTGTCGCGAGACGGTCGTATTAGATATCAGTTTTAGAAATTCCATAGTAAGATTGTACAATTTAGAGTGCAAGTTAGTATTTTTGATAAGCAATTAGTATTTTTGTTTTACAAATCATTTATCCGATGTACTAACTACATTTTTGGTGTAAATTCGATAAAAAAGGTCATCTCGTTTTGTGTGATTTTTTAGACTTTTTTGTAGGACATGTTTAGTTAATCAATTGGTTTTTTTGCACAGCATTCATTTTTCTGGCGTGCATTCAGTTAATTAGTGGAGTTACCTAGTGTGCTGAAAAATTAAACAGATGTGCATTTAAATATAACCCTTTTAATAGTAGTCCCTACCTAAACTATAACATTTTTATTGTGTTGCACGTATGAATGGAAGTGTAGATTATATTCATACTAATTGCTATATATCTAGCTTGCAGCAGTTATTTTTATCGGAAGTTCAAACGGAAAATGCTAAAGGCAAAAATATGATTTAAGTATAAGTATTATTATCTTATGTTTCATAATTCTTAGCGTAATGTACTTAAAAGATAAGGTGAAAATGGTTGTCAATGAAACGTTTACTTTATCATAATTACAGATAAATACTACAAATGTACCAAATTGTTAACACTTGTCATTGTAACACATTTTGATTTCAAGAAAATCGTGTTTAGAGTCAATCAATGTTTTGACATTTAACGAAAAATAAAGATTTTAAATAGTGAGTTCCGATGGTTAATTTATTTGTATTTTTACAGCTTTTGCCTTGTACCTGCATAGTTATATACAGGTAACAGCAATATTATACTGGCTACGTGCAAAGTATACCTACCCATGTTCCTTCAGCCCTTTGTGTTTGAGGCGCGGTATCTCTTTCGCACAACCCTCAGCCCCGACAGGCGTTGGCCTTTGCTTGCCCCCGCAATGTTTCTGACATCTCTTTACTATGAACACACTATACCATATTTATATTTCGCATGAGGATTTTTCGACCCTACAATATAGTAAACTGCCCTCCAAACAAGAACAATTGTATTTCCTTCAGCAAACAAACACATGCTCCTGAAGTTCAGAGAAACATTTACTCGCGAAATAATAGCATGTCGTGGGTCACCCTTCCACAAACAAAGCCCCACTTAAATATTCAAATATAGTTCTCTTATAATGCTCAATTTGCTTTCAGAGACGAAAATTCTCTACGCATATGAAAGACCCTACTTTCTTAGGATAAAAAATGTATTCGGACAATTTTGTCTTGGACATAAACCATGCTAAATTACGATGCTAGCTTACTTAGATGAATATTACATACATTAGGGTTATAAATTGACATACTATCACAAAACTTAAAAGTTACTTGGCTAAAGCGTTTAAAAAGAAAAAGAAAATTTATAATATTGTTTTCCGCAATCCAGTTTATAGCCAGCGTAGCTAAGCCACTCAAAGTCAGCCACGACAAATAAATATGTCAGTATTTTATCCACCAGTCCTGAGAGATTCTCGTGTTTTCTGAGGTTAAGCTAACTGAAGCGTATTACTGGTTAACTCGATTACCAGAGCTCCGGGTTTTGAGCAAATGAGTCAGATATTGTGCCGCTAATTCGATCTCTCATTCATAGTTAGCTTAGTTGGTATTTAGACACGTTAAGCTTTAAAGCCCGTTGAGCACTGAATTTGACAGTCAGACGAATTTATTAGGTAATCGTGACGATCCCGATGCGTTCGAAACTAGGTGACAATTTCCGTTGGCTATTATAAGGTACATAATATTAGCTGACAGGGAACTTACAACTTTGTAAATATCATATTTTCTTGCCCTTATCCCAATTAATTTGGGGTCGGCAGCATATCACTTGCTTGTATATACAGTCCAACAAACCAAAAGCAAATGGAACTCATGTGAGCAATATTGCACTTTATTCCGTTCCAATAAATATGATGTCGACCGCATTGTAAAGGTTGTGTAGAGACACAATGGCATTACTTCTATTTCTCGTCATTTCACCAGACACTCCCTCTCCTGCCATAATATCATTCTTCACACAGTCCATCCATAGTTTAATTGGTCTACTTCTACTCCTTCTTCTACTTCCAAATTCATACTCAAAACTTTCCTCAATCCTCCACAACAATGACTTAAACATACTATAAAAATAAATATTAAACAATAAGTTGATTAGTTTTAAGAAGAACTAATCAATTATCATTTAAATGACACGCGTGGAGTACAACGCTACAATGAGTGCAGCCTCCCTGATGTTCCTCACAGCCGCGGCACATCCGTGGGAACTACCTCTCATTGTTATCGATCGCGCTTCTGCACTAATAACACAATCAAATACTAATTACTACGATTACTATTGTCATATGAATAGGCTTCACTAGTTAACATTTTCCTGCATTCATTATAATTATATCAATGCCCCTTCACGAACAGTAGTAACTTAGTAAATTTTGTAAGAATCAATGTAGAAATTATGGAGTATCCTGATTTTAAATTAGATATTTGCTCCATTGACGACTGATTTCATTAACTAACTGCCGATACGTTTCCCAACTAAGATGTCGACTTTGAGTATAACCGGATGCTGCTGTACCTATACCAGATTGTTGGATGGATCGACTGCATATCTTAAGTTTGAATAATTTACTTGCACAGTCTACTATTTAGTTTGCTATACGCTTGTTTTAGATTTTAATTTTGTTGAACGTAGTATAAATAATTAATATTGCGTTCCGTCTACTATAAAAAAGAAAGCATGTAACAAAGGATTTACTAGAACACTCGGCGAAGAGCTAACAGGTAAAGTCACGGGCAGTACCTAATACATTTAGGTACACTTGGTAAAGGCACGGTAATATTACCTATTATGATAATATGGGTCATGGGAAATATTATGAAAACAAAGCGAAACTCGTGGTAAAATAATAAAAGCCGCTCGGGTCGACCTTCAAGTTAAGCCACGCTTGCCTAGGTGGTTTTCGTGGATAGGTGACCATCGATAAGTTTACTCCGTTCGTAAACAATAAAGCTTTCGGTCCTGGCTGTATTTTGAAGATTTTTGACATTTGTTACAGGAAGCCCAAAAGTCTTACCAACAGGTATATTATTACCCAATACTAATTGGGTTGGGGAGCTCCATTAAAAATACTATCATTCAACTGCATCCGGCTAGACTAGAAGTCAATCCCAGCATAGTTGGGAAACGGCTAGGCAGGTGATGACTCAAAAGAAATCAATACAGTAGGCGAAAATTGTTTGTTAACGTTGACATTGCGTAGATATACTACATACCTATTGTCAACGTTGACATTGCGTAGTTTTACTACATACCTATTGTTAACGTTGAGTTGCTTTGAAGTAACGTAGTGCACGGACACAGTGTAGAATCTACCTAACATAGTCATATGAAAGCGGACGGCGAAGCGAGCGTCAAAAAAAACTAAAAACGAAAAAAAAAATGGTATTCGAATTTCCACGTACATATGATTAGCCGGAAAAATGATTTCTTGTCAAATATTAATTAGTATTCGGCTTGCAAAGTGCAAGCCGAATGTTTGACAAGAAACCATGGTTGTTCAAAACTAGACCGAAATAACAGTGCAGTGGTTGTTTTTCAGACAGAACTTGGTGAGAATCACGAAACAAAATTAAAAACCCTACATAATTATGAGCGAGACGTAAGGGCACACTCACCACGCATGACGAAATCTGTGCACGTCTGTGTTCCTTCCATATTTTAATGTCGTACCAGATGACCCAATTCGTAATCGACGGGTTACGTTGGCGTAGTGGTCGTTAGTGCGACTGCTGAGCACGAGGTCCTGGGTTCGAATCCTGGGTCGGGCAAAGTGTTATTGAGTTATTCCATCATGAATTTCTCATCAGCCACGGAGTCTGTATTTGTGCCCGGTTGATGGCAATAGGCTCGCCCCTATTACATGGGACTTAAATATAAATGGCGAAATGTGGGTGTACTATTAGGTACACTTCTGCCTAACCTTCCGGGGATTACAGGCGTGATGTTATGTCGGTATCCTCGCGCAGACTGGTATAGGTCACAGTCAAAACTGTAGTCAAACTAATTGTCACAGCAAGAATCAGTCAAAATTACTTTCTACATGTCTTAGTAATATTATTGCAACACAGGTTGGATGGGGATAATGTAACATATAAGTAGATACTCCATGCTCGCACCTCCTCCGTCAAAGAGAATTCGCATTCGATACCGAAATACTGATTTGAGTGGTACCGGGTCAGGGTCATATTAGTTTGTTTAATGGCTTGTTTGCTTTGTGCAGTAATAGAGATACAAACGGGATACGGGTGTCGGCTGCAATTAGCTGATGCATACTTGTAATTCGATAAATGCTGCTGCAAATAGGATAGTTATGACAAACACTTTCCCACGTAATTTTTTTTTAAAGTTTGTGACTTTTTCGTTCTTGACTACCAATGAATTATATAGGTTGACTACTGTTTTGAAGGAACTCTCAGATACGAGTGGACATGTCCAGTCAGTGCAAGCATTTTTCAGTTATCGTATAGCTCGACTAATAACTCAAGGCGCTCAACGTTACGACGAACAATACCAAAAAAGGACAGTACTCAAATTGTCAGACAGTAGTTGAAACCAAAGCAGAAACAAACAAAAAATGACTCACGTAGGTCTCACATTCACTTTACATAAATAATGTTTAGAAAATAAACATTCATCGTTTACAAAAATCAAACGAAATAAAAGAAAGTAGATATTCATGTTAAATCATTACACAGTATAGAAGAAAGCAATTAGTAATAACATACACTGGAGCATAGCATTTACTGGAGTCGCGCCGCAATGTCAACTTCAAGGCGTTCGTGGTGCGAGTACCGAATTGTTATCTGCCCCAGGTGATCAAGGAAGACTTTTGGCCTCAGGAGTGCGATTCACTAAGGCACAACATCTTTACAACCAAGGAAATCATCGTTGAAACACGCTGTTTTCGGCTGTGTTTCAACGATGATTTCTTGGTTGTAAAGATGTTGTGCCTTAGTGAATCGCACTCCAGGACGTGGTGTTACACAGTAAACGTTGTAGCAACAATCAACTAGTTACAGGAAACTTTTAAAGTTGCTTAAGTGGCCTTAACTTAAGTTGCTCCATGTGCAAAGCGCCTTAGGCATTCAGATAAATTCCATGTTATACACGATTTGAATTTATTTAGGTTTATTGCTGGAATATGAGATTTTAAACTGACATGGTCACTACACTATTATTTATACTGAAAACGGGATATATCCCGTGCTGGAACATGGTTCGGAAGTTTATTCATCTGAACATACTCCTTATTATTTTGCGCCTCACTACATGAACAACTTTCTGTATGTTTCTCGTATTTATATTGTAGATATTACTGTAGGTATAACAAACAATTTAACTTAGTTCCATGCAGTGATGTACATCCGGGGTACGCCGCCTATAGATTGCACTTGGAATATTCGACGTATTCAGTAAAACTATTATTTCTGCTCTACAGACTCCTTAACCACTGAACTCGTTTCTCAGAATCCTTCCCTGGAGAATGTAGAGCCAACATACGCCGGGAAGGTTTCTTAGAATGTAGAGCCAACATACGCCAGGGAAGGTTTCTTAGAATGTAGAGCCAACATACGCCAGGGAAGGTTTCTTAGAATGTAGAGCCAACATACGCCAGGGAAGTTTTCTTAGAATGTAGAGCCAACATACGCCAGGGAAGGTTTCTTAGAATGTAGAGCCAACATACGCCAGGGAAGGTTTCTTAGAATGTAGAGCCAACATACGCCAGAGAAGGTTTCTTAGAATGTAGAGCCAACATACGCCAGGGAAGGTTTCTTAGAATGTAGAGCCAACATACGCCAGGGAAGGTTTCTTAGAATGTAGAGCCAACATACACCAGGGAAGGTTTCTTAGAATGTAGAGCCAACATACACCAGGGAAGGTTTCTTAGAATGTAGAGCCAACATACGCCAGGGAAGGTTTCTAAGAAAAGGCAATGCAACGCCAATCTAGTTTATCATCACCCACCTAGCGTTTTCACCAACTGTGTTAGGGTCGGTTTCCTGTTACCGGATTCAGCTGAATATCAATATTTTACTTGAAGCGACTGTCTATTTGACTTCCACAACTCAGTAGTAGGTAGTGCGAAACCAACGACCATACAGTTGCGAAACCCACTGGTAAGTCTGGCGTTTGTCAGTCTTTGGGACGCCTTTTTTTTTTTGGTGGGTGGAAAATCATCAAATGACCCCCCTCGCTCTTGGGCAGAGCGAAGGGGAGTGTCAGACTTCTACTGACTAAAAACCGAACCCATGTTCCTTCTTTGCCCTTGCGCCGAGGCCACGTCATCTAGTACAAAAATCCGCGGCCCCGACGGGATCCGCGGCCCCGGACGCCTTGATCGTGATTAAGATTTGCTCGTCTGGAATGTTCCGAAATATTAAGCCCGGTGTTTGGATTTACACCCAGTTGATGATAATAGTCTTGCACATTAACAGGTTAATTAAGCCTAACTACAAGGAAATGTGGGTGTATATTAGTGGTGAATTACAGGCGTGATATATTATAATATGGATATTTTCACGTTATTAACATTGTTTCACCTTGTTGTTACAGTTTGTGTTGCTTGGATAGAAAAATAACAAGTAGATATTATGTGGATAACGTAGTATAGCGATAACGTAATTTAACCAAATAGAAAGCACCACACCATGCTGTTGATAGCAATTGTAGACTATTGAGGTAAGGTCAGGTGCTGGTTACGGCGGACTTACAATCGGCGTGGTGTGAGTCATGCGTGTATTATAAAGAACTAGCTGATGCCCGCGGCTTCACCCGCGTGGATGTCGTTCAAATTATATACTAAAACCTTCCTTTTGAATCACTCTATTTATTAAAAAAAACCGCATCAAAATCCGTTGCGTAGTTTTAAAGATTTAAGCATACAGACAAACAAACAGACAAAAATAGTGACTTTGTTTTATACTATGTAAGGATAAGGATATGAACGAGGATTAAAAAAGGGTAATGCAAATAATGTTTGCGTTGTGGGGTTTGGTTTATCGTCTTGGGGCCAAGTTGTAATAAGGTGTTGGAAAGTGCTGCAGGTTGTTCGAAAGAGATACGGTGGCCTCGACACAAAGTACTAAGACGGAACATGGGTGTTTTTAGTCAGTAGAAGTCTGACACTCCCTTTTTTTTTTTTTGGTGGGCGGAAAATCATCAAATGACTCCTCCCGCTCTTGGGCAGAGCGAAGGGGAGTCTGACACTCCCTACAGCTTTACCCAGAGCGGGAGGAGTCATTTAATGAGTTCCGACTTAATTTTTTAAGAAAAAAAAGAGGTGTTGGCAAGTTAAGTTGAAGCGCAGTACACACGGCTACACATCAAGCTATACAAAACCAGTATAATCTGATCGTTCATTGTGCGAAAAGATCTAGTAAAGTGAGGCCAAGATTAACTGGTTTTGTATAGCTTGATGTGTAGCCGTGTGTACCTAAGTAAATAATATCAATATCATTAGCAGTGCCATATTCCTGTCAAATCAATTCGATCAGGCCAGCAGTGGGAGGCATTGCGCCACGTTGAGATGGTCACAAGATCGCGTGTCGCGCGCCATTGTGGCGTGTCTCCGTGTCTGGTCGCAGCAACCGGCGCTAATCGCTGCCGCAACTCGGAAACAACCGACCTCCACGCAACAACCCTGACCTACAACCTCCATAACACCACGGCCTAAATTCAAAACACAACTCTATTGCAAACACCATAAAGTACAGTGTCTAATGAGGTATAATTAGGATTTACGACGTAAAGGTCGATAGACGTTTTACCTCTATCTCGCTCTAACACGCTTATTTGTTTGTTATTATAAATGACATACGAAACGATCAGATAAGTTTATTTCCTCGTGTTGTTAAATATTAAATGGTTCCATGAAATGATATAGCTAGTCATTTACCTCGGCGAGGGAAAGGGAAAGACAATCTGCTAGATAAGGAAAGAGATCAGATTTCTCGAAAGAAGCAATTTTCCGATGTAATTACTGTTTAATCACCGTATCGTTAGTTCCTTGATCAAAGATAAAGGACGGCTTAGATGTTGTGTTTCATTTACAGGAAGAATTGTTTTCCTATTCATTTTTACCTCCACCATAATCGTAAAGGAATGTAAAGGAATGCTATTCAGATGATCACATTCAGTTTATTTATTTATTTAAACTTCATGCACAAACGTGGTACATAGGCGGACTTAATGCCACAAGGCATTCCCTACCAGTCAACCTTAGGGTCAAATAGGACAGCATTGTGGTAGAGTACAGAAACAAATAAATTAAGAGAATACTATTTTGTTAACATAAATTAATATACCTACATAAATGGTACATACTAATACATATAAATAAAGATGGAATTAAATAAACTAATATATATTAAAATACTTACATACAATAATTCAAAAAATGAGAAACCAAACAGTAATTACCATGACTACCACACATTATGAGTAATTCAGGCCGATTTTAAAAAGTGCTTCCGCACATTTCTTTTGAATACCATTTTGCTTTCCGTTTTTTTAATAATAATAACAATCATTTATTAAACAGATCATACAATCCAATTTGTTAGTAATACGTACACAACTTAAACACTAAAGTTAGTAGGCACACACATTTGGAAAATTTTGATAATCCATACTAATATTATAAATGCGAAAGTAACTCTGCTAAAGTAAGTCTGTCTGTCTGTTACTCTTTCACGCCTAAACGGCTGAACGGATTTTGATGAAATTTGGTACCGACATAGTTTGGAACTTGATAAAGGACATAGGATAGTTTTTTTTTTTTTTCGCGAGATAAACCAAAAATCTGCCGGAAGTCACTATTCCACGCCAAAGAAGTCGCGGGCAAAAGCTAGTATTATCTATATAAATAAAGAGAGAAGTCCTGACTGACTGACTAACTCATCAACGCCCAGCCCAAACCCTTGGACCTAGAAAGCTGAAATTTTGCACAGAGGTTCCCTTTATAATGTAGACAAGGAATAAGGAAGGATTTTTCGAAATTCAACCCCTAAGGGAGTTAAATAGGGGATGAAAGTTTGTATGGAAAATCGTCATTTTCACGCGGGCGAAGCCGCTGGCAAAAGCTATTGATTACTATTAATGTCAAAACAATCAGCAATAATAATGTCAAAATCAGAAAATGTCAGAATTAAACAATGTCAAAATTAAATAATGTCAGAATCAGAAAATTAATGTCAAAATCAAATAATGTCAAAATCAAACAATGTCAAAATTACCACTAATCATGTCAAAACCATTAGAAATATTACTTTACATTATAAAGGACCCCTCCAGATCCGTGAACAGTATTCCAGTGCCTCACAACCGGACAGTCAACCCTTTCCAATATGGTACTCAGAAGGCTGTTGGTGCTGCCCCGTACGCGGCGCATCAGGGAGGAACACACACACTATTTTCCGTACTACAGCCCTAAAGCAGTCAGTGCTGGCCTTAGCAAACATACCTGATGCACTGCAAAAGCGAGGCAACCCCAACAGCACCCTAATTAACCAATATTGTACAGGACCCGTAGGGCATTGAAAGATCTTTGCGTATAGCGGACCCACAGGCTACAGGTATAAAATGTCTGGCAGTAAGCTTTAAGAAGCCAAGGGGTAGCGCGTTCCAGAGTTTTATGGCTGAGACAGCGTAAGAAGATGACATGAAACCAGTACGGTGTGAGGGAATTTCAAGGAGTAGGTTGTTAGAAGCTCGAAGGTTACGACGTGGTTACAACTGTGTGAACTGCCCAATACTTTGAAGTATTTTTTCAGTTTAGTCTCTGTAGTTCTAAGAAATGGTCCGAATATTGAGTCTTCGAATAAGAGAATAACATCATATTAAATATTACTTTATCCTAAACAGATAGAAACCCACGACGGTAAAAACAGTTAAATATTTTTACGAAAGTCTCTCGCCTCAAAGTGCGTAGTTTTTGAAAACATCATTTTTATTGCAGACTTCCAAAAAGTCAAAACTTTCAACAAAAAAAAAATGCTTTTATTTTAAAACTTTAAAGAGTTCAATAGTTGTAACTATCACATTATAAACATCAAAACCATTAAAAACACCGATAAATTTCAAATCCATTACCGAAAATCGCATTTAAATCGGTCAAACCGTTCTGGGCCTGCAGTCTCTACACTAAATAACGATAAAAATCTGTCGCTAAGTCGTAAAATCGTAAACTTTCTTTAATAGATTTTGAACCTTATACTGTCGATATAAAGCTGAAAATTAGTGTAGAGACTGCAGGCCCTGCAGTCTCTGCACTAATAACGACGCTACGAATATCGTTAAGTCGAGAAATCGTAAACTTTCTGTAATAGATTTTCAGCTTTATTTCAACAGCATAAGGTTGAAAATCTATTAAAGAAAGTTTACGATTTTACGAGTTAGCGACATTCGTAGCGTCGTTATTAGTGTAGAGACTGCAGGCCCAGGCCCTGGAGATAAATGGGAAGTTTCGTTTGCGCACAAACCACCGCTTACCTTATAAGCTTACACCTTCTCCGTTCCGTCGTGGGTAAAAATAAAATTGTCTAGTGCCTTACAAAAATCAGACACTGAAATAAATACCGGTACATAGGTCGGTATGTTGATGCTATGGAAAAACTATTTGTAGTTAGATTTTTTACCCACGACGGAACGGAGACGGTATATGCGTTTGGGGTGAGAGGTTGTTTGTGTGTTTGTGCAAATACATGTTGCCATTTTTCTCCAAAACTACTAGTCCAATTTTGATGCAGTTTTCAGTTATGGGTTCGCGTTTGATTAGTGCATGTTCTTAGATAGTTGTTACGGTGACAACTCACCAGGGGGCGCTGCAGCAAACATTTTTTGTGCAAATCAAAGTTGGCATTTTTTTCCAAAACAACAAGTCCGATTTTGATGCAGTTTTCAGTTATGGGTTTAAGTTTGATTGGTGCATGTTCTTAGATAAAAAAAATAAAAGTAAAAGTTTAAAATAAAAAGCAAAATTAAAAATTTTGAAAAAACCCACGACGGTAAAAATTAATTGATAAAAGGATAAAATAACATAAAACACCCGCCTTAAAAAAACCCAAGAATGTCCGTCGGGAGCTGAACATTGCAAAACTTAGTTCATTTAATGGCAGCCCCCGACGGACATTCTTGGGTTTTTTTAAGGCGGGTGTTTGCATGGCAAAATGATCAATAAAACTTACATGAATAGACGTCTATATACGTACCAAGACGGATAGATGCTGTAAAACTTGAGTGTATTTGAACGGGAATAATTCAATGACCTTTTTTACGAAGATTTATCGTGGACGTATAGCCTATTATTTATAGCAGGGTATGACCTACGTCAATGAGAAAAATATAATCAATTTAACACTAATGTTGTAACAAACATAGAGATCGATATAGTATTTTGGGACACCGTATGAACCAAACACGAATAAACAGCCGGAAAAATTAACGATTTGTTTGTAAACCAACGCGATAGATCATTAACCACATCTCTGCCTAGTCATTCGGGGATTGCAGGCATGATGTTACTTGACGCTAAAATAAATGCGTTCCAGCTACAAACTAAACTAAGATCGAACGTTGATGAACATTTAAGATTTGAACACACTCGAAGTACCCACTGAACATAATATCTATGCCATGAACCGCGCGCGGCAATCAAGTAGACCGCGGTTGGGGTAGGTAGGCCGCGTTCTCATGCTAATGCGGGGATTTCCTGCCACATTGTGCTCTGTTAACCCGATAGCTGAGCCAACAATATGCATACTACCGTAGTAACGCCATTGTACCACTTCAAAGGTTATCGGATGCTCATCACTTGTGTATTTTGGCAATCAACTTTTTGAATTGGCCTGAAATTTTATAGTTGTTATATAGTATATCTTATGGCAAAGGGTACCGGTTTATTTTAATGAAACAGGTTAACAAATTACAGAAATGAGACACAATAACAGTAAATCATAAAAAAGTTCCTTGTATTAGAACACAAGAGATCATTACATACGGCTACCGTGATGTGTAAGACGTAGTATTAACGCATTGTCAGTCATTACTTGTTCATATTTGCTATTATCTTTTGCGATTATACTGCTCTACAGTTTTCAATTATAAGTTTTACAATGGCTAAGATTACAATAACAAAGTTTTATAGATATTCAGGCAGCGGCTGCCAAGCTTATATGAAACTGACGCCGTGGAACTATATAATTATTCAGTTGGAAGACGACTCTTTTCTTAAATATAAACCAATATCGAATACTACAGTAGAAAACTACAACAGTTACTGACACTTCCGAGTGAGGTGATTACAAAACATGATATAGAAGTGAACACAAAAGCCGGATCAAGATCACTTTTAGCGTTACGACCCTTGGAAGCACTACATACGTCAACAGCACACAACGACTAACAGAAAACCTAGATCAATGCATCCATTGCGTACTCACTACAACAGCTATATCAACAAGTGATGGAAAACGAACAATGTATAGCATACATTGCGTAAGAGCTGTTATACTTACTCTGAAAACGGTCAATGAACTCACGTCGCGTGATTACAGATTTGAGCACATCACCACTTAATATTATTGTACAGAAGGTTCACTGGACGCCGTCTTCAGGAATAGCCGCTAGAAATAACAAGCAAAAGTGGTCTTTCTATTTACTTTCTTCATATCTCTGTGTCGCTACGTACTGGTCGGACAAGAACGACTTGAGAAGAAATAAAAGAAGAAACACACTTCCATATATTTTTCCAAGTTCTAACTAACAAACTCGGTACAAAAGTTGTTCCATAACTAATATTCTGGCAGATAGATTCATTCGAATCCTGCAATGTAGTTCAATAGTTAAGTTGGTTTCAGAGGAGCAAAAATTCAGCAATAGATCCATTTTAAATTCTGAAGAAGTTTTGTCGTCAACTTTAGTTATTCAATGCATGATTTGTATCGTAACTTCCGGGTATGTCTCAAGCAATTATTTCGTAAATGCGCTGACTTTCTGGTCATTTCTGCTAAGTAACACTTTCGAGGAGCAAATGTATAAATTCGTCATTTGCTAATTTTATAACTGAGTGTAGATAGTGCACATCAGACATGCAGTGTATTGAAATGGTTTTCTTATATTCTCCTTTACTAGTATTGATACTAACTGTACGGGAATAGTTCGTGTTGTAATAAAACCATGAAGTTCCCATTACACAAATATTTTAACAAAAAAACAAATGACAGCAAGTCTGAACTATTGACAGAGTGCAGATTTGCAGGAATAACAAACTTACTTACAAACGTACTTAATGCACTCCTAACTGACATGATACGTGCAGTCAAGTATACTGAATACTCCATAGTCGTTGTAGACCAGACAATATAATCACAAGTCATTAGTAAACTTGCTTAAACGTTGCGTAATTTTAACACAAAATGCATTTAAAAGTGCCGCCAAAAACTTAAACTGCTAAGTACTTAGCTAACCACTGATTGGCTAATCACCGAATACGTCAGTCACGGTTACCACAGACAAATGTGTTTGTCATTCTTTCTCATGAGCATCCCATTGGAGGCAGTAATTACGTTAAATATAGGTACGTGGCAAACGAGACTGCATTCAAACATATCCTACATATTATAAATGCGAAAGTTTGTGAGTATGTATGTATGGATGGAATGGATGTTTGTTACTCTTTCACGCAAAAACTACTGAACGGATTTGGATATTTGGTATACAGACACTTTATAACCTGGATTAACACAATTTTTATCCCGATTTTATCTTCCCGTGGGACAATTTTCGAGTTGTAGCGGGCGAAGCCGCTGGCAACAGCTAGTTAGGACTCGTATTCTATACTAGTTCAATCAATATGACAGAGAAGTGGCATTCAGTTGTTGATTATATGGTTTATTAGGTAGTTGTGTTGATCATACTGTAGGTATATAATGTAAATCTCTGTCATAAATAAATACGCCAGGTAATGCTGTTACTTGTTAGTTTCCTGTACGAATGCGTTAGGTACTAGTCTTATATAACATGTACTGACACAATAACTATCTTGTGTTTGGCTCGTGTATAGTCGAACTGGATGTAGAATAGGTTACTGATTATGAACATAATTATTATTGTGAGTGAAAACTAGACGTAAATCACAATGGTATAGATGTGTACTGACTGCGGATAGAAAACCCTGACTGGTATATAGGTAGTACACTCACTGTCAGAGTTCCGAACCACGACCCTTTAGAAAATATTATTAAAATTGTGGGCTACTTATTATTATTTTATTAGTCGTTTTCATAAAAGTATCAGGTGTACCTATGATTTCAAATTACAAAATCAATGTCGAAGGTTCTTTCCCCTAAAACCGGACAAAGATGACGAAAATCTATATTTGGATAACCTAGTCAGGTTGTGAGAAATGTGGTTAACAGGAAAATTTTAATAGTTAATTAATGATGTACTGGTTCTTGCACATAATTATTATGTACAGTCACCTGCAAAAATGCATGGACAATTCTGAACTCTATTCACAAGTAATAAACACTAAAAGTATCCATGCAATTTTGCAGGTGACTGTACATGTTGAATCTACCTTAGTTATGCTCATAGTGGCAGGTTGTCCTTCCTTCGTACAAAAATAAATATTATTGAGAATTTGACATGTTGTGTTATTGTCCTGTGATATGTTCTGGTGGAAAGAACCGTGCTTCATGACTGCGAAGTCCTAAGTTTAGTTCCTGTTATTTAAAAAAAAGTGTTTTAAATGTGTGCACTGGCTATTTAATCTGTGCATGGGCTATGTAAGACAGTGCGACGGGTGACCAATATTTGCCATCACAAAGGGTTACCATCAAAATGGTTCTGTCATTAGAAAATTACATACAAAAATCGATTGCTAAAAAGGAAAACATTAGGTAAATGTACTGAAAATGTTCAACTTTTTGAAAAAGCTTTTTACTACATGGGAACTCTCGTATTGCATCCAAATCGACAATATTTTTAGTAGATAAGTAGGGAATTGGCCATTGACCGTCAAGAAGTCACGGCGACCGCTACGTTACGACACCGTCAGCGCGGTGAGCAGCAGCTGTCGGTTGTCGGCTGACGGCTGACGGCTACCGGCTGGCAGGTAAGCGGTAAGCCTATTACCTGTCGCGTGACACTGACACTCAATCGATAACAATACGGATTTGGGCATCGCTAGCCGATTGTTACACTTATTGTAACATTCAACTAAATAACGAAATAAAGTTTTATGAGGGCAAACGTCATGTCAATTTTGAAGCAAATAAAGGAAATATTTTTGGATACTATGTAATACTTTGATAATTAGACCTGTCGTGCTGTATGGATCGAAAGCAGGGCTACGAAGAAGATGGATTACATATTATAGCAGAGATAAGAATGTTGAGGTGGGTGTGTGGTGTGACAAGAATGGATAAGGTAAAGAAAGAGTAAACTTATTAGAGGAAGTTTAAAAGTCGCACTAGTTACAGTAAAACTGAAAGGGAATCGACTGTCTTGTATTCTATCTACCTATTTCATATGTCCATACAATATGATACGCTGTAGGTGCAAATGTTGTTAGACGGAGATGGAGAGGAAAACCAAAGAATTGATGAATAAATTGTGTGAGACATGAGATGAAAGAAAAATGATTAATAATTGACCGTGTGACGGTTGACAAAGTAGCATTGAAGAAATAAACGTGTTGCATCGATCTCATCGAATCCCAAGTACCTAACATCGGACAAAGGCAGATGATGATGATGACACAATGTAATAATTTAACAAATATTATAAACTGTACAAAATTAATCCGTCAGTGCTGAAATTCAACTTAGCGTTTTTATTCAGGCGTTCATTTAGATGGCGCCTAGTGTTAGTGAAAACGACCCTATACGCGGGTTCAAAACTGTACCTACCAATTAGATGCAAAATGTGAACTGCTTGACGGTCTTAGCAGCTTCATATCATAATACCTACTCATATTGATATATTCAGACTTTCAGAGTTAATAAAAAGGTTCCAAAACCCAAAATGCTATGTCAAGGTCTACTGAACATATATTAATATCGCATGGCAGGGAATCTCCGGGGACAGAAACGAACTCAATCAAAGCAAAAACCTCAAGTCCTGAAATTGTAAGGAGGCATACGTCGCGTGAGGTACCTGCCTCTCCAGGGAAACTGGATCATTTACCACGGTAATACGTCGAGCACCATAATTATGCTATAGATACGGGTAATATGACGCCTCTGGCTATGGGCTTCCAGCAGAATTCGTAAGAAATTAATAACATCACGCTGTTATCACTCGAGTAGAGGGCAGAAGAGTCCAGTGAGCTGTCTACCGTACAGTAGCCCAGGTACAGTGGGGTCAATGGTGTGACACCACGATCTCCCGAGACTCACCATCACCTCCCTGCCCATATCCCATGTCATTTGGGGTCGGCGCAACACGTTTTTTTCTTCCATTTTGCCTTGTTGTCCTCACGCTATCATTTATTCCTATTTCCTTCATATCACTCCTCACACACTCCATCCATCTTTTCTTTGGTCTACTTCTCCCTCTCCATCCATCCACATTTATATTCATAACTTTTTTAGTCACATGCGATTCATCCCTCCTCATCACATGCCCATAGGTACCACGACAGTCGATTTCCTTTTAACTTTTTACTCCCGAAACTTACCATATGGAAGTAACTCGGTCTGTCAAAAAACTAGGTAAGAAACAAAAACTTGTATAAACTCATGCACAGATAGAATGACCGGCTACAGATAGTATCTGACTTTACCTCAAGATAATCAAACACTTGTAGGAAACCGATTTGACTGGCATTACACTGAGTACTGATATACTATCTTGAAAATCGAGATAAATGATGACAAGCTATTCGTACTGACATTATTATAAATGGAAGTTAAACAAGTTGTTTCAGCAGCATAAGGATTTATCAATGGTTTTTTGGTAAAAATAAAGGTTTTTATTTAAACCTATTTAAAATGGTAAAATAAAAAACTAAGAATTAGTGTGGTATCTTACCACACTAATTCTTGTCACGTATCAATTTTACATTGTCACCCTTCGATCAATAAGTTGTTACCAGAAGTGATATGCTGATGACAACTTTGCCCAGGCTTTCGAACCGGCGACCTCATTCTCAACAGTTGCGCTTATAATCGCTAGACCAACGAGGCCCAAATAATAGCTACATTGTCTTATGGTTGTTGAGGGCCAAAAAGCGGTGTAGGTCTGATAGTACACCAATAAAATAAATAAAATAAAAATAGCCTTTATTTACTCTGACCTTTTCACAATTTGTAATTATAATAAAACATAAAACTATACTAATTTACTACTATACTAATTTCTATTTTTTATAAAATATATAAAACTTAACTTTTAAAATCAGTTACCGGGTCAGGCTGTCTTGCGACATAGGCCTCCTCAAGTTCCCTCCACATTTGTCTGTCCATTGCTGTCCTTCTCCAACCTTTGGGCGGATCGTCTTCCCATCTTTTTTTCTGCCTTCCTACACGTCTTTTTCTGTCTCGCGGGTACCATTCTGTTACTTTTTTGGTCCACTTTCCTGTTGTTGATCTCATCATGTGGCCAGTCCATTTCCATCTCAGGGTTCGTGTTTTTACTTTAACATCTGCTACTTTGGTGATGCTCCTAATTTTTGTAGCCCTCCATTTGTCTTTGTCAACCTTAGTTCCAACATACTTCTTTCCATTCCTCTTTGGTATACACCCAGTTTGTGTTCAATTTTCTGTATTAGTGGCCAGGTCTGGCAGCCGTAGGTGAGACATGGAAGTATACAAGTATTGTAGACGGTTTTCTTTTCCGAGATGGGTACAGATTTATTTTTCATAATTTCTCTGAGGGACCAATATTTTTGCCAGTTATTATTTACTCGTCTTTCTACTTCTTTAATTGATAAATCTTCCACAGATATGACTTGACCCAGGTAAATATACTCTTTTACGTATTCGATCTGTCCTACGTCCACTTCAATTTTGACTTCTGTCTTGTTTGTCATCAATTTTGTTTTACATCAGTAAAACAATAGTATATTATAATACAAGTGAGCTAAGTTGCTCATTATACACGAGGCTGTGGGTTGCAGCCCGAGCCGCAGGCGAGGGCGTAAATCAGCCGAGTGTCTAGTGAGCAAGATGCTCACGAGTTTCATACGGACTTTTTCAACACACTTGCGAGGAAAAATAAACATACGAGCATAATGCATAAATCGTTTAATTATTAAAACAATTGGTGAATGTACAATTTTCAAAATGATATTGGATTGTTTTTGATGGCAATTTCACAGTTTGTGTTACATTGGTACTTGCCACTTCTTTAGTACTTTCATTTACTTCTTGTGTAAATGTCGGCGACAAAGGTAATTCAAACAAATGACTGGAAGGAGAAGGCACCAAATAACTCATGCTACGAGATGTACATGGTTGTGGTTCGGGGCAAAACTTTTTTGCCCTTGGTTCCAAATTAATGGCTTGCGTTATTTTGTCACAAATTTTCGCTTTGTTATGTATTGAGTTTTCTATGTACGATTCAGCGACTGCGTCAGAACGCCATCCGCCATGTCGCTTTAAAGTTATTATATCAGCCCCCGAATCAGCCAACATTGTAGCCGACGTTCTCCTGAAACTATGTCCAGTGCAGTACATTTTCCTTTCTGAAAATTTTGGAAAAGCGATCATTCTTTATTTTTGTTGAACGGAGATCTTGGTATTTTTTCACTATTTCACGAAACGTTCCTTGAATTGTAAAAGATCGTGGAATCTTGGTTTTAGTCTGGGTAATTTTGACAAGAAGCATATCTCCGTGGGTTTCTACATCTTTTGTTGTAATATTATACAGCTCTTGTCGTCTACAAGCACCAGTAACACCGAATATTAAGGCAACCTGCAAAGAAATCAATCAATTAGTTCTAAGAAGTTATGTTAGGGTTACGCACTTATATATTGTAGATAAATGTTACGATTAAAAATATTAAACGTACCTTTGTTGCTAGATACTGACTATCCGGAGCCTCATTCAAAAACTTTTTAACGTCAGCTGGTGACAATACTTTAGATTTCCGACCAGTATATCCATCCGAGCGTCTCTTCAAAAATGCCATCAGGTTACAGTACGTTTTGAAATCAACACCATGTTTGAACTTAAGCATGCTTCTTAGCATGGAATAGATGCACCACAGGGAGCTGGGTTTGTAAGTATTGGCGAGTTCAGCGAAATACGCCAAAAACACATTTTCAGAAAATGACTGGGTTTTTTTTTGTTGTTCTTCCAATGTAGGAAACTATCGTAAGCAGCTAAGTACTTTTCTCTAGATTTTGCAGGTATGAGGCTTTCGTTTGCATTTTGTGCTGCATTTAGTATTTCTGGCGGGGTTAAATCTACCAATTGTTCATCTTCTGTACTAATACTTGACATTTTTACTACAATTATTTACCACAGCAAAAATGCGATACAAACAAAATTTGAAAATTATGGGAAATGCCGCGCAAGTTTTTTTTTTTTTTGCACGCGCCAAATATAAGGTTACATAGAGCGATACAGCCTACTTCAAAATTTAAGTAGGGTGACAAAATGCAAATATTTTATAACGAATTATTGAAATAAATAATTTAATTATTTATAATAAATAATTTGATAATAATAAATGTCTTTCTTAACTATGGGCACATTTATTTATTCCAAAAATGTAAATGGATTTTCGGCGACATAAAACCTCTTTGCTGTTACAAAAAAAAACGGTATTACCCGGTTAAATTGAAAATGCTCTGTTTACTCGCATATAATTTGCACTATGGTACTAACTTAACTTTGTAGTGATAATTCTATTATGCACTAGTGTATAATATTATTATGCACGTGTGAGTTATAGTTCGGTTTATGGCCCTAAGAACGATGTAATAAGGCTCACTTTACGAGCAAGTGTGTTGAAAAATTAATTAATTCATCGTTAAACCTGCCTTTTTGCTTTCAGCTGTTAGTTGTTGTAACATTGTTCGTAGTGTGATAGGATCTTCTGCAAACAAAATGAGGTCATCTGTGAATCTCAGGTGGTGTAGTTTTTCCCCGTTTATTTGAATTCCGAAAATTTCCCAATTAAGTTGCCTAAATATATTTTCTAAAACTGCATTAAATATTTTTGGTCTCCCTGTCTTACACCCTTCTGTATTTTAAATTGATCACCAACGTTTTCAAGTCGAACTTTTGCTGTGCTATTGACGTATATTTATGTTCTTGATGATCTTAATGAGTTTACTTTCCACTCCTTGGTTTTTTAAAGAGTCCCATATGTAAATAAGCTTCAAAGAGTCAAATGCCTTAATATAGTCTACGAAGGACAGGTAGTACGGGCGGTCGTATTCGTTGCATTTTTCAATAATTTGCTTGACAGTATTTAAATTGTCAATTGTTGAAAAATCTGAGAGGAAGCCCGCTTGTTCCTTGGGTTGATTACTGTCTAGGCTGATAGTCAAGCGGTGTAATAACATTTTGCTGAATACTTTGTACAAGTTCGGCATCAAGCTGATGGGCCTGTAATTATTAATTTCATTTTTGTTCCCTTTTTAAATAGAAGAATTATTGTTGACGATGTCCATTGTGAAGGAATTTGTTCAGTTTCCAAAATTTCATTGCATATATGTGTAAAAGGTTGTGTTATCTCTTCCATGGTAAGTTTAATCATGTCATCTCCAGGTGATTTACCAGCTCTCTGTGTTTGGATAGCTCTTCTTATTTCACTTTGCATAAAGTATGGGATTGGTTCTGGGTTTGGGTTTTTTCTAATGATGTTTTGCATGAGTTTTCGTTTAAATTACCCATATACAATTCCTTATAAAAATC
This sequence comes from Diarsia dahlii, assembly GCA_949775195.1. NCBI lineage: Eukaryota > Metazoa > Arthropoda > Insecta > Lepidoptera > Noctuidae > Diarsia > Diarsia dahlii. The sequence goes on along the minus strand of OX459189.1, from coordinate 33,823,748 downwards.
TGTTGCCGTTTGTAAAATATGCCGTCGCTTGGTTGAAGTTTGTATTAGGGTGTCTTTTCCTTTTTGCGTTGTCCTTGGTATCCATGTTGAATGTTCTTTAAGTTGTTTTAAAGCTTTTTTGATTCCTCCGGTTTTGTTATTTGTTCTCTAATGATATTAAGTCCATTGGTTTTCCTATGGTTTCTGATGGCTTTAGAAATTTCTTTACTAATCTTGGCTACTTACTTTCTTTTCTGTTTATTATCATTTCTTTTCTTTGGTTTATTTTTAGTCTGGCTTCGTCACCGAGTTTGTCACTTTTATCTCTTGTTTTAGATTTATTTATTTTTAACTAGCTTTTGCCAGCGGCTTCGCACGCGTGAAAATGACGATTTTCCGTACAAACTTTCATCCCCTATTTATATCCCGTAGGGGTTGAATTTCGTAAAATCCTTCCTTATTCCTTGTCTACACTATAAAGGGAACCTCTGTGCAAAATTTCAGCTTTCTAGGTCCAAGAGTTTGGGCTGGGCGTTGATGAGTCAGTCAGTCAGTCAGTCAGTCAGTCAGGACTTCTCTTTTTATTTATATAGATAGATAGGGCTTCTTCTAAGATGTATTTTTCTTGTACATTATTTTGTTTTTCAATCAAGTTCAATGATAATTTTAGTTCATTAAGATTTTGTTCTGATAAAAGTGTTATGGGCTGGCAACTTGATTTATGAAATTTTCTTCTTTGATTTTTTTATTCCTTGCACGCTATTGTTCCTCTAACCATTCTATGATCAGAATAGGGTATTTCACCAAAAAAATCTAATTAGTCCGTCAGATAGATTTCCAAAAAATAATGGACACGTATTTTTTCTATTTTCACGTAAACAAAAAATAAAGACGATACAGTGCTTCGAAAAGTCGTGTCAAGTCGTGTGACGTCACAAGGATAGTACTTTTTTACCCACAAAGTGACGTGAAAAACCCCCACTCATGATCTTTGACAGGTTTCATCTTCGTCAATTTTTATTAATTTGAGAAAACAAAAAACACGTATCCGATATTTTTCGATAATCTAACAGACGGACTAATTAGATTTTTTTGGTGAAATACCCTATTACATCATTACTAAGCATCAAATCTATCAGTTATCAGATAGCAAGAAGATGCGTGTCCATCAGAGATCCTTTATCACGACAACTTTAGACAAGCATCAGACTATAGTACTATGCAAGCGTAAGTTTAGTAGGTATTATCTGGATTATATTTAGATATGGGACATCACTGCCGTTGAGAGCACGCCTGTGTCCCAGCTGAGGGAACGTTGTTTTTGATTATGCCCTTGTAGCGCAACATGTCTTCCATATATGTCCACTATCTGATGTCCGCGGCTTCGCCCGCGTCAAATTTTGAACTAAAACTGTCTTCAAGAACCACTCTATTCATTAGTCAAAAAAGCATGAAAATCGGTACAGAAGTTTTGGAGTTTATCGCGAACGGACAGACAGACAGATACACGCGGCGAAGGACTTTGTTTTATAATAAATGTAGTGATTAGCCGCCATCCCTAAGTTCACTTCCTACACCCTGAGTTGAAAGGATGGAGGAACCGTCAACTTCAGATGGTTTCCAGGCGATAATACAAGATTACGTTGAGTCCTTCAAGGGTTTCATTGGTCGAGCAAAAAGGTTTTCTATTAAACTTGATGTAGCGGTCGCAAGCAGCCCGGGGACCGTGCAAAGCGCGCTGGTTCCCATGGTCTCTGGTACAAGTGTGGGAAGGCAACACCCAGAGGTGGTTTTTAACCAGTTAGAGTCAGACAGACTCCTCGGGTCACCGTAGGGCGGAGGACATTCATGAGGATTTTTCACCCCGAAACATAAAAAGAGAGGTCCGATTCTAGGTAGAGCATGTTGAATGCTTTTCTATAAGAACCTAACTGGAGGAATGTGGGTGGTATACTGGAACCCCTTTGCTTGTCTTCAGATGTCAACTGGGTTGAGTTTTATCTAACTGCTGACAGTATGTGAATACTACTGACTTGCTCCCAATAGAATAACGCCGTGAACGTAACAGAGGAGCATGACTAAGCGTGGATTAAGTCTCCAAAGGCTTCCCATAATCTACCAATTCTGTTCTAATGATAGCTTGGCTATAAATTCCTAAAGATGAGGTAACATTTTTACAGCACAAATAGTCGACGATGTTCGAATACTACAAATCGCAGCAAGGAATGCTAAATCTCGTAACGTTATGGTGAGAAACATTTGTAAAAACATTATCAGGTTGTAAAATCTAAAACCGAACAATGTTTCGGTTAATTATTGATCATAACCTTTTAATTGTTGAACAAAAACAGCTGTTTCTAGTGAACGAATCGTAAAAGAATGGACCTTGCCCCCCCTCCTCCCCTCCACCCGCGTGCCGCGGTTTTGTCCCCGCCGCGCCTTCGTCGCCGTCTCACAGTTACATATAAGACTGGTTCCAATCTGTTTGTTTGTTTACATTTATATGTTAATTTAGCTTTATATAGTATAATATAAAAATGGCTCTTTAGTTGAAGGACTATAAATATAATTTTATAAATTGTAGAACTGTTGAATAAATAAATAATAATAAATATCACTATTCAATATTCATAGCTACAGAACTATTTATTTATGGTACATGTGAGAATATAATTATTCGATTCCTAGGATGTCCTTTTCTTCTGTAACAATAAATTCAATAATTTTCATCACCTGTTGTGCAACTGTACCGAGTTACCGAGCAAGCACTCAGGCGCCGATCACGTCATATTCATAGAAACCTTTTCAACGCTCTAGTGACAATCACGACATGACACTACAAACTAATGAAGAGCCAACACAATAGACTATAACTATTGCTAATAGCACAATAACAACAGCCCGGAACAACTGACCTGACTCACCTCCGACACTCCCCATCAAACTCACCTCAAATAACATTTTAAGCGAGATATTAACCGCCCATTACAGTATTAGCGTAAAGACAACAGTTATGTAAAACAAATATAATAAGATTTCCGTAAGCGTGAGAATCGTCTCAGCGTCGGCGTCGACTAGCAACTACAACTACCTACATCTAGGTAACTAGCAAACACTTAACACTTTGTTTACAAAGGCTCGTCGTATCGCACTCTCACATATTATCTCACTCACGAAAATTTTTGCCACTGGAAACCAAGCTCACGGAAATGTTCCCTCAATGTGCCCTCAGTATCACTTTATTGGCTGCAGCCCCGTGACATCACCGCTAACAAACAACTCCATCATCGTTTCAGTGAACACTTTCAGTTATGCAGTGGCGCCCGTATAGCTCACACACCCCGTGCTCTGTCACAATAGTACCCACATCTACGAGGCTGTGACGAGCAACAACGGAATCCACGGCACATGATACGAGTATAGCACCCGGCCATCAGCAGAGCATCTAACGCGATAACAATATCCCTCCTGATACACTAAGACCGACAAATTTGCTTTAGGATGATGCGGCCTTGGTGCGTTTCCAGTAACTCACGTGTACATTTAAGAAAAATCCAATTTTCTCCAAAAATGTGAAGTAACAGTGCGGTCACGACGAGCACTCGTCTACAAACAATGAAGAGTAATCAGATAACTGAACACCACAGTTTAGCACTAGTCTAAGTTGGCAGATGTAGTGGTGCGAAGGTCGCGGAGGTGAGGGCGAAGTGGTGAAGGTTTGACACTTACGGGTGTAGTGTGGGCACGGGAGCTGGTGCGCGGCGCGCGGGTTGCGCGGGGAGGCGTGCGCTTGCGACAAGCGTGGACGCGCGACTGGACGCAGCGCAGGCCGCGAGGCTCGCGGGGTGATAACCGCTGATATGCGGCGCGTCATCGCTTACGCAGCGTGCCGTTAAAGTGACGCTCCGCACACCGCCGGAATCATTATGTTCGGTAACGACAGGTGAGAATATATCGTCCACTCCGAATAATATATTTATTATGCGTCGACTCCGCGCGGTTGGTTTCTGTCTTAAAAGATTTAGTATTGTCATATTTATTACCTATTTTTTTTAATAAAACATTATAAAAGTATAAATATGATTTCATCATTGCCATCATCCACAGCCTGACTTGACCCACTCTTGGCTTGAAGTTGCACGTGCCCTTTCTCCTGTCATTTTGCTCCAAGTTCTAAAACTCCTATGGCAGAATATCCGCCCTACTCAATCTATCTATCTATCTATACTTATAATAAATCTGTAGAGAGGTCAATTCTGTACATGATATATATTTTCAAAATAACTATCAGGGGGTAATTAGTGATCGATACTGATGCCAAAAATGCAATCAGTAAAATTTTTGTCTGTCTGTCTGTCTGTCTGTCTGTCTGTCTGTATGTTCCTTATAGAAACAAAAACTACTCGACGGATTTTAACGAAACTTGGTACGATTATTCTTCATACTCCTGGGGAGGTTATAGTATACTTTTCATCACGCTACAATCAATAGGAGCAGAGCAGTGAAGGGAAATGTTGGGAAAACGGGAGAAGTTGCTCGATTTTTTAAGCTTCCGTCGCGTGTGCAGCCTTAATGGTTAAAGCTACATAGAAATCACTTATGACGGAAATGTTCTACATAAAATTATCTAAAAAAATATCCAACTACAGCATATGTCTATCTTTTATGGTTGACTCACAATAACACGTGTAACTCCCGCTAGCTTAGCAGTTCGGAGCTTTCTGATTATATTTGTTTACTCTTACGTTTATAATACTCTCACTCATCCCTAATTAAAAGAAGTTAATATTATTACCTATTCAATAAAAAAATAATCATAGTAATCGGTACAGAAACACCAAACCTAAACATGAAATACGCTAATAAGCCACCGCGTCGCGCGTGAGTACTGAATCATGCCATAAGGATTATTTTTGTGTAACGGTTGCCGTGCTCGACGCGGGTCGTGGCTGTTGATGCGTTCAGAGCGTTCGACCTTATTGACAGACAATAATTGATTTTAACAAACAATGCTTATCAGTGCGACTTTTAGTCTTTAAATAGTTTATTTGAATTTCTTTTGTTGTTATTTTATAAAATAGGTATTAGTTGTTATGGTAGTGTTTAAATATTCGTTCAAATTACAAATTATTAATAGTTTGCATTTTATTTCCTTTTAGGTGACGTAGTAGTACGCATAGTTTTTTAGATACCGATAGGTAAGTTTTGGCTAATTTATGTTCAATTTCTACAGATTTATAGTAGTTATAGGTATTTATTTGTAAGTGAAGTAGGTATAGGTAGATGTATTGCACAGGCGTTTCAGCTTTATTTTCATTTCTTTTTTGTTGTAAGTTGTACATATTTCTGGGTATACCTACTTCATTCTATTAGAATATTTTAGTTTAAATAGGCACTTAGATTTTAAGTGTAAGGTAGCTATAGTTAGGACCTCTATCATAGGTTATTTTGTTACATAAGTAACTGACAGCCTTTCCGTTACCGTCAATTAAAAATAAAATACACAATGCCACCTAAAAAACGCCACTGAACCGTGAGGAAGGACATATGGTACTTTTTTACGAAAAACGACGGAAACGCGGACGAAGTCGCGGGCAAAAGCTAGTAAAAAATAAAACAAGGTACAGATCCTCAACTATACCACTAGGCTACATTATAAACAGAGACATGGTAACAAGACGAGCTGTATCAATGAGAACCGTTTTCTGAAACAGGCTCTCAAAGTTGGGTAGATTGAGAGCCTGTTTCGGGAGACTTTGAAATATTATTACATCTATCGTTATTCCGCTTCATAGCGAAAAAGGATGTTAACTCTCCACAAGTTTACAATTATATACTTAGACTGATGATTGTGGTTTACCACAATCATCAGGACAGGTATCAGTTGGTGCGCACATGACATTGACCTGACGACTTTGTGGTGAAACTTGTGGGGCCTCTCCATCACCATGAGAGGAGACATAATTATGTGACCAGTAGCGGAAACATTACAACCTAATGATAAGAGTATGGTAAGTCCTATGATATGTTTCGCTCCCAAACTGACCTGTACTACATTGATACGTGGCAGTAGCAAGCAAGCGTTACGTCCGTAGCCAGCGCCGCTGCTTCTCAATTAGCATACATACGACGAAACTGAAAAAGTTGTCTCGTGACTGTTGCTTGCACAATAGGCTGCATGGCGGTGTGGTGGTGGAGACCTTAGACTAGGCGTGCTAATACACGTAGTGGGTACTCGGTGCTTCACACGTGTTGGAACAACTTCATACTGCACTATTTGTTATAGCCGGACCAGTAGGACATTATCATTATTTCAGCCAAAGACGTCCACTGCTGGACATAGGCCTCCTCCATGTGTCGCCACATTGATAGGTCCAGTGCGCCTCGCATCCAGCGGGCCCCCGCAACCTTCCCCTGATCATCGGTTCACCTAGTGGGAGCCCATCGAACGCAACGTCTTCCGGGTCGCGGTCGCAGCTCCAGAACTTTTCGACCCCATGCGGCCAGCGCCCGTTCTGCGATCAATGTACCCTGCCACTTAAGTTTGGCAATTCATCGGGCTATGTCAGTGACCTTGGTCCTCTTGCGGATGTCTTCATTTCTGACGTGATCCCGCAAGAAGACTCCGAGTATAGCCCTCTCCATTGCCCTTTGGAGCCAGTAAAATAAATATGTCGAATCAGGTAAATCTAATTATAAATAATTAGATAAAAGAAGTTATAGGTATCATGTTTCCATTCGGCTTGGACTTTTGGAAGATTACAATCGAGGCACGAGCTGGTCGAAGTGCTGGCTTATGTCGAGCGGTGGATTGGTCAAACCATGGTCAAACCTAATGATAACGATGATTTTTGTTTAGTTACCGAAAGTCATTTTAAAAGTGGTTAACATCTCAGGCGTTTTATTTTTTTAATAAAAGTATGGAAGGGTGGAAGACCCGTCTTGCGATGCACCATGTAGGTCGCACTTTAAAAAATAAACCACCCATGGTCCTTCTTAGGGCCGAAACTGCGTTAAGCGGGCACCCGCGCGGTTTTCTAAAAAAATGCACAGTCGCGGGTCCCCGCGCGGGCGTCCGTCACGGGGGCAATTCAATAAACGGGCTTACTGGCTGTCGTTTCTTTTTTGCTAATCGTCGTTTTGCTACGTTATAATAATATATTTAGATTTACTGGCTGGATTAGACTGGCCTGTTGGTCTAGTGGTTAGTGACCCTAACTGCTATGCCGGAGGTCGTGGGTTCGATTCCCACCCAGGACAAATGTTTGTGTGATGAGCACGATCATTTGTTCTGTATCTGGGTGTAATTTATCTATAATAAGTATGTATTTAGAAATATATAAGTATGTTTATCAGTTGTCTAGTACCCATAACACAAGCTCTGCTTAGCTTGGGACTAGATGGCGTTGTGTGATAGTTGTGGAATATTATTATTATATTAAGTTCTCCATCCACACACACTAACATGCCCACCGTTAAAATTGAACTAACGACACTGACACAGGCGTGTCCACGCGCCTAGACACGCGACGGTTGCCCGTCGCGGGCGCCCGCTTAACGCAGTTTCGGCCCTTATCCCTTTCTGTCTGGGGCTGCGGTATCTCTTTCGAACAACCCGCCACCCCGGATGTAGGCCGCACCTTAAGTCAACCTCATATAATTAGCTATTATTCTTATTCCTTCTCCATCCATGTTGTAAGATTAAAGCATTTCAATTTTGAAAAATTTATTAAAAGATCATCTTACATCTTTCCTCTGAATAGTGAATATTTTTTATACATAATGGACTATATATTTTTGCGTTATGTATTTTTAAAGGTTTATAATAATACATGCTAATGTTTGTAACACACTACTGTCTACATTTCATTTTTCATTATTTTTTTAGGCCTGCTTAAAAAATATATTTTGAAATAGGCTTTGCCTTTGTAATCCACGTTTAGTTACGTTGTGTCCATGTGTTCTCTCTTGTGTGTACATAAGCGAAACTATTGTCTGCCTAGCTGTAAGTTTTCCGAAAATAATTAAATTGGTCATCATTATCTTGCCCGTATCCAAATTCATTCTAGGTCGGCGCGTCATGTATGTCTTCCATACTTCTCTGTTACTCGTTATGTTAGCTACCCTTATTTAGTCTTTTCGATATCAACCTAATATACACAATCCATCCATCGTTTCATTGGTGTTTCTCTACTCTCATACGTATACCCATCCACATTCATAAGTAGTCAAAACTTTCCTGACGTCATTTTCCTCATCTAGGCTATCAATTTTCTAATTCTTCAAATATTATTTGGCCGGTGTTGTAAAATTGTACAAATCACAAACATTATAAAGCTCTGACCAAACTGCGTCACAGTTGATCGTGATAGCATTAGCAACTCCCAAAATGAAACCACAGCAGTAAAGTGGCCACCAAACCACCGCCGCTGTTAGTTTTATAATTAAAAACACATTTGCAACCAGCCACGACCATAAAGCAGCTTTAAACCCATCACAGTAAAGCGCAAACATTTGCTGCAGACAACCTTTACTTTGTTAAGTAACAGCAGAACGCCGTAGCCCTTGTCAGAAAAATGGTAGCCACATTTGTGTTGCGGATAAAAGAAAGAAAAATAAAAGTTATTAAACCTGTCTTACCTTTTCTTTCTAAACTATTTGTAGTTGTATAATAAAGCTAGATAAACTGAATCCAAGAAGATGCAATAGATAATTATTATAAGTGGCGAACGGTAACAACATATTGTAGTTCTAATGGCACGAACAAGAAGCACTGAATTCCAGCCAAATCTGCTTGTGACATCTACAATCAAGTGACTCGCTTGAACGATACTCTTTTTTTTTGGATTGGGTTGAAAATCATCAAATAACCTCTCCCGATCTTGGGCAGAGCGAAAGGGAGTTTCAGGCATCTACTGACTTAAAACCACCCATGTTCCTTCTTAGCCCTTTATGTCAAGGCAGCGGTATCTTTGTGACCAACCCGTAGCCCCGACGGGTTGAACGATACCCTTGGCTCTAACCTAGCCTTTGCCTGGCTTTGTGACTTTTCTCACATGTCTATCGTCCTACTACCAGAATAAAAATATTCTATGTCATAACCCAGGTAACGGAGTACGGACTATATATAATTAAAAAAACGCCTGGCAAAAGAATAGAAGCTACAAGATGCTACATAACGCGTTGCTCTTGTGAAACATTCGAAGGGCTTAAGTTATCAGAACAAGGCTCGTGGGTGCAGAGGAATGGGCTTTAGCCGCCTAATCCCCAGACAACGTAAAACTTTGATGTTTATACCTGTAAGGCTAGCAAATCTCTCTGTATTCGTTATTACCCGGGTGAATATCTGGTAAAAATACTTTGATATTTAATTTTCTGTTATGCCCTACATTACTAGGAAATAATATTTTAAACATGTTGCTATTTTCACACAAATTGCTTTTATTTGTCCTGAAATAAATATAATATAGAACGGGTGCGTAGTACCTACTCGCAACCGGCGTGCGTGTAATAACCAGATGTGTGAATGTGGACGAGCCAAAAGGAGTAAAAAAAAACCACCCATGTTCCTAAAGGATCGTAGCAGGTGGCGTTCTGTGGTTTCTACCTACCCTAATCGGAAAATTCTATCGAAATATGCATAATACTTCATTTGTTCCGTTTTAGTTTTTTTTTTTAAATGACTTCTTCTTTAACAGTTAGCCTGTACTTTTAAATTACGCACTTTAAAAAAACAAAACCTAGTCCTACATTAGAATTTAAAAATTAAAATCAATCAGACAAGCAACTTTTACATTTACTTGTTTACATACACATGTACATCTCGCGACAAGCTTTTATGTCATATACATTGTGTGATGACGTTATAAGTTGATAGTTAAAGTTTTAGATGAAATGTTTATTTTATTCTTTTTAGCGCATTTAAATAAAAGCTTATTTTTAAAAAGTTTTTTTTTACTTTAAATTTTACATCTCTGTTTGCGAGCAATTCACGTCTAGATACTGACTCAAAGCAGCCACCACCGATTGCTCGCTGTGATTCTTAGATGCCGGAGATCACGATACGCATGAAAGATGTTCGTAAAGTACTTATGAGTCTAGACGTGAACAAGGCTAGTGGGCCGGACGGCATACCAGCAAGAGTCTTAAGGAACTGTGCGCCTGAGTTGTCTCCTGTGTTGACACACTTGTTCCGACTCTCTCGTAAAATCAGGACGGGTGCTATACTCCTGAAAGGTTGCCGATGTACAAGAAGGGTAGTCGTGCCGACCCCAGTAACTGTCAACCAATTGATATCACCTCCATACTTTGTAAAGTGATGGAAAGGGTAGTTAACGGTAAGCTGCTGGCGCACCTTGAAGCGAACAATCTACTCAGCGACGGTCAGTATTGTTTCCATCGGTCACGGTCCACTGGGGATCGTCTGGTGTTTGCCACGCACTGCTGGGGCGAGGCCATCGAGAAACACGGCGACATTTAGAAGGCTTTCGATAGGATATGGTACACAAGTCTGCCCGCTGACTTTTTCTGCATGATATCTGACTTTCTAAGTGAACGGACGATTGGAGTGGTGATTGATGGCTGCACCTCTGACCTTATTGAGGAGCTCGTGGCTTAATAAGAACTGCCACTCGGGTCGATCTTTAGGTAAAGCTGTGCTTGCCTAGGTCGGTCTGTGGATGGGTGACCGCCCGACATACCGAGTTTCCTCCGTGCCTCGGAAAGCACGTTAAGCTATTGGTCCCGGCTGCCATATATGTAGATCTTTGGCAGTCGTTACAGGTAGTCAGTGACCTGAAATTCTGACATCCAGTCTTACCAAAGGGAATAGGGGATCGGACAAAAAAATTCGTCCGTCCTCAGAGTCCGTCAAATAGATTTCCAAAAAATATTGACCACATATTTTTTATTTTTTTACGTAAACAAAAGATGAAGACGATACAGTGCTTCAAAAACTCGTGTGACGTCATATGATAGTACATTTTGTACCTTTAAGTGACGTTTCAAGCCCCACTCCATGATCTTTGACGCGCTTTATCTTCGTCAATTTTTATTGATTTGACAAAACAAAAAACACGTATCCAATATTTTTCGATAATCTAACTGACGGACTGAACAGAATCATATTTTTTTGAGTCAGTCCGATCCCCTATTGTATTACCTAGTATTAACTGGGTTGTGGAGGTCAGATAGGCAGTCGCTCCATGTAAAATACTGTTATTCAGCTGCATCCGGTTAGACTGGAAGCCGACCCCAATATAGTTGAGAAAAGGCTAGGCAGATGATGACCTCTGACCTTATTGCTCTTGATGCCAGTCAAGTTCCAGAGGGGTCTGTTCTCTCCGCGACACTTTTCCTACTGCACATCAATGACCTCCTTGTTCCTGGTATTGTTGGGTACGCAGATGACAGCACTGTCATGGAGAGTTATACATCCAGCGCAAAAGCCAGCAGTGATGAAGTACGTTCATTGAGAGAGGCCATGGTGGTGTAAACAATCTCAGCCTTAAGTCTTGTCTCCAAGTGGGGTGACGAGAATCTGGTTGTTTTTAACGCCACTAAAACACAAGTGTACCTGTTCACCGCCAAAAGAAGTCCGTTCAATCTTAGGGCTTGTTTACGGAGACGCGGGGCGTTGCGCGGCGCGTGCAGCATGCTCTTTTCGTGTTTTTTTATTAATTTACTGAGAGACGAGTCCACCGCAACAAACGCTGCATTTTAAACAAACGAGTGAAAAATCGCTTCTCGTAAAATCAAGTTTTGAAATCGTTACCTTTTTCATACATTGCCATGTGCAGTTTGAAATAAAAACGCTGTACGCGCCGCGCGACGCCCTGCCTTTACGTAAACATGCACTTACACCTACTTCCCGTAGTGCATGTACCTACATGTTACCGACAGTGCACCTTTTTTTTTGTAGACGTTTTTAGGGTTCCGTAGTCAACTAGGAACCCTTAAAGTTTCGCCATGTCTGTCTGTCCGTCCGTCGTCGGTCCGTCCTCACTTAATCTCTGTGACCGTTAGCACTAGAAAGCTGAAATTTGGTACCAATATGTGTTATCAATCACGCCGACAAAGTGGTAAAATAAAAATGAAAAAAAATGTTTTTTTTTTTTTTTTTTTTGTATGGGTAGCCCCCATATACCTAACTATGCAAAAAAATAAAACCGACTTCAACAAAAAAAACACTCAAAAGTGAAAAATAAACTTGAGAAGAAAAATCAGTTTCTGAAGTCGGTGACTTTTGTTTCTTTGATTTCATTTTTTTGTCACCGACTTCTGATTTTTCTTCTCAAGTTTATTTTTCACTTTTGAGTGTTTTTTTTGTTGAAGTCGGTTTTATTTTTTGTAAAAAAGTTTTTATTTTTCACTTTTTAGTGTTTCACATGTGCTTACCCCTTCACAACGTACCGGCGTGATGTTATGTTAGGACTGGTGTAAACAATAGACAGACAATATGAGATTTCAGCAATCCCAGTCCATTTGCTATCATTTATTGAGGAGTTCCGTTGAATATCTCCGAAGTTCTTCATCAGATTTTCACAAAATAGTTTTTATAACCTTTGTAGTGAGTACAGGCGTGATATTATATTGTTGTGTGATGGCGTAAACAATGCTTAGTTATGCTATAGCAACAATCGCGGTTAATCTGCTGTTATTTATTGAAGAGTTCCCCCGATTTCTACAAGATCCCATCATCAGATATTGAAATGGTGACAATGGGACCACACGGGAAGCACCAGCTTTCAAATGAAAAAAGAATCATGAAAATCAGTTCACCCAGTCGCAAGTTATGAGCGAACAAACATAAAAAAAAAAAAAAAAAAAAAAAAAATACAGTCGAATTGATAACCTCCTCCTTTTTTTGGAAGTCGGTTAAAAATGGGAAGTGATTTTTTTTTTAATTTCAACCCTAACGTGTGATATATTGTTGGAAAGGTATTTAAAAATGAATAGGGGTTTACTAAAATAATTTTTTGATAATGTCAATAATTTCGGAAATAATCGCTCCAAAAGTAAAAAACAATGTGTCCCGGGCCCCTCTAACTTTTGAACCATAAGTTTAGAAAATATGAAAAAAATCTGAATAGTAGAACTTTATAAGGACTTTCCAGGAAAATCATTTTGAAAGTGAAAAAATAAATAAATTACAAATAAAATATATATTAAAAAAAAAAAAAAACATAATGGATACCCTTTAAACTCATAAGTGGGAACACTTATTGTGACGCCCGGGAAACTACGGAACCCTACACTAAGCGCGGCCCGACACTGCCGACACGCTCTTGGCCGGTTTTTTAAGTGCCCATGTAGGCCTATGTGAAATAAAATAGGTATGTTGACTTTGACTTTGAGTCTCGAGCATATTGGCACGAAGTTGAGCGCGAATCTCAACTTCGGTGCCTACATTGAGTCGAAATCTCAAACTGCGGCAAAAAATGGTACAAATGTCACTCCTTTTGGAGTCATAGGACAGTGAACGTGTAAAGATAAGTTTTGTAAAAGGAAATAACAGATTTTTCACAGCTAAAATAGTTTATTTAAAATGTCACTTACGGGATATCTTCCGTGATTTTCTTTCTTTTTGAAATCACGGAAGATATCCCGTAAGTGACATTTTAAATATAGTTATGAACCGTTAGCTTAAAACAGTGTTTAAAATAGTTTAACTTATTATATGCTGAGATGTCACATGTCTCCGAATTTTTTGGTTCTAAGACATGCCGGTTACCTCACGATGCTTTCCTTCACCGTTTTGAGAGCAGGTGATGAAATAAATTACACAAACTAATGCGCCTGCCTGGGTTCGAACCCAAAACATACTGTTGATAAGTCTGGGCCACAACCACTGGGCCACCACTGAAGTTACCAGGACTAATTTGTACACACGTAGCAACTTTTAAAAGTGATTTTCTCCTTTTGTATTAATTGTTACCGTGGCCCAACCAAACCCAACAATCAGGTGACTGCATGGTTTACAAAAAAAAAAGTAGTTAAAAAACTAAAAAACCCGACTGAAAAAACTGAAAAGCAAAAAAACAAGCACATTTTAAATTAAACAAAACTTGGAAGCAGGCGTTTTTTAACAACTTTTTTTATTTCCAACTTTTTAGTTCTTTTGTGTTTGTTCTTTCGTTGGTCGCGTAAGATTCGCAGATGATTTAACTTTTGTGCTGTTATAGGATTTCTCACTTTGAATTTCTTTTAAACATATAAGTGTTATATATTTTTGTAATCTCCTTGTATAACCCTTTATTTTGATACCCTACTCGATGGTATAGGAAAAAATTATTTTATTGAACTCCTCGATTTGGCCCCCAAAATCCGCAATTTTTCTTTGTTTTTTAATTTTAATGTAGCTTATAACACTCGCGCCATCAAGACGAATCTAACGACTTATACTTATTTCATTCAAATCGGTTTGTCCGTTTATGAGTTATGAGGGAACAAAGAAACGGACATGCATACATACTTACATACATACATACACGTCAAACACATAACCCTCCTTTTGGGCTTCGCCGCAGTCGGGTAAAAAGAAACAACAACAACGGTCAAGCCGTTTTGGAAGAAGAAGAATTACAAAGACATACAAACAGTCAATTATACTAACAGAAGCCCGTTTTTAATCATTAATTGAAGTAAAAATTATACAATTTGACTATATTTCGGATAAACTCTTCCAAATTAATTAACTTCCGGCTTACACCCTTAAAACATTATTGTTATTTCGGTTCAAATTGTATGTTTCTAGATTTAAAATCTTTTTGGACAAAATTGACCGTTGTCCCCTTATCGTACATTCGGCTAACGAAGGAAGTCTTGCAATTTCATAGAAACTTACTTATAGGTTTTACCGGTCAAACCCGATTTCAGGACAAACTAGTTTTGCCTAAGATAAACTAAGTTCAGGGTTAGCGTTTCCGTCAGCAGGCCCAGGTTCTTCCTTCTATTTTATTCAACTATATTAACGATGACAAAGTACGGGGACAACAGAAATAAACGTCGTAAACGCAATAAATGGCAAGTCTAGAAAAGAAGATGGCAGTTTATTATAAAATGTTATCCCGTAGGCCACGAATGAATTATGAACTTTGTGAAGCCGGTGAAAAGGAGCGCGTAGTTTATGCTTATTTCTAGTGTTAAAGTTATGGATATCACTGTTTTTAGTGTACAGATGGATATTTTGTCTAATATGTAAAATGTTGGCAAAGATGTACTGAGAAGCAGCCGTGAGAATACCAATCTCCTTAAAAAAATCTCTAAGGGAAGCTCGGGCACCCAGCTGATAAATTGCACGAACCGCTCGCTTCTGCAGAACAAATATATTTTGAATATCTGCAGCTTTGTCCCACAGCAGAATACCGTAGGACATAACGCTGTGAAAATAACTAAAGTAGACTAACCGTGCTGTATCACTAAACACTTAATTAATTTATTTATGTTATGATACTTATGTTATGTTGGAATCCCGTAGGGGTTTTATGACAGCTTTATAAATTAGGAGCTTGTTGTCCAGTGACAGTTTAGAGTTTCTATACCCATTAGCCAGAAGAGCCCTTATATTTGAGGTTGACCTGTTTTCGTTTATCAATGTGTTTCCGCCAAGTCAACATGGAGCCCAGGTGTAGTCCAAGGTACTTAGCTGTGTCAATCTGAGTCAGCTCCCTTCTACTAAGGTTAGCAGGGGGACAAGTTTCTTGCTTATTTCATCAAGGCTTTGTTGAAGTTTCGCAGTGGCTTCTTCCGGGTCTTTACTAGAAGCTAATATTGCCGTATCATCTGCATATGTAGCAATAGTAACTCCAGGTGTTAGTGGCAGGGTCTGATGTCTATATAGTGTACATAACCGGTATCGAAACAGTTAAACGTAAATATTTAACAACAATTGATAAATTGATAAATCGGCTGTTGTTGCCACAACCGGCTTGCTGGTATGACCGCAGATGTATGAATGTGGACGAGGCAAAAGGAGTATGTAAGGATCGTATCAGGTGGCGTTCTGCGGTTTCTGCTTACCCCCACGGGAAAAGGGCGTGAGTTTATGCATATATGTAATTGTTAAATATTGGACTACTAGCTTTTTCATAACTATGCCAGGTCCTATGTACGAGTCTATTGCCATCAACAATAAACAAATCCTGACTCCGAGCTGCTCCTGCTACTGAGAAATTCCAATAAGACTGCCAGCCCTGGGAATCAAGCACAGCACCATGCTTGTAGTAGCGATTGCGAGCAGTAGAACCACGGACCTCGGCGGCAATAGGTAGCCGGGGAGAATAGGCTGTAAGTAGTTGTTATCAAATTCAGTACTCCTCTTAAGCTCAATGTTCTCAATTTAGTGCTATAAAGCACAATGCATACTATTCGTTCGTGCACCAACCTACGGACCTCTTGGCGCAAAGTTATAACTAACTTAGTTAGATAAACTGTCGTACGACGCCATCAATATGAAGAAGACACATTCAATGAAGTTTATCAGTATTTCAACAATGACTCGATAGGGACCACGAAACAGTGCCGCATGCGACCATGAAGATATTGTGTCATTAATCATAGATAGATCGGTCATCTGTCACTCCCCGGCACCTACTGAGCTAAGACCTACTGGTGCTAAGTTTTTATTAAGACTAATGCTATAATAATATCCAGAACTGAGACGTTTATACTCGTAGATCTCTAGAGATCCATTAGGTCTTGCTGCATTTTATAGTTTCTGAAAACTTTACTGACATTCATAAAATATTTGTCTTCATTTTCAGCTTTTCTGTTCCTGGAAGTAAGTTTATTTCGTTGTAGCAAGTTAGTCCCGCTGCAGCGCTGCCCTCACGCGTCACATTGGAAAATCTCTACACTGAAAACTTGAAACATTAGGTGAGAAAATATTTATCTTCATTTTGTCTGTAACTATATTTCATTTGTGGTTCGGTTCGCAAGAAATAATGCTGACATAATTATCAATATTTGAAATCTAAGTATGTACCTACCTACCGAATGTGTTTAAAATGATAGGTACTCGGGAAAAATTTAAAACTCGTTATTTTTATGAATAATCACTCAAAACCGACCACTAAAACAGGAACCGACATAAAAGCAATAAAAACAAAGAAGAAACGCTTTCAATCACAAACATGTTTTAACGATCGATAGTAATCGCGTGAAGTTTACGGCGTCGTTCCGCCTGCCCCCGCCAGGCGGCGCTGCCGACGAGCTATTCTAAAATAGAACTATACTCGATAGAGTTTCACGCACATGTAATTTTAGCCACGTTTCGCGCGCATCGGCTCTGCGCGCGCGCTGCTCATTATATCTAGTAAACAAAATAAGGTAACAAATAATTAATATTATTCTCGTAATAAATTAAGCAATAATCAGTGACTTTATGTTTTCAACGTTGCGAATTTTTAGTATTTTTATTGTGTTTCTTTAATACCTATTAGTATTTTCCATCATGCGTATAAAGAGATGCACAGATGCGAAGTTCATTTAATTTATTAAAAAAATGATTTGACCGTGCTTAGATTATATATTTTAGGATAAGTGTATTCCTATTTAAAATTGTTGGTAAGTATGCACATGGTTGTAATTTGAAACGATACTAAATAACATTGAGTACACTCACTACCTACCTTAGAAATTCCAGGATATGGCTGTGTTAGAATAATCAATTCGCGTAAACACTAATAATAATAATTATTAAGTGCTCATGTAGGAAATATTTTGATTTTGAACGTCTTCTCTAACAGAGATCATGTCATCTCTTCAAATGTGATGATTGAATTTCCCAATTGGTGTTGAGAACGAAATACACATGAAAACCTGCCAATCAAATGTTGTTGGTTGCACATCGCAAGATACGAGATTTTTGTAAAATTTAAATATTTTATTTTACATAGGCCTACATGGGCATTCATAAAACATCGACAGAAAGAAGAAGGTACGGTTCGGGTTTCTTGTCATTTCCTATGGAGAAAAACCGGCAAGAGAGTTCATTGCATATTCTTTGGACTCCAATTTGTAGTTTGTCGTGTATAATTTTGTTATATGATAGAGACACGGCTGGTGGGTATCGTAAACTATAGAACGTTCTATAGAACTGCAACGGTACTATCACCAACACCAATGTATATACTCGTACAAGCCTGAGATTTCCTTTACTCTATACAGATTGGAATTTCAGGGGGTTGTTAATTAAAAAAATTAGGGCCACTTTACCAGATTATAATATGAATTGCGTTAAAAAGCGTAAATAGGACCTTTCATAATAGAGCCGCGTCTGTGACTATTTAGGAAAATAGATTACTTATAATAAGAAAATGAATTGCATTAAAACTCGTAAAATGGTCACAGTGACGCCCAGCTTTTGAAAAAAAAAAAACAATGTTAGTAGCATTTTTTTACATGAAGTCTTATCTCAAACTTGTAAATTACGTTGTTGTTTTTACCACGCGAAAGTGTAAACAGATTGTTGGCCGTGACTGTACCTCGTGTAGACCGCACGCACTTGATGCCAGCCCTCATGAAACTATTTCAGTGACCGCTTGAACCAAACAATCCTGTAGCGATGCTGACATTATAACTGCAGAGTACGGAGAACCATAACCTTAGTTTTAGGAACAGTGAACCTTGCACCAGTGCGCAGTGGTAATAGTTGGTGGGTAGGTACCTATGCATCATGTAATGCGTGCTTTCGTGCTCGCAGTGTTCGTTGTTGCGGGCATTCGGTGGCGTGTGGTTCGGCGTGGTGGCTTTCGGAATGACGTATTGCACTTGTAGTTTCGTTTCTTTTTGTGAAATGTTCTTCTGACATTCAAAAGTGCCTGTAATGGCTTAATTGAAATAAATGCTTTGAGTTTGAGTAATTTTCTATTTCAATCGATTTAATTCAATTACACGATGATACCTAAGCACAAAGGACATTGGGAACTTTACTATGGGAAAAATCCCCACGGCGGACAGAGATGAAACGGAATTTATTTGAAAGTTTTAGACCTGTAGGTATGTTTACTTAAAGCGCTATGTTGTGACATATGGGAATTCTGAGGTAGGATGAGTCTAAGTTGGAAATATTTTTGTCTTAAATGTTTTTTTTTTTTACATTTTACTTATGTTGTTTTGCATCGCAGAATAACTAGCTTGAGCAGCGCTGTTCAGTAAACACTCGATGTTCGCCGGCTTAATAGATAATCTGCCGCAGCGCGCATTATCATAGCAATTTTTTAGCTTTGGGCCCGCAAGGGCTGACACCCGCGCCCGTCGGGCTTGGCCTCGGCACAAGGGCTAAGAAAGAACATGGGTGGTTTTTAGTCAGCAGAAGTCTGACACTCCATACCGCCTGGCCAGAGCGGGAGAAGTCATTTGATGATTTCCCAGACCCAAAAAAAAAACGGTGTAATGTGAAGTGTAGGCCTGTGTAGGTACCTATAAGTAAAAGTATCAAAGTATTGAAACCTTATTTTCTGAATGTTCCCATATGTAACAGAAAAATTAAATGCACAGCAATAAAGTGGATAACAGTATCTATCATCTGTAATAGGTTTTGTTTGTGTCCGCTACTTTTCGAAAAACGGGGCAAAAAGTTCCCAATGTCATTTACTCTTCCAAAATTATACTCGACAAGCTTTTCAGTCATAATCAATTTATTTTACATAAACTTAGGTACGGGGGCACTTCTATCTCAGAAACTAGGGTGGAACCTATACAGTTTACTTTTTATTTTAGTCACGTCCATACATTGTCCATACATCTTGTCTCACGCTGGTTCTGAGAGTATGACAAGTGACACTCGCTTCCAAATCGTTTCCTACTTCTGCAGCCACTTTAAACAGTATTGGTATAAGCTCTTGGATGAAGCAAGGCATTGACTGAGTTGTGGCCAAAGTTAGGCCATAGAAGCCAGGGCCGTCCTAAAGCTCTTTGGGTTGACGTGGTCGTCAAAATCGCGGGAAATATTTGAATAAGAGACGCACAGGATCGGGACATGTGGCGGAAAAGGGGAGGCCTAGGTATACCCAGCAGTGGGTGAGTCCGGGCTGATATGATGATGATGGTATAAGCTCCTCAGCAGCAATCCGATACATTTTGGCTTAGACATCCATCGCCGTGGTGACATGCTATCACCCAAGTCACGTGGTTTAGCGACTCAGAACAGCTTCAGCATGTTTTTAACAGCTGGTTCTAGAAATAAGTACGTAGATCTAAAACCTATACCATGTCATGTCATAATATCTACTTTATTCTTGATTAATTGCAATTACAATATTGTGTGTTCTGATATCTATTGTTGGCGACGACGAAGTGAACTGATTCATTCCGATATAATCATGTGTAATGTTCACAGCACCATCGCTTTTATATCGTAGTAATAGAAGGTCCGTTGTGTGCCGTCAGATATACTTACTGTTGGTGTTGAGTGTGTCGTCCAATGCATTCTCTTGTTGAAACAGCACTTCCTAGTTCCTAGTAGCATGATATTTTAACTAATTGCTAATTATTTTACTCTCTAGCTCGAACAGAGCGGACGTTTTAATTACTCTGGGTGAATAGCTGGATGGGCCACTCATAATGTTATAGTGTAGGTACTTTGCTTCTGAAACTCATACTTTCAGAAAATGTGTAAAACTATAGTTTTTGTGTGTTGGATATGAACTTGAATATTATTTAGATTTTCTTATCGTCGTTAATTTAATATAATAGAACAGTTTATGTAAATCCGTGCAATAATAGAGAGTACAATTTAATAAGCAAGTGTCAATAGAAGTGTTTGGAAAGAATCCAAAATAATAATAATTTGTTCCGGAATGTCGTCGTTAGCACTAGGAAACTCATTTTGTTAGGTTTTCGCAAAGAAGAAGATTTATAGCATCATTGTAATTCGAGACAATGTTATAACTTAAAAAAGTATCTCATTCTGTATTATTTCTGTCATCATGACCCACTGTAGGATTAAAGCACATAAAAGACGATAGAGATTGATAACCACCCTCACATGGAGATAATAATTTCATCTTTTACTGTGAATTAATTCACTATCTGTCAGACAATGGAAGGCCTAAACGGTTAGCAAGCATGGCATTATTCGCAAGCAACCACATACATTTATCTAAAATGTATTATATAGTATATCCTATTTAGTATCTAAGGATACAATGAAAAACCAATATCCCTAAAATGGACTTACGTTTGTATGATTGTCCCAGTCGGTTCTGTGATAACTTGATAAGCTTCAATCAAATCGAAGTGCTAAAATATGTATCACATGAGTTATTGCACAGAATGCAAGTGTAGTAGATTCGTTCGAATGTATCTGCGTAGTCTAGTACAGTGCGATCAAATTATCTTGGCAGCTCCGAACTTCGTGCAGGTCATTTTGTTACAACGAATGTATAAAAGTGTTATGATATTTATTATATTTGTTTTTCTCACTGTTTAAATTAGATATTTTCTGATCGTTTAAGAATTGGTTTATCTGGCAATAACAGTTTTATTCCCAAGTTTACATGCGTAAAATTTCGCAAAGCCTATGTTCAGAGCTGCCAAGATAATTTGATCGCACTGTATTTAGTGAGATCCTCGCTGGCATTTTGTCAGTGGGTTCACAGCGCTAATATTAGACGGTCGCTGTCGAATGTAGTACCTATCTATTGTTTCTGTAGTGAGCACAAATTAAATAGCTAATACTAATCGTCCTCATGGATACTTAATACTTTCTGGAAATTGCACTTCTTCTAGATAGAAACTATACACCTACTACTAAATGAGTCATTGTGCTCCTCGTCGCGTTGACGTGGTAAAGGGACGTGGTAAGGGGGTACATCACTGTACTAATCACTATTACGCGTTAATTTATCTGTTATACAATTATACGTATATAACCTAGATAATACCAATAAATGAAGCCTTATGTCCCCAATTCCAGGGTCCAAAATGCCTCGCATCTACGAGGAGACCGACCCTGGGTACGCAGCCGCCTGCAGCAACGTCACGCTGTGCTCAAACTCCAAGGGTTTCTTCAAGGGCCTTGGCGAGGAGCTGGTGGCCATGGCCGAGGAGGACGGCTGGCTGACCAAGTTCGAGGCCATCGAGGAGGGCAAGAAAGTGGCTGCTGTGATGGAGAATAAGACGGTGAGATGAGCTGCGCGCTTTGTCGCTGTGTGGTCCTTGTGTTGGCACTTGGCACTATACGATTTTGTTTTCCTCATTAATTTGCCTAGATTTTAAGTCATTGATATGTGTACTATATATCATTATGAAAGAAATAACAGGTCCTATTTGTCTGCCTAGTTTTATCATGACTAGTACGGAATCAGTCTAACTGGGTGTACCTAAATATCAATGTTTCACATGGAGCCACTGCTTGTCTAACCAACACTCATGACACGATGCCGTTTGGTTGGGACTGGTTGTCAGACTTTTTGGCTTCTGACAAATAGCTACAAATGAGAGGTTGCTCTACCATCGCGATACGCAGTCGTGACGGTAAGGAACAATGGATGACTCATCCACGGACAGGTGCCTAGGCGTTGGCTGTTATTACTTACTAACAACCTCTTGCTTGTTCAATATTTTCTTTTAAATGCTACTATGCCAATGCTATATAATAGGAACCCTACTCGTCCTAAGTAAACAGTGTCCCTCTTGTATAAACTTCTAGTCCCGCAGCAACACGCAGAGATAGAGGCACTTCACAGCCACTACTATAACCTAATAACGAACGTACAACAAATAATAGAAAAACCAACGCGGTAAATACACTCGCGGCCAAATAAAACGGGTCGATGATTTACATCCCTATAACATGTAAATTCAATCGCAATTTAATATCGTATGAAACAAAACCATAGAAAGGAGTTAAAAACATTAAACATTTACTTCACACACAAACACACACATACATAAAGTCACGCCCTTTTCCCATGGGGGTAGGCGGAAACGCCACTTGCTCCTTACATACTCATGAAAAACCTCGATTTAGGAAATTTAAATTAAATTCTCACTTTCGTTTTCAATTTGCCAGATCAAAATATAAAAGCGCTAACACAAGAAGATTGAACAGTATCGTAACTATGTCAGAAGAAAACTGAAGTCAGTTAGGAGTACTTAATTTAAATTTTTCGTAGCGACCCGTATTTTTTGTCCGCGAGTGTAATATTAGAACAAAACTAGCAGAAGCAAGCAACAGTTGCACTACAAATGGAAGCACTCAGCGACTGGACGATGCACCTCACGTCGCAAATAATGGCTTCAAATGAACCACCTATTGAATAGAAAAATATAAATGTCCTGACCGAGGTACACTAGGTTAAAAGATTTTTCTTGAGCTCCAACCTCGCTTGGAAAACTTTACAAATATTTGTTTCTTGTTGTTTTTTCTGAACGCGGCTGACCACTGAGGAACTTTCTGAGTGGTATATTATTTACGTTTGTCTATTCTAGAGTTATCTGCTGAGGGTTATATTCAGCGACGTCAGTTTATTTTTATAAATGCAAATGATAGCGAATGAAATAATGATGTAACTGACGTATAAACTCGAGCCTTTTCCCCATGGGGTAGTAAGAAACCACAAAACGCCTACCGCATACGATCTTTACATTTACTCCTTTACCTCGTCCACGTTATGGTTTAAGAAATTTATTTCGCTCAAAAAGTATACAATTTTCACTTCTATGTGGAAAAAACATAATAATTTAGAAACAATAATAATTTTAAACGGTGGCGTGGTATGCAGATGATGTGTACAATACACATTTTTTTTATGTAAGTAGGTTTGTTACCTGATTTTGTGTATCGCGAATAACTTCGTCGTTTATGAACCAATTTTGATGATTCTTTTTTTATTGGAACGGAGATACTTCAAGGGCCACCATGATATGGAAACCAGGACCTGATGATGGAATCCCAGAGAAATCGAGGGCAACCCTCAAATTTCATAGGCACATATTACGTGTTTCGTGCTTTTTCTGACGCTATACAAGTATTCGCATCTTGCAGTCATCACTTCATGTTGATGAGCTTATGATGGAAGGTACTACTCCTCAATGGTTAGGAGTTGAAAGCAATAATCAGGGAATCTTGAAGGTTAAGGGTTAGGTGTCATAGTAAGTATTTCTATAAGATATTACAACTAAAAATGAAAAAATAAAAATCTTTTGCAAAAAAAAACAACCGACTTCAAAAACACCAAAAAGTGAAAAATAAACTTCAGAAGAAAAATCAGCTTCTGAAGTCGGTGGCAAAAAAAACCAAATAAAACTAAGAAATGTCACCGACTTCAGAAGCTGATTTTTCTTCTGAAGTTTATTTTTCACTTTTTGGTGTTTTTGAAGTCGGTTGTTTTTTTTTTTGCAAAAAGATTTTTTTCTGTAAATCGTTTTAAAACAAGCTCTTCATCAAAGCGGTCGTTTTAAAACTGTTAAGATTTAAAAATATCTCAACAGTTTCAAAACGACCACCTTCTATATTCCGGTTCACCAACAAGTACTCCATTTTATTTGTATTTTTGGCAACATACGATATTAATTTAACGTTAAAATCCCTCTCAAAGTGTTGTTTCACCCCGTTTTACGGTACTACATACATATTTATGGCTAGATCATATTACAAAACATCTACAAATCCAATGAGAATAACTTCTTCTGAGAAAATCTATCAGGAACTACAGACATCTTAAGTCTTGTACAAACAATAGGTAGACAGTGACACGATAGACAGGTACAAGAGAAAACTATCAACATCGAAGGTAACAAAGCTAAGCCATTAGCTTCTATACAAAAGGTAAACAAAGGAAGATCTGACATCGACTGTCTCAATACCAGCCCTTTATATTGACGCGAATAGCTCTTTTAATCTAGCCAAAATTAAAAGAGCTATTGACACAATACCTCGTTTAGTCTATTCATTATGCAAACCCCCCTTCCCCCCGTCCCCGTTCCTTCGTCCCTTATCTATGCAACTTGCGTCAAAGTTAGTTTATGACCCGTTGATTGCGACAATCACTTCGTTTCCTCCAAGTGGGTATCGTCACGTCGCGTCTCACTAGCTCTTATTGATTTCATTTGTTACCTCCGCAGTCGCTGTTACAAACGCGAGTCGCTTATGCGTGTAGTGTGGCCGAGGGGCTAGGTGAATCTGAAGCTGCGGAGTCACTGCGTTGCGATGCTAAGTTTTAACCACCTTTATTCTACTGCTAACCGAAAATACGAGTATTAACTGAATATTCAAAACATTCGATTTTCAGCGTTATCGGGTGAGATCTAAGGATATATTTTCAATGTAGGGAAAAGCGGGCAGCATTCCATAACCCCTTTTTACTAGGCTAGATAAAAACAAGGATAATGAACTCGCAGGTGGAAAGTGCATCGGCAGAATCAGATGTAGGTGTTCCATTTTTATTTTTATTCCGGATGAAAGGGAGTTAAGGGTTAGGTACGTTAGATGGGTGTCACGAATCAGTGTTGAAACTATGTATATTACTTTTAGGTTTATAATCTGGTTAAACTAAATTATGAGTTACTTGACAATCAACAAGTCGTGTCGCTTGTCGCCTCACCCAGGGCTGTAGTGTAACTTTATTCCGATACCCTTGCAGGTGATGGACGCGCTCGGCGAGGTGCTGTCCAGGATACAGCCTCTGCACCGAGGGAAGGACGCAAGAGTGTCCCGCGAGCGCCGCCTCGCCGCGCAGAAGGCGATGGACGATGGCGACCTGGACAAGGCTCTAGCACTCGCCAGCCAGGCTGTGCTGAGAGCTCCTATGACTGGTAAGGGAAATAATAAATGCACATTTATGATTAAAAAACTTGATAGTCCTCGCGACTGTTTTCGGAAAGGTAAATGAATCAATGGTAGCAAATGTTATCAAAGACTAGCCATCGATGTAAAAGATTAGTAAGGGAAGCCAATGTGTGTGTACAGGCACAAGTGCTGTCACTCTCTTTCGTGATGCTTATAGTCCCATAGGATGTAGTCCTACCACGACCGAAGAGACATTAGGAGCAGGTCCTGAGGTCTGACAAACGCCCAGCATCCCAAGCTGATCCAATACCAAACACCTTGCACTACCTGAAAATCGAACCCAGGGCCCTAATCACAGGGCACGCCACGATAGAGGGCACGCCACGATAGTGGCGGTAAGTCCCCTCTTTGAGGAGTGGCTAGAGAGGAGCCACGGCGCCCTCACCTTCCGTCTGACGCAGGTCCTCACCGGACACGGATGTTTCGGGAGGTACCTGCACCGAATCAGGCGGGAGGAAACGCCCGGATGTTTCCACTGCGAGGATCGACCGGAGGACACGGTGGAGCACAATGTGGAGGTGTGCCCTGCTTGGGCGGAGCCCCGCTGTGTTCTCGTAGCGGCGATCGGCGGCGGCGACCTCTCGCGTCCGGCCCTAGTGCAACCCATGGTACGAGGCGAGGAGGAATGGGACGCCGTCGCCTCCTTCTGCGAAGCAGTGATGTTAGCGAAGGAGGTGGCGGAACGAGAGAGGGAGAGAACCTCTCAACGTCCCAGCCGCCGCGGAAGGCGCGGAAGGCGCTCCGGGCGTCGGGGGCCACGTGATGGCTTCCGGCCACCGTAGACGCGGGCCTGTGGACGGTGAGTAATGGGCTAGCTCGCCGTCCGGCCGTCGTCATGACGGCAACAGACCGTGTCGGCGGCGCGTTTGTGTACCACGCGCGCCTCAACGAGATGTCAGCAAGGAGGGGCCCGCAAGGGCCGACGCCCGTCGGGGCCGCGGATTTTAGTACTAGATGACGTGGCCTCGGCACAAGGGCAAAGAAGGAACATGGGTTCGGTTTTTAGTCAGTAGAAGTCTGACACTAGTGCCCCTTCGCTCTGCCCAAGAGCGGGGGGGTCATTTGAAGATTTTCCACCCAACAAAAAAAAAAAAACGACACCACGATGTAATACACTTATTTATTTGTTAGCTAGAATAAAATTCATAAGAAAATACAAAAGTTTCGTTTTAAAACATTAAGAGTAAAACAATGTGCTCAGCTCTGAATGGACATCAAAAACAGGTCATTCCATTATAGTTTATTCAAAAGAATTTTGCTGGA
Source organism: Diarsia dahlii (assembly GCA_949775195.1). Taxonomy (NCBI): domain Eukaryota; kingdom Metazoa; phylum Arthropoda; class Insecta; order Lepidoptera; family Noctuidae; genus Diarsia; species Diarsia dahlii. The sequence goes on along the minus strand of OX459189.1, from coordinate 33,796,711 downwards.
ACAAAATATGCTGTCAAAGCTAGCAGTTTTAGCTTTATTTTAAAGTAGTACTTCGTCCGCAAAAGTGTTGATAGCTCGGTCAATATGCATGATATAAATACACTCGAGAGCAATGAATCCGGGTCACTTAAAGAATGTTAAAAATCTCGGAAACTAAAAATGATAGGTTAATGCAATAAATTGTATTTAATAGACAATGTAATACTCCTTAAATGAAGGTATTAAAACTTCTTAGTTATTGTAAAGTTATATCATAAAAAAATCAAATTTGAAAAAGGGCCACTTTCGAAGATGGAACTACGTAATTACAGCATTTGGTTTTGCTTTTGTTTGTAATCTGTCATTTATGTGGGTACATAAACCATGTTGATAGTGCTCTATATTAATTATTCAAGCTGAAATTATGTCGCTTACGCCTGAAGAATGCACCAGAATACTTACAATGCTGGAAACCGGCCGGAGTCAGCGCGATACAGCCAGGACTGTCGGTGTGTCGCTGTCAACAGTACAAAGAGTTCTCCGACGTTACGAAGAAACTGGTTCTAACCTACGCAGACCAGGAACGGGCAGAACCAGGTGTACCACAGCACGAGAAGACCGATACTTGGTGAACAAAATGCTTCGAAATCGCTTTCTCACAGGAACTGAACTCACAAATCAGTTTCGACGCCTCGGAGGAAGTAACCCAAGTGCATGGACAGTAAGACGTCGGCTTGCTGAATCTAACTTAAAACCCCTTAGACCTGCAAACGGCCCTAAACTGGAGCGTGGGCATCGTATTTCAAGACTAAGATATGATATATATATTGAAGATTGGTCAAAAGTTATGTTCTCCGACGAATCAAAATTTATGCTCTACAAGCACGATGGAAGACACAGAGTGTATCGAAGACCAGGGGAAAGATTCAAGCAAGCATGCATCGAAGAAAAAGTAGCCTACGGTGGTGGGTCTGTACTTGTGTGGGCCGGAATTTCTTCTGAAAGTCGCACAGAGCTGGTGATCATAGAAAACGGCTCTTTAACTAGCGAAAGATATGTGGAAGAAATCCTCAATGATCACGTTGGTCCATTTATGGTCAATTTAGGTGAGGATGCTATATTTATGCATGACAATGCCCGACCTCATACAGGTAGGATTGTGAATGACTACCTTCAAGAGATGAACATTACTCGTATGGAGTGGCCAGCGCGCAGCCCGGATATCAACCCGATCGAGCATGCTTGGGACGAGCTAGGCAGATGCGTAAAACAACGAAACCCTCTCCCAATCACGCTTCGTGAGCTCAAAATTGCTCTCACAGAGGAATGGGAGAATATTCCCCAAAATCGTATAAGGAACTTGGTGTACAGCATGCCAAACCGCGTAAACGCAGTAATGGAAGCACGAGGAGGCAATACGAAGCATTAAAATTCAAGAAAATCGTAATAAAGTTCAAAAATTTCATGTTTCCTATTTTTGTTTTAAGGAGAGATCAGCAGTTTTTTTCTTTATGTAATTTTGTGTTAATAAAATGTATGGTGACTCATATTTTTTTTACTTTGATTTAAGGAGTATTACATTGTCTATTAAATACAATTTATTGCATTAACCTATCATTTTTAGTTTCCGAGATTTTTAACATTCTTTAAGTGACCCGGATTCATTGCTCTCAAGTGTATTTAGTGTCTGAGATGGTCTTTTGAAGAAACAACCACACAGTTTTGAGTGGACAGGCTAAGTCAGTGCAAGCATTTTGTTAGTCGACTTGTGCATAATCAGGCAGAGGAGAGGAGAAATGTTTATAAAAAATCTGTGGGAATTAATGTTTTTAAAAGTCAGTCGTGTTGAAAGCTGAAAATTATATTTGTAGCGGTGGATGCGGCGCGATGCCACCCCAGCTCGAATTAAATTGTCCCTGGGTTCAATTTATTTACAGAAAAGAGAAACAAAAAGTTAATTTGATTGATTTTCTTGCTCGGCCATCTATTAGGGAACATTCATGTTTCCGTTATAAATCAAAATGTTTACCTTCCCTCAATATTGAACGGCTCGGGAACTTTGAAGAAGTTCAAAGTTTTAGGAAAAACAACGGGAGTTGTTCGTACGTACTTACATAATTGTTTGTTGTTCTTTTGTATGTTTTCATTATGATCATCCGGCTTCTTGAGAAACTAGTGGGTTATGGAGCCTGTTCCAGTAATGTCTGTCGTATAACGATGAGCTTCCAATTAATGCCAGGCGACACTATATAAAATAAATAAGCCTTTATTTACTGATAAATTAAAACTAATTACAATCACAATAAAACAAAGTCGCTGTCTGTACGCATAGATCTTTCAAACTACCTTTCTTTATTTTACAAAGCGATTGCGATTTAAGAAAATACAGTCTATACAATTCAATATGTTGTGCATTTAATGTTTACGTTAGATCAAAATTGCCTTTTACAGTATTTCAGTAAAAATGAATATTTTGAAAGATGTCCGAGATTTAAAATGCGGGGACAGAGCGGCCGTCAGGACTTACGTTCGTCCCGGTCGGCACTTAGCAGCCAGCGAGTGCAGCGAGACTTACGTTCGTCCCGGTCGGCACTTAGCAGCGCAGCGAGACTTATAAGAACTATGCACTAGCACTTCTGAGAGTATTCTCAGAAGTGCTAGTGCATAGTTCTTATAAGTCTCGCTGCACTCGCTGTTAGTCTTTGTTTAGAATATACATTCTAAAGAAAGATGTTTGACTCCACACTTATGTACGGTTTTGCAGTATCTTGTGTCTCTAACCCATCAGGCACGAGCTGTCCCACTATTATTGGTCACTTTATGTTTTTATTTTGGACCATATTATGACCAATTTCACCAGCTACATTACTAAACGTAGAATCACTTAGTTTAGTTATTTTCTTCAAATTTTTAGTCCAATTTTCTTCTACTCTCTTGAGGTTCAGTTTGTTGTGCATGCCTCGTTTCAATGGCCTCGTTTCAATGGCCTCGTTTCAGTGACTCCTTTGACTATTGGAAATTCTTCTCCAACATTTTCTGGTTTTATCTGTTGTGAATTTGTGTTTACATATTTTTAATGAATCGAAAGTAGGTACTTCGGTTTCTTAGTGCTATACCTTGGTGCTTTATTTGTTTTTAAGGATGGTTACCTATTTCTTTGCTTAGTCTATTTTATTTCTGCTAGGTATATCATATTTTGTTCCAAATTTTAAGCGAGCATGCTCTTAGTTATAAGTGTAATTTCGTTGTTTAGCAAAACATTTTATGTGACTGTTTGTTTCTTTTTTACTTTTCAGGAGGTTTTATCAATAATGAAATTAATAACGGAACTACTAAGTGCAAACATTCTCGATGTGTTCATAATCATACAATCTTTATTGAGCAATTTGAATATTTCTGAAAAAATCACATTATGGAACTAGGCGCAGCGATAATATTATTATGTTTTAAAATAATATGTTGTGGGAGAAGTAGGTCTGAATCTAAGACTTGCCCTGCTTGGAAAGCTGCAGTCTTCTAATTTTTTTCGTCAACTACTGAAACTGTACCAATTCTGCAGTTTAATTATTGAGTGCGAGTGCGGCGCTCCGGATCAAACAATGCTCCACCTGGGCCCCAAGTCTGCTATTCAATAGTGTCAGAATGGTCGATCATTGATCTCATAATGGTTGATTGATGACAAGCCAAAAAGTACCTTATGCTTGTCGACTTAAGGTACTTTTTGGCTTGTCGTAAATCAACCATTATGAGACCAATGATCGACCATTCTGACACTATTGAATAGCAGACTCGGGGCCCTGGTGGAGTGTCCCAGATGTCCGTACCCATGCACCCTTGGTAACCTGAACAGTGCTTCTGCCGCTGCAATAAACGTGGCGACCTACTAGGCCCAACCGTTTAATATGGAAGTATCGACACGAAAACAAGAAGAAGAAGTTAATGATTTGTCTCATTGTCATCCATACAGATCCTGTGCCTAACTTAAAGAATAACTTACTAAAAAATGAACGTTTCACTATTCATACTTTACAAGTTAAAACTTTACCAGAGAAAGGTTTGTCCCGAGCACATTTCGTAGGAATTGTCTAGCTTTAAGTGTAAAGCTGAAAAATGTGCAAACACTAATGAAGCAAGTTTTTTTTAATAAGATGTCTTAGCGAGGCGACGGCGTGGAAACCAAAGCCTCCCCCCTCCCCCCATTGTAACCAGTTGTCGGCCTATTCTAGATACAGAGTACTTTCAAATGATCATTGAATCCCTACTATGTCGTAAATATTTTAAACGTATTTAGAATAGACATAAGTTTTGTCACTCATGTGAAGTACCAAAATATGTCTGTCACACATTCTCTTGTCAACTGTAACCCCCGAAATATAAAGACATTTGTTTTCATTCGTTCCTTCGTAAATAATGGGGTGCATTGCAGTTACTGAGCACATTTTAAACTTCACTGTCCTAAAACATTATTAACTTTGTGCGAATCTGTAAATAAATAGCTCAAAATACGACGGCGTCCTCGGTTAGTGGTGTCAAACGTTACTGTTATGCTAGAAAGCCTGGGTTACATCCCCAGGTCAGAACAAGTGTCGTGGGTTTTTCTATACGAATTTTCTCAGTATCAGCCCGGAATCTGAATTGTGTGCCCGGTTGATGGAAATAGGGTCGCTCTGACCCTATAAGTGACAGATAGAATAGGTACATACACCTCCGCCTTACCCTTCGAAATTATAGGCATATATGACATAACAGTGTTATGTTATGTAGAACCCAGAAAACGAACTCAAAACTTAAAAATTATAGAATAACATGGAGCAGAATAGTGATGCGTTTCATCCACTGGGGTTCAGTAATTAGGCCACGAAGAGACTGCGCCACAAAGGATTCTGAGCGGCGCGGCGGCGACTTAAATAGATCAGATGAATAATGGCACAATAACCTTATTTGTTACCGTTCTGTACTACTTTGTTACTTTAAAGCCAGCCAGCGCTAGCATGCCGCTAATCGGTTCTTAATTAGTTCGCTGTTAAATAGGAAGACATAATAAAATAACAAGATTGTATATTTTCGGTCTGTTTTCTTTCTTTTTTAGAAGTACCAATTGGTAGGTAAGGGCAGCGCCGGATTCAGAGCTCTGGAGGCCTCGGGGCAAGTTGAGGAGTGGAGACCCCTGGTCCAAAATTATTTTCCAAATAAAATCGAAACATCGGGAGAAAACCGGCATTGTCCTAGAGCTAAATATTCGAAGACATGTGACATTCACCAAACCCAATTAATATTAAAAAAATTATACCAGTCGAATCAAGAATTTCCTCCTGTCACCCTGGAGCGTGCTTAATTATGGCCTGATTCTTATGATAAATTGAGGCCTTTTCACAGCACGTCCTACGACTATAATATAAAATACTTGGGAGATATAATTATCACATTGCCTAAACGAGACTTTACTGATAACTTCTGTTTGTATTTCGAGTATGAGGCAGTGGTAGTCTTCTATTTATATCTTTATTGACTGTGTACTCTATTCCCAGGTGGTGACGACGCCGTATATGAAGGTGGAATCTCCCTCGCGCTGGCCCTTTGGCTTCGTTCAGAGATCCTGCTGCGCTGTGGCAGACCTAAGGCTGCTCTGGAAGACCTGAAACTGGCCCTGAGGGAACGGCTGCCAGCTAAGATGAGGGCCGAGTATTATTGGAGGATGGGGCATTGCTATCGAGGTCAGTGATATAAGGCTATCTAGTCGGATGCAGGTTAAAATAGACGCTGCTTCAAATATCTTCCAACGACAACCGGGTCCAATGGCTTTACGTGCGGAGACTCGGTATTTAAGTTGGTCACCCATCCACGGAGTGACCGGAGCGCCCAAGGTAAGTGTGGTACGTAGCACGAGCCAATGCACAATGGTTTAAGTGTCAATTAAACTTTAACTTCTGATGTATGGACACTTGTAAACTCACAGAACAACTTTCTGTTCTGTTTGTAAACTGCATAGTACTTGGATATTTTTTTCTCCATGTTAAATATTTTCAACATAAAGGACTTACTCTCGGCGCGGTGATGATATTCAGGCAGAGTTGCATGTTGACTTACATTTTCTTTTAAAAAATATATTTCAAAAGAACAAAACCAACACCTCCTTTTGCGAAAAAAAATAAGAGCTCAAAGACGTCCACTTCGTGATCTCGGAGACCTTTTCATACAGAGGTAAGATTGAAGTTAACCCTGTCCTCCTCCACGTGTGTCTGGATGGTGAGCAGCCGTCAAAGTCAGAGATTGTTGATGGATATCGCATTACTTCCAGAGGTTACTCCTCAATGTGCCGCGTTTTAACGAATCTGCTGTACAAAGGATGAAAGGGTTGGAAATGAATCTGAATCATATGAATCTAAGATTTACTTTAGGACTTGTTTTTGCCCACGGCTCCGCCCGCTTGTAGTCTGAATATTATCCCACGGGATAGTATTATTAATTAAATAAATTAATTTAATAAATATGTATCCATTCTGTGTCCTTACCCAGGGCATCCTGTATCTGTACCTATGTGTTTCCTACTCCTCCGCTATTCTTTTCTGATTATTGTTGCGGGATCCAAGAGTTAAATCGTTTCTCTGGGTCTTCATCGAGCTTCATTGTCTCGGCGCTTTTTTTGTGGTCGCCACTGTTGATTCTGGCTCACAGGAGTTACAGTGATTTGGGAATAGTGTGGCGGGCTTGACCGAAAACACTTCACACATGACATATTACCACAGTTACGTCAAAGTCTATGTAGGCTGCACATTTATAAAACTGGAGAAATGTGGCTATTACTGGGAGAATACAGCCTACATGTTATGTTGTAGGTACTCATATCTTAAATAAGTTTACTAAAGTATTTGCATAGGTCTTGAAGTTTCGCATAAAGTAACTTGTAAAGTTTTACTTACGATGGAATTTCATATCGGCACATCTAATAACTATCTTGCCTGTCAGGAGCAGAACTTCAAAGAATCTTCGTTATAAAAGGTACCATGTAAAATTTCGAGTTTAAAGTCTGTCGTCCTGAGCGCCTGCTGGTTTTTTCATGGCAAATACGATAAAAAATATTTTATTTCAGATAGGCCTACATGGCCACGACATTTAGATAACGATGTGCCGTGATGTTTTTTCTTTTAATAGCGGTGTTAAGATTCTCCACGAATTAACGACCTCAGCTAGAGCATGAGTTTGAGACTGATTTAGTTGTAGGTGCATTCGTGAACCACATCCTACTTGGAATTAAATTGTAACACGAGACTCCGCTATTAAGTCTACTCGTCCCTCCTGGAAAACGTAACGAGCAAATGTCCCACTTCTCTTCCTTCGTCCCATCTGGGAAAAGGCTACGTGGAAGTCATTTTATTGTAAAGTGCTGTTTAAATATAAGTTATATTAAAATAGCAAGTCTGAAAAATAAAGAAAAACATCTCTTGTCAAACAATGACTTTTTGCGGCGTTTATGAGCTACCAGTTCAGGGAAGACGCATGCGCAGAAGGAAGTAACGCCAAAATACATTATATTCAACGTAGTCCTTAATTTTGTAGTATTCTTGAAGTTCAATCATATCGTTCCATGTTCTATCATATTTAAATTTAGTATCAATATCCCTACTAACTCCCTCCCCCTCACGCATTGCGAGTTCCACAAGGTCAAATTAAATTACCTAAGTAATTGTACCTAACCAATGTGAATGCATGGTACACCGAAGCAAGAAAACCTCCGCCCCTGGTAATCGTGTGTCCATTGTAGCGGCACTACAACAATATAATAAAAAATACTATAGCACCATCTTAGATCCACTAAGGAAGAAGAACTAACATCATTAGTGAAAAGTTGCCTGTTGCGAAGCTTAGATTTCAAAAAAGAATACCTTGCAAGACTCCACTCCTCTTGGCGCTCTTGGTACTAATATGATTCTGTAGTCCTGAACTTCAACCAAACGCACTTTATTCTTCTACTTACTTTATAATTGGCTAGAAGTGGATGAGTCAGTCAAAACTATGGTAGCTGTTCATTGCGAAGCATAGCTATATCATTTAAAAAGAACGGGTTTTATGATTGACGTTTTTTTTTAATATTTGGCCAAGCTCAAACGTGAAATTCTCGTGAAATTACGATTGCAACTTTGCGATACGACTTACTTTATGATAAAATGCGTTCCAAAATATTAGTTTCGTGACGTAACATGAAAATGATATCAATAAAGTAGGCGAAAATTGCTTCTAAACTGTGCTGAGTGTACACAATGGTTACCCGTTTCAAAAACCTCTGTAACCTACACACATCAGTACTGTTCATGTTACATACTACAATGCTCGTTGTATGTCTAGGTGCTGGTGAACCGAGTCGCGCCAAGGTGTCGTACGAGCTGGCTGGTAGACTACTGGGCTCCGATGAGGCTGCCAAGACGAAGCTGGCGGAAGATATGGAAACCCTGGACTACACGGCAAAGCCTAAACAGAATGTTGAGAAGCCTGGTGAGTGGGTATATAGTCAATTTGTACACTTTGCAAAGGTTCTGAGATGGATGATGATTATAACACAATTTTTAACTCTAGCCTGACCTCAAAAGTTGACACAGAGAAATACACTTTTCAATAGTTATGTGAAAATTTCCTGGTGGAAAAGCGGAATAACGCTTTCCAGCCTGAAATTGGTACTCACCGATTCATTCAACCTCACGCTTGTGAATACTTGAGCGACGAGAAAAACATTTCATCATCATCAACAACTTCCTGCCCCTGTCTCATGTTATTAGGGGTCGGCGCAACACAGATTTTCTTCCATCCTCCTCTGTCAGCCGACATGCTATCATTTACTTCTTTTTCTTACATATCATTCCTCACACAATCCATGTATCATTTCTTTGGTCTTCCTCTCCCTCTCCATCCATCAACATTTATATTAATCAATCTTTTAGTCACCATGCGATTCGTACCTCCTCATTAAAAAACGTTTCAAATGTATAAAAAAATCCAGAATCATTTTGTCTGTCTGAAAACACAGAAGAAATGCGAGAGCGTATGTTTAAAAGTTCCGCCTCATTATAAAAAACAATGACAATTTAACTCAAAGCTTTCGGCACTTGTTTGTCTGTTTGTTTAAAGCTTAATGACAGAGCAGAGGAAATTGGAATGTAATTAAAATATACTCAAAAGCATTTTAAAAATTTTACTGCAAACACTTCGGTTCTGAGTGTAATGTGGCGCGGGAAAAGTTTTACACAACACGGTCATGACACGGGGCTTCCTCCGGGGATGGGGACGCACTGGGTTGCTTAACTGTGGCTTTTATTGAAATCCGCGAACTTTTAACTGGACTGCGCTCTGGCTTAGCTGTTTCAGATTACATCATTTTTCACGGAAAGAAACGTTTAGGCACGTATATGAGGGACAAATACTATCTCGTGCCGTCTGGCTGAAATCGGTACAACTCTGCCGTCTTTTGCTATCAAAACTATTTAAGACAGACTTGATAGACCAACTCACTTATGTGCCTAATATTCATTGTTGCACTGAAACCAACTGAAACAGTAACTTTCATTAAGTAGTAATGTTGTACTTCCATCTGTAGTTCCTTCGCAGATATCCTGCTGTTTGAACTGAAGGAGGTAATCAGCTATTTTGTCGTTTTTTTGTAGATCGAGGCATTATAGTATAAACTAAACTCAAACTCAAACTCAAATTCTTTATTTCAATTAAGCCATTACAGGCACTTTTGAATGTCAGAAGAACATTTCACAAAAAAAAACGAAACTACGAGTGCAATACATCATTCCGAAAGCCACCACGCCGAACCACACGCCACCGAATGCCCGCAACAACGAACACTGCAAGCACGAAAGCACGCAGCGACGCAAACCGCAACAACGAATGCTCGAAACCCCGAATCACGGAACAACAAATGCACGCCGCAACGTACAACCGCCGCTCCGCGACCCGGAACCCCGCGCACCCGCCGCCACGGCACGCGCCACCGCGCGCCCCCGCACCCACAGCACTCGCCGGCGGTAACATCCGGCGCCGCGCAGCCCGACGCAGCAACTCCCGAAACGACGCATTGCACTCCTACGCTACAGTCACAATCACAAGGCATAATAACTTGTGAAAGTACTGCAGTTGCCAGTTCCCTAACGTAGATCTCATGAAGAAGAACGGGCAAGAAACTCCATGGACACTCTTTTAAATCAGAATTTGTTACAAAATCTTGGTACATTATATCATTCATGTTGAGATGGTATATTATGTGAGAACTATGTAGCAAGACGTGCAAGTTAAGAGCGTCCAGAGTAAAGATATAATAAACAAATCAAAAAAAAAAAATCTACACCATGGCAACTAAGGAATGACCAGTCTCCACTGACAGCGCCCGTTCACGAACATGACGCATGGATCAGCACCATTCAACTCAACCATTTTGAAGGGAACTAAATGATCCGACACACCCGCCACCATCAGCGAGACATTTGAGTGAGCATGACATTCTCTCAGCCACCAGGGCAACGTCACTAAAATATAACTAAATGTAAAAAGTGGCTTTATAGTACATAGTACTCACACATGTGCCATGCAATTATACAATATTAAGACATTGAATCTATACAATGCAAAGATATTTTTACAATCTTCTGCAGCCTCTACAATAACTTCACATGATAGTCGATTTATTTGCCCCTAAGGTTGTGGAGCAGGACCAGCATTGAGCCAAGCATTTTTATCATCAATGTAATCCCCCAACTTATAGTATGCTTGCCTACATAGTGTGCGTTTTACACAAGTTTTAAATTTCGTCTCACTCAGTTGAAGAATGTGAGGGGGTATTTTATTGTAACATTTTAAACAGTACCCCATGAAAGATGAGTCTACTTTAGCTAGCCTGAAACCTGGCTGAACTAGTTGGTCCCTATTCCTCGTATTATAGTGGTGTCTATCACCTCTTTTGCTAAACAAATGCAGATTTTTCCTAACGTACATGATGTTTTCATAGATGTATTGACAAGGTACTGTCATGATGTTAATTTCCTTAAACAGTTCTCTCAGAGAATCGCGCCTTCGTAGACCATATATGGCTCTAATGGCTCTTTTCTGCAGAATAAATATAGACTCGATGTCTGCAGCCCGTCCCCATAGTAAAATACCGTATGACATAACACTATGAAAATAGCTAAAATAGACTAGTCTCGCGGTATCTACGTCAGTAAATTGGCGGATTTTCCTAACAGCATATGCTGCTGAACTCAGCCGTCCTGCAAGAGATGTTAAATGCGGACCCCACTGTAGCCTCGAGTCAATCGTTATCCCCAAGAAAACAGTTTCATCGACAAATTCTAGTGTCTCTTGATTCAATACTATGTCACAATCAGTACTTTTGACATTTGGTAGAACAAATCTTATGCACTTCGTTTTTTTCCCATTTAAGACTAAATTATTGACGGTGAACCAATTATGAACCTGCAGTAGGGCGTTATTTACGTCATCTAGATTTGTGGCACGTCTGTTTACCTTAAATATTAAAGAAGTATCGTCGGCAAACAATACCATTTCAGGTTGGTTTTTAAATAAATGGGGTAGATCATTAATATAGACTAAAAAGAGAAAGGGACCTAATATGGAACCTTGTGGCACACCCATACTTACTTTTAAGCCCGTTGAATTGACACCATTTATTTGTACTTGCTGATGTCTATCGTTTAAATACGATTTCATTAAACTGAGCGCAAGTTTCCCTAAACCGTAATGTTCAAGCTTTATGAGAAGGGTTTCGTGGTTGACGCAATCAAATGCTTTCGAGAGATCACAAAAGATCCCTATGGCATCTTGTGACTCTTCCCAAGCAGTAAATATATGTTTTAATAAGGTGACACCGGCGTCAGTCGTACAACGTCCTTTGGTGAAACCATATTGTTTCTCATGTAAGATTTTATTGGTGTTAAAGTGGATGAGCATCTGATTAAGCATCACCTTTTCAAACACCTTGCTGAAAACTGGCAAAACGGATACGGGTCTATAGTTATTGGTGTCTTTACTGTCACCGGATTTGAAAAGTGGTATTACCTTGCTGTATTTCATAAGGTCCGGGAAGACTCCCTGGTCCACACACAAATTAAATATTAAGGCTAAATACGGAGCTACAGTCTCAATAATAGCTTGACAAACTTTAATCGACAGTCCCCATAGATCTTCGGTTAATTTGACTTTAATTTCCTTAAAAGCTTTAATGACTGCTATGGGGTTTATATGTTTAAATTGAAACTCAACCGGGCAGGCTGTAACGTTCGCTCTTAATAACTCAATAGAAAGCAAGGGTGATGAATTTAAGGTTTCAGTAGTTTTAAGTGGGATACTAGTGAAGAAATCTACAAATTCTTGAGCAACTTCGTTTTTAGAATTTAAAGGGCCACGTGAAGTCTCTAGAGTGATATCATTATTAATTTTTTTGTTTCTATTCGTTTCACTATTGATAATTTTCCAAACCGTCTTTATTTTATTATCGGCGGATTTAATCTTGTTGCTAATGAATAAGGCTTTAGCTACTTTGCAAGCGTTTTTGAAGATTTTAGAGTAAGTTGCAACATATTTATTAAAAGTTTCTGAGTTAATGTAAGGCTTAAGACCGTACAGCTCAAACAATCGCTCCCTACTTTTCCTAATGCCCTTAGTTGCCCAGTCACTGAACATAAACTTAGGGCAAATAGATTTAGTTTTCGTTTTTATTGTATTATTGAACTCCGTGTGAATCACCGAAAAGAATTCCTCATAAAATAGATTTACATTGTCAATAATCTGGCTTGGAATGCCTAAATTACTAATCAAATGATCATTAAACTTATTTAAATTGCTAGGTGTTATTTGTCTAGATGAAATTTGTATTTTTTGTACTGGTGTGTAGGACTCGAAAACCACGGATTGACCACTGTGATCAGAAGGTAGGTAATTTACAATGGATTTCTCCAAGTATTCACAACCACAAAAAACATTATCAATACATGTAGCAGAATTTGCAGTAATTCGGGTTGGTTCTGAAAACACGTTTAACAGATTAAATGATTTAAAAAGATGTAAAAATCTACTGGTATTCGAATTTTTGTCTAAAATATTAACATTAAAATCACCACAGATAACTAGAGATTTATGACTAGTAGCAAGTTTTGCTAAAGCATCTTCCATTACTGACTCAAATATAGAGTAGTTTTGATAATTTGGGGGTCTGTAAACGCACACTATTATATGCTTATCGAGCTCAACACAAGACAGTTCAATATTATATTCAACCGATAGATTAACAATATCACTACGAGTTTTAAATTTAATACAATTTTTAATTAAGATTAATGAACCCCCACGAATCTTAGATTTACGGTTAAAGCAACTGCCCACACTGTAATTTGCGTAATTAATTAGCATCTCATGGTCTCTTAGCCAATGCTCCGTGAAACAAACAATTTCAAACTTTGTTCTTTCTAAAAACAATTCAATTTCAAGTTGCTTTGAAGAGAAACCTTGAATATTTTGATGAAATAATTGCAAGTCATTCTGCTTAGCCCCTTTTTTACATTTAGGTCTTTGAGAGCCAGAAGGTACATTGTTGTGGTTTGGTATAACATTAATGGTACTAGTATCTTCTGTTGTCTTACTATCTAGTTTAAATTAGTATTATCATCTGTAGTGAGTCCTGTGACTCGTGTGCAATCACCAGATGACAAGATACTATTACTAATAGACCCTAATTGAGAATTATCCATGGTGACATATGAATCCTCCTCCGTAAAAAGTTTGTAAACATTTATAGCACTAGTGCTATATAAATTATCTAAGGTCACCTCTTGTACACTAGAATTAGTACTAATAGATGCAGTATTAATTATAAAAGAAGACTTCGACATATTACATAAGTCTGCGTCAATACTAATACTTAATAGCCTAGCTATTTGATGTCTAAATCTGAGAGGCAGATACACTGTATTCCGCGTCGACCTAAGATTTTCAACTAAAACGTTGATGTCTAAAAACATAAGCTTGTCACAATGGTGACTGACTAAGAAATGGACATGCTTGTTAAGCATGTGTATATAATTGTTTGATCTTGCACTTAATTTTTCAAAGTAAGGAAAAGCACATAATATTATTTTACCGCAATTTAACTTTAACAACTCTGATACATAGTCAGTGATGACTTTCTTATTAATCCTAGAACTATTCCCAACAAATATGGTAATAGTAGTACTTGGATCACAAACAGTTTTTGTTACCGATGCCATTATCTGTTTGTATGTTGACCCTGGCATACAAAAATTTTTAGTAGAATAAGTCATGTTGTTACTTATTAATTTACCTAGCCCTCTACCTATACTATCAGAAAACATAACTGAATTACCAAAATCATGACTGTTTGGAAATACAAAACTACCTACCTCAGGCTGTGCCACTTGTGAATCATTAAGTAGTAAGTTAGGTATTGTATCTTGACTGATGATACAGCCTTGAGTACTCACAGCAAGGGACGGGTTCTCTGTTGCCTCAGGCTGGAGGGCATCAAGCCTGGATGACCACTGACAAGTACACTGAGTGTTGCTTAGAGTCAGTAATTCATTTGTCGCAAGGATATGGTCTTTAATTTGAGTTTTTGAAGTTTCATACCTACTAGATAAAGACTGTAGTGACTTGGTCAGAACCTGTATTTGTGATTGCAAATGCTGAGTGTCTATTTCATAAATATTTATACTATCTTCCAATTTAATTTGATAGTTATTTAATTTATTAAGAAGAGAAACACGTTCTTTCCTTAATTGAGTATTTTTGGAAAAGTGTTTTTGTTTTTTCCTATATTGATTACATTTTTTAATGATTTTGTTCAATCGCGCATATTTCTTAATTTTATTTTTACTCATTTTATGACATTTAAGTTTCAATATTGTGTCCTCTGTAAGGTCTATTGTAACAATGGAATTAGGATTGGTATTTGTATTAACTAATTCATTGTACAAATGGTCAGTTTCTAAAGCCTGAGTGTGATCCTTTTCCTTTTTCAAATTTAAAAGTTGAACATTGGCATGGATTAATTCATCCTCAAGGTCCCTAATTTTACGTAAAGCCTCCTCATACAAGTTGCTGCAGTTTTTGAACCCATCCGTGACCACCCTCAGTTGATCCCGTTCATCAACAACATTCAAATATTCCTGATGAAGGTCTACTAGCTCCCGTTTTAAGCTTGAGTTTTTGGTGTTAACGTTAATGACCTCCTCCTCACTGTCATCTCTTTCCTGTAATAGTTGTTGACATTGGAGTTTTGAGTCCTTAAGCTCTTGGAGGGCCGTTCTTAATTTTTGTTCCATTTCTAGGGCAGTAGCCTTCCGCGTCATAACTGGCATGGTTTCCGGATTGGTTACTGAAAATTGGAAATAAGGAAACGGTGAGAACTAATAGTATAGACCAATAAAGAGAATTTAGAGATGTAGGGAAAAACAACAAATAAAAATAGGAAAGAAGTTTATGTTTACTAAACGAAATGAGGTAGGCTGCTTTAATAACTCAAAGAGATATTATTGAAGGGATATTATCCTGCTTGAAATGTAATTTTATTGCTTTTACTGAATTAGAATGAAATTTAGTTTATGTTGAGTGGGTAGGTTGAGAGAATAAAATAAAAAAAAATAAAAAATTAACTTAAGACAAAACAAATTAACGGTTATGAACGTTCTATTTTAATTAGTTAGTGAAAAGATCGAAAAAACTAACAGAATTGTGGAATTAATCTTCACAGGTTATGATTTTTACGATCCCAAGTTGTAAACAAAGCTAATATCAACCAATACAGGATACTGATTCAGCATATTTTTTATATGAGTGTGTTACAGAGTTAAAAGTGATGTTTACGTGCTAATAATAACATTAAAATGAATAATACTCCCCTTGTAGTAAAATCCGTAGTTCGAAACTTTGAACGTCAGCTGTTGATTGAAGGTTACCGGTAACCGTGTCTCCGAAAAAACTTTATTTACTTGATTCCAATAGCAAGAAAACACTTTTGCTAAGGATATATGCATTTATAATACGATTACACATAATATTACACCTTATTTTAACTTAATTATTAATTAAATCTAATTTAGAATCACGGAACAAAAATTTGACATGTCACTCGTGCAGTGTTGCCAGTTACACCCCAATTGTTCTTCATCGTTTTAGTGTTATTATCACAACATGCAATAATATTAAACGTTTACTCGTGAGCTTACCATCATATGAGCTAAATACGCTACGTGCGATTGTCCTGCCCACTGCGTGGTACGGACTTACATGATGTAGTAACATATTATAGCTCAGCCGGGGCTAGTGGCACGTCGGCGGTTGGCACCTCCCGCCAGGCCTGGCCGGGCTCCGGCTGCCGGCGAGTGGCGCGGGCGGCGGTGCGGGCCCGCTCGGAAGTGATGACAGCTCCGACATACCGGCCGAATGGGAAATAGAAACACTTTGTATTATGCTTTACATTCGTATTAAATGAAAAGTCAGAGAATATGAATGTTGGACTGTCAGAAGTTGTTTCGTGCAATGAACACACACTGGGTGCGATACACTGTTTTTGTTAAACAAATTACTTGAATTTACAATTTAACACCATCTCATGAGGCACAATGAATCGGATACTTTAATTCCAGGACGTCTCAATTCCGTTGCGATCAGACACAAAAGCTTGTCGTCCTCGCTACGAGCTCAAAACATCATGACTCTTAGCGCGCCTTTAGACTTCTTAATAAATCCCTATTTTCGAAACAAGAAGTAATATGAAATTGTACCTATGTGTTAGTCGTCCATTCCCATTTGTTGTTATTTTCAGGGATAGCGCTTACAGGTGGAGCAAAACAAAACATGCCTTCAATCTCCAAGTTAGTGAAAATTGCTGAAGAAGAAACCAAGGTACATTTTATAAATTATAGAACGTTATAATGCTGCCTGTTGACGTGCTTCCGTTGTCGGACTGTTTCTAAAGTAGGTTCAGCGTACGTGAAGTATTGGAGGTAATGTGATACTCGTACCATTTGTTTTTTATTACAGCCTCTGAAGCTATCAAAAAATGATAGTCACGAAACTTGTAAATAATTTGTTGATTACAAATTGACTGCCTGTAAAAAGCCTGTTTCGGCTACGGTAATCACGAACATCGGTATGATATGATGACCTAAGAATATTTGTACATACACGCTCCCAGAATGTTCCCTAGTGTAGCATCCCCGCGGTGTGGCTGTGACGCTTGTTTGTTCTGGTCAGGGTCGGTTCGCGGTTGCGCGCGCGCCTATCAAGACTGGCGACGTGCTGCTGGTAGACCCCCCCTACGCCGCTTGCCTGATCGCCGACTTTTATGGTACGCACTGCTTGCATTGTTTCAAAAGGTAAGATACTTCCCCAGTGTCACAGGGTGCTTGCATGAAGATCCAGGTCTTTTGTCCTTTTGTGTTTCTGGATCTGTTTCGTTATGTGCAATCGCGTTTGAAAGTGTTGAATTATTTGGCCCATCTTGTTCGACTAGTCCGCAGTGACTCTGCCCTTTGCCTCATTCAAGTGCCGAATGGAATGAAACAAATCCGTCTTTACTTGTTCGTACTGGGAACCTGTATCTTAATGCAAGCACCCTTAGCCGAGATGTCCACCAGATATCGAACATTTGCCCATGTTCCAGGTTGGACAACAGTGAAAATGAAGCACCTGTCTGGTGCCCCAAGTGCTCCGGAGTAGCCTTCTGTAGCATTACGTGCCGGGACGCGGCCGTTTCTACGTATCATTCTTTTGAATGCCAGTACTTAGATCTTTTTATAGGTGAGGGGTTTGCTGCTAACTATAAAAAAATAATAACGCATGTTCTAGTAATCATATTTCGTCATACAATTGTACACCAAGATTGACATGAGTGTGGTCTATGCAAGTGGGTAGTATCCGTTACTGACACTTCTGCATCTGCATTCCAGGGTCTGGCATGTCAGTACTGAGCCACATAGCGTTACGTATGGTCACACAGGCTGGTCTCGACACCAGCTTATCAATACACGCCAAACACATCAGCAATGAAGTGAAAACTGTGGAAGGAGCAGTTCTTAACGACATCGAGGGAGTCGCGAAAAAATCTAAAATAAAAAGCAGAAAGGAGAGACTCAACAGATCCAAGAAGGGAATCAAGAGTTTCACAGAAAAGAACTTTAAAGAAGAAGAGGAAGAAGTGAAAACTGAGGAGAAAATAGAAGAAAAGTTAGAGTTAAGGGCAGCTCAAATATACGCGCTGTGTACTCACTCTGACGAGAGGAAAGGAGATGATTACTTGAAACGGATAGTTATGGCGCTGTTCCTCGCGGAATGTCTGAAGAAAGCAGGTTTCTTTAAAACATGCAAGCAAGAAGATGTGGAAAGGGGTGAGTAAACTAAAATAGATACAATACTGATACCTACGCCGTTACAGAAGGCCGAATGAATACTTGGAGCTAATTTGTGCAAGGTCCAATTTTATTAGTCGCTTGGCTCCAACTTTTTTTTTTTTTGTTCGAGTTCATCTTTTTTCTTCTTGACGTGAGCTTTCCAGCGTAGCTTTGCATCAAGGGTCATACCGAGATACTTGGCTGTATTCTCATAAGGGATTTGGTTGTTATTAATATAAACTGGAAAATACTGAGGCTTTTTGTTGGTAAAATCTATATGTACGGATTTGGATTCATTTAATTTAATCCTCCAATTTTTGGTCCAGTCATAAACTTGGTTAACAGCCATTTGAACCTTTTCTACTGTTTCTTCGTGGCTGTTTCCAACGGCCATTATGGCTGTATCATCAGCAAAGGTCCCAATGGTATTGTTTTCAGGATCAGGAATATCACAAGTGTATAGTAGGTACAGGACCGGACCCAACACACTTCCTTGCGGTACGCCAGCTTTTATTGGTTTAAGTTCTGAATAGGTATCTTCTTGTCTTATTCTAAAGACTCTGTTTAAAATATATGATTCTAATATGTCATATGTCTGCAAACGGTTTCGGTAGCAAGCTCTTCAGTTTATGAATGAGACCTTCATGCCAAACTTTGTCAAATGCTTGGGCTACGTCTAGAAAAACAGTAGAACAGACTTTCTTGTTTTCCAACGCGTTTTCTATTACGTTTGTTATTCTGTGCACTTGATCGATCGTTGAATGTTTTTCTCGAAAACCAAACTGGTGCTCAGGTACAATGTTCCTATTATCTATGATTGGTTTAAGGCGTTTGAGTAGCAGCTTTTCAAACAGCTTTGACATTATTGGTAGCAGGGAAATGGGTCTGTATGATGTTGTTTCGTGAGCCGGTTTTCCAGGCTTTGCTATCATTATTATTTCAGCAACTTTCCATAAGTCTGGTACATATTTAAGCCTCAGTGCGGCATTAATAAGGGTTGTTAACTTAACCAGACCCTTTCTTGGTAAGTTATGAAGGATTTCCCCTGATATTAGATCGAATCCTGGTGATTTCCTTGGGTTAATTTTCTGCTTAATTTCTCGTGCAACTTCTCTCGGTGTTACTAATTTTATGGCATCTACTTGATCTGGCATCACTATATTAATCAGAGTGTGGTCTTCTATGGTTTCTCCCTCGTTTGGCTGAAAGATGTTTTCTAGGTGATCTGCAAACCTTATAGCTTTTTGCTCATTAGTACGTGCCCATTGCCCGTTTTCACACTTGATGGGAGGGATTTGGGCTATCGGCCTCTTTAGATTCTTAGTAGCCTTCCAAAGGGAGTAGTTTGTCCTTTGGTCGTTACTTAGTTTCTGAAGGTAAGCTTTGGTTGAGTCGTCTTTGTAGTCCTGGATTAGTCTTCTTACTTTTTTTGTAAGTTTGTATAACTTTTGTTTGTCATCAGGACACCTAGTTTGATGCCACCTTTTTCTCTGCCTTCTTTTTTCCATGATGAGCTGCTTAATTCTGAGGGGGTATATGTTTCTGTTCGTTCTTTTGTTGGAGTCAGGTGTATTAGCCCACGCTGCTTGTTGGATGTGCATAATAAACTTTTCAACTTCGAAGTTTAAATGTTCTGGGGTTTTTAATGGAACTTTAAGGTCAATTTGGTCATTTAATCTGTCTTTAAAGCTCTCCCAATCCGTAAATTTAGTAACTAGAGTGGGGCTGTTTTCTTTGTATAAATAGCTTTCGCTAATAGATTGCTGAGTGATCTGAGTTTAAGTCATAGCTTTGTTCCGTTTTGATATAACTGCTTGATAGATCCCTGGTTATGAAAAAATCGATTAAATCTGGAATTTTATTTGGATCTGTTGGCCAATAAGTGGGCTCTCCAGTAGATATAACGTCACATTTGAGCTCTTTTATGGCACTCAGTAGTTCTTTGCCTTTAGTAGTTGTTAGTCTAGAACCCCAATACGTATTTTTAGCATTGAAGTCACCTCCTAAGATAAATCTATTACCAAGGTGGGCTAAGAAATACATATAGTGATCTTTTTTTATCATGTATCGTGGTGGACAGTAGATGGCACTCACTGTTAAGGGGTACTTTTTGGTTTGTAGACAAATTGCCACTGCTTGGATATCTTTCTCTTCGTATTTGAACACTTCGTAGTGTCGCAAATTTTCTTTAACAATAACGGCACTTCCGCCTCTTGCAGTATTGTCTGGGTGTAGTGCATGATATACTTTGTAACCTTTGAATTTAATACGGCATTGCTTAGTAAAGTGCGTTTCTGAAACAAGGCAAACATCAATTTTTTCTATTTCTAATACAACTTGCAACTCATTTTGATGTTTTTGTAACCCATTTGAGTTCCACGCCATAAGTTTAAGTGTATTATCCATTTCTTGTTTTAAAACTAGCAGTTTTGTTGCTGTTTTCAAGTTGTTTTATTCTATCGTCGAATGATGACATTAACTTTAGGATTTCATCCAACTTTTTGTTGCTGTTCATATCAGCCAAAGGTGCTTTCACTATGCCTCGTGTAGTTACTTGAGCGTATGAAATGTTTTTACTTGTTGTTTGCATCGTGCTTTGACTTGGTTTGGACTTACCAGGGTCTTCACCTCTTCCGGCAGGTGCACTTTGTTGAGCATTCATATTACTTCCCTTCGACTTTTTCAATCTTAGCTGCTGTATTTCTTTGGCTACAATACATCCCCTGTAGTTAGCCGGATGTCTCCGCCGTGGACGCATTTTGGCTTCTCTTCTTTTGATTTTCTGCAATCCTTGGTGAGATGTTTACCTGTGCATTTTACGCACCTCGGTTCCTTGGCGCAGTACTTTTGCGTATGGCCGTATGCCTGGCACCTTTTGCATTGAGGTACCAATTTTGCGGATTTTATAGGTTGTATCTCCACATTACATCCCAAAATATGTTTAATGTTAAATATTTTGTTCGTTTCCTCATCATTTGAGAATGTCAGCATAAACATATTGAGTGGCTCTTTAGTTTTCCAACTCAATTTGTTGACTGCTTCTAGAATCTTGAAGCCTTTGCTGCGCAGGTCTTCGACTACTCTTTCCGGGATACAGGTGAAATGCAATTTTTTTGCCATTACTCTTATTGGCCTTTCTTGCTTGTTTTCATATGAGTGCCAAAGACAGTTGTTGTCTGAAAGGGCTTTTGAAATTGCTCTATACGATTCTTCGTTTTTGGCATTTACTTTAACGGTATCTCCGTTCATCATTTTGATACTGAACGCATCAGCTGATTGACTCTCACATAGAAAGTCAAAGAACTGTTGGTAATTCTGTATACCATCTACAACCATAGGTGGTGGCAGAGGAGTTTTGGTGACTTTTAGATTAGCTCTATTCACGTCTCTTCCGTGTTCATTTGGAGTGGGTTGGGCAGGAGAGGTGTTCAATTTTCTTTTTTTCCTGCTTTTTTGCCGTATCCACCCTGTTTCTCGAGCGAGTTCTTCTTCGTCCGTTGCATATTCAACAGGCGGTGATGAGGTCTCGGTGGCGGTTGTTGCTGGTTTGGCTGTGTTGCTGGAGGTTTTCTATTTGACTTTTTAAGTCATCTAAGTTCTTTTGGAGCTTTAAACGCTCATTCTTTTCTTCACAATAGTATTTGTACAACAGATGTTCAGTCTCTGTTTTTAGGTCGACGGTATCCTTTTTCGATTCCATTGTTAGATTTAAGCCAGTATTAACTTGGCCTTAACAATAATATTTGCCGTCAGCCGTCAGCATTACGCAATAACTAGGTCATTACGATGCAGCCGACTTGACGGCGTTGTTTTGATTCGTAAGCACTTTACACTGTGGTACGCGCGCGATCGCATGCAACACAACTGCTCTCAGCGAAAATCGAACGCGAATGAATGACTTGGCTCCAACTAACAATCAATTCAAATCTAGATCTTCGACTCAACTTCGTGGACCTTAAACCTTATGTAATACGAAGTTATTGAGAGTGACCTGAATTTCTCTAAAATTTATATAACTTTATGAAAATCACTTTGTCGCAATAGCTAGCATGAGATCCCGGGTTTGATTTTCCGGGCAAGCAAGCGTTTTTCCATCAGGAATTTATTGCAGCAGTCATGATTTATAACGTAACTAAGTGATGAAATATGGGTCACCTCTCCTAATCCTCCAGCAAGAACAAGCGTGATGTTATGCTCTTGTTGTACTTTACCAGCTAAGCAGTCCATCGTGGAGCTGCTCCTGCGGAACCTGCTGCTGCTGCAGTTCAACGCGCACGAGATGTACGAGACGGTGCGCGGGGTCCACGTGGTCAGCGGGTCCAAGCCGGTGTACATCGCTGTGGGGATCTACCCCATCGGCGCGCTCTTCAACCACGACTGCTACCCCAGCGTGGCCAGGTGAACCTACCACTAACCGTAGTTTAACATCGAACTGATGCGGATTGTTGGCTGCTTTATTTTGTTCCTTTTGACTTTTAAGTGTTGGGTTAGGAAAGGTCCTGGGTTCGATTTCCGGGTACCTATCAATTGGTACACCCATATTTGCCTAAACTATGTTATGTCATGTAGGTAGAATTTTACACGAAATGTGATTCCTTGTCTAAATAAGCCTTGCAGTGAACTGACGGAATTGACACAATAGTAGAACTAGACGAGTAGGAATAGGCTAATTAATACACCACATCTCGAAAGTGTAAGATGACCCTTACCTATTTTTTTTATCTGAAAATCATCAAGATACAAAATAATGTTGACTCGCGAAAGGCCTTCTCCTAATCACTAGTAAAAGGACAGCATAAACTGAAACCGTTTTATCTTCGTTTCTCCAGATACTTCGAGGGTCGCAGCATCGTGCTCCGCGCGACGCGGCCCTTAGCCCCGGGCGAGATGGTGGCTGAGAACTACGGCCCCCACTTCATGATGAGGACTCTCAAGGAGCGCCAGAGGTCCCTGGCTTCGCGCTACTGGTTCCGATGTGACTGCATCGCCTGCAAGGAGGACTGGGCCACGTTGAAGGTTATGAGTGGTGATACCCCGCCGTATATCAGGTAAAGCAGGTTTGAAATACTCGGAGGTTATGTCCTGATTTCTAGGAACGTTATGTGATTCTGATCAATAAAACAGCAGTCCAGTTCTAATTTAGAACCCATGGTTACAGGGCTAAGCTTCTACGTTAGATAAAGTAGGGTCAGCTGAAAGTTTATCTATCATTTTTACATTACAATTACCTACGTCGACGCCAAACAAGCATGTGCATCTCGAGGGCCCATTTTTTGAACCCTTGCGAAACAAAATAAGATTTATAGGAAATTTAGTTAAAAATAAGTTAAACTGAAAGCAAAGGGCCTTAAATTTTTTAAACGTGAATTAAAACTGTTATGATTAAATAACTTGGGCCCTCAATCCAGACGCAATAAAGTGGCATAGCCTAAATCTCAGTAATTACTATCTCTGGGTTCATTATTTTTATTTAAGAAAATAGCTAAGAATTTCTTAAATATTTTAAGAAATTCACAAAGCTGTAGAACATGACATTAGTGCAGCGTGCATGTGGATTGAGTGATCCTATCTTCAATCTTAACGAAAATCGAGGTGGATTTAGTTAAAAATGCGTTTTGAATCGCCACTTTACGTCGTCGTGTGACTCAAACTAGTGACTGAGTAACCATAGAACTTCAAATCGTGCATCTAACTTTTGAACGTTTTATAAGTACCCGAACGTGAATCAACGCGACTGGACTCACGTATTGAGCATCTCATGTCATAGATAATGAGTGTGTAGGTAAGTATTATATCTGCAGTAGGTAATGCATAATGTCATTATTTTCTTCCCAGATGCCCAAACATAGCCTGTGCGGGCAAGTTCCGTGCGAACCTGCAGTGCCTACCCAACCGCTGCACAAAGTGCTCGACGCCAATCGCCCGCGAGCTCGTCAAGATCAACATGGAGACTGTCAACCGATGTGTCAAGCAGTACCAGGTGCGTAGAGGATACACAAGCCATATTTTCAATAAAATTCTGTCCGTTTGAGGAAATTTAGAAAATCTCAAATGAGTTTAAAACAAAAACTCGTTTGAAATTAAACTTGAAACCGGACCCACTTGAAACACAATAATAAAAAAAAGCTTTATCTACGGGCCACTCTGTACATATGCATTCACTTCTTATAGGAAGGTGCTAAGCTGATGGATGAGGAGCGAATAGATGAAGCGATCACCGTGATGTGTGGAGCCCTCGACCTGTACCACGAGATAGCTCGGCCACCTCACCGCGACACACACCTGGCGCAGGAGGCACTACGAACGTGCTTCTCAACCGCCGGCAACGTTCACATTGTAAAGGGGAACCCAGAACCCGAAGCTGATAAAAAAACCAACGACTCTTCAAAGGCAGATTGATTTTAACGTCCTGAGAGCCTAGCCAAGGTCATCCTTACAGAGATGACGATAATAGATAGGTCACGAATGTGTTGGTTTGACGTAAGGTACCAAAAGCTGATGGCAATCCTACAGAGATGTTCCTGCTAAAACCTTGTCCAGAAGAAGCGAATTCGTCGCCAATCGTTTCGCGCGAATTCATTCGCGCGCTAGTGAGATACTAGGCACGAATACATCGCGTCCACAAGCATCGCGCGAATTCAAAATACGTGCGTAAATCGCGTGCACAACGCCCCGACTCGCGCGAGTCGAGATACTAGGGACCCCTTGTTGCGTCCAGTTAAATGCTCGCGCGTTGGTACGCTCTTTCTGGGTGCAAAGATCGCGCGTGATTGGCACGAGAGAATCGCGACGAATTCGCCCTTTCTGGACAAGCCCTTAGTAGTTCCTCCTACTGATCCGTTCCTACTGCACCGTTTCTACTGAGTCGTAAAAATATAAAACGGAACGCTTTGGAAGTAGTCACCACTTGTCTATGCCCACAGCGACGGAATCTAGCTTGGTTAAGGAACTCCTTAACTAAATTCGTTTTCTAGCACAAATCATATTTCTTATTTTGACTCTGTGCGGGTGGTATGGTATACTGATGTGGGATGGACGAATGGGGTTTCAATGAACACAAGATGCGTATTTCTGAGAAAAAAATAAGAATTATTGTTGTAGTTACCTCCAAAAAAAACTTTTATATACTTAAAATTATATTTATTTATCATGTTTAGTTGTTATAACTTCACAAAAATGTTTGTTTTGTTAAGAATGTTTAAAATAAAAGCCAAAAGAACTTTGTAATTTTTTTATTTCATGTATTTTTAAGTTTCAATTTAAAACAGAACGGGGTTTTATTTTAACTATCATTTCCCGAGGGCGCCTGCAGCAAAATATTGAAAACTTTAGCAATTGTTACTTTTATACTACTAGGCGAAAACAGTCTTTCCCAAAACAGAAATGTTACAGTAGGTACAAGAAAGGTTGGTTGCTCCTCCTCCTTTGATCCTTTTTTTTATCTTGAATTTTTTTCAATCATGGCGAGCGGCACAATGAATTTGAAAAGTTCACTCGAAGCCCAACGGATGTTCACCTAAACGTAGCTAACGTAAACTGGATAAACATGAGGTCCGCATTGATCAGGACTTCTCATTGACGTGTCTGCTTCTTACAAACGCGTGTATCACTGACAGACAATATTATTGGGACTAGTTATTATGCACTTACTCAAATTCTCATCCAGCCACATATCTTGAACGCACTTCTGCATTTTAAAAGCTATTGAAAGGGACGTCGCTCAACGCATTACTTTTATCGCATCGCAAAATGTGACTCCCTTAAAAGCAGTAAAACCTTTCCTGACAAGACAACAGAATATAAACATCAGCGGACCGATTTAAAAATTTAGGATCTTTCTTCTGTGTCCTTTAGGATTATACATCAAAAAAGCTTTTACAGGTGCACTCCACATCGTCGCCGTCTCCTCCTTCGCCAGTGGTGCTGGAAGCAGTTCTCCTGAGGGTGTCCACTTGTCCTTGGAGACCCATAATGCGAAGTTGTGCTTGCTCAAAGTTGTCATTCAAGCGTTTGATCTGGCACTGCATGCGACATTGTAACTGTGGCGGAAAAAGAAAAGGTCATGTTAGTGACCACTTTACTAAACAATTGATGGTGATTAAATGGCATTTACTGCGGTACTCAGAGATAGGTATTTAATGATTACAGTTTTGTCATACAAAAGTATGTTATACTTAAGCCGTGACTTAGTCTTTACTAAGTCACGGCTTAAGTATAACATACTTTTGTATGACAAAACTGTCAAAACCATTACTAAGTGATGGCTTATGTAATCATTAAAGCTCTCTGAGTGCGGTAGTTAGACATTTGAATTAGTCTTCTTTACTGTAGTATGTTTCGACTACATTTAAAATACGCTTATCTAAGTACAGATCATTTTTGCGAAACTTTGATTGTACACCGATTTCTCCTCTAGAGCCTGCTTGTACACATAATCGAAACAATACACTTACTGCGTCGCGATTTTTCTCAGAGGTCTTCACTTGAGCTCTGCAGGCAGCTAGCTGTCGTTCCAACTCTGCGACAGTGGTCTGCATGCATCTGCAATAAATTAAAACAAATGTCACATCGTAATCTAAAGGTACCCCTAATCTAGGTAACCCTAATCTATTTAAGTCGTGAGTAAATAGGCTTCTTCTGGGTAAGCTCATCCCATCGTCGACCTCATCTCTGCCCTTAGGGCAAGATTGAAGTCAAGGGCAAGCCCATTTACAATAAAAAGGTGATCACTTTTAATTTAAGAAAACTTAACATTTAATTAAACAAAACATGGAACCAGGCATTTAAATCTGAAATTACGAAAATAGAATGGGCCCTGCCTGCTTCCAAGTTTTGTTTAATTTAAAATGTGCTTGTTTTTTGCTTTTCAGTTTTTTCAGTCGGGGTTTTTAGTTTTTTACCTACTTTTTTTCACAAAATAGTTTAATTAGTTTACTATGAACTGTGCAAGACTAGTCCATTGGCCACAAACGCGACAGCTGAGCAAATGAGCTGGGTTCATTAAACAGTGCGGGTAAAGTGTTATTGTCACAAGTCTACACAGTAGTCAGCCACAAAGTCTAGTTATGTGTCCCATTAATGTCATTAGGATCGGCCTTATTATATGTATACTGGGTACTCGTCTGCCTATCCCATTGGAGCATACAGGTGCAATATTGTGTGCTACTCACTTGCGGATGGTCTCAGTGCGCTCGTTGGCTCGCTGCAGCGCACGCGCCGCCTCGTCCCGGGCGCGGTCCAGCTCGCCGCCGAGTTGCGCGCACTCGTGCATCTTCTCGTGCAGACGCTTCTCATTGGCCAGCACGGACTCCTCCATGTGGATCACGTTCGCCCTGCGAATGGAAAAGAGATTAATAATCAAGACATTGAACTCCGACCGAGAAACATCTGAAGATTGCAGGGAAGCAGAAAGTGGGGCAGAAATGTTTCCACTGGGTGGGAACCTACTGGAAGAATTGACGAGCTCCTATTTAGTTATTTTGATAGGCATAGAGTGCACCAACACACTTGTTAGAACTAGAAATGATAACAGTTCTGGCTATAAACCGTAGATTACACTACAGGCACGTAGCCATATAGACTACTCATTCGCATTTAGGCTGCCCGCCATCGTCCCATGATAATCGGTAACCGATTTTCGTCCGATATCGGACAGCTATTTTTTTTGGTCAGAAATAACTAACAAATTTAAATCGGCCCGATTATCTGTCCTACAAAAAGTCTGACGTGGGCGTTCAGTCTTAAACACACTCAATGTTAGTGCCATTATAATTATATAACATGCTTGTTCTGCAGCGACTACTTCTGATTATTTCAATCGTACGAGTACTTCAGGGCAAAAAAGAAATACATTATACAGGGGTTAGCGGGTCATCCCCTGATCCGTGTACTCACTTGAGGCGCTCGATGTCAGCCTTGAGAGCCGTGTTGTTCTCAGTCAGCTGCGATATCCTCTGCAGCAATATTTGCTGCTGCTTGTCATCCTGTGACTTCTCCACCTTCTCCGCTGGCTTTGTGGCGTTGTGGAGTAGTATGTGGACCTACGGGGACCAATATATGTTTGAGATTAGCTTTCGAAATCGTTACCTCCAAGATTCATCATCATCATTTCAGCCGAAAGACGTCCACTGCTAGACATAGGCCTTCCCTAAGTGTCGCCACATTGACCGGACCCAGCAACCTTCACCAGGTCATTGGTCCACCTAGTGAGAGGCATTCCAACGCAACGTCTTTCTGTTCGCGGTCGCCACTCCAGGACTTTCCGGCCCCATCGGCCATCCGTTCTGCGAGCAATGTGCCCTGCCCACTGCCACTTAAGTTTGGCAATTCTTCGGGCTATGTCGGTAATCTCCACCAAGATTACAAAGACGTAATTGATTCGGGAAATATTGGTTCCACTTCCAAGTGCATGTTTACGTACACGCGGGGCGGCGTGCGGCGCGTGCTGCGTTTTTACCCGACTGCGGCGAAGCCCAAAAGGAGGGTTATTAATTCAAACACATGGCGATTTATGAAAAAGTTAACGATTTCAATCGTCGATTTAACGAGAAGCAATTTTCGCACGTTAGTTTAAAATTCAGAGTTTGGTGCGGTGGACCCGTCTCTCAGTAAGTTAATAAAAATGCACGAGACGAGCCTACTGCACGCGCCGCGCGACGCCCCGCGTCTCCGTAAACGAGCTCTTACAGTTAGTTTTCTTATCTAATATTTACTAAGATATTTCTAGCAGACAAAATTTTTCATAGAATTTTGACCACGATAAATTCTGCGTGTTGTTTTTTTCTATCTAGAGACACGTTAGCTGTTACCTTCTCCCTCGCACAGTTGAGTTCCCTGGCGAGCTGCTCAGCGTTGTGCTCGGCCAGCGCCTGCGTCTGCTGGGCATCCTTCAGCCGCATCTGCGTCGCCTTCAGCAGGTCCGGGATCGGCGCCAGTTCTTGCAGCTTCTCTTGGAACTTTATCTGGTATATATAGACAGAATAAATACTCCTTAAGTGTTATGTGCTATATATCACGGTAGGTAGTTTCTTCTCTATTGGAAGTGGACTTGAACACAGTTACTTACTCTGGGATACGCTAGATTATCATGACAATTTTTTTTTTGCTGTTTTTGCTAAATCATCAATTGACTCCTCCAGCTTTGGGCAGAGCGGTAGGGATTATCAGACTTTTACTAACTAAAACCCACCCACGTTCCTTCTAAGCCCTTTGTGTCGAGGCCGTGGTATCTCTTTCGATCAACCCGCAGTCCCGACGGGATTATTATGACACCTTACAAATTAAAAGTATAAAAACGTAGAAATTTTGTATAAAATGAGTGGATGACACAATGGGCAGTATTAACGCTATTAGCAAACGTTTCATGCTAGCCACTGAACAACACTGCAGGATATTCTGGTTTAAGTACTCGGGTTACTACATTAAGAATTTATGTGGACCATTTCATGTTTTCGTGGCAAAATACCATAAATAAACTATCTATAGTTAAAAGACGAACACTTTGTATTTTTGCCCGTTACACATATCATACTCAGTCGAATTGTTTCCTTTTGAACGATATTAATTCAAAGTAACCTACTTATTACAAAAGTAAATTTTGCAAAGTTCTAAGTATCTTGTATTTCGCGGCACACTTCTGATCCACGACTTAACAGAAACATGCTGGTATTGATAAATTAATACAAACTTGCGAAAACTTAACTCTCAACGGAAGGCGGAAACTTTTTGATAATTTCATAAATGCAAAATGTTATGGATCGCATTCATGGAAGGTAGATAATAAAAAGGTCAACTTGTGGCTTGTCATCGAACCAGCGCATTATGTCAGTGCTGCGAATAAAATTGGTCCGGATTTTGTCATCATCATAGTATCACAGTTAAGTCCACTTTCAACATTGACCCTTTTTTTGTAGTGTGGGAAAACACCAAATGAATGAAGAGTCAGTAGTCAGTAGAATTTTGACTCCCTGTGTCAGACTGTCTATAAACCACCCATTTTCTTGTTCAGAAACCATAACATCATGAAGAAGTAGGTTATACGGGCAAGCAAAACGTTTGGGCTTGGGTTGTTTGTGTCGAGGCCGCGGTATCTCTTTCGAACGAACTGCAACCCCGACTGGTTTAACACTGACCTTAACTTTCTGTATCTCAAGGTTGATTTGTTCGCTGATGCGACTGTTGTCCATGTCCATCATATCCATCTGGCGACGTTGCTCTTCGACGAGTTGCTGTGCTTGCAGGTACTGAGGAATTAATTCACGTTGAGCTAGGAAGTCGACGTAAACCAAGATTTTACAAGCAAAAAGACTTGGTTTCTTCAGATGAAGGTAGGTATTACCAGTACAAGTAATTCAAATATTTTTTTTTTTACTGAAAAACGTGATGCGTGTGAGAATTAGAGGACCTTTAAATTCAAATAAAAACCACTTCATTTGCCATAGCAACCATTGTGGGCCATGCATACAAATTTTGAACTACTGGCCGTAAAAATGAAACAAGAATTGTTTGACAAGTTCTAACTCTAACCTTGACTCTGTAATCCTGAAGTTGTTCATTCTGCTCTTTCATCACCGTCCTCAGTTCCTCTATTTCCTCCCGAGCCTCCCTGTAGCACTGCTTCAAGGCCCTCACGCTGGTCTCCGTCTCGAGGGCCTGCTCCTTGGTCCCCAGCAGCATGTTGGTGTGGTTCGTGAGACCTTCGAACCTCATCTCCAATTCTCGCAGCTTGTTCTGAACCTCTCGGTGCTGACATCTTTCCTTCTCTAACTCTTCCTTCTTCTTCACTAAGTCTGCCCGTAGCACAGCACACTGCGCAGTTGGTAAGATTCTTAGTTATCTTAGTTTCTCGATATTTTTTAACTTGATGTGACAGAAAATTGAGCTACAACCACAGAACATAGCTACAACTACCTATCTGTACTTTGCGTAACAGCGGAGATGTCGAGAATAACATTTAAAAAAAACTTATAAAAACCGCACGGACTGTTGACACTGAAAACCGCTGGAACTGTGAGGCCTGCCCTTCAAAACAGGCGCAGATGAACGGCTGGCTGTACTACTTACCTTTTGGTAAAGCTTTCGAGTTACATTTTCTTTATGATACTAGCCAGAAAAGATTATTTGCCTACCTATAATGAGGATCTTATTTCTTGCCTGTCTTATACTTAGACACATCAAATTACTACTAGAGTGTTTTAAACTAAAAAGACAAAAGTCGGCCTATATGCATAACATAGGGAATAATATAAACCCAGTTAAGGTATTTACTGCGGCTTGACTAGGGGACGAAGTTTTTTGTGGAAGATGTGCGTTGAGTTTCCAGCGCATCTAGAGAACTAAGCACAGTTTGACACTTGTGCCATACCTCTGCCACTTTCTGCTTGAAGTTTTCTTCCGTCTGTTTCAGCTGAAAGCTTAGTTTTACTACTTCTCTCTCAGCAGGAGTCTGTGGGAATAAACATTGAATGAGCATGTACCATGTTGGCACAACTACTAAAATATAAACAGAGGGGCGTAAACATCCCGTCGAGGCTGCGGGTTGCTCGAAAGAGATACCGCAGCTCCGGACACAAAGGGCTAAGAAGGAACATGGGTGGTTTTTAGTCAGTAGACGTCTGACACTCCCTTCCACTCCGCCCAGAGCGGGAGGAGTCATTTGATAATCTCCAAACCGCCAAAAAATAAGGGGCGTAAACATAAAGACACTCGGACAGCAATCAAAAACAAAAAAGTACGGGACTGTCTGATAAGCAACCGATTTATTTTTTTGACAACTTTGAAAACCTCAAAAAAGAAAATCGCCTTTAAAGCAATTGCCACTTGTCTCGGCCCTAAGGGCTCGGGTAGAAAATAGACAAAGCAGAGTGCTTCTGCGTTTTAATAAGTTGTTCCAACGTTCTTACCGGCGGAGCTGTGGATGAGCAGGGCGCTGGGCAGGGTGGACAAACACCACACTAGAAACAAACATATAGAGATCATCATCTGCATAACAGTATTGTACATGGAGCGACTGCCTCTCTGACCTCCACATCCCAGTTACTACTGGGTTATGCGGTTATTTGGAAAGACTGGTTGTCAGAAGCACAAGCACCAAGCTCCTTACAAACAAACAAAGATCATAATATCAAATAATAACACGCGAACATTTCTTAACGACGGCAAATTTCAGAACAGAGATACTTACAGCTCTCGCTAGAGGCGGCACCGGTGGTCCTGGCTGAAAACAGAAAGCAAATAATTATGTACCTAGTGCATCTTCATGTTCTTCATTGTATTACAATTAGTAGGTACTCAGTGAGGTGAAGGACTAATGTTGAACGAAGGCCTTCAATCAGCAGCATCCCACGACCTGCATCAGGTCATCGTTGCAACATGTCAAGGTCAATCGTCACGGCATTTTTGCCAGGTGATTAAAAACCAATTGAATGGCTCGTTGCAGTAGCAGTCACAAGTGAATGGCTCGTTGCAGTAGCAGTCACAAGTGCAACCGCTGAGCATGGTCCTGGGTGCGATTCCCAGATCGGGCTAAGTGCTTTTGGGATTGTTCATAAGGAATTTCTCAGTAGCAGACACGGACTCTGGACATCTGGCACATGTCCAGAGTCCGTGTCTTTTTTGCAATAGGCTCGCCCCCTATTAGATGGGGTTTAAACATTAATGGCGAAATGTCGATGTACCATAAGATACACCTTTGCCTAACTCTTCTGGAAGTAAAGGCGTGATGCTATGTTAAAGACCAACCAGACCATAATGTATCGTAGGCACATCAGTACCTACCAGTATCTGACTCGTGGGTCGATTACCAGATTCTGTACAAACTGTCTCAATATTGTTTCACAGAACAGACAAAAAAGTTACTTATCAAACAAAATCACAACCCCTGCAACTCGCTGACCAACACAAATCCATTAGTTTAAATCCGAGCTTAAAGTGGATTAAAAAAGATTACCTATAGCAGCTAGAATAAAAAATGTACTCGTCAGACTGCCCGAAGCTACAACTAAAAAGCATCCGTTTTCCGTGGTACTAGTGTAAATTATAAGCAAAGCTACCGGTGGTCCAAAGCAGATGTTAGCGGCGGCGCCGGCGGAAGCGGGGCACGCGTTGATCCCAAAACCAACCACTTGTTGCACGTCCATCTTTACGTGACGGACCTCTTGTTCCAAACCAAATAGTTGCTTTTCCTGAGACAGAACAAACATTGTTTTATTTTAGTCAGGAGGTGTCCACACCAGTGTCCCTTAGGCACTAGCGCCACTGCTGGCGAAAAGCGAGGAGCGACTCGAGCTGTCGTGTTGGCTGAGTGATTGACTACTACGCTGCTTATCGCGGGTTCGATCACCGCACAAAACAAATATTTTTATACCGGAAGTTTGTTCCGCGTTTCGTGTATGTGAGTTTCAATGATTGTAAATGCACACAGGAAAAAATCCTAGTGTGGGGCAACGTTACAAGTAAAACCGACTTGTTTCAGTGTACTCCCCTGTAGGGGCAGCAGTCAGCAATCAGCGATTAATTTAAGTATCTCTTTTGCCGACATCTTTTGACGTCTCTTTAACAACGAAACAGTCGATAGCTAGCCAAGTCGCCGTTGACCGCGGCCAGTGGGACAGTAACCCCTGGCTAACAACAGTGGGACAGTAACCCCTGGCTAACAACAGGTGTGAAGTGATACGTACTAATTCTTGTGTAGAAGTCTTATAATTCTCTAATTTGTTTATAAGTTCTTCCGCTTGAACAGCATCGAACGATTTTTCGTTCTGAAATAAATAATGTTTGAAATTATTGGCATTAATTTACTTTCGTGTGTGTGTTCACCATGGTTTGTCACAGCAGTCGATGTTCTTTTTTATTTTAACAGATTTCTTATTTCAAGTTTTCAGCTTATATTTACGTAGGCCTTGAACCTATGTTGAGGAGTTTGTTCGACCGATTCACCGCGGCCCTGGTACGCAAAGGGCATTAGGAGGAACATAATGGGTATTCGTCACTAAGAGTCCGACACTTCCTTCTGCTCCCCTCAGAGGATTCATTTGATGATTTCCCATCTAAAGGCCTTGAACCTGGAGTGAAACATTAATCGTCTCAAAACAATGCAACCGAAGGTCACTGTTGATGGGCACGCCACGATAGTGGCGGTAAGTCCCCTCTTTGAGGAGTGGCTGGAGAGGCGCCACGGCGCCCTCACCTACCGTCTGACGCAGGTCCTCACCGGACACGGGTGTTTCGGGAGGTACCTGTACCGAATCAGGCGGGAGGAAACGCCCGGATGCTTCCACTGCGAGGATCGACCGGAGGACACGGTGGAGCACACTGTGGAGGCGTGCCCTGCTTGGGCAGAGCCCCGCCGTGTTCTCGTAGCGGCGATCGGCGGCGGCGACCTCTCGTGTCCGGCCCTGGTGCAAGCCATGGTCCGGGGCGAAGATGAATGGGACGCCGTCGCCTCCTTCTGCGAAGCAGTGATGCTAGCGAAGGAGGTGGCAGAACGAGAGAGGGAGAGAACCTCTCAACGTCCCAGCCACCGCGGCAGGCGCTCCGGGCGTCGGGGGTCACGCGATGACCTCGGGCCACCGTAGACGCGGGCCTGTGGACGGTGAGTAACGGGCTAGCTCGCCGTCCAGCCGTCGTCATGACGGCAACAGACCGTGTCGGCGGCGCGCACGTGTTCCACGCGCGCCTCAAAGAGATGTCAGCAATATGGAAGGGGCCGGCAAGGGCCGACGCCCGTCGGGGCTGTGGATTATCGAAAGGATAACGCGGCTCCGACACAAGGGCGAAGAAGGAACATGGGTTTGGTTTTTAGTCAGTGACACTCCGCTTCGCTCTGCCCAAGAGCGGGGGGGGTTATTCGATGATTATCCAAACACCAAAAAAAAAAAAAAGGTCACTGTTGATGCCCAATGTAGCCATGGTACCTAGGTACTAAAATTGTTTCAGCTTACTTCTTCAATTTCTTCTATTTCTTCTTGGCATCTGGAACTTTTGTTCATCAGACACGCATCGCCCTGCACACAATACAAAACGAATACCAATTTAATACCACTAAATTATATTTAGTTTAGTCAGAGACTGCATGCTACTCCTCACCTGTGTTTACTTGCATACAAGACTCAACAACTACCACGTTTGTCTAAAGTTGCTTCAATACGGGCTATACATTCTCAGCAACGTGGCAATATTACACTATTATCGAATGTCAAGCAATCGTTCGATAATATTGCCGGCTACCCCAAGTAACACAGACATGCTGAACAAAGTTTGAGTAATAGCAATTCGCAAATGTTTACAGCTATAAGTTATAAAACGTGTGAGTAAGTGGATAATGAAAGAGCCAAATTCTGAATAATATTCTCTTTTGGCCTTTATAACTCTTTTAGCTTAGTATTGTATTACTTAAGTTGACTATTTTTCTTAAAGCTTAGTAATAACTTCTATACCGCATATAACACAGATGTTGTTAAGCCTAAAGCATTACAGATGACTTTAATTTGTAAATATAGATATGTATGTTTAAATAGATATAAGATACTTTTTATCCCCAAATAACGTGAAGGAAGTAGTATACAAAAGGTAGTGTTCAATTCAAGTAGTTTTTTTTTTCAATTTTCACTTTTCCGGAATGTGTAGTTCGAAAATAGGTAAGAATGTGAAAAAGTGTATAAGATAAAAGTTGTACATAATTTTATAAGCTTTCATTGCGTAGAAGACTTCTTATCTCCATGACGCACCGTTTAAAAGATATTAGCGAAAAACTAAAAAATGGGAACTTTAACCCCCTCCCCCCACTCCGCCTCAACCCCTAGATGTCAGGACTTTTAGTATGTTAACTCTCTAAGCACCCTGAACAATTTTCTGAAGAAATCACTTAGGGCCTAACTCACGCACTCTACAACTCCTTATGGGTGATTTATTGGGTGGACTATACCTAAGCGGCGTGTGAAAAATATTGAGATAATTCATATGTTATTCACGATAAAACTACTTGCGCAGTAATATTTAACGTGTATCATGGTTATAATACACTAGCTGACCCACGCAACTTCGTCTGCGTCACATAAATATAGCTTATAACCTTTCTCGATATATCGACTATCCGACATAAATTAATCTAAATCGTAACAAACAAAAAATCTTATCTTTCTTCTTTATTATAATAGTTTAGATGGTTTAGATTAGCTTAGATTATATTAAAGTGTGAATTACTATAGGTATCTCTTACTGTTAAATACATATACGATAACACTCTGTACTTGTAAACATTATGATGCAGTAAATATTTTGAATTTGAATTTCCCGGAAAGAATCTCCCTACATTGCGACGCGCGAATTATTTTGCCGCGCGGATATTTTTACATTGCGATATCTTCTAAGATATTTGTTTAAACTGTTTAGAGTAAAGGGCACAAATATTCTATATTAAATTTTCCTTCCAACAAACACATTTATTTAGATATAGATTAATACCATATGGGTTAAATAAGCTTCGCAAAAAATAATTATTTTTAACCTAACAGTTTAATAGTAAAAAAAGGTTTCAGTGAGTCAATCTTAAAAGATAGATATATGCTGTCGTGGACTTTTTTTTAGAACTTTTAAAGAGGAACAATTCCTTCATACATGATATTTGCGTAACTTAAACCGTTTTCGCAGCGCACGCAGCGGAAGCTCTCAAAAAGGAAATACCTTTTCCCGTTTTTGTAACATTTTCCATTTATGCTCAGCTCCTATTAGATGTAGCGTGATGTTATATAGCCTATAGCCTTCCTCGATAAATGGACTATTCAACACAAAAAGAATTTTAAAATTCCAACCAGCAGTTCCTGAGTTTACCGCGTTCAAACAAACAAACAAACAAACAAACTCTTCAGCTTTATAATATTAGTATAGATAATAACATTTACTTAGCAATTCTCGTCGTTATTGATTTTATTCAATGCAACGAAATACGAAGTGTCAGAACAAAGACGCACAGCAACTTGCAAGATTAAGCACCACTTTTTTTCTACTTTACAGCATAACTATTAATTTTGTCTGACAAGTATTACGCAAATGAACTTAATCCTGAATAATTTCTGAATTTCAATATCCATATGCAATAAATATGAAATAACAGCTCTATAAAAGAGATGTCAGCTTTTTCTCAGATGTTACTAAGCAATGTGGGCCATTACTAAGCTATTACTTATACTTTAAATCGCTGTTATTCAGACTAAAGCATTTAAAACTGTGCCCAAATTGCTTGATTAACAGCGGAATAGACGTTTAGTCAGACATTATCCAGACAATAGTTAAGCTTATAGTTTCGCGGATCGCTATTACTCAAAATTTATTCAGCATGACTGTGTTACTACACGTGAAAATGCTTTAAAGCCATACCAAATACATGTGTGTGGGGCCTAGGGCCTAGGGCCGGGCCATTACTGCAATATTGCATAGCTGGTAATATACTTAAGCGAGCTGCAAGCATGAGATGTTGGGTTCGATTTATAGGTTGGGCAAAGTTCACTAGATTCCCTATCAGTGTAGATGAGTCTGGATCCTAGTGCGGTTGATGGCAATAGGCTCAGCCTTATTGGGACTTGAAACAACAACCGGGCAGTATATCCCTTTCAGACCTTTAGCATCAATAGAAACGTTCACCTTCGGATTATTTTTATCTAGTTTCTCATGCAGTAAACTGTTCTCTCTGTTCATAAGCTTCAGTTCTCCTTGCAGCCTCTTAATCTGAACTCTACAAGTCTCCAGATGCTGGTCTTTCGTCATCAGCTCCTTGTACAAAATATACCTGCAAGTGCAACTCCATACCTTAATTTATCCATAGCTTGTGAATTTGTAACTTATTGGAGCTTAAAGTTTCATTTTTTGCGATTTTGTAAAATTGTGTACGACTTTGACTTGTTAACCGATTGTTTTGACATCCTGATTGCAGTTTCCAATTTTAATTTTTTTTTTGACAGTTGCCATTTGTCAGTTTCATAAGATAATAAAGAGAACAAAGTATTTGAAAAAAGAGGTTAAATTATTGTTAGAAATCTATATAATCTATCAATCTATCTATCTAAAAATGAATTGCTGTTCGTTAGATAAAAATGAATTGCTGTTCGTTAGTCTCGCTAAAACTCGAGAACGGCTGAACCGATTTGGCTAATTTTAGTCTTGAAATATTCGTGGAAGTCCAGGGAAGGTTTAAACGGTGAGAAAGTGGTAGGTAGGTAGGGTAGTAGGTAGGTAGAGTAGGAAAAAGAGCATTGCAACGCATGCGCAGGTTCAGCTAGTATTTTATAACAAGCTGTTTCCCGCAAGCTTAGTCCGCGTGGCGTGAACTTATTAAAAAATTTACTTCCCTAGTTGGATCAGATTTTGTTAACAATTGCATGGGTCTTTATTTATTTCATGGAACTGGTAATGCTTTGTCTGATACACAGCTATAAAACTCTTGTCAAAATCGATCCAACCATTTCCGAGATAAGCAGGAGCAAACAGACAGACAGCCAAACAGGGTGTAAACGGAGCCTCAGTTCCTGTCACGTGTACTCGTCATATTCTAAAAGCAGTAGCAACATGGTCAAAGCAGAACCTCTTGACTTCTAGATCAGCGTTATCGGCGGCGAGTTTCTCCTGCATGTCGTAGCTCTCACTAAGCTTGCGAGTCAGGTCAATCTCCTTAAAAGAAACACAAGCTTCGTTACAATAGTATATTTTGCTATTTTTGTACATTTTCGTCATAATTTGTTATTTTCTGGGACAAGGATGAGGACGTACGGATTTGCTGCGGACTTGCGGCTCGCAGACCACCAGACCGGGAGTGCAGGTGTTCCGAGGACCAGCCAGGAGTACTGTGGGGTGGCTCATCTTCATCTCATGGTAGAGGGGCGGTTCTGGAAAAGAAAATAGTTTTAATAAATCGGTATAGCTTTCATTATACTCACCATCATCATCTGCCCTTATCTTAATTTGTTTGTTGCCTTCTTCCAAACTTCTCTTTTAAGTAGCCATTTCAACTTGTACACAGAACCTACATCGTTTCTTTGATTTTTCCCTACTATTTTAGCCTCTCACGCAAGCCATGGCTACAGATTTCAACACAAACGTGTAAACTAAATATTTCATTTTAAATTTCCCCGCCTCTAAAAGCATCCCTCAAAATAAACACACACGCCGTTTGCAATCGGGCAGTCAGTCTTTGAGCTATAGTGTGGTTTCTGTTGACTACGGAACCCTAAAAAGAGTGTTCCTTACCATAAGCACTGCGGGGCACATAATCTCTACACCGTTGTGGCTCTTCCTTGACATGCCTTGAAGTTGGGGAGGCCCTGCGGCTCAGAGTCTCTGGCGCCACAAGCCTCTGAATACTCTTGGTCATGTGG
This sequence comes from Diarsia dahlii, assembly GCA_949775195.1. Lineage (NCBI taxonomy): Eukaryota > Metazoa > Arthropoda > Insecta > Lepidoptera > Noctuidae > Diarsia > Diarsia dahlii. The sequence goes on along the minus strand of OX459189.1, from coordinate 33,756,954 downwards.
TCGAAGCGCTCCATCTCACGGAGGAGCAGCTCGTTGCGCTCGCTCAGCTCCTTCACATCTGTCTCCGTTAATGTGGCTTTCTGGAATCGCACAATTCGTCAGAAACTTTTCTAAGCTGAACATTAAGTTGTGGCATCAGTTTAACCGAGTTTAGCGCAGTTGTTCATAAGACAAAGACGCACATTCTCCGAGGAGTTTGCACTCAGTATTTGCGTGACCAAACACTGAGTACGAACTCCTTGGAGAGTGAGTGTCTTAGACGGGAAGATAGTTTGTGTTTGATATGAACGCTTCACTTCTGGCCTCACAAGTATACAAATACTCAGTTCAGGGTAGTAGTACTTACGTTCCGTTTCAGGAAATAAACCTCGCACGAACCACCCATAATACATTAAAATATTTATAACCAAAGGATGGATCCGAACGGCCATGAATTATAGATCAGTGTTAAAACATGACGATTATCGTAAAATATTGCTGTGCCACCGGCTGTAGGCGACTCGCCAATAACAATTTAAATATTCTATTGAAATATGGAGCACAATTGGCGGTGCCACTGGCAATGCATTGTAGCTTGCTCTATTCACTCTAACAAAAGTTGCGTCCTAAGGGGCATCTAGCTCGGAGCCTACAAACTAAGGGGCTTCCTTGATAAATGAATATAACATCACGCCTGTAATCCCCGAAAGGTTGGGCAGAGGTGTAGGTACTTAATAATAGTGCACCCATACTGCGCCAGTTATGATTAAGTCCTATGTAATAGCGGGTGAGCCTATTGTCATCTACCGGGCACAAGACATCGTGGTTGCTACTCACAAATTACTGATGGAAAAACAATAACACGCAAATCTATCCGGGAATCGAACCCAGGAACTCATTGCTCAGCAGTCGCGCTCTACCACTTGACCAACGACCCAGTCTTGATAAACGGCAGCTAGTTTATTATTAGTGTCCGACCGAAACAGGATTTTCAGCCGAAACCGAAAATATTTTTTTAATTTTACAAATAAAGAGCTATTTATGTTACATGCATATTATATCTATTAAATTGTTGCATTTTTTTTACATGTGTTAAAGATAAAGATAAAGATCATTTTATTTGTCCAAACATGTGTATACATGCAAGTTATGCATGCAGGATGTAACATTAAAAATTATATTTCGTACGTACATGTTTCACCCGTAAGGCGTACAAATTTATAAAATTAACAATAAACAAAAATTAAAATACAAAATAAAAGTCAGTAAAAATCATAAAATGTCACAAAAATCTAAGAGAAATAATAAATGTCAAATATTATACAAAATAAACAAGTCAGTAGAAGTCATAAAATGTCACAAAAATTTGAGAGATTATAATAAATGTCAAATAATGTAAAAAATAAGAAATTTAATAAAATATATGAAAAAGTACAAAATGTCAAATAGTGTCACTTAAAAAGTCATTTATATTATAATAACACTTGTCTGTTAATAAATCTCGAATCTTTTTTTTAAATAAATTTACTGGTAATATTTTATATGGCTGAGGTATTTTATTATAAATTTTAGGAGCCATACAGAAAACGCTTTTACCCATTAAAGCAGTTTTTGACGAATGCAAACACAGTTGATTATTGTCACGTCTGTTTCGGGGGAAGGTGTCACCTAATCGTGGAAATAAAATTTGGTTTACCCTAACAAATACCGCAATTTCAAAAATGTACAGAGATGGCATAGTTAGCAATTTATGTTTTTTAAATAATGGCACACAGCTGTCAGTCGACTTTAGTTTAAACATCGCACGAATGCATCTCTTTTGGGCCTTAAATGCGATATCTTTATCCGTAGAGTTTCCCCAAAACAGAATACCATAGCGCAATAACGATGCAACTAGACCATGGTAGGCTGTTACTAAAGCATCTGTGTTTAACTCTTGGGCCAGTTTATATAAGGCGTACGCAGAGGAGCTCAGCCGTTTACTTAGATGTTCGATGTGTGCCTTCCAATTCAATTTAGAGTCAATTATTAAACCTAAAAATTTTGTGTCGTCAACTTTATTAATTACAGTGTCCTGGTAAACTGCGTCCACGTCACTTAAAGCCTGGGTCCGTTGCCTAAAATGCATTATAGTCGTCTTATCTAAATTTATTTGTAAGTTGTTCCTGTCTAACCACGATATTATTGATGTCAAAGATACATTTATGTCGATTTCGTATATTTCTTTATTTTTACATGCTATAGTCATAGTGCTGTCGTCGGCAAAGAGAGTCATGGGGTGGTCAATAGCACTAGGCAGGTCATTGATGTATATGTAAAGAAAATTATAATTTCCTTTAGTTTATAATTTCCCGCGCAATAAATGTCATCGCGCGACAAATTGATTTTTGAAATCTGTGGTCAAGTTATGATAGACTGATAGACATGTCTATGATATAACCTCAAAGCGTCTCATGATTGTAAGAGAACTTATTATAATTTCATTGTTATTAAAGTACAAAGGAGGATAATATTCTGAATAGTGATTTAGGAACAGACATTGGGATTGATAACATTAAATGTCGTTTCTTTTATTACAGGTATGTAATGTTTTGTTATTAAGCACATAATCCATGTGAATCATAATTCAGATGTTAAATAAACACAATAAATCTTTTATTACAGAGAAACTCAATTCTGTTTGATTGACTGTGTCTTCCAAATCACGGAAATATCGGAAAATACCCTTATAAAACGACATTTACTGTCAAAAAATGGAAAAGTTGAAGTTTACATTTCAAATAAAACCAGCAATAGACGGAAAATCAAACTATATCGCCTTAACCTCAATTGCCACTCAAGATGACAAAGTTTTCCTTATTCCTGAAGAGTACCAAGCAGTATCACTGCACAAACATATACAAACCTCGAAAGTCTTCGTTACTGTGAAAAATTCATTGAAAAAAAGATATCAAACGCGAAGTGTTTGGATAAAAACGACAGAGGAAATAATACAAACATATGTTGATGAGGATGGAAACATGATTTTCCGGGACCAACTTCTAGAGGAAACGACCCAAGAACAAATGGATATAGCTAGCAAAAAGGGTTCAGAAGATCCTATAGTGAAAATACTGGAAAAATTAGTTGAAAGTCAACAAAACAAAGAAAAACAAAGTATAAAAAAGTTAGCAGACAGGTTTGTGATTGAAAAATTTGATGGAAAAAGTTCAAGTGCAAATCAGTGGATGGAAGTGTTTGAAAAAGAATGCGAGAGGTTTGATATAGAAAAAGATGAAGAAAAAATTGAAATCTTCAGATTATTCCTAGAAAAAACATGCACTGACTGGTATTCGTCCATGATGATCAAACTCAGTTTACATTCCGAGTGGATGGAATGGAAATCAAGTTTTTTGCAAACCTATGCCAATAAAGGTTGGACAAGTAGCAAGTATGCTTTATCTTTTAAGTATCAATCAGGATCTTTATTAGAATATGCGATAAAAAAAGAAAAACTTTTACTAGAAGTAAGAAAAACAATAGACGAAGGCACCCTAATCGATATAATTGCTGCCGGCTTACCAGATTTTATAACAGATAGAATAAACAAAGAAGAAATAGAACACAAAAAGAACTTATTTAATGAACTAGGCAGATTAGAACATTTGGTAACAAGAAAAAAATATATCAAGAAAAAAGAAGATACAAAGCCGATTAAAGAAATATGTAGTATTTGTGAAAAATTAAAGAAAGGTGTGCGCTATCATTCAGAAGATTCCTGTTGGTTTAAAACAAAAATAAACTCAGAAAAGGATAAAAAGCAAATAAAGCTCATCAACAATTCAGAATTGGAATGTGAATTGCAATGTGAAGACCAAAAAAACTAATAGTGCCGCCATTGATCAAAGTAAAATTAGTACTCAATAAGAATGTTGAAGTATTTGGGATCTACGACTCCGGGTCTAATGTCTCATTAATAAGCTCAAAGTTGCTAAAGATAAATAATAAGGAAGCTAATCATTCAAACAACACTAATTTAAAAACGATTAATGGCGTTAAAAAGGCAAAAGGCATAATTACACTAGATGTAGCCATTTTTGATGTGGAAAAAAAAATGAATGTTTTTGTAATAGACAAGGAAAATTTCGATTACGATTTCCTAGTGGGACTTGATTGTATAAAAGAGTTTTACCTAGTTCAAAACGAAAACTTAGAAATTAATCAGAAAATACCTATACAAAGAAGTGACGTAGTTTCTAAGGAAACAAATACAACAGATATAATTTCTAAGGAAATAAAATCTGAAAATATAGTAAACTTCAATGAAGACATCAATGAAGAAAACTTCAAAATTTGTATAAATCATCTAGACTGTCAAAAACAGGCAGTAATAGATAAATTAATATTGAAAAATAAATCAGTATTTGCAAAGGACAAGTACGACATTGGAAAGGTAACGGAATATGAAGCACACATTGATCTACTAATAGAAAAATATTGCAGTAAAAGACCATATCGTTGCACAATGGAAGACAAGAAGGAGATAGAGAACCAGATTGCAAAATTATTGGAAAAAAATATAATAGAAGAATCATACAGCCCGTTTGCAGCACCAGTCACATTAGCTTATAAAAGAGATGAAAATAAAAGATCAAGATTGTGCATCGATTTTCGCGACTTAAACAAAATAGTTGTACCTCAATCACAGCCATTCCCTCTTATTGAGGACCTAATAGTAAAAACAAGAGATTGCAAGTTTTTCACAACACTGGACCTAAATTCAGCATTTTGGTCAATCCCTCTGCGTGTCACAGACAGACCCAAAACAGCATTTGTGACACAAGAGGGCCATTACCAATGGACCTGTTTACCCTTTGGCTTAAAAACCTCCCCAGCCATATTCCAGAGAATAATGTGTAATATAATACGGAAGCACAAGCTCGGAGAGTTCACAGTATGTTTCATTGATGACATTTTAATATACTCAAAATCCTTTTTGGAGCATGCCAGACATCTGGAACAACTATTTCAAGCAATTAAAAACGAAGGGTTAAAACTAAAATTCACTAAATGCACATTTGCTGCAGACACAGTTAAATACTTGGGCCATGTAATACAGAATAATTCAGTCAGACCGCTGAAAGACAACTTAATTTCAATAAAAAAATTCCCGACTCCAAAGAACCAAAAAAATGTAAGACAATTTTTGGGAAAAATAAACTTTTATCACAAGTATGTGCCAAATATAGCAATAAAATTGGAACCACTGCATAACCTCTTGAGAAAAGGACAAACCTTTAACTGGACTAAAGCATGCCAAGAGTCGTTCGATGAAATGAAAGAAATATTATGTTCACAACCAGCATTGACAATCTTTGACCCAAACCTACCTATTCACATATACACAGATGCCAGTATACTAGGAGTAGGAGCAGTTCTAAAACAACCACAAGAAAACAAAGAAGAAAAACCAGTAGCTTACTTCTCAAGAAAATTAAATGAAGTACAAAAAAGGAAGAAAGCTATATATCTGGAATGCCTGGCAATAAAAGAATGTGTAAAGTATTGGCAGCATCTGTTAATAGGTAGGAAATTCACTGTCTTTTCAGATCACAAACCATTGGAGAATCTAAACATAAGATCTAGAACAGATGAAGAATTAGGTGAACTAACATACTACTTATCACAATATGATTTACAAATAAAATATTCTCCAGGAAGATACAACATTGAAGCTGATTGCTTAAGTAGAAACCCAGTCCTGGAACCAAATGAAAACCAAGAGGAACAGTTAACAGTAGTCAACACAATAACACTAGAAGATATCATAAAAGATCAAGTTAAAAATGAATATATACAGAGCAGAAAAGATAAGTTAATGACAAAAAACAAAGTTTACTACAAGAAAGTGAAAAAAAAAGAAAAAATAATAATATCAGAGAAATTCAGCATAGACTTCATGAAAACAGTACATACAGAACTAGGTCACATAGGAATTAAACAGATGCAAAGAATGATTAGCTCAGTGTATACAGCGGAAAACATGACGAAAAACATAAAAAGAACTTGTGAAAACTGTATAGTATGTGTAAAGAACAAATCAAGAGGACAAAATAAATATGGGTTAATGTCCCACTTGGGTCCCGCCACAAAACCATTTCAGATATGCTCTATTGATACCATTGGGGGTTTCGGAGGTTCCAGATCAACGAAGAGATACTTGCACCTGCTAACAGATCATTTCACTAGGTATGCATATATTTTGACATCAAGTACTCAAAATGCAAATGATTTTATCAAACTAATAAAAAACTGTGCAGAAAGTGATGACATTGACTTGATACTCACGGACCAATACCCAGGTATCAATTCAAAGGAATTCAAGAGATATTTAGATGAGAAGAATATTCCAATAATCTTCACATCAGTGAACTCTCCCTTCTCAAATGGTTTAAACGAAAGACTAAACCAAACATTAGTCAATAAAATCAGATGCAAGATTAATGAACAGGACACAAAATTAGCATGGACAACAATAGCGCACAACAGTGTAAAAACATACAATGAAACGGAGCACACTGTTACTGGATATGCTCCAAAGTACCTACTTTATGGTACAGATGTAACAATTTTGCCAAAAGAACTGAAACAGGAAAAAACCGAGAATGATTTAATCCAGGCCAGGGAAAAAGCACTGGAGAATACAATCAGATCTCATAATTACAATAAGACAATTTACGATAAAAATCGCAAACATATAGAATTCAAAGTTGGTGATACCGTTTTTGTAGAGAATGGAAACAAGCTAAATAGGAAGAAGCTCGATGAATTGAGACTCGGACCCTACAAAATAATTGAAAAAATATCAAACACAATTTACAAAATAAATAGTGGACACAAGAAATCAGAGTCGAAGTTTTTCCACATCTCGAAGCTAACACCAGCTCCTGCCTGCGCTTGAAGAGTATGCATGCACATGTATTGTTTTAAATCTTCTCTGGGAGGGGAGATGTAAAGAAAATTATAATTTCCTTTAGTTTATAATTTCCCGCGCAATAAATGTAATCGCGCGACAAATTGATTTTTGAAATCTGTGGTCAAGTTATGATAGACTGATAGACATGTCTATGATATAACCTCAAAGCGTCTCATGATTGTAAGAGAACTTATTATAATTTCATTGTTATTAAAGTACAAAGGAGGATAATATTCTGAATAGTGATTTAGGAACAGACATTGGGATTGATAACATTAAATGTCGTTTCTTTTATTACAGGTATGTAATGTTTTGTTATTAAGCACATAATCCATGTGAATCATAATTCAGATGTTAAATAAACACAATAAATCTTTTATTACAGAGAAACTCAATTCTGTTTGATTGACTGTGTCTTCCAAATCACGGAAATATCGGAAAATACCCTTATATATCCCTTTCCTACCGGGGTAGTGATTTTTGACGAATTTCCGCTTTTCAACTTTATTATCATAATAAGGTAGGTAAAAGGAAACGCTCAGATTATTTTAAGATTTTTATTGCACCTAGAAGTACTATTTCCAAGACCTAGACTTAAAAGTACCGTCAGGTGATTTCAGTCTAAAAAATTATGAGCTTTGATAATACACATACTCGATGAAGTGGGTATTTTGTTTTATCAAACATTTATGTTTTTTTATTTTTATAATTATTCTGAGCAATTTTTTTATTGTTTTAGCCATTGAGATGGATATTACAAACAATACTGCTCTAATTGAAGCCCTGCTATTAGAAGAGATTCCAGACTGTGACGAAGAGTCTGATGCAGGTGTGTCCGATGATGAAGTGGAAAATATTCAACTACCCTCACCAAGAGGCTTCGATGAGATTTTTGAAAGAGCTCTAGAAAATACTTTAGCCGAAGATCCGCCATCGTCGCCTTCAAAACAAGATGAACTGGCGTGCACTGTAAATCATTTACCACCATCACCGATACCTGGATCTAGTGTTCAGACTGATCTACCGTCTGCAAATACGTCCTCACACAGAACTAATCAGCGATTACCCGAACCAAACCGTAAATGGAAAAAGAAGGACCTAATTACAATTTTACCGGAATACGTTCTAGATACTGGAGTAATAGAAGACTATTTTGCTCACTGTAGCACCCCGACTGATATATTTTTAGTATTGATTGGAGATATTATTGATAATATTGTGTACCAAAGCAACCTTTATGCTACTCAGAGAGGCAAAGTATTGAACCTAAAAAAGGAGGAACTTCTAACATTTATAGGTATGAATTTTTTTATGGGGTGCTACAGTGAGCAAAATAGTCTTCTATTACTCCAGTATCTAGGACGTATTCCGGTAAAATTGTAATTAGGTCCTTCTTTTTCCATTTACGGTTTGGTTCGGGTAATCGCTGATTAGTTCTGTGTGAGGACGTATTTGAAGACGGTAGATCAGTCTGAACACTAGATCCAGGTATCGGTGATGGTGGTAAATGATTTACAGGGCACTCCAGTTCATCTTGTTTTGAAGGCGACGATGGCGGATCTTCGGCTAAAGTATTTTCTAGAGCTCTTTCAAAAATCTCATCGAAGCCTCTTGGTGAGGGTAGTTGAATATTTTCCACTTCATCATCGGACACACCTGCATCAGACTCTTCGTCACAGTCCGGAATCTCTTCTAATAGCAGGGCTTCAATTAGAGCAGTATTGTTTGTAATATCCATCTCAATGGCTAAAACAATAAAAAAATTGCTCAGAATAATTATAAAAATAAAAAAAAACATAAATGTTTGATAAAACAAAATACCCACTTCACCGAGTATGTGTATTATCAAAGCTCATAATTTTTTAGACTGAAATCACCTGACGGTACTTTTAAGTCCTCATCAGTTTTTATCAAATACCTATTCATATAAAATAAAGTGATAGTACCTTATAACAGCTTTTATAAATGTACTCCGTGATATCAACAACGTAATTAGTAAAAAAAAATAGCACTTACCTATGATATTCTATTTAAAAACATTTTACAATTACACCGCACAGTAAAGTAAAAAAATGTCCGACCGGTTGTAACTAGCTGTTCATATTTCTCGACAATGTCACGCGGTAATACAAATAACGCGCTGTGATTGGCTTACGGAAACGGTACTCTAAAGGAACGTCAGTTGTAGTTAACATAAAGTGATTTCGTACATAAGTTATTAGACGAAAAATATGGTGGTACTTCTAAGTACCGTAAGGAGGGAAAGGGATATATAATAAATAATAAAACTCCGAGTACACTGCCTTGGGGAACACCGTATGACAAGAGATTTAACATGATATAAAAAATCAAATAAGTTTCGGTTTCGGTTTCGGCTGAAAATCCTGTTTCGGTCGGACACTATTTATTATACATGGAAATAAGCAGAGACGGTGCATTTGTATAACTGCCAAATAAACTTCACTGTCAGCATTGATGCATCAATGACTGTCAGCAAACAATACACAAAGCTAACTCTTGCATCAAGCTGCCTAGTCCCAACATAACGGAATAGTACTTCTTCCTATCTCTGAATAAATCTCTCGCGCGGTGACGGCTACAAATTGACCACGAGCTATGAATACACTAAGGCCGCTCCAATATTTTCGGATTATTTCAGGAAAGCTTTTAGCGAGATCGTTAGTTATTCTCATTCTATTAAAACAGCGGACAGCCGCCCGTTACCTCGGATATTAGAAGTTCACGGTTACAAAACTAATACTGACCAAATGGGAAGCTTTTAAATGTTGACCTACTTTTTATTGGCTTTTTATTTTCTACACTCGAGACAAAAGAGACTTCGACGTGTAATATGGGTAATAAGACCGGACAAAGATGGACATACGGAAGAAAGGATACCTTCTGAATCTCAAGAAGCCTGTTCCTGGAGTCCCTGATGATGCGCGAACTCTTGCGGCTGTCGTGGTGGATGTCCCGGATCTGCCGGGCCAAGTGCTCATCCACCTCGGCAGCGACCGGTGAACCTACCAAACAGAAAAAGTTTTTAGGACGGAATCCTGTTGCCGAACTAGGACGGATCCTGTATCTCGGCGAATAAACACATCCCATAACTTATTTAAGCACACAATAAAGTTGCGGATGTTCCCTAAGCATGTTGTGAATCTATTTTATTTATACAAAGTTAAACTACGAGAACATTATTAAATAATTTTACATTAGAGAAGAACCTCCGAAACAAAGCCTGAGGTCATGGTCAAGTCCAGACATAATCTTGGTCAACCGTTGGACCGTGCAATGTTCCTGGTATCTTTATGTGGTGATGATCTTTTATGATTGCACTGTAATCTTATTACGCACTTACGTTAAACTTTTCCCGTGGGTTACGAGTAGTATGTACTTACATGATAAAGATATCTGAAAAGATAGAAATAATTATGTTATTATTTCCTTTAATTGACATAGAATTCAGTGGGCTACCCTAGAGTTAAAACGCATCACTGTGGAAATCATTATTACCAGGGCGGCTGATAAGCTCGCGGCCTAAGTAACTTAACGATAAGGTATCATATTGTTACTGATACCACTACTTGCGGCACTAATTGATAGTTTAAATAACACCTATTTGTTCAATTAAGTTCATTAACACTTCAACCCTGGAACAAGCAACAGCACCATGTCAACCGAAACTGAAAATTCTCGCAGTTTTGAGCACCGCGCAGTGATTAAATTCCTTGTAAAAAAGGAAACTCGCCGAAAGACATTTTTGAAGAAATGTCATCGGCTCTTCAGGATTCCAGGCCATCATATTCCATGGTAAAAAAATGGGCTCGGCTTTTTCAACAAGGAAGTGAGAGTAGTCAAGACGACCCCCGCCCGGGCCGCCCTGTGACAGTAGTGACCTAAGATTTTCAAAAAGTTCAAAAATTAGTAGGTATATTGGCCGATCGAAGAATAAAATTGTGGCAGATAGTTGAAGAGTTACAGATTAGTAAAGAGCGAATTGGAGAAATTTTACACCAAAATTTGCACATGAAAAAAATTTGTGCGCGTTGGGTACCTCGAATGCTCACACCACTCGACAAACAACGACGACTGGCGATTTGTAAAGATTTTTTTGGAGTTGTGTCAGAACGATTTGGACGAAATTTGTAACCGCATTGTGACAGAAGACGAAACCTGGATTCGTCAGTATGATCCGGAGTCCAAACAAGAGTCTATGCAGTGGATTAAAAAAGGAGAAAGACCACCAAAGAAGTTTAAAGTGGAAAAGTCGGCCTCCAAGATTATGGCGACCATTTTCTGGGATAGCGAGGAAATTTCATTAATTGATTACTTACCTAAAGGAACTACTATGAATGGTCAATATTACGTCAATTTATTGGGTCAGGCACCAGGTACGTGAAGCAGTCGTACAGAAGAGACGTGGCAAGTTGGCGCGTGAAGTGTTGTTTCTGCAAGACAACGCGCCGGTTCACACCGCTCGCGTTGCGAGGGATGCCTTAAAAGCCACTGGGTTCACACAAATTGACCATCCCCCATATAGTCCGAACCTGGCTCCTAGTGACTTTTTCCTTTTTTCAAAATTGAAAAAGGAGTTACGGGGGCGAAGATTTTCGGATGACAATGAGATGAAGTCGGCCGTGGAGAGCCATTTTAACCGACTTCGAAAAAAAGAAGGAAGTTCTCAATTCGGATGTTTGTCTTTTTTATGTTTGTTCGGGCATAACTCCGCGCTTGCTAACCGATTTGAAATAGTATATTTCATTAGTAGTGCGGAAAGCCTGTCATTGCAAAGAGTTCCGACAAATGTCTACCCGAGCCGAGGCGCAGCCGAAGGTGAGGGTTGACAGTCGGAGCAAGTTGCAATGACGGTTCCGCAAGTGTACTGAACAACTATTTTTAATACAGTTGCGAAAAAATGAAGGAATTTATTAAGATCATTTTTGGAAAATGGCGCTAACCGTATAAGAATTTAAGCAGATTTTTTTTTTCTTTTGTTTTCTTCACCCATTCTGGGTAGGCAAAGGGAACTATGCCCATACAGCCAAGTCTTCAGTAGATTTTTTTTATTGATATGAAATTAAAATGAATTTTAATGAGATGAAATGGAATGAAACCTAACCAAACTCATTGAATCAAATAATTAAATCTGAAATTGAAACAAATTAGTAGCTTCTTTAGAAATATTTGCATGAATCATAAAAACTTCTATGATTTTTTTTTGTAAAAACTTCGTGGTTGGTTTTTTTTAATAGACATTATTTTGACAGTTGGGAAAGAGAACGCACGAGTTCGGAAATGGTAAAGAAAAAGCACGAGTATGTAATAGCCCACATCCCGAACGCTATACGTCCCTGCAATACGCCAGTTTTTGAGCAACTGTATTAAAAAGTTCTATTTTGTTGGAAAGGGTATACTTCCCAAATGGTCCCATATTTTTTATATCGAAATCGGACAAGCGGTTTTTGAAAAATCAACAAAACTCAAAAAAAAACTACATTGTCCACATTATGACCCATGAACATGTGAACTTACATGTGAACCACTTAAAAGTGAAAAATAAAAACTTTTAAACAAAAAATAAAACCGACTTCAGAAACTGATTTTTCTTCTAAAGTTTATTTTTCACTTTTTTGTGTTTTTTTTTTTGAAGTCGGTTTTATTTTTTGTTAAAAAGTTTTTATCAAGATAAATCTTCTGATTATTATTTCAATTGTTTAAAGGCATTGTATTCACGATGTGAGAAGTGTATTTCACTTGAGGGGGATTAAATTGAAAAATAAAAATTATAAAACTAAACTTTCCTTTCAATAAGTACCCTAGGCCGCGAACTTAAAGTGTCATGCGTTTTCACGCAGCGGTTTAGGCCGCGCCATGGGCGTTCTCTTTCAGTGTTTAATATAAAGTCATTCATTTTCCAGTTTGCATTTATATTAATACATAATGTGCTAACTTTCATTATAACTTACTTTAGGTACAATTTGTTCGCCGCAGCACTTCGCTCTGTCTGGTTTCTGCACCCCCCTCTGCGAGTCGCCAGGGTCTCTCTGAGGCTTCACGCACCTACGGCTCGTATCCGCCGCCTGAGTCGTGCACTCCATGCTGTCTACAAAGGTGCACCAATCGCTTGGACCCGGAAGGTGGTCTAGTCGTGGAACGGGCAACGTTGGTTCATTCTCATTAATAACCTGGAATCCGGTCAGACATGTTATTGAGTGTCATTTAAGTGGAATCACGATGGGACGCGACATAGGTACGACAACTATGCTTGTGCTAAATCATTACACTACGAATGAATACACATACCCCTATGTGTGACTCCGAAGCAGAGTGGCCGTCGAGCGCTGGTTTGCCGGGATCTTCAGGTCGAAGCTTGCCTTTGCACTTCCTACGGGCGCCGGGCAGGTTCGGGGAGCTGAACGTATGGCCTACGCTCGACCTAGGGGTTGGCTCTAGGTGAGCTACACGCTGCTTGGGCAACTTCGTAGCCTGAGGAACAAAAACGATGACTAATTATGGGTTTTTACCAGATTCATGGCGCCTGATGAAAATCTGATATGCCTTTAAAGAGCACCTTAAATAAAATTCGCTAAAATATAACATTAGGTTGAGCAGTGTGGTGCTCCGTGCGCCTTACTAACTGATGTAATCCTCGAATCTGAACTGTTAGGTTACAGGCGAATATTCCCAGTGAGGGCGAGACCTATCGATGTTGATCAGTGTTGAAACAATGTTGTTGTGGTGGTTTCCCAAAGTTATCTCATATTTATTCATTTGAGAAGATGTAGCTGAATAGTAGCTCTACTTATTTATTACCCAAATGCGGCGAAGCCCAAAAGGAGGATTATTAAGTTTTGAGGAAATCAGAAGTTATTTTTATGTTATTGAATGAATTGGCCAAAGCTATTATTGTGTAAATGGCAGGCCCGGACTGGCCATAGGGCAATTCGGGCAAATGCACGATGGGCCGGATGCTCGGTGGGCCGGTGTGGCTGATTGGCAGCCGACTTTATTTTGTTAATTAAAAAAAACAATTCATCGATTGAAATAAATTAGTAGTAAACTAAAATATTAACTGCCGCTAGAAACTTACACATTTTCTTTAAACCAACGCGCCCGGTTCGTACCTTGAACCCTGCGAGTTTTTTTTTTAACACTAAGGCTCATTTCTTCTACCTCTGGATTGTCACTCCTATTGCAGTTTTGGAAAATCGACTGGTATAAACAGAGGCTGAACTAATTAGGAGGCCCATCCCCCGTGGTTTTTATAGGTAATTTTAACATGCAAAGACAAAGGTTGCAAAAAATAGAACCTACGAACCTTTTGATCTCAAATTACATATCATTAATATCTGAATTTATTCAAAGCTAGCTGAAAATTTTTCAAGCTCGTTTCCCTCTTCTCTTACAACTTTACATTGTCGAAGTAGACCAAGTAACTCCTATTGCTCGCAGAACGGATGGCAGATGGGGCCGGAAAGTTTTGGAGTGGCGACCGCGAACCGGAAGACGTTGCGTTGGAAGGCCTCCCACTAGGTGGACCGATGACCTGAACTTACTGAAAATGTAAGTTTAACTTTGTAATCCTATACATTTGTAAGGAATAACAAAGTTATTTAAGCAGTTGGTGTATCTAGAAAACTGGACAGAAATTCCATATTTTTTAGTTTTTTCTTGATTACTAGACACTAAACACTAATTACATTCTAAATTTGAAACTTCTATGTCCGCTAGAAGTGCCTTACAGTTTCGATGATCGGTCAGTCAGTCAGAAAGTGACAGAATTAAGAAACTTTGATTAGTTATTTATAACTCTTAAACTAGGTACTTGTTGAAATTAAATGAAATTAGAAATATACCGTTTTCATACAATGCTTAATTGGTTAAAATTCAGGCTTCTACTTTTATCCACAACGAAGTTATAGGGGGACGAAAATGGCCAGAACTGTTTCGAGAAAAGGATGGTACGGACGTGCCGCTTTATTACTCGACTTTCCTTGACTTGGCCATCGCATCGCATTCACCAACATTAAACCGCCCATTCTCATGGCTAATCGCCAATGCATTGGCCAATGTGATGCGGTGGCCAAGTCAATCTATTTTTTGGTTCTAAGACATGCCGATTTCCTCGTGATGTTTTCTTTCACTGTTTTGAGAGCAGTGGGGATGAAATAAATTACACAAACTAATGCGCCTGCCTGGGTTCGAACCCAAGACTTACTGTTGATAAGTCTGGGCCGCAACCACTAGGCCCACCACTGCTCTAATATGGACTGTTGTTACTAATTTGTACACACGCAGCAACTTTTAAAAATGGTTTTCTCCCTTTGTATTGATTGTTACCGTGGCCCAACCAAACCCAACAATCAGGTGACTGCATAGTTTACAAAAAACAAAACAAAAAAAACCGGCCAAGTGCGAGTCGGACTCGCGCACCGAGGGTTCCGTACAAACAAAGTTTAAAATTACTTAGAATATTTTTATTATGTGATGTAACTAAAAATTTATGGTTTTCGTAATTTTTCCTTTATCTATGCTATAAGACGTTGCTTCGTACCAAATTTCAAGATTCTGAGTTCACGGGAAGCACCCTGTAGGTTTTGATTCCCTTGCAAGTGTCGAAAATTTGCGGCATAAACGGCTTTATCTTTTGATTGCGTTGGCTTAGAAGTTTGATTTTTTCACAGCTTCAAGGGACAGTAGACCTGAGTAATTGATATAAATTTCAGCTTCATACCTCCACGCGTTCCTGAGAAAAAGGGTCTTGACAGACGGACGGACGGACAGACGGACAACAAAGTGATCCTATAAGGGTTCCGTTTTTTCCTTTTGAGGTACGGAACCCTAAAAACAAAGGTCAAGCCGTTTTGGAAGAAGAAGAATTACAAAGACATACAAACAGTCAACTATACTAACAGAAGACAGTTTTTTATCATTAATTGACGTAAACTCTCCCAAATTAATTAACTTCCGGCTTACACCCTTAGGCGCTTTGCACATGGAGCAACTATTACAGCAACTGGCAACTAGCTGTTTACTTACATATATTTCAATTGGGACTGCGCACACATAGCAACTCGAGTTTCGAGTTCCGGCAATCATCAACAATTTTCAGTTGCTGCAATCGATGACTAAGTTAGTTGCTAATTGCCGCAACTAGCAAAGTAGCAACTGTTAAATATTATACCGATTTTTAAAGTTAACGTAGACGGCGACGACGTAATAAAATTAGAGCAAGTGCTGCTTCTTCGATAATCATCGTCACACTGAACGCTGTTCGCTGCGTAGATTGAGCAACTCGGTTATGAAAGTTGCTCACAGATTGCCATAAAATTGCTGCAACCGTAAACGTTGTAGCAACTATCAACTAGTTACAGGAAACTTTTAAAGTTGCTTAAGTTGCCTCGACTTAAGTTGCTCCATGTGCAAAGCGCCTTAAAACATTATTGTTATTTCGGTTCAAATTGTATGTTTCTAGTTTTAAAATCTTCTGGGCAAAATTGACCAAATTAATCGCAAGTTTTTGACGCGAGGTCTTCCCATTTTAATACTTGCTACATAATTATGATTGCAATTATTTTTAGATCTGTATTAAGTAAGTATATACACTCGAGAGCAATGAATCCGGGTCACTTAAAGAATGTTAAAAATCTCGGAAACTAAAAATGATAGGTTAATGCAATAAATTGTATATAATAGACAATGTAATACTCCTTAAATGAAAGTAAAAAAAATATGAGTCACCATACATTTTATTAACACAAAATTACATAAAGAAAAAAACTGCTGATCTCTCCTTAAAACAAAAATAGGAAACATGAAATTTTTGAACTTTATTACGATTTTCATGAATTTTAATACTTCGTATTGCCTCCTCGTGCTTCCATTACTGCGTTTACGCGGTTTGGCATGCTGTACACCAAGTTCCTTATACGATTTTGGGGAATATTCTCCCATTCCTCTGTGAGAGCAATTTTGAGCTCACGAAGCGTGATTGGGGGAGGGTTTCGTTGTTTTACGCATCTGCCTAGCTCGTCCCAAGCATGCTCGATCGGGTTGATATCCGGGCTGCGCGCTGGCCACTCCATACGAGTAATGTTCATCTCTTGAAGGTAGTAATTCACAATCCCACCTGTATGAGGTCGGGCATTGTCATGCATAAATATAGCATTATTATACATAAATTAACCATAAATGGACCAACGTGATCATTGAGGATTTCTTCCACATATCTTTCGCTAGTTAAAGAGCCGTTTTCTATGATCACCAGCTCTGTGCGACTTTCAGAAGAAATTCCGGCCCACACAAGTACAGACCCACCACCGTAGGCTACTTTTTCTTCGATGCATGCTTGCTTGAATCTTTCCCCTGGTCTTCGATACACTCTGTGTCTTCCATCGTGCTTGTAGAGCATAAATTTTGATTCGTCTGAGAACATAACTTTTGACCAATCTTCAATACTCCAATTTACGTGGCTCTGGGCATATCTTAGTCTTGAAATACGATGCCCACGCTCCAGTTTAGGGCCGTTTGCAGGTCTAAGGGGTTTTAAGTTAGATTCAGCAAGCCGACGTCTTACTGTCCATGCACTTGGGTTACTTCCTCCGAGGCGTCGAAACTGATTTGTGAGTTCAGTTCCTGTGAGAAAGCGATTTCGAAGCATGGTGTTCACCAAGTATCGGTCTTCTCGTGCTGTGGTACACCTGGTTCTGCCCGTTCCTGGTCTGCGTAGGTTAGAACCAGTTTCTTCGTAACCTCGGAGAACTCTTTGTACTGTTGACAGCGACACACCGACAGTCCTGGCTGTATCGCGCTGACTCCGGCCGGTTTCCAGCATTGTAAGTATTCTGGTGCATTCTTCAGGCGTAAGCGACATAATTTCAGCTTGAATAATGAATATAGAGCACTATCAACATGGTTTATGTACCCACATAAATGACAGATTACAAACAAAAGCAAAACCAAATGCTGTAATTACGTAGTTCCATCTTCGAAAGTGGCCCTTTTTCAAATTTGATTTTTTTATGATATAACTTTACAATAACTAAGAAGTTTTAATACCTTCATTTAAGGAGTATTACATTGTCTATTAAATACAATTTATTGCATTAACCTATCATTTTTAGTTTCCGAGATTTTTAACATTCTTTAAGTGACCCGGATTCATTGCTCTCGAGTGTAGTTTGTAAAAAATGTGCATTAAAAATTATTTAATTATAGCAAAAAAAAAGTAGATAAAAAACTAAAAAACCCGACTGAAAAAACTGAAAAGCAAAAAACAAGCACATTTTA
This sequence comes from Diarsia dahlii, assembly GCA_949775195.1. Lineage (NCBI taxonomy): Eukaryota > Metazoa > Arthropoda > Insecta > Lepidoptera > Noctuidae > Diarsia > Diarsia dahlii. The sequence goes on along the minus strand of OX459189.1, from coordinate 33,738,728 downwards.
AATTAAACAAAACTTGGAAGCAGGCGGGGTCCATTCTATTTTTATTTTTTTCTTTTCATAATTTAATATTCAAATGAACCCGGCCTGCTTCCAAGTTTTGTTTAATTTAAAATGTGCTTGTTTTTTGCTTTTCAGTTTTTTCAGTCGGGTTTTTTAGTTTTTTAACTACTTTTTTTATTTCCAGCTTTTTAGTTCTTTTGTGTTTGTTTTTCGTTGGTCGCGTAAAATTAAAATTAAAATTCTTCGCAGATGATTTAACTTTTGTACTTGTTTATAGAATTTTCCTCTTTTAATTTCTTTTAAACATATAAGTGTTATAACCCTTTATTTTGATACCCTACTCGATGGTTTTGGAAAAAAAAAATTTTTGGAACTCAGCGATTTGGCCCCCAAAATCCGCAATTTTTATTTGTTTTTTAATTTTAATGTAGCATAAAACACTTGCGCTATTAAGACAAATCTAATGACGTATATTTCATTCAAATCGGTTCATCCGTTTATGAGTTATGAGGGAACAAAGAAACGGACATACATACATACATATATACTTACATACATACACGTCAAACACATAACCCTCCTTTTGGGCTTCGCCGCAGTCGGGTAAAAACACATAACTCTCCTTTTGGGCTTCGCCGCAGTCGGGTAAAAAGAAAAGCGAAAACGACCATCGAGCAATTCGAAAATGGAGGCTACGGCTAGGCTGAATCTCCGGTCTCCCACAAACACTTGAAGTCTGGGAGCCCGAATTTTTGAAGAAGTCGAGAGTCGGTATGACTGGCTCGTGGCTTTATAATACTGTATGATGATTATTGTGATAATCACAATGCTGCGTTTAATGGTTCCGACCAAAAATGTAGCTACAATCTTGATGAATAAATTATAATTTATCTATTGAAACAAACATGACGTATATAATGTGAACAAAACATAATTTGAATTTAATTTTATGTCAGTTTATAATTATTTTGACTTATGAAAGTTTATTACATTAATGGCTGTTTGTTAGGGTAGTTAGTTTAATTCTTTGTTGAACATGATTTTGTTGATTTACTGAACTAATCTGTATTTCCGTTTATTTCATTTAAAAAATCGTGAGATCCATGTTACAATGACAAGTCAGTTAATTTATTCAGTCCCTACTTAAGGGACCTACTATCTTAAGTTATTACTTAATTAGCTAACATAATGAACATCTTATAATGACCATATCAATATTAAAAATTCCTTTACGGACAGACATCGGGACAGGTGAAACTAAATAAAAGCTTTAAATAAAAAAATTTAATAAAAAAAGAAATCCTATATATTGTACAAAGATTTACCTATTTACATCTATTATTCTACTAACTTCGGAGTAACGAAATACAGTCGACAAAAAACTATGCTAGCTCGATGCAAGCTTGAACGTACTTTTCCGGGCCGAGAATGTGGCCACTTTTGGCAGAATCAACCGAGTCAGATATGCACCCGCTTTTGAAGATATCCCAAGGACAAGGATGAATTAGGTACACTAGCACGTACTGACTTCTTACTTCAGAACTAGATAATTTAAATCCCAATATAAACTGGCCTGTTATTGAAAGGTTTCCGGACGAGGATCCAATTAAGTACTCTTTAATTTATTTGACGTTATCAATCTATAGTTCTGACTTTAATACACTACTTGCGAATAAATAATCATAAAAAATATTTTGAAAAATCCGTTTTACTGTCAATAAAGACATATAAGACCAACTCGATTTTAAGTTTTTCCAGTGAATTTTACTTTAAAAAATCACGGGTTTTATTTGCTCGTACACGTTAACTTAATCTCCAACCCTCCCAACTTATTTCAATGTTTTGCGAATATGTATGGTTGATGCAGCAAAAGATCGGGTCCTATAGCCCCTAGATCCCTCCTAAGATTTGGATCCGATCTTTTAAGCAGGATAGTTGCTGCCGTGAGACGCAAGGATGGGTCGCTAGGACAAATAGCTACATAACATTATCAGCCTATAATGTTCCCACTGCTGGGATACAGCTCTCCAATCAATAAGAGGAAATGGACTATAATCCACCACACGGCCCCAGTGCGGGTTGCGTTTTTGGTTCTAAGACGCCAGTTTCCTTACGATATTTTCCTTCACCGTTTTGAGAGCAGTGGTGATGAAATTAATTACACAAAGTAATGCGCCTACCTGGGTTCAAACCCAAGATTTACTGCTTGTAAGTCGGGGCAATAACAAAAAGGCTTGAGTTTTGAATTTAAGTATTTGATTACTATCCCTTTCAGATCAGACAGGGTTTTTTAACATAAATGTTTTTATGATAATTAACTTAACTTAACCATTCGGTGTAGAGGAGCCCCTACAACGTGACGTGTGCGCGTTATGTCAACGGGTATTCTCAGAATTGACACGAGGATCAGAAGGTCGAAGCCTATAGCTGGTGAATGGCTGCTGGAGCGATCAGGTTGCGCGCACACTGCATGGCTGGTCATGGGTGTCGGAGATGGATGACCGAAATACGTAGCACCACGCCTGTATTGTCCCGAAGGGCTAGACAGATGTGTACTTTAGTGCCTTTATCCACAATTCGCCTAGTTTATATTCCTAGTAATAGGGCTGCACATAATTTGCTGCCAATATCAATTTGAATAGAGGACTGCCAGACAAATTCGAAATGTGTCGGTTCAGTTTTCGAGAAAATAGAAACTGGAATTCTCAAAACTATTCTCTGCGGCGACAATGCTGTCTTATCGTGTCGGTTTACTAGAGATTTTTTGATTCATAAGAATTTTGAATTTTTCATATTTTGATTGATGAATAAGGAAACCACACGTCACTCTACAAAACGTCACTCACAAATATCAACAAAATAACAACACGGAAGAAGTATCATCGCCCTAATTATTATGACAAATTTTCTAATGCAGACTGCATTAGAAAAACAACCATTATTTATTTTCCGGTCTATTTACAAAACAACTTGTAACTACATAAATGGGTATACTTAATAATATACCTTCGCGAGTTGTGCCTCATTCACATTATGAGTTGTGCCTCGTTCATATCTATACATATAATAAAATGGTAGGAAAGTCAAAACTGTACATTGAATATTTTTTTTAAAGAATACTTGGGGTGTGATCTACAATCGATACCGAAGCCAAAAATATAATTTTTAAAATTTTTGTCTGTTTGTCTGTCCGGGATAAACTCAGAAAGTACTGCTTGGATTTACTTCAAATTTGGCACGAATATTATTAAGAAGTCGGGTCAACACATAGGCTACATATTATCACGCTATCACCTACGGGGAACGAGCAGTGAACCTTTATTTCTTCAACGCATTCTGTAACAACGTGTAATTTATCGACGCATATTTGAATGTTGTTATTGTTAATAACCATGCTATAAGCTAGCTTCACACTATAAAAAACACGCAATATAAGTAACTTAGGCCGATAAACATAATTATAATTAAATGAATAATTTAAAGCAGCGCCATCTATGAAATTTCAAAAACATCAAGTCGAATAACATGTGTAAGCCCTTTTTGGATATAAATAATTTAAATTTGATCATGTTGGCGAGGTTAATAGTTGTTCTTAAAAGTCATAGATGGAGTTGTGCATTTTCTTCTTAAAAATTGTATCGTTAATTCATTTCAGAGATGAGCAAGACAATAAAAAAAATGTGTTAATTATGTAAGTTTTAAGCCGCTTCATCTATGTCTTATAAAGTTCATCGAGTTTGTCTGTATGTAATAACAAACAGAACACAAAAAGGTATGTAATAACAAACAGAACTCAAAAAGAACTGCATAGATTTATAACAAAATTTAAACTCGAAAACAGCACGCTATTGCTGTAAGAATTTGAGCTAAATAACGAAGAAAGAGGAAAACTAAGCATGCCATATATATCTTAAAGATAAGACAGATTTGCTACGAGCTTTGAGGCCTACTACTGGAGATGAAGTTCAAGTGATGATTGACTGATGAACGCGTGATGAACACCTGCCTCAGTTCACTTCAAGACGTAGTCATTTCTATCCACGGCAATCCACTGGGCAATCATCAACGCATCAAGACCGTGGAAGTAGGGAGATAACGCTGAGACAATTTACGATCCGGGCGAAATTACCACCATACGAAATGACCATGTCGCTTTGTTCTCTTCAGAGAAAAAGCAAATTTATGACACTGTCCTTGAAAGCGTTGGGCAAAACCAGGGTGAAATGTTTTTCTTGGATGCTCCTGGTGGAACAGGAAAAACATTTGTTACCACTGGCATACTTGCAGAGGTCAGGAGGCAAGGCAAAATTGCCATTGCTGTAGCGTCGTCGTCGGGAATCACTGCCACACAGCTTTCGGGTGGCAAGACAGCACATACCATGTTTAAAATTCCCATCGATTTAGAAAGCGCCGAAACGCCTGTTTGTGGTACACGTCACACGTTCCGGCGCTTTCTCGAGAGTGATAAGGGACACGTGCTCAAGGATTGCTCTCTGATCATATGGGATGAGTGCACGATGGCCAATAGGAAGGCAGTTGTGGTGTGTGGACAGAACCCTGCAGGACATCCGCAGGAACGAACATTTGATGGGTGGTGTCACAGTTCTGTTCAGTGGCGATTGGTCACGAGTTCGTACGCTGCGCTTGACCTTAATTAATATGAGAGCTCGGCAGAGGAGAGAGGTGGACAGATGGTGCTTCCAGAGTCTCTCGGTAGAGTTGTACCCAGCTTAGAAGAACTCATTCACTGTGTGTACGGGGACATCAGTCGTATACCGCACCAGTAGAATTCTTGGGTGTGTGAGCGGGCCAATTTGACGCCCAAAAATGATCAGGCTGCAGCAATCAACGAATGCATTCTCTCGGAAATTGAGGGGAATGAAGTGGTCTATACCTCTATAAACACTGTCGTCGAGCAAGATGACGCCACACATTATCCCGTGGAATTTCTGAACTCCCTGTCAGCAAGTGAACTTTCAGCGCATACCATCAAGCTGAAGGTCGGTGTCCCGATTATGCTTCTTCGGAACCTATCTCCTCCGAAATTGTGTAACGGGACTCGCCTTAAAGTCATGTCGCTCCACAGACACACCATTGTGGCGGAAACTCTTACGGGTTGTGGCGTCGGCGAGGCAGTATTTATACCACGCATTCCCATCATACCTCATAACTTCCCGTTCCAGTTCAAGCGCGTACAGTTCCCCGTGAGTGTTTGCTTCGCGATGACCATCAATAAGTCGTAGGGGCAGACAGTGAATGCAACGGCTGTCGACCTCAGGACGACCTGCTTCTCACACGGGCAGCTATACGTCGCTTGCTCCCGCGTCACCAGTCCTGACTCTCTTCACATTTTGGCTACGGAGAGCCAAACCACTAATGTTGTTTATCGAGAAGTCCTATAAGTATCTATTTTTACCCTATTCTGTATTCCTTATTCATTATTTTCTCCATCTGCTTCAGTCACAACTTATGACTTAATTCAGCAGAATCATCATAAAGTCATTTATTCAAAGCAGGCTGAAAATCAGCACTTTTTTATGGTCAATTTTATAAAAGTCAGTCTTCCTCTGTTACTGCATTTTCTGTAGATATGAAATTTAAAGAAGAAACGGAAAATAAATGTTATTTTAAAAGGTATAATCGTATTTTTGGTGCTCTATAGCGTTCACGCAGACGACGTCGCGGGCAGCAGCTAGTAGGAGAATAACTCAACATCGATGAGCACAAGACGGGCTCAAGTGTGGGACCTCGTGGGACTATGAATAACTGACCCGATTTCGTTAATTCTGTTTTAGAATACTCCTTGAAGTACGAGGATAATAATAATAATAATAATAATTTTATTTAATTCAAGTAGATACATTCGTTAAATAACTAAAAACTAGCTTAAATGAGCTTATACAAATATAAATTCAATAAGGCATCTGTGTCTGAACTAGATAAATAAATATCTGTAACTCAGACAACAGCGCTCTTCCTTAGAAATGTTATACATAAAAAATCTTAAATTTCAAATTGGCTTTAATTATTACATTGAGATTTAATCTTAAATGAGAAAAATAAAACAAAAATAAAAAAAGAGGTAAGAGTAAAATCTAACAAATAGCTGTGACCTCTCTTTGAGTAGAATGTGGATGAGTGAGTGTGTGTGGGAGGGTGAGTATGAGAATTTAATGTTGCACACTTAAGAGGTTTTCAGTTTCGTCAACTTATGAATGTACACAAACACTTCTTTCTTACATTTTCTATTGTTACATGCATAGATGTCGACAATTTTATCAATCTTATCTTAAAGATACGGACCTAAAAAGCAGAAATACCTATTAACGAACGGGTGTTTAAACATGGTTCTGTGAGTGCTTGCTGTTGGTTTTCGTCGCCTGGATGTTATAGCCGGTTTTTTAAAGGTCACTTTCGTATGTTGCATCAGGATAGCATTCAGTATGAACAATTGACGGACAGAGAGGACCTCACAAGTTTGGTAGAGCTGATAAGTTGGGAACAAATAAGGACGGAAAGTGCTTACTTTTAGAATAATTCTTTGTGCTACCTCAAGTGGCTTTAAAATGGTTTTTGGTGCACCACCCCATACAGAGATGCAATATGACAAAATTGATTGACCGAGCGCCAGATATACTTGCTTTATTAGGATCGAATCTGCAACATGTCTCAGATTTTTAAAGACGTAAATCAGTTTTTTTCAGGATGGTTCTTAAGCACAGCAAAAAGATCAAAAACTGCCTGATAAGGTCTAAACACAACACTTTGTTGTTTTTAATTTTATCGCACAGTTTTTTGGAATACTTATATCCATTGAGATCACCGCTATGAAACATGGCCGAGGGAGGCAAGGCACACAGGAGTCAGGACATGTCATAGCCTATCATTGACAGCATACACTTAGGTACATTCCCATGGCAAGAAGTACGTTACTTATAAGATACTAGCTGATGCCCGCGGCTTCGCCCGCGTGGATACTGGTAAAAACAATCCTTGATGCGGATTATATATCATTCTAATATTTCAGCTCGATCGGTGCAGAACTTTTTGAGTTTTTGAAGCGTACACAAACCAACATAACATTTTTATATATATAGATAGATAGATAGATAGCAGATAAATTTATGAAGACTGGGGGGATTAAGAATTGTTTGTGAAGTACAATAACCGAGCGTGAAATATTATTGTTTGATTAAATAAATCATGGTACTACATGGTAGGTTGCCACCCACCGCAACAAACATAGATAGATGAAAATCACAATACCTTCATCACAGTGTCCTCTCCCTACAAAATACACACTTTCATCAAAGAATCTAATTCAAAGCGATTACGTCAAAAACTAGTTGTATACAATAATGGCTGAAATCTGACAGTTTTTGACACGTGCACGGTTTTTTTCGTCAGTTTATTAATTGCCAGTTCTATTTTGGGTTTTACGCTGTAAGGAGTGTTTTTTCTTTGTTTTTGTTACTAATAGCTATAAAACATACCTACGGCTTTGCGGTTCTACTCTGTAGTATCTGTGTTTCTAAAGTTTAAGGAAAAATACAGCCTTAGATAAACCGTGCCGTCATAAAATTAAAGGTCACTTTGTACGCACAGCCACCAACCAAGCTATCCTTAACCAGATAATAGGATATCCTTAACCGGATCAAAAATAAATGTAATCTATGCAATGTAAAGCCATATTACACTGGACATTATACCTTGATGTGCCACCGTGTGTACACACGGCTACACATCAAGCTATACAAAACCAGTTAATCTTGGCCTCACTTTACTAGATCTATTCGCACAATGAACGATCAGATTATACTGGTTTTGTATAGCTTGATGTGTAGCCGTGTGTACATGATGACAAGATGTGCTGCTCCCACAAGCGCCATATAATACTTCATCATCATCATCATTTCAGCCAAAAGACGTCCACTGCTGGACATAGGCCTCCCCCAGGCGTCGCCACATTGGCCTCCCCCAGGCGTCGCCACATTGACCTTATATAATACTTACTCAGCTTGTTTTTTCAGTCCGATGAAAAATTTCTAGCTAACTACGTAGAGCTAATTATGCCATTGACCTAGAGAACAAGCTACCTTCCACCAAGATGTAAGTGCGTACTGAGAAATGGGCACAAACATCCGCAGATCCGGGCAATATTCAAATCTATTGACGTCAACCGGATCCAATGTGATCCCAATACTAGTATAATACCTTTAACATTTACTTATCTTAATAGTAGTCTAATTAAGACGACTATTTTTTACAACCGACTCTGCCTGGTACGTTTTTGTCTTCGATGAGAGTGTCTGATCTTGAAGTTATGTGCGGGCCTTTTTTTGGAGTGTGGGAAATTATCAATTGACTCCTCCCGCCCTGGGCGGAATGAGCAGCGGTGGCCCAGTGGTGGCGGCCCCGACTTACGAACAGTAGGAATATGTGGTGTATGTTCCTTTCACCTAGTGTTAATATATTCTTTTCATGCTGGAAGGGCTGAATATCTAACCTGTCAGCTAGTCTGCTTGTGCACAATGATGCTTGACTGCCTGAGTCAAGCAACCCTCGCACGACAATTTTTTTACCATTTGCATCCGATACTAAAAATTTAACCGTTGGTAACAAAACCTTAGTTTGGGGCACCTTATAAGAGTATAGACTCACCGACTGCTCCTCCTTTTTCTCATCTTGTTTATCCGCACTGGGCCCGCGTAGTAGATTATAGCCCATTCCCTCTCAAAGAGAGGAGGCCTGTGTCCCAGCAGTGGGAACATTAATTGGCTGATGATGATGCTCTGGGCGAAGTGGAAGGGAGTGTCAGACGTCTACTGACTAAAAACCACCAATGTTCCTTCTTAGCCCTTTGTGTCCGGAGCTGCGGTATCTCTTTCGAGCAACCCTAGCCCCGGCAAGAAGTTGTGTGCCCCTTGGTGTAAGCTATGTCCGTCAGAAGACAGCAGTACACTGATTAGTAAAACATCTTTGAAACATTTGATATTAAACCAAATCCGTTTGAAGACCATGGCTTGGACTAAAATGTATTCCACCAGATGTCATAGTTATCATTTCAAAATCCTCAGAACAATAATAAGGAAGAAACTGAAATCAGATTTTATTATAAAAGTTCTCACTCAACCCCTTCAGGGTTCACACACGTGCTGGATTACAACTCACTCTCTCTCACCCCAAAGACGTTTGAACAACCTTGAGCCTAGCAGCTGTGGGAACACTAAACGCTGATAGTATTATCTCTACATCTCTACGAAACAAACGGACAGAATTAACTAAAATTAATTAATTCCTGCATCTGTCAGCTATACACAATGGCCATAGACCATTGGTAGTACTAAATCATTGGGTACGTTTTATGTGTCCACTATGCTATAAATCAGACGTTTCAATGATATTTGTTTGTCTCTAAAGGGTGTAACAATACCCTTATCAAAGCCGAAAAATACTGATTTTACCCGTCCTTACGATCTTTTTTTTGTGGATTATATCATTCCTGGGAACATTTTACTTACTGATATAGACCTATGACTTTCCAGTTCGACGGTCACACCTATGTCACACCACTACGCTCACTTCTTCTAGGTATACTCGTATACTGCGCGGACTCCATCGAAAAGGGAATATCGATAGGAGACAGATGATCTAGCCATTGTATCTCACTATCATTACAAATTAAACAAAGTCCTCCACCGCGTCTGTCTGTCTGTTCGCGATAAACTCAAAAACTACTGCACCGATATTTTATGCTGTTTTCACCAATGGAGAGAGTGGTTCTCGAGGAAGGTTATAATGTATAATTTGACCGACATCCATGCACGCGGGCGAAGCCATGGGCATCGGCTAGTAGCCTAAGTTTATGTCGTAGGCCTAAGATAATGCCTTTACAGTAAGTGGGTGCCAATTGCAGCAACGGGAAAACGTGGACGAATCGATAAAAGTAGCTACAATGTAATGATCGTAGCAGACGTAGCTAAGCGTTCTGTAGTTTCTGACTACCTACCTCCTTGGAGAAAAGAAGGGAGTTTATGTCTAAACAAAGCCTACACCATTATACCTAACAGTGACGCTAGCAACTGTAGCACTGTTCCCATGATATTCTTCTCTGTTACCGATCTCTAATTTCCCGTAAGGTTTTCATTCATATCCGACGAGGCACATAAGCGCGGGTGTTCAACCCCTGAACTCAACATAGCGGCGAGGCAACATAGCATCAAGTAGGTCATGATAAAAGAGCCTTAGTTTTTTTTTATCGTTGCCTAATGCTAGGGAATTTCTCCTGTATCGTGGGTGACATACACAAACACCCAGACCCGGAACAAGTATCTTTGTTCCGTGCAGGGATCGAACCCACGCGACGTAGCAGTCAATCGCTCAGCCACTGCGCCAACCGTAAACCTGTATAACAGTTCCCCAGCTCTATCATACAAAGTGTATCAACTCATAACGACCGTTTTATTAACTTGTGCACACACACAAACTCTTCAGACATTCATTGCTGAGTACACAATTGATGCAACACGAAACAACCCATCTATAAACAAGTATTATCATCTTGTCACAATATGATAAAGCTCATTATCGATCAGCAAATAGTTAGTCGACAGCAATGTAACCTGGTAATGTAGCACAGCAGATAATACGTCTAATACAATTAGTTGGGCATGGGCAAGGTTTCCGTGGAGAAGAAGCCAGTTCCGCACTACCCAGGGTGGCGAGAAGTCAGCTCCAGGGAAAATGGCTCAAGGTTAGTGTCTTCTATATTTAGAAACCTCTTAATTTGTAGTCCTTCTAGCCTGCATTTAACTATTTTTAAGTTACTTTTACATGCGCTTTGCGAGTTTTCGCGAACATTAGTTGTGTTTATCACAAACGCGTAAACGGTACCTCAGTATCCAAGTTACACCAATAATTCTGAAATAATCAAAATAAATGGTTTCTTACTTATGGTGGCTATTTACTAATGACTGAAGTCTTATTTATCAGCAGTAGGTATCGACTGTCTTTGTGGTTATAGCTGTTTAATATTTAGATAGTCACGTCTATTTGATCAGATGATGGTAATGACTACAAGGTTACGTTTTGGGATTATTTCGTGTGTAAAACATGGATCCACGTGCAAATTGTTATATCAATTCTATACATGATTCTAGAGTAGGACAATTACGTCAAGAATTTTAAAAAATCTGCTGTGCCTGCTGTATTGCACGTTTGTAACGTACAACACTTAAACGATTTCAATTTACGGGAGAACTTAACGTGACGGTGGATGTTCCTTATCCATAAAAATAACGAGGAAAAATTAAGAAGATTTTGCAAAAAAGAAACTACGGAATGTGTGAAGGATTAAAGAACACCCCTATGCACTGAGTATACACACTATGCACTGAGTATACACACTATGCACTGAGTATACACACTATGCACTGAGTATACACACTATGCACTGAGTATACACACTATGCACTGAGTATACACACTATGCACTGAGTATACACTACTTTTTTTTTGGGGATGGGAAATCATCAAATGACTGCTCCCGCTTTGGGATCTCTTTCGAACAACTCGCAGCCCCGACGGGACCGATTGGTACCACCTATCTAGGACTATGTCTAACTATATTCTGAATTGGCTATAACTTGTAACGTACAATGTCTTGTCTGCGTGTGCCTTCTCTAATTTGTCACCGACAAGTAACTGTAACTCGCGTATTTTCGAACTACCATCAAAATAAAATCGCGAATAAAAACTTAGATAACTGTTGTAGCTTGTACAGTTTACGACAATGGTCTCGGTAAATGTTTCACATTCCGTATCTCAATGTGTGATACAATGACGTCATTAGGCCCAGCTCACAAGGTACCTACTTCGTAAACTTTGTATAACCGACTTAGCTGGTCGGGGAGGTATCTAGCGATGCATGCTGCAAGCGGTTGCTACAGGACCAACTAGAATTCTTGATAGACATTCCTAACAGGCATCCACCCGAAATAGAAGGACAATACAGTAGATGAGTAGGTAGACAAACCCTTTGCTTGATATTATAATTTAATGTTGAGGCAGGTTCCGCAGGTTCCAGTACGGACAAGTCGGTAGGTAGCTAGTGTAGGTACAGTCAAAAAGTAGATGATCAAAATCAGAAATTCAATACTAGGTAATGAACGGACTTCGCGTCAGAACTGTGTTGCGTCGAAGTGATTCAAAAGTATGTGATTGTAAATTACTAGTTTTGATTTTTTTCTCACTTCTTAGTTCTTGAGCGAATTGAGTTTATTAACTTTTGGAGTCAAAACTGATCACGAATATATGGCAGTTGTACTAGTAGTAAATGTTTGGTATAATTTACAATCACATACTTTTGAATCTCTTCGACGCCACACAGTTCTGACGCGAACTCCGTTCATTAGTATTGAATTTCTGATTTTGATCATCTACTTTTGCTGTTGACTGTACCAATGAATACGGGCACAATCGTGGGTACAATAGTTCCATAAGTACTCTCTGTAAGCTCTCGCACATAAAGAAACAGTTGCAAAAAATAAATCAAGAAAAGTTCAAAACGAGAAAACTGAAACCCGACTACTCAAAACACACGCTGAAATTGCTGAGTAGGTATTTACAAACCTTTCCATTTATCGTCTATTAAATAAAATAAAAATAGCCATATGCCAATTTGTATGTATTGTTCTTTACGCTAAGATGTTTATTAATTTACATTTTTGAAATGTGTTTGTTCTTGACTTTATGTTCTCTAGGCATATACCTATTTAATGTGTCATCCCCTGTTGTTTCTGTAATCTGTGGTCATCCCTATAACCCCTTTCAAAAACGTAACCCTTCTTGTTGCTTCACCGTAGTCGGGTAAAAAGAGTAATTTCCTTGTTTCATGCGGATAGTCCGAAGTACCGATGTATGACGCAAATAATGCCTACAGCTAGGCAATCACTGCGGGCTGTTTTATTAGTTGGAGAAGCCCCGAGCCGGCTGACGCTTTCTCTTAATTCCGTCAGCCTTTCCCTGTAGTGGTCCAATTTTATCTAACCACTAAGTATTTCTAACTTCCCTTACGTACATACCCTGGCCGGCAATTATTTATCTACTGCAGTCAGCAGTGCCACTTCTCCTTATTTATTTCTTTTATTCCCTTACCCTTATCCCACTTTGTATAGGGTCGGTGCAACCAGTCTTCTTATTCTTAACTTTATTCACTCATTTTCTGACTACACTTCTCTTGTTCAAACGAGTGTCAGTGATCCTCTCTTTACTCATCAATTCATTTAAATTGGCATTTAAACAATATGACGTATAGCCATCCACGAAGGAAGATTTTTAGATAATTCCAATTTCAGGTGTAAACCATGTGTAAACCCCTAGGTTGTACTAGTGTATAAAAATGGTAACGGGGTGAAGATGATGCGGGACGGCCAGCATTAAATAAATTAAACGATTGTTTGTTTGTGTTTCACTAGTTTCAACAATCCTGGCTAGCCTTAACTCGTGTTTGTGATTATATCGCAATATCTCCGAGTGATAATACAATGTAGAGCAAGGCAAAGACCTTATCATTTACTAAAACAAATGTTCACAGATATTCATTAATGCTTTACCTACTATTTGTTCATTGTAGTGCTGTTAATAAGGTTTAAATTCGTTTTAATTTTATCAGAAGGGACTGATAAATGAGTATTTTACAATCCTTGTGCGTAATCAGTTTGCCTAAACTTAGTTGTATGTAAATAGTACATGCAAGTGCGACAGAGCTCTGCCCGGATGGAAAAAGAGAAACCAATTTTCCCAGATAGAGAACTTTACTAAAACGACATCGATCAAGCAATGTTGCTATATCAATCCTGCAGTCAGTGATGATGAATACTTACTGCATGCTAGACTGACCATTCCGATCCCCTCTTGTTGTTGAAACAGTTCTTTTTATATGACTACCACTCCTAAGAGGCATGTAACAGTTCAGTAGGTGAACAAGGTAACAAAGCGAATACTCTGACTGGGTGTCGAAACGTCCAAACCGAAACGCGGCCATTGACTTTTTTCGGTTTCATGACGGGCTCTCAAACCGCGTCTATAAACGTCGTAGCTCCCAAACACGTTGCCGAAACCTAAAAGTGCTCGAAATCTCTTGATTATTTTATATCATCTTCATATCGTATATATCAGCGATAACACAGTACTACGGACAGAGGTTGCCCTTGGCTCAGTATGTTGACTGTAGCCAATACTTGCGACGTCCCACTGTTATCATTATCACCGGCCTCGCCCGCAGGTTTCTCTGCCCGGGTCCTTGGTGACACGGCGTAATTAATTACCATTATGATAACGAAATAATTAACCTTTTTTTTTGTTTTGGTAATTAAACAGTCGAAATGGAAAGCAATTAAACTATTTTTTAGTATCCAAAACTTTCCAACTATAATGGTTTAGAAGTGCTTGGAACTGCTGATGACAACCCTAATAATACGGGATTGAGTACCAACGTTTATATCACTACATATTATAAAACAAAGTCCTCCGCCGCGTACGTCTGTCTGTCTGTTCGCGGTAAACTCATAAACTACTGCACCGACTTTCATGCTGTTTTCACCAATGGATAGAGTGATTCTCGAGAAAGGTTTTAGTATATAATTAGATCATCCACGCGGGTAAAGCCGCGGGCATCAGCTAGTTTAAGATAAGATAGTTAATGTCATTCTACTCACAGTTTCTATTAGGCTTAACGACACTTTTTTTTGGTTGCCAAAATAGAGTCACGTCCACGTATTGCGTATTCTATTGTACAGTTAATGGCGTTAGTAATTACTTAACCACTTCCTACCTGACTTGTGCGGGTTTAAAGACAGGGTAATGAGTTTGACGTGTCTGATGATCTGTAGGTACATGGATAGTTGCCTAATTCATCAGCAAATAGAACTGACATTTCAACAGCTGTGACTACTAGAGAAGAAGCAAGGAAATGCTCTGAGGAGAGGAAATTAAACTGTGAATTTAGTTTGTTTACAGAGGTCCTCTGCCTCTTTTTCGTTCCCTCACTGCCGAAGGCCGTGACTTCTAGATATTTTGTTTCATCTGACTTTTTGTTTCATCTAGCCTTTTATAAGAATAAATGTTTGTCTCATAAACTTGTATAATTATATTCCTATAATTATATAGGTACTAATGAGTAAATTTAACCCGCGACGCAAAAACGACGAAGTGTTAACATAGGTTTGACGTGTCATCGACCATCGTAGTTCCCGAACGGATGAAACGATTATTTTTTTTAAATAACGTTACGTTTTACACTTGATAAAAACATCATTTGACAAACTTTTTGAAAATGAAATCTTTTTGATTTGTTAAAACAGCGCAAAGCATAAACAACATTTGACAAAGAGCGAGCGAACCGAGCTCGGGACCTTTAGCTTTGGGCACACGACTCGGACAGTTGAGTTTCAAAATCAAAATCACAATGGTTCTAAAAACCCTGCAAACAGAAATAGATGCCCCGCGTACGGGACTAGGTCGACTATTGAAATTGGACCTTGCACTTTAGGTGATTTTGCACATAGGTAATCATGATATTTAGGTTAAACCTGCTTGCTGTTTATCAATGCAAATTTTACAATGGAACGATGGATATTTTTGCAATGATATTTTAACTTGATTTATTAAATATATTTTTTATAATTCATGGAAACAAACCTAATGTAACAACTCTTTCTAAACCTTTTTCTAATAATTACAATGTAAAATATAAACGCATTCATGGACATTCATTAACTTTTCGTCAATGTATGAAATATTGAATTTTTTGTTTTTTATTTATTTATATATATTTAAACATTTGAAATATTTGCAAAGTAAAACATTAGTAAAATCAGTATTATGTCATGGCTAGTAATAAACTAATATGCATGCCAAATGAGATGCTTGTGAAATTACTGGTTTTTATAATGTCATGTAGATGGTCATTTGTCATTCGTTATTTGTCAAACATTCTTGAACCGAAAAGGGCATGTGCTAAATGTGTGTAGTAGTAGGTATCTATATAAAGCGAATTGTTTGATTATTGAGTACTACTTACACGTAGTTTGTTACAATGAACAGACATAAATAAATACACACCTACATGTAAATATGTGGTTTACAAAGTACCTTCCGACTAGCCACATAATTAATACGACACTGCCACGTGTATAACCTCTAATAAAACGAAAGGTAAAATCCTAAAAACTGCAACATTTTCCTCATAGAGAAAAAATAAAGTAGGTACCTAACATAAATTAATCGATTATTAATGTAGGTATAGCTAATGTGCCCCGTCGTTATGGAGAACTACGTTTACAACGTATTAATATATTATGATGGTTTCTAATTATTCCTGCTATTGGTATTGTTCTCAATACACAAGTGAATGCGCTCTGTTTACACCCAAACAAAGTCGAACATAATTTATCCAAATTAGGCGCCAATGTCAAAAGGGCAATACATAGACTACTTCCTAGGGTCATAGCACATAGTGGCGCAACAAACTCCCCAGCAACTTTGTAAGTGACATAGGTGGACATAATCATTTTATTTATGTAAAGAGACAATTATAGTATCATTACTTTTTGCCTGCATTTTCGCCCGATTAATGATGTTCGGAATATTCGGTAATCATGTAGGTAACGGGATCGATATTACAACCGGAATAAAATATATACTGTAATGTCCTAACGCAAGTCATGGTTTAGCTGCATGCCATCCTTAACAGTTCAAACTATTAGTTTAACAGAACATGGATGACGCCAATAATCCATCTTCTAAGCGTGTAGCTTTTTTTATCTAGCTTGCATTGTGTCAGTGCTGAGTAAAAGCCTCCCTCTACAGTTTCCACGCAATTCCTCGCTATCGTTGGCCAGTCCTCTCTATAAGTGAGTACCTGGTTCCTTCCTCCATCTTCTTTTTGGTCTGTTGCGATGTAACATAGCATTTAGTGGGACTCAGCCATTGGTACTCATGTTCAGTCCGTTCTTATTGAATTCTTCCTCCCCCTATATCTCTTCTTTAGAAGAGTTGAGAGTTATTGTGTGAAAGATGGCACTGACATACAGACTCTTGATTTGTGCCAGCATTAGGGAAAACGGCTCGTCCCTGTGGGACTGTGGGTGTACGATTAGGTACACCTCTGCTTAAGTTTATGTAAACTGCCAAGAATTTTGGGTGGATCATGGGACATTGACCCACAAACAGGAAAATAAGTTAAACAAACAAATAACCAGTTTTTGAAAGTATTACAGAAAGCGGCGAATTATAACAGTCGTGATGACCAGTTTGTGAGATTTTGTTGTGGTTCTTAAAAAGTAGTAACAAGACTACTTCAGGTTCCATACTGGCTCCCGGGTAGCTTCATGGAGCCTTCAGTTCGCCAATAGAACCAGATGTATAGATATCTAAATTCAAAACCGTAATGTTCGTTCCTAGGACGGGCTGGATCTGAGTGCTGGAATACAGGTAATGTGGCGCAGCTTGGTGCACGCACAACCCATTCTTGGATTGTGGTAGAATGAGTGTTGTAAGTGTTGTACCGTCATCATTACGATTTCATAGGCTTCAGGTAGATAAGGAACAATGGCTTGCATTGTAATATTTGTTTCGTTTTATATTTGGTGCCTACTATTAATTGTAATTATTATGGTTATTTGATTATGTTGATGTATATAATATGTAATGCAAACAGGTACACTACATGCTTCCTCCCGCTCTGGGTGAAGCGAAAGGGAGTGAGAGACTTCTACAGCTGACTAAAAACCACGCATGTTCCTTCTTAGCCATTTCTGTCTGAACCCGCGGTATCTCTTTCGAACAAAACCCCTAGGTTTTCATTAATTTAGAAGTGGTTTGATTATTTCGGTAAGCTCTCAGTTTATGGCATTATTTAATTTTTTCTAGGTGACTTTAAGAAGACTACAAGAGCTAATAAAGTAACCTATTCGGACCTTGAAAGCCTAACAATTCAATTCTAGATAGCAAAAGGCGTTTAGCCAGCTGATAGGCTACTGTGATGCACACGCCAAGGTTGCTAGATTGAGTTTCAGAATTTTCCCCATATCTATTCAATACTGGCTACTTCCTTCCCCATGATATTTTTCAAACAGTTAATGGAAGAAATGGAGATATAAAACTATTTTTTTATACACAAAAAGTATCGAATTGTTTCTGTCTGCGTACTTGCGTTCATGCACGAGTCTGCACGACACCCTGTAATTTTCTTACGTATCTACGTTAGTTATTATTAAAAATAACTAATTTGCCGATAAACTGTCTCTTGAAAAAAAGAATAAACTTTACCTTTTTATGTTTTAGTGTTATAACTTTCTTCAAGAATTTAATTTCTTCAAAGTTCCATTAAAAATTATAAGAAGGGGAAATATCCCCATTCTACCAATATTGCCTCCCGTCTGTGATCCGTACCTTTGCACCTCGAGAATAAAGTGTATTCTTCTTTGGCGAGCTTAAATGGAGTTAACACTCAGAGCTCCTTCGATGCTTTGACGACACGAGCATTTCAAAAAGCACCCGTGTCGGTTTATCCCCTCGCGGCTTCGGTGCATTTTATAATTTCTGTGTTTTTGAAGTCGGTTTTATTTTTTGTCTAGAGTATTTTTATTTTTCCAAATATTTGCTTTACATAAATTACTTTACATTGATACCAATACATGTGGTTTTCCCTAACAATTATTAGATTTTTGTTGTTTTTTTCAAAAACTGATTGACCAATTTCGATTCAATTTTAATGGAACCTCCTGAAAAGTATACCTACCCTTTAAAACAGAAAAAGAATTTTCCAAATCGGTTAAGGCATCTTCGATTCCATCATCAGATCCTAACTTGGTGATAATGGGACCACTTCGGGAGTATTCGAATACAATCATCATTTTGAAAATCGGCTCTACAATTGACGGAGATATCATAAATTATAGAGAAGGTCCTCTATTTTCGAAGTCGGTTAAGAAGTTCATAATTTTTAAAAGATTCGGTCAATATTATCTAAAAAATATTCTTGATAATTATGTTCTCAAGACTAGCTAACAACAAAATAATTAGTGCTACAGAGAATTTTTTTGTGTTTAGTTTTAACGTGAAAACCGGTTCGAGACATTAATCAATGACGATGTTTATAGTTTTTTTTTATTGTTATCTGACCTATTCCAATGAAGTGGATAAAATAACTTAAGAAGAATTCTGCGAAACATTAACATGATTTCACAGATTTCCAAGTTTCTAACCTAAGTTGTTAAAATGAATTTGTGCAACGGCGGCGGCGTTAAGTATTCTTAAAACCAGACAATTTTAGAATAATCTTCCTATCTTATCATAGTAAAGATTGTGAAGATGGATGGTACACGTTCACACAAATCCTCGACGATTTTTTATCACGATATGACGATCCAGTGGATCAAATACAGAAGCTCACGAGGGTAACGCCGCGGGCATACCTTTTGTAATTAGTGCCGATTATGTTGGTCTGAAAGATGTAGTTAACCCTAAAATTAGGTATATAGACATAAAACGATTGACAGTAAAAAAATATACTAACATTGTACACTTTCCGTAAAACCGGAAAAAAATTGTGAAAAACAAACAAACAGTTTTCAATTTGTTATTTGAAAGAAGTTTTCCTGCGAACGAATATAAAACCGGTGCTAATTGGTACAGAATCAAATGTGGACGATATTCGACGCGTGACGACGTGTCCGGTGAAGATTCACGGAAAAAAATATATTGTTGTATTTGACAATGTTTTACTTTAAAAGTTTTGTGTTGCTGGCTGTACTTATAGGTGAGTAAATTGCCTAATTGAGTGTTCGTGGGTTGGAGATCATAATTATAATGTGTCCGGGATAGGAGTTTGCTGATATACCACGGGGGTAAGTAGGGGACTAGTCTTGACAGCAAAGTTACCAGTTTCGAAAATATAAACATGCAGGCAAAGTCCTGAGAACAATATTTCATACGTAACAATTCTTAATAATTTCCAATAATTCAATAAAATTATAATTACATAAATCCCAAAAATAATGAAAATGGACTATGGAGACGCGTTGGTTTTGGAGAACTGCCGTCCTATCACTAAAAAGCAGTTAAGTGACAAAAGTTGTTTTCGAGATAATGGCAAAAAAGGTGCGAATCGTTGTCTCTAAAAAACTATGATACTTAGGATTATCATTCTTGAACGTATCAATTGGTATGGTATTCTGCCTTGTTTCAAGAATTCTTTATGTTCTGAAAATCTTCCCAATTATTTTAAAAATTGATTTTTATACTTTAGTTAAGCATTTAATTAACATTTTTCATCTAATTACTCTACTAAAAGGCCGTTAACCATACCTTAGCGGCTTTTTAGTTAAGTTATTTATTTAAAATTATGACATTCAGTATGTTGGTTGATAGCTAAGCAGAAATACTTAACTAAAAAGTCGTTAAGTGACGTAACTGCTTTATAGACATGGTATTCGCTAAGATTAAAGTAACAATACCTTTCCTTAGGAGCAGTTATGGGGTTTTAGATGCTTTTAAGCTAATTATGCCAATAATAATTGGAAACTTTGTAAAATGTTAACTACCTTACTTAACTAAAAGGTGGCTAAAAGTATTTCGCTTGTGGGTTAACTGCTTTTTAGTTAAGCAATAATCACGCAAATGTGAGATTTAATGGCATGTTCTTGTAAAATCCTAAAACGTATTTCAATATTTTAAATAAAATATTATGATATAAAGTCACATTTATACCCACATTGCCTACACTACCCGAAGCCACTGGGCTAGGCGATCCTTAACATTAAACTCTACTTTTTTAAAATTGGGTAGTGTTTATTGATATACCAGGGTGTGAGAATTCATGAAGTCATCAAGAACCACTTTGTAATGAATGAAGAGTGGGTGGATACTTCCAAAATACTTGAATAAACGCACTATAAATAATAAGAACAAAATGTAACCGATCACACCCTGGGGTGTGAGAATTCATGAAGTCACCAAGAAACTCTTTGTCATGAATGAAGAGTGGGACAGTGGGTGGAATCTTCTAAAGTACTTGAATGAACGCACTATAAATAATAAGAACAAAATGTGACCGATCAGACTGCAACTCTTATTTATCGTGGCAAGTCGCTGCTCTTGACCCCTAAAAAGTATTTGCAAAAATTGTTGCAGAATCAATGGTTCCAGAAACCCAAAATATTGTCGGGTGTCGTTCTAAGAGTGGAACTTTTGAAGTGATCTTCTCTGTTGGCCAACTAGCCAAATATCGGTATTGATGCAACGTCTAATGGAAGACGATTTGTTTTAAGATGCACGTCATTTTTTTATGTCACTAATGTTAAAAATGGGCCTACTCTTGCTCTGAGGACTGAGACGAGGTTGACGCTGGAACGTGCTAACCCAGAACAAGCTTAGGTATTAACTCGCGACTTAAATAGGTTGGGGTCACTATGAACTAGGGAAACGTTTGACCTTTTATTAGACGTCATGTAAAGGCAATGAACGTAGACAACCAGCTCTTAATATTCTAATCAGCTCCAGTTAAAAGTAACAACAACAGTACAGAAATAGGCAGCTGCATCACATTCAAAGGGAATCTCGACGCAATAAATCAGAGAGTTGAGGTTCAGCAGTAGCATTTGTAAAACTATAACCCAAAGTTTTTCGTTCTCATGATCTCAAGTTATTGTGTGACGTCTCAAATCTCAAATCACGATGAGAGACTAAGCGTATCTTTGACTCTGAATGGGACTGTGTCGGCCAGTTTTTACATTTCAAAGATGGTCAGAATTCTACTTATTTTGCTGCCTTTACTCAAAGTTAGCCAGGAATAACTCCACTTTTCTTTTGCGAGATGGAACAGCTCAGCAACGCTCCTGATTTTTTCAAGACGTTTTCCTCCGACCGATGGCGTTTTCCCACTAGGTGCTTTGCCCTTATAATTTGTTGCATTAAATCTCAACTGCCACTACTATTTATAACGGGTCCGAGCTAAGCATCCTTTCTTTGTTTGATGGTCTGCATGCACTTGAGGTCTTAGCCTATAATATTCGTCTTACGACTTTGTCATTTGTAACTTTTTGAGTCCAGCTCTCTTTCACCTGTAAATTAAAACGCGATGACCTTAAACCTAGAAAACCTAACTATGAATCTTCAAAGGTGCCCTGACATGACCACTTTGTAACAAAGTTTATCGTCCAAAGTTGGAAATGCTACTAATATGAGAGCATATGAAAAAGTAGTACACCTAAACTCCTACAAAAAACATAAAATGCAGTCGTTGTGGGTGAAATCAACTGAATAGCTTGTTTGTATTTGTCTTTAACTTTGATATTTTTGATTAAGGGTATTTATTCTTCCGTCACGCCTCTAAATCTGATTATTATATTATCCGATTTAATAGAAATGTGACACATTTATAGACCATGACCTGGAATAAGACTTGAAATACCCCGTAATGAATCAAAAGCGAGAGTCGGCAAACTGCCTTTTAGCTAAGTAATGGGGCTTAACTGCTTTGTAGCTAAGCACAATATATTTTTTTCCACCGTTTTCATCAAACGACTACGAAATATTTTCAAGTAAAATATTAAATACTTAGCTAAACAGCCGTTAAAGGCGGATAACTGCATTTAAGCTAGCTTTTTAAAACATATGCATAAGAAAAAACTAAACTACAAAGTAGTTATAGTCCTTTTGCTTCTTTATAGTCAAGAAAAGTGAGATAACGTGTTTGTAGTTAAGTAAAAGACCAGACAATTATAGACAAATCCGGCAGTTAAGGTATTTTAACGTATATTTAGCGAAGAAGTGCGGGTTAGCCGCTTTCAAGTGAAGGAATCATCACAAATTATGTTACTTAACTGCCTGAAAAGTTTTTGTATCTCTGAAACTATTCATATTATAAAAATGTTTCTTAGACAGAAAGATAGAGAATTTTGAACTCTATCACGTTGTATCAAAAAGTAAAAATTGACCATTTGTCGGTTAACTGCTTTTTAGTGATAGGACGGCAGAGAAAGTCTGGCCACATGATAGCAATTTCGGAATAAAGTGAAAAAAGAAACCGCCAAAATAGCTAGAAAAGTTCATAATATAATCCGTGAGAAATACGAATCATGGTTGCTAATATAAAACACTAATAGATGCCAACAAAAAATATGCAAATTCATTGAAGTGTCTTAGAGCTGCGTGTTTAAAAACCTTTTTTTTTAAACAAAAGGAGATATAAATAATTTACCTGATAACTGGTTTGTCACATATTTAGATATCTACCTTATCGAATACTGCGTCCTAACGTATTCAACATAATATTGGTTTGATTAAATATCATAGCTTCCGTATATTATGTTATATGAAATTATGCAATAATCTACAAAACAGGGATTGTCTTTGGCAGCAAATGCAAAGTGCGTATGTAGGGTAGTTGTCGGTCTGTGCCCCATTCCAACTAAAGAGTTCAACGAGCTTCTGCGGTTGACTACAGACTTTTGGACCCTCGTGAAATGGATAACATTTGGTACCAGCCTATGGTGATACCGCGGCAGGGCAAAGAATTATTCTGGAACAGGAAAAAATAGTAAACAGTATTTTTTTACCGGTATTACTTCAACATACACTCGACTCAAGCAGGGATGGAAAACCTAGTGTTTATATTTTTTTTTATAATTATGATAAAAACACGTTTTTCTACGTTATTCTGTTGCCTGAAACGTGGCTCGAGTGATTAATGAGGTACTATGTTGTCCTTGAGTGCGTCCAGTCATACTGTATAAATTACAATGTAATAAATACGACAAAAATAATGATTATAAGTTATTCTTGAAATCAATACCTCATTTCATGCGTCTTGAATAGTTTAGGGTCAACTTTACCAGGATGCCTACAGGTTTACAGACTACAATCGCAGTTCTCACTGTTATGAGTTGATGGCTGCTATAACATTCCATGTCTCCAAAGAGACAAATTAAGTTTTATTTCAAAATATTCCCCATCACTATTCCCGTAACCATTTTATTTAATTGTACCTACTTATAACTTAGAGTAATTTCATCCCCGTAAAAAAAAAGAGAGATACCGCGGCCTCGACACAAAGGCCTAAGAAGGACTGGTTTTTAGTCAGTAGAACTCTGACACTCAGGAGGAGTCATTTGATGACTTCCCACCTCCAAAAAAGAAAAAATAAGATGGTTCCTTGAAGGAACCATCTTTTTTTTCTTTTTTTGTAATGTAGCACTCAAAATTCCAGTTTAGGGTTTGCCAAGTTCCAAACCTCAATTACGCAATAATGTTTCTAATGAATTATGACGTCACAATAGGGGATCGGACTGGGTCAAAATAATATGATTCTGTTTAGTCCGTAAGTTAGATTATCGAAAAATATTGAATACGTATTTTTTGTTTTATCAAATCAATAAAAAATGACGAAGATAAAACGCGTCAAAGATCTTGGAGTGGGGCTTGAAACGTCACTTGTGTCGTCAAAATGTACTATCATATGACGTCACACGAGTTTTCGAAGCACTGCATCGTCTTCATTTTAAGTTTACGTGAAAAAAGAAAAAATACGTGTCCAATAATTTTTGGAAATCTATCTGACGGACTAATTAGTTTTTTTTTGTCCGATCCCCTATTGCCCTTGTTTGCTTGCGCAGATTTGTTGAATGAAAGTTGGCTCCAAATAATGATGCTCGTATTGTTCTCAAATTCTCAAGTACATATTGAAACATTAGAATTAGAATCTTTTCGTCAACATAGGTTATCATTTGATACAAAATCTTATGAAAATTGGGTAGTGCTCTATGTATTAAATGTGTGTCTAATTACAATACAAATTACTTAGTTGGGTTATTATAATTATGATTATTGCAAGGCAGTTAAATTTTATTATTCATTATCAATTCCATTTCAAGTAATTTAAAGTTAATTCAAGATTAATTTGAGAGAAATGTGGTAGAAAAACAACGGTCAGTCAGAGTAAGCGTTTAAAACAATATACAGTATAGTAGATACACAAGTATACACACACAGTATAGTAATATATAAGTTACTTATAAAGAATTTAAATCAGTGTTATTCTTACAATTACAGGCTTTAATTACAAGATAATATTTTTACTATAAATAATCAGTTAACAACACACTTTAAAAATGTAATGAAACTATAAAGTTTGAAACGCCTATAAACGCCTTTGTGTATAAATTACACAAAGTAATGTGCTTGCCTGGGTTCGAACCCACGAAGGGGTTCGTAAGTCTGCTCTCGAATCCTTATCTTCTAAGAATTAAATGACAATTAAACAAACACGCAGAATACTCACGCCCAGTTTCAATTATTAAAAATTATGCAGAACGGTAAAACTGCTGTCTCCGGCACAAAAACTTCTGCTTTTACATACAATGGAACCGTAGCAAGGTTAACTGTTTTTTTTTAATGTTTTTGTTGTAAAGTAATTATTGGGTTAAGCAGAGTGATCTTATTTCAAATGGTAACCCTTCAGTGATGGCCCTATCTTTTATTTATTTTTCCTTATCAGTATTGGTTCTTACATTAGTGACTTCTAGTTCTACTACTGAACTTTTTCAGGGAAGGTTAGGTAGTTTCTAGTGTAGCCACAGACACAAGGACAGCGCACTTCCTTGTTAAAACTAAGGGAGCGGAATTTTGTACTCCCTTCGCCCATGTTTTGACATTTACATGTAATGTATGGGCATTAAGAAAGTTGGGCCACTGTGGTTGGGCTGCCTTTAGTTTAGGAGGTTCTTGTTAAAAAGAAGTGGTCTAAAGCCTTCAGTGCAGATCACGAACAACTGGTGAGTGTGATAAGCAACGGGCCGGTCCAGTGGAGAGCGTAGCCAAGGAAGTGATGATGATGATGATGATGACGTGCTCCTGGAGGGTTGATACGAATCCATCACATTAATATTAATGTATGCGACGATCGCGTGCAGCCTTGCCGCACTGGGCGGCGCCCGCGCAGATGTCAGGGTTGCCCGCACTATTGATCGAGAGTTTCCATCAATTGATATTAATTGACTATTTCCATCATGAACAGAAACTTATAGGAAGATATTGAAATAAAACGGTTTGTCAAGACGAATACGTATCCTTTACCCTACCTTCAATCGACATCGAGTTTTGAGGTTTTTGGCCTGAACGGCAGGGATTCACCCCCCTACACATCAATAAACGCATGTAAAACTAAGCTAGTTTTTGGAAAACCAACAAAAATCGATGCGTGGATTCCTACTTAGGTCACAGATTACTTAGGTTTTACATAACACACATAACATCACGCCTGTAATCCCCTAAGGCTTAAGCAAAGGTGTACAGTCAGCAGCACCAATATGTATACATTTAGCAACGTTTAGAAATAACTTTCGTCTGCTGTATTTATATTACGATTCATTTTTATATTACGAGACGAAACTAATACTTTGGAACCCAGTCATCATAAAGTAGGTCATATGTCAAAGCAGCAATCGTTATTTTACGAGAAATTCGCGTTTGAACATTGTCAAATGTATACATGTTATTGCTCGTGACTGTACCTAATGGTACACCCACATTTCGCCAGTAATGTTTAAGTCTAATGGGCGAGCCTTTTGCCATTAAATCCAGACTCCGTGGCTGTTACTGAATAATATAAATTCCTGATGGATAAACCTAATAACACTTTGCCCGTCCCGGGAATCGAACCCAGTACCTCGATCATGCTCAGCAGTCGCGCTTGCGTCCACTAGTCCAACGAGGCAGTTTTGAGTTTATTGTTTAGCTTATTGACTTTATAACTGTTCTATACTATATTCATCACAAACACAATGTCCTCATATTCTCAAGGTATTAAATCTAGGAATTTGTTCCCAAAATAGTCAAAGTACCCGAAGGCGGTTAGTGTTGAGGAATGCATGGCTGACTCACGTCTGCACAATTTGTTGCGTTATCAGTTTAAACACTCAAATGGATATAATCTGACAGGCGTGGAGCACGAGGGCGCTAATGTTGTAATTACACGTAATTTTGAGGGCTCCTGCCTAAGTGCAGTCAAATCAATGATGCCGAAGTCATGAGTGTGATGAGTAGCTAACAGCCTCGTTGATCAAGAACCATAATAGCGACTAATGAGGATAAAGCCCTATTTATAGGGTTCCGTACCACAAAAGGAAAAAACGGAACCCTTATAGGATCACTCGTATGCCTATCTATCTGTCTGTCTGTCTGTCCAACTATCCCTCCCCCCCCTTATCTCCGATACTACTGAGCCTAAAATACAGAAATTAGTTCAACAATTATAGATTACAGGAAAACCTATAAGTAATAAGAAGTCTATGGTGGTAAAATAACTCCGTGTCCAGTTTTTTTTTTCATTCCATTTTCTGTCAAATTGGGTTTTTCTTGTTTTCTTGTCTTCGAGTCTAGATTTGTGCTCGGTTGATGTCAAAAGCCATATTCCATGGGTCTTAAACATAACGCTGGTCTAATACGACAGAACCTATAATAGCTTTTCACGTACACGATCATTACATAAGATCTCTTAAATGTAAGAGTAAAGATGTCAGGTGCATAGTGTATGATTTCTTATAATGAAGATAATTCATGTTCTTTGTGTCCTAACAGTTTTCGTAGTAGGTACAATGGGACAGTTCAATGCGAATGCATTGTTTATAACTGCCATAATGAAGCCCTTACAGGATACTTTATGAAGTCCTAATAAGTTGGCACTTAGGTACATGACCATACTTTTATTTATGTATGTACAGTCCTTCAAAAATGCATGGATAGTTCTGAACTCTATTCACAAGTAATAAAGACTAAAAGTATCCATGCGATTTTGCAGGCGACTGTACTTATTTGAATTCGAAGTATCACGCCAGAGAAAGACTATCTTCCTACAAATTGCTTTGCTCTATGCCGGAAGGGAAAGTCCTTGTATGACATAAACTGACATTATTCGTGACGTTCTTCAGGTCAGGAGGGTACTACCTAGTACCTCGTTATCGTAGAAGATGTGTGGTTTCTGCCTACCCATGCGAAAAGGCATAAGTTAGGTAATGTATGCTCTAAGCTGCAGTTTAAAGGCACTGCTACCGAGATTCTATTTGACACCAACAAAGTCTTCCTCCTTTTTTTTTGGGCGGTGGGATATCATCAAATGTCTCCCCCCGCTCTGTGCAGAGCAGATGGGAGTGTCAGACTTCTACTGACTAAAAACATCCATGTTCCTTCCTAGCCCTTTGTGTCGAGGCCGCGGTAGTCTTCTTCCTGACTTGGCCGTCGACGTGTGAACATACACAAGCAATGACAGCAATCCCATGACCGGTCAAATAGATCAGGTAGGTCATGACCGTAAAACTTAACTTCCTTCCTTACATCCTTACATAGTATAAAACAAAGTCGCTATTTTTGTCTGTCTGTTTGTCAGTATGCTTAAATCTTTAAAACTACGCAACGGATTTTGATGCGGTTTTTTTTAATAGATAGAGTGATTCAAGAGGAAGGTTTTAGTATATAATTTGAACGACATCCACGCGGGTGAAGCCGCGGGCATCAGCTAGTGTAGTATAAAACAAAGTCGCTATTTTTGTCTGTCTGTTTGTCTGTTTGCTTAAATCTTTAAAACTACGCAACGGATTTTGATGCCGTTTTTTTAATAGATAGAGTGATTCAAGAGGAAGGTTTTAGTATATAATTTGAACGACATCTACGCGGGTGAAGCCGCGGGCATCAGCTAGTTTATTTATATGACAAGTGATTGGGATTAGTATTCGTCATAAATTCGGGACAGATGTCGTTACCGCACTTACTAAGACATATTGTGTCTTAAAGGTAGGTTGTAACTTCGACTAGTATGTACCTACGGTAGGTGAACCTCGTGGTTATAGCATAATTACGTAACGTAGTATTATAATAGGTCCGTACTCGTGACGATAATCGACTCGCTGTTAGTCCTCGGCCGTGAGCAAGGCCACGGATTCGCGGACCGCGGCCATTTATATCTTGCTACTATTCAAGACGTAAGAGAATGGCGTTTTGTTTTTGTTAAGACTTTTCATACACAACACAAGTTGAGCCTCTGTTCACAAGTCAGGTACCTACGTCAAAAACCATTTTGGCGATGACGCCAAACACCTGTAACAGGTTACAGATGTTCTTGTAAATTAATATAAAACAAATCTTCCTCCACTTCCGTTTGCTTTGACTCATCGATCGAGCCGATCGAGGTCTTATGTTTATTTAGATATTCAATTTATTTTGTAAAACACGCTTGTTTAGCTCGTAGTGCTCGTACAGACGGAACGTGACGATAAAAGGAGATAGGTAATATTGTTTTGTACAGTTGTAATCTAATAACGTCTAGATTCAAACTCTGCACTACTCTGCAGGGTTCCAGAATGCAAGTAACCATATTCGGGTCGGTCAGTGCAATGGTTTGACTACTTACCTTACTACACAAACATGCAAGTACAACCGCTTTTCATATTTTTATGAGAAGACCTTCAGGGTGCTTGTTAACCTCGACGTCTTTTCCAAGGTGTGGGTTTTCTGGTTTTCAATCTCTAGGTTACGAAAGTGTTTTAATGTCTAAGACAAGTAAAATTAATATAATCGAGTCCATCGCTCCCACCCTGTGCTTACACCGCGGTCAACAACTCGAATGCACGTGTTTCTTGTGACGTCACGAGCCGTTCTGCGGTTTCCATCACCGCACGGCTTCGCATGACTATCGGAAGGCACCTTAACTCCTAGCTATTGACTTCTTCATTACGTCTGATGACTCCAGCCTAGTTCTGTTCGCCGCTGAGTATCATACGTTCTTCGTTATTTACTGCCCCAATCTCTCCTTCTTTACTCTTTTCAATAACCATCAATGATCACACGCAATGTAGGGTTTCTGTATTGCACTCCAAACATTCCAGTCTTAGCCATTAAACTTTTCTGCTACGTTACCTAGACCCCCCACGCTGATAAATTGAAACCGTACAAAAAAAAACTAATTGTTATTAGGTACCAAAAGAGTTCAAAATTATGCTATGACTACATCTTAACATTCATTGTGTTACGTGAGCCCAAGTTCAATGAACCAGTTAAGTTACTACAAATTACTGCATTACAAGTAGCAGCATTCAATTATATAGCTGTTGCCTGCGACTCGCGGAAGTTTTGATGTATACCTATATATGAGAGAACAAAAAGGTCCAGGCCCAGGATGTAATCCAACTCCTTTTCGAATTTACAGAGTTACTTTCGCATATATAATATTAGTATGGATAGGGAAAGGTCAGTGGTTTTATAAAGGAGAAGTCTTTATAAAAAGCAAATTGACCTTTCCCTGTTCAAGAAACAGTTGAATTTTCAATGAACGAAGAGGTTTCAATATCCGGATCATCTTCGTGAGACTATGAGTCTGACCGAACCGCAAGCTCTAGAATACCACGGCAACCCATACCTATTCAAATGAATCACCTCATGAGTGATGTTCATAGACTACGATAGATGGTTGTAACTACTCAGCCAGTAAAGCTTCTAGTTAAGTACTTTTTTAACAGAAAGGAGGGAAATGACCTATAAGACTTGCACTACTTCTACCTGACATTGTTCCATGTTTCCTAAGGTCGCAGTGTTTTTCTTCTTTTTAATTATCTCCTGTAAGTTGCCACGGTATCTTTTTTTGGGAAAAGCATGTCGCAGTTCAACCTGGTTAGGTTGTTGACTACCTAAACGGACTATACCACGTTTTCATTCAGCCTCATTCCATTTATAGCATCCCGCATCCCTTCCATCAAATTGTAAGGCGTTTCATTCAAAATGACATAAGGGTACCTATATGATGAGTTTCTTATCACCCGTAATTCTATGTCATGTTTCATGGCATAGTCAGCGTGTAATGTTCGCAGTACTGGTACACATCTCTAGGAGAGAAAAAGTGGGTTGTAATGATATTCACCACGTTGGCCCAGGGCGGGTTTGCTCACGACATTTTCCTTCACCGTTTACAAGCCATGCTTCATGCCATTTAGAAATATATTGTTACCTAAACTGCCTCCTCCCGGTAGCACCGCCAAATTCGGCCTGTCAGTGCTACTACAGGCTCCGCCTAATTATAATAAGTATTGTATCACCGATGCTCAAGGCCGGGCCCACACTCAACTATTGTTATTACTTATTATGTGATTATGGTATTGTGATTTAGATTTAATATTTTGTACACACGGCTACACATCAAGCTATACAAAACCAGTTAATCTTGGCCTCACTTTACTAGATCTTTTCGCACAATGAACGATCAGATTATACTGGTTTTGTATAGCTTGATGTGTAGCCGTGTGTACGTTCGCGCTCGTGGAACCGGGAAGACGACACGTTTATTTAAGCCATAATGAGGTGTAGAATTGTCAGGTAGACTTCATTCGACAAGGGCGACACTTACCTACTTCGTTTAAATATAATATTAATAAAGAATACAAACAAACACATTCTCAGGACTGTCCATAAATCTAATTACCATTGTTTTAAAAAAAACTATGCAAAAACTGTTTGTTTTTCACAAAGAAATCTAAATGTTTGAAATAATGATATTATTTAATTCGTAAGCAATTTGCAACTACACTTCGGTGTTGCCAACTTTGCAGTGCAGCTTTGATATGCACATGGTGTGCAGTTTTGTTTATTGAACATAGGCGCGTATAAAGTATGAAATTTTGAAAGTGGGGCTTCTAGGAAACATTAGATATAGGGGGACCAGCCTATTATAATAGACCAGATTTCCTAACTATTTCGTAAGAACGTAGTAAGGAAGGAAACACTTTCTCATTACCATTATTTAGTTCACACCGAATGCGGAAATATCATATCAATAGAGAATGTCAATTAAATTAATATCAACGACATGCGTTTGAACCTCATTTTGGAAGCCTGTTCCCAAGCTTGCCGAGCAACCAAGGCAATTAACTACTCAGTGCTAATAACAATAGAGGTCATAATGTCGCGGCTGAACTTAATCAGATAGTTAGCAATGTAATTAGTATCAGTAGGTATCACTTGTTACTTGTAAGCCGGAAGGATTCGATTTTACAAAAAAATATGTCTGTCACTTGACACTGGTTCGCTCTCGATTTGCGATCGTTTCTCATAGTTGTCAATATCTATCGTCCGGTGTGGTGATGACGATTATCTCAAACGCTTTTTACCCGAATGCAAGGAAAGGGTTATGTTTTTCGCGCCTAATCTTTGTTTGTAATTCTTTATCTTTAAACCTCTCAATGGATTTTTTGCTCCAGTTTTTAGCCGACACTCTTGTTTTGAGATTTTTACCCGACTGCGGCGAAGACCAAAAGGAGAGTTATTATTGTTTAAATATAAATGTTTCAATAGTATGGTGTCGGATCAAGGCGGGTTCATTACTTTCGTCGCTTACTTCGTATTCATAACATCAATCGTAATATTTAAATTGGAATCAATGACCGAGCACGAGAGCCAGTGACGCGATGGTGCGTCAGCCGCACTCGGGTCTTACCAGATGCAGTTTTACTTGTTTACGCACATTTACTGCAAATCCCTCCGTGCATCTTCCTTTATCCCTTGTTACTTGAAGTTTTTGCAAAATATTTTCCTGTTCCATTCTATTCGTTGCGCATTATCATTCACTACTTTTTCCATCTTATATATACAAATATGATCCCGACCGATTTCGGCCACAGCGACTTGGATCTGCCTATTAAGAGCATCGCTGGTGTGCTCTCTGGTGACTGACATAGCCAATTTTTGGCGTCTTATCACTCGTAGGACAACACATCCCATATCTGGCATCAACCGACTCAACCGATCGCAGTCATTGACCCACTAGTGGGCATAGGCCTGACAAAAACAAGCTGCACTACATCCTGTCATCCACCACTGTCCCTGCTATTTAAGTGTTTCATATTCATAAACTTACGAGGACGTGATATTAGGTGTTACACTTTTCTAAGTCACGTAACACACTCATCTTTTTAAGGTCGACAGCCCATCTAGTTCAGATGGCGTCACAGGTTACGCGGTTTCTGATTCCAGGACTAATTTTGCTCTTCGATAAAGCAAAATCATCGGTCCTTCGAAAAATTTGGCAAGCCCCGACAGACACATCTAATAATCATTGCTTCGCCTATCCAACTATCGGCGGCAAAAAGTGCTGAGAGGCTTAGATACTTAGCTATAAGTAATAAATTAACGAGCGTACTACATATTTCCCTATGATATAAGATACGACCCGCTCTAAATTTCGTGCCCCTGCGTTCGCTACGAGCGCGCGCTCGAGAATTTCGCGTGACCAAACTTACGCCTATGCTACTTTGTACTGTGTTGTCACTGTGTTGTCACTGTGATATCTCACTCAGGTATCGAACAGACCTATAGCTCTAAACAATCTTAGAGAACATGTAATACGGGACAATGAATGTAACAAAAGTTCAGCATAATAGTTGTCAACAAGTAGATTACGACTCTGACAATCGTGCCAGTCTCCTCGACAATTTTCTAGAGATCGGTGGCATAGAAAGATGCATCGGAAAGCACGTTAAGCTGTTGGTCCCGGCTGCCATAATTATATAGATCTTTGGCAGCCGTTACAGGTAGTCAGTGACCTAAAAGCCTGACAACCAGTCTTACCAAAGGGTATCTAGTATTAAATGGGTTGTGGATGTCAGATAGGCAGTCGCTCCATGTAAAATCCTGGTATTCAGCTGTATCCGGTTAAACTGGAAGCCGACCCCAACATAGTTGGGAAAAGGCTCAGCAGATGATGATGATGATGGTGGCATAGATGAAACTAACTTTTTCGATCAGCCATTTCGTGTCATTTTGTGCTTATTGGATAGAATTCTATAGATTGGTATTTTGCTTTAATTCTGAAAAAGAAGAAACATTGTTATCTAATAAAATCTTAAATGTTCAACTGCCCTCTGCAACAAACTGTGTTTGTGCAATATTGGCTATTATTTACTTTTGTACCTGTTTGTTTATACATTGCATTTGTCACCAAGCCGTAGTGAAGGCATAACCATTCTAAGGAATTAAGGATACCGGATATTGGCTGTGAAGGTCATTCTTTCCCTGGCCATTCATATCATCCGCCACACAACCAGTCCATCTCTTTGATTTTTCTCCACTCTTTTATTTAAATACATGAATATCATCCCTTCTCGTCACTTAAGTAGCTCAGTGCTAACCATGATTACTTTTTAACTTTTCTGTATCATTGGCCCCATCTTTTATTTTAATTAACTGCAGCAGTGAGTCTAGTAGCTGCAAGCGTGACTGTTGCGCTTGCGGTTCTAAATTAGACCTTCGGCATGCAAAAACGGTGGTCGAGTTATTAGGTGCGATGTGCGATTCGCTGATCTCATTATTTCCAAACATATTGACTAACTTCAGATTCTTACTTCGGCGCTCCCAAATCCATCTACCATGTTTAGATCAATGATTTCAACAATCATTGATCTAAACATGGTAGATGGTGGGTTGCTTGTTACGTCATGGTTAAAGTCGTAGTCTGTGAGAGATATATAGCACCTCTGAAGTCATTGTACACAAAAACACAACAGAGCTTGAGGGGACATAAACAAAGTGATAATAATTTTGATGTACCTAAAGTGACTAAGTAGCTTTTGCTCGCGGCTTGGCTCCCGATATGTTCAGCTATTAACCCACGGGAACGTTTCACACTCGGGATAATAGAGCTTCCCAGTCTTGAAAGAATTTTTGAAATCGATCAGTAGTTCCGAACTTTAACCCAACAATATGTACTTACAAACACCTTTAAATCATTATAGCTTAAAGCTTCTGCAACCACCCAAACCTAAAACAAATCAGATTTTTGAGATCCAGACTTCGTACCTTCTAGGTGTACTAAGGCACTGCCAATGAGAAGTACAAGATCCTCATAATGAAGGCTAGACATAGCTTTAATATCCTTGATAATGTCTGTTATATTAGCCACAAACTCTGCAACAATGCTCAGTGTGCCGCTGACCGTCGTCTACGCCGTTACGAAATTAATATTCAACGTCGAGAATAAAATTGGAAACATTTTAAATAATATTGTCGATCTGGTATCGCGGTGCGGTGGTGTCATTTTGTATCCGTTTTAGTTTTGTACTGAACACTCCGTTCGTTCCACAGGGATTGATTGTTTTATCCTGCAATGAGGGAGTTAAATGGTGAGCTTATAACAGTACATTTTTTACAATTAGAGTAATTGTTACTTAAGATTTAACTGTATCAAGATGTCATTCTGTTTTCATTAGATAATAGGTATCATTTGTAACGCATTACACACCTATCCCGGTTGTGGGACATAACTGAAACTACCCCCTCTAGGAATAAAAAGCAATCTATCTCTATGCCCCTAATCATACCAAGGTATTAAGTTTTCCCAAGTATCAACAACAACACCATCTACCTTGCTCCCAAATTTGATTAAAACCGGTTCAGTAGTTAGGCGATTGTAAATAATGAACACACGTTTACGTTAAATCCTCAGAACTCAGAAAGTTAATTAATCAAGCGACTTTGGACTAGCAGTGCATTGACACTCAATGCCGACCCACTCATGAAAAAAAAGTTGGAGATTTTATCATAGACAAATAGCTATTTTAGCGGTATTAGGTAAATACCGACATGATGTTGTCGGAGACTATAAAATGGCGCCATAATCCACTACGCATTGTTAGTAAACGTGTGTAGCATGACAATCAGCTGACAGATGATTTTTTGCCATTTTGTAATCAAAGATATTTTATAGATGAACGAATGATATGAATATAATTAGTTTACGCCTATTGTAGGTACGTGGTTTGAACCGATGTGTTGTGTCAAGTCAAACATTAAATGGTTGCGCCAGACATGCGCCAGATTAGCCCACGAAATTTTCTTAGTCTTACAGTTTTTGCAATTTGCAGGACAGTTTTAATTATTATATAAATAAATGTGTAACGATCGCGAATCACATTTTGTTTATCACATCAGCCTGACTTTTAATTTGGCTGCGGTCTACTCTCATAAACAGGGTAGGTACCTAGGTCCTAGGTAGTGTTGTTGTCTATGTCTTATTGTTTTCTGGATCTATTTCTGAGTAGAACATATTTTCTTTTATTAATTTGTAGGTAAGTAAATATAAATCATCATCAAACTAAAAAAAGTGAAATAAATAAATGAAGAAAGTAAGAGGAGGTTTTCTGTTTCATAGGTAAATACTAAATACACAGGGTAAATACTACGAAACAGAAAAGGTCTTGTTGCGTCATAGAAACCATAAAACTGGGCTAAAACGGAAATACTTATGTATGACATTCATAGATTTGATTTATGACCCTTCCTGACTCCGTAACCTATACCAATGCCGTTGTGACAGTAGCTAACGAAATACTTTATAATTATTCATTTTGTGAATAAAATTAATAAAGATAAAATTAAAATAAAAACAAACGACTTGTGTCTGTGTTTCGTGTACCTATCTAGGTGCAGCTAATACTGCCTTATTTTTTGATGACTCTGTTATGTGCACGGTTTCTGAACGTCCTTCTTACTCAGTTTTCGGTTATTTGTAGGTGCGTCTGTGAAAATTTAGGAAAATAGATCGTATTAGGAAAATAATATGAATTGCGTTAAAATTCGTAAAATGGTCAAAGACGCTGTTAGGTACTATTATGAATGGTCCATTTTATGCTATTTAACGTAATTATTTTATGATCTGCTAAAGTAGCCATTTTAGATCCCCTGATCTGAGGAGTGAAGAACTAAGAAATAAGTAGGTATTTAGAAGTCTCACCAATCAATCAATCCCTAATCCCTATTCATAAGGTTGGAGAGTTTACCTGTTTAGTTTACCTGACTGAACTATACGGATACCTATTAAACATTCGATAATTTATATGAGAAGCTCGAAGGTTGTAATCTACGCCATCGTATAATATAATGATTATACCAGCAGTAATTAATGAATATTTTGTAAATAATCACTTGTCATCAGTTTCCAAACCAACAAAGATGTTTAGATGCACGCGATATGAGATTCTTTCCGTAAAGTCATCGGCGTGGCGTCGCGAGATGTCCTTGGCAATGAGATAAATATAGAACCAACTACATGTACTCATTTAAATAACTTAAAAAATCAAATTAGCGCTCTTGTACGTCATAGCCCACATATTTCACTTATTAAGTAGGTAACTAGGTACGGCAAATATGTGTGAACATAGATAAACCTAATAAACAAGTGTCAAGTGTCAATGTCAAAATAATATTCATTTTGTTTTTTTTTTTTAAATTGAGCATATTTCAATAAAGTAAATAAACAACATTGAAAACATTTTGTAAACATGCAACAGTTAGTAGTTTTATATTTTTAGTATTTCTCATACCTACCCTACTTACTTTTTAACTTACCAACTAGCCATGTAGGTACTACCTACTAAGTAGATACATAAAAATCTTCCTTTTGAAAGAAGGTTTATATGCCTCCTCTATCTATTGCTGGAAACGCATTAAAATCCGTTGCCATTACGTGGCGTCCGACGCCCGGAACGCATCCCGCGGTGCACGGTGGCTGGGAAGAGAGGTTCTCCGTCTCACGTTCTGCCACCTCCTTCTCTAGCATGACTGCTTCGTGACTGCTTCGCAGAATTCGCAGAAAGAGGTGACGGCGCGGTGGCGTCCCAATCCCTTTCGCCCCGGACCATGGCTTAAACCAGGGCCGGTCGCAAGAGGTCGCCTTTTCGATCGCCAATTAGACTATTAAACAATAAGTAGTGCATGTTAACACGATACTAATAAAAATACGAACAAAAAAAACTGAAAAGTCTTGCAACCGTTGCGGAAAATGTGCACGGGTCAATGACTTTTAGTTATAATCCATTTCCCTTCATATTTTAAAACTGGCGTAGGACAATGGCGAAAAAAATAAGTCTATTAAAGTGCGATCTGGAGAGCGTAAAGGCCATGGCACAATTACGACACAAATTAAGGTTACCTAGTTTTTTTTACATATTTGGGACGAGTATCGACTACTGAATACTTTTCCTCAATATGTCCCTCGTTTACCTAACATGCTGTATTCCTAAATACTAGTTTAAACCGCAGGCACGAGCTATAAAGCTTGCTTGCCTAGGTAAAAAAAAGTATTTGTAAAGTATGTTTTATTTTATTTTTAATTAATCACTAAGCTGTTGTTGTACAACTTGTTTACACTTTAAACTGCTGAGCGAACGCGAATATTATGTTATAAGTAATTACATTTGTTATTAACTACTTTGCTTGTGTTGAGCAGTTTTTGCAATATTATTATGATCGCGTTTTGATGCTTTGTTAAATAAATCAATAGAGCTTGCGTTTTACTATTACTAGGCAGAAATATGTTACGTTCCTATGTAGGTACTACCCTGTGAATTTAATACTTATATCTTAGTATATGATAGGTACCTTAAACTATCAGGAATTAACTACTACTCCAACTGAATTGGAAGACGCTATAAAATTTCACCAATTAACACTTAAATTAGAGTAAATTAGAATTATCAGAGGCTAAGCTAATTGCTATGAACTGGGCGAAAACCTGGGTAAGATTTGGAAATTTAGATTTTTTTAAACAAAAACACTTGACCCGACCGGGGGGGAATCAAATCCGGGATTTCACGCTCAGCAATCGCACTTGGTGAACAATAGAGTGATGAGTTATTCAGTAACACAAGAACCTACAAAGGCACATTTTAATCAAACAGAAAATGTGACACACGCCTGTAGATACCTACCTACACCAGTTTATTTATTTTTGCTGTGCGTGAATCCCGTGTATGTACATAGATAATGTAGCTTGGGGAAAATGTTTTCCAGATGACACAGTACCTCGTTAGTGTAGTGGTGGCAAGCGCGTCTGTTGAGCATGAGCTCCTTCAATTCCCGGGTCGGGTAAAGTGTTATTAGGTTTAATACTCTATGGGTTTTCCCATCAGGAATTGATCAGTATCAGCCAGTTTGGATTTATGCCCGGTTGATAATAGTGGGCTCGCTCCCTTACATGACAGTTAAATATAACAGGCGAAATGTGCGTGTATTATGAGGTGCACCTCTGCCTACCCCTTCGGGGATTACAGGCGTGATGTTTTTTTATGTTATCAACATTTGAATTTGAATCGTTATTGTATCCTCCGCTGGCCGAATCGGTCGCGAGAGACAATGTCAAGAGATTACCTGGTACGCAGGAGATTTTCGTCATAAATCGTATTACACATTAATATATGTATGTCATTTTGTATAAAAGCAATCCACATTCATTCACCAAACAATGAGCTGCAGGAAGCTATTGGGGATGCCCCGTCTGCGGCGCATCAGAGAAGCTATACTTTTACGATATTTCGCTTGAAAGCCACTTTAGCGTCTGCAAACATCCTGATGCGCTACTGTATTGAATTGGACATGCAGGGCACTTTAAGTCTTCTGCATATGCTTGACCCATAGGCTGCTCGTATAAAAAGACTGACAGTACACCTTGATTAATGAGGTAAAATATTTTTTTAATAATTTTGTATTATCAATTTTCGTATTGTACACGACGCCACGTAATCTAAGGTTCGTTCATATACTGCACGTAACGTATCTCCACAAATCTTGTGTCTAATTTCTTCTTCTTAGCGTGTCGATGATAATATTTAAACAGAGTCAGCCCAAAACTTAACAACGAGTTTAGCACTTTCTGTTCCGTCCATCAGCTCCTGTGATGTGCAAGTAACGGGACAGGCAGAACACGATATCAATGTCTCATCGTTTGTGGGGCAACACCTGAGGTGTCTGCGCAAGTGGTTCTTAACGGTTGTCAATGTATTTGTTCCAGGGGTATCATGCGAGCAGAAGTTGGGCAGACGAGCAGCAGTGCCCGTCATCTACGTCCAGGGGAACCACTACGATGTCGGATTCGATGTCGTGAGTATTAGCGAACGTAGTCACTCCCTACACTGGGTTACTGATCAATTACGAGTACCTATACAAAGCCATTTAATCTGCAGTTCACTCTCATGTAATCTTACTACCTATTGGCTGTGTTTCGCAACATACACCCCCGAGAGATATGATGTTTCTGAATTGGGGTTTAGATAGTACTTTCGAGTTTATAAAAATCCGATACACAATACTTCCCTTTGAATAATCCAAGTTTCCCCAAAAGACAACCTTTTGCGATACATGAGCATTTTCTAGGTATTGATAAATCTCGCTTGACTGATTCCCAGGGCCGCACCTTCTCGTCAGTGATCAAGAGCTTCGTCGCTTCATATGAGAACCTGCGAGACTTCGAGAAGGAATACAAGACGGACACCGGCCGAAGTGCATATGACAGAACTCTAGCCAACATGAAAAAGAAGTTCCCTTACTACATCAAGGAGATACAAGGTGTCGCAGATGGTGCCAACGTGCCTTTCCATCAGGTTGGTCAGCAAAGCCAAGAAGCATCCAAATCTTTAAGTCTTGGACATGTCTATTCTTATTCCTCTCAATTCAATAAGCTGTATTAGAAATATCAATACTTGATTTAGCACAACAAAATGATCTCTCAGAAAGAACTCTAAAACATGATTCCCATCGAATAAGGCGAGAGTACAGATATGACTGTTCAGATCGATGTCTTAATGAACGGCGGAAGCCTACGTTAACCCGTTTTTGCAAATCTTTCGAACCTCAAAAAATTGGTATAAAACAATATTTGTATGCTAGCAAAGGCTCGCAAACCATTTGGCTACCCTACATCCGCAAAGGATGGGACACATAACACATAACAAGAGCTCATAGACGCTACTGAACGTGACAAACCCGTCACCAAATAATTAATTAGTCCTCATTTGTTTGTATTGACAGCTGTTCCTGCTGCAAATGGACGACCTGATCGGCAACGTGAACGACAACCACATCCCGCGCAACGACACCGGCGGCTGCAGCTCCATCGCCATCAACAACCCGCAGGCTGTAAGATCTACATACCATATTCAGCCATACGTTCCCACTGATGGGACTCATGCCTCCTCTCATTGAGGATGACTTGGTTATAATCCACATATCTTCAAAGATCTAATTCTAAATGTTTATATATGTAATTCTTGTGTACGTGTGTTTGTCACTGAACTCCTCCTAAACGGCTGGACCGATTTTGATGAATCTTTGTGTATGTGTTTAAGTGGATTCGAGAATGGTTTAGATTTACAATTGGACCCGGTAGGTGGTGCTGCTGTCCGAGAAGGACGTCTGCCAGGTCCGCTAGTATTTATATAAAATACTTCCACCCAAAGTTTTATTTTCTAGCTAATGCTCTTATTGCTTTCCAGACTGATTTTTTATTCTGTTACAGACGATATTGGGTCACACTGAAGATGCTTTCCATGAGACTTTGAACCACTTCTACATCATGTCTGCCCATATCATACCAACTCCTGAAGATAGAGAGGCCGGAGTAAGTGTAAACGATAACCTTTTAACTACTTTTGATGCCAAAAAGACCAGGTGCCTAACATTTGGTCCTCCGATCCAAGAACTACGTTACCTGCCTTCATAGCATAAAATCCTCCTGTATATATCGCAACAATGTGGTTGGCGTAGAATTTCTTGTCCAAATATCTCTATTAGTCGTTTTTTCGGCTCTCAATCCTTGTCTACATATTATTTAGTCCGGTCAAATTAGACCAAAAAATAGAGGTAAGGTTACATTAATTCCCACCTGGCTAAAAATTGATAGGATTGTTTAAAAGGCCATTATAAATTAAATGTAAAAAGTACCCATCGATTCGACACTTGAAAAAAGTTATTTGAGGTCAAAAGTCACAAAATTGGAATTTCCGCGATTTTCATCAAAACAGTACGTTTTATCATAAAATTTTCAAAAGACAAAATTATAGATCAGATAATAATCCATAAAAATGTCTAAACACTTTTATTTCTAAGAGCCACCGTTTTTTAAGCTATTGCATAGCTTCTATCGCGGGCCTTGAGCGTGGAGAGCGAATCCAGAAATTCCCTAACGAAAATATTCAAGATTCAGTATTCAACCAGGTTGCTATGGTTACGGAAAATAACAAGGTTGTCAACTGAGGTTGTCAAATTAAATAATTAATTATTTGCTGTTGATAAAAAATGCTATGCAATAGCTTTACCGCGGCAGTCTCCGAGTGCCACATTTGGTTTTTTTTTTAGATAAATATATCGATTAAAAAAGTTGTAAGAATTGCTATCGTCATAATAATAATATGTATAAGTAGGTACACCACGTATATAAACTACGTGCTTAGGTTACAACTCTTGCCGGCCGGGAATTAATGTAACCTCGGAAGTTTAAATTGACCGGACATTACATTCCCTCTAAAGGCATCCATATTACAGTAAAAACTTTCCTCACCGAATCATCCTAACCCGTGTAAATGTTCACCAGGCTGTGGAGGAGAGGTTCTCGTCACTCTGCTACGCGGGACACATGCCAGGGTACACCATGGGCTACAACGAGAATGGCCTGGTCTTCTCCATCAACACCCTCAGCCCCTTGATCCTGAAGCATGGCAACACACGTAACTATTATTTTACTAGCTTGAACATGACAACCTTTGAATATGGTTATCGAAGACTGCTGTACTTTTTTGACCTTTCGTATAAACAAAGTCCACTTCTAGTTTTTTTTTTAGATGACGTTTTTGTCCAGTAATAGGTCAACACAGTTTAATAATATCTAACGTTAATAAATAACACCTTATCACCAGATAATATTCTAAAATGCAATGAGAAGTTGCATTTAATTTGTGTGAAAATGAAAAAACTCATGCTCTGTTCCTTAGTCGTCATACGTAAGACGACAGAACCTCTACTATACCACTGTAGGGACAGTTTCAATAACATCTCCATCCTTGTCACACGCAGCGCGAACATTCCTGACGCGTGCCATGCTCGCCGCCAAGAACTTCAGCCAAGCGGAGCAGATCCTGCGAGACGAAGGGCTGGGCATCGGCAACGGCTTCTCGGTGAACATGATCTGGACTAACAGCTGGGGAGACCGCCAGGTGTACAACGTGGAGGTGTCTCCGGACCTCAAGGCTGACCGCTCGCAGATCAACGTACAGAAGTACGATAAGGAACCCTTGGTACACTGCAATAAGTGAGTGATATGTCTTATTATTTTAATCTACATTAATTGTTGCAAGTAGAAACACTGACCTGACTTACCTCTTAGCTGGTCTATGGATCGATTGTGCGGTTGCTTAGCATGAGGTGCAAAGTGTATACTCAGGTTGGACAGAGTGTTATTGGGATTTTTTAATAATTTATTTTTTTATTTTGTTATCAGAAATTTCTCATTAGCTGCCATGGAGTTTTGATTTGTGCTCGGTCGATAGCAATAGGCTCGTAAAACATATTGGCGAAATGTGGGTGTAACGCCTGACGCTTCGGGGACATACAGGGGTTCTAAAATGGGCACTTTAGCAGATGATAAATATGGCTGCATTAAAATTCGTCCATTTCACAAATGTTAACGCAATTCATATTATGATCTGCTAAAGTGGGCATTTTGTTATGTAATGTAGAAGTCACAAAGATAAACTTTCCTCACTCCGTCAGATACCAACGAACAAACTTAACGGAGGTGAACGGCCCCATCATCGACAGCAGCGTGGCACGTCTGAGGACTATCCATGGCTACCCGAAGCCGCGCAGTCGCTCCGATATCGCCGAGATCCTGTCTGACACCAACGCCAAAGACTTCCGGCTGTTCCAGGACCATCCCGATGACATCATCATGACTATCGCTGCAGGTAATGTTATCCACTACTGGGTGTGAGGCCTATATTTCTCCTGCTATACTTCCTGGGTTTGAGGTTTCATACCTCCCTCAGGAAAGCCAAATAAATATTTGGGAGGGTGCTTTTTAAATAATTCATTAAAATA
The DNA here is from genome assembly GCA_949775195.1 of Diarsia dahlii. Lineage (NCBI taxonomy): Eukaryota > Metazoa > Arthropoda > Insecta > Lepidoptera > Noctuidae > Diarsia > Diarsia dahlii. The sequence continues at coordinate 33,694,769 of OX459189.1, read as the reverse complement.
AGACCTACTTAAATATCTAACGCCCGAATACTCGAACGTCACTCAATTATAAGTAGCCCTCAAAACTCGTGCTATCTCTGTCACTCTGCGTTAAAGTAACAAAGACAGCACGAGATTTAAGTGCAACTTAAAATTGAGTGACGTTCGAGTATTCGGGCGTATATCTATAAAAGCGAAAGGTCACTCACTGATTCATCACGAAATCTCGAAAACCGCTGGACGTACAAAGATGATTTTTGGCAGGGAGGTAGTTTATGGTTAGTAGAAGTCCGCTAAGAACGGATTTTGCGAAAGGGCCGGATTAGGGTGGTCTAAGGGCCCTCGCAAGTTTGTATGAAACTCCTTCATTTTTTGTGCTACAATCTAGATTTTTGGCAAAGACGTAGTTTATAGTCAGTGGGCGTCTGCTATGAATTAATTTTGCGACAGGGCCGGATTAGGGTGGTCTAAGGGCCCTCACAAGTTTGTATGAAAGTCCTTAATTTTTCGTGCTATAATCTTGATTTTTGGCAGAGACGTAGTTTATAGTCAGTAGGCATCCGCTATAAATTAGTTTTGCGACAGGGCCGGATTAGGGAGGTCTAAGGGCTCTCGCCAGTTTGTATGAAAATCTTTAATTTTTTGTGCCACAATATTCATTTTTGGCAGGGACGTAGTTTTAAAGTTAGTAGACGTCTGCTTAGAACCGATTTTGAGACAGGGCCAGATTAGGGAGGTCTAAGGGTTCTCGCCAGTTTGTATGAAAGTCCTTCATTTTTTGAGCTACAAACTTGATTTTTGAGACGGACGTAGTTTATAGTTAGTAGACGTCTGGTAAGAACAGATTTTGTGACAGGGCCGGGTTCTTGCAAGTTCGTAAGAAAATCCTTAATTGTTTGTGCTACAAACTTGATTTTTGGCAGGCACGTAGTTTAAAGTTAGTAGAACTCTGCTAAGTACAGGTTTTGTGGCAGGGCCGGATTAGAGAGGTTTAAGGGCGCTCGCAAGTTTGTTTAAAAGTCCATCATTTTGTGTGCTACTAACTTGAATTTTGGCAGGGACGTAGTAGGTGAGTAGAAGTTTGCTAAGAACCGATTTTGCGACAGGGCCGGACTAGGGAGGTATAAGGGCTCACGCGAGTTTGTATGACAGTCCTTCCTTTTTTGTAGTACAATTTTGGCAGGAAGGTACTTTATAGTTAGTTAACGTTGACTAAGAACAGATTTAGCGAGTTTAGCAACATGGCCAGAATAAGGAGGTCTGAGGGCTTCCACATGTTTTTAAAAATGTAGGTAATGTTTTTTTTTTTTTGTACTAACAACCTGAAATTTAACAAGTCTAGAGTTTAGGAGTAGGAGATCTAAGCTAAAAAATTTCTAAGGAAGACCTGGACTAAGGGCTCCCGTAAGTCCATAATGAAATCCTTGGCTTTTTGTACCTGAAAATTGGCAGAGATAGAATTTAGTTACGACATTTCAGGTAGGAATAGATTTTACGACAGGGCTGGTTTAAGGGAATATAATCGCTTCGATTGGCATTTGGCATTCGATTTGACATAGTACCATCCACAGGCAGTCCAGACAAGAGAGTAAAAATTTCTGCGCGAACGAAGTCGCGGGCAACTGCTAGTATGTATATAAAGCACAATAAAGTCTACTCCACTTTTCCTGTAAACGCAAAGACTAATTCCAATTTTAAATTTCACCAAGATTTCTGCACTCGGTTAGACTGAAAGCCAGCAGGAAACCAACCTCGACATGGTGGGGTAAAGGCTAGTCTGATAATGTTGTAAGAAAATAAATAAGCTGATAAGAAAACCTTGTTTTCAGGAATATTCGACCTGGACAAGCGCTCGTGGAGCATCTACATCAACCAGCCGAAGCTGTCCGAGCCAGTGGCTGTGCTGCCCATCACGTTCTCCTCTCTAGACTATTAGACAACCATGTCTGGCTATTATACTATAATCTAGATACATTTGCGACTTCATAAAGTAGACGAGAGGGATAAATACAAAGAATATTCAAGTGTTCAGACTTCATTTTGTTTGCAGATCCCTTTTTTGTTATTTTTATTGTTATTATTTATGTAGATATATGGTTTATGTACTTATTAGACTATAATTATAGGAACCTAACATAATTTAGCAAATTCACTCATTGCATATTTCAAGCTGTGGCTAATGCAATACTTACTTAGGGTTCTAAAACGCAGTATTCTGTGTATGTACAATTTATATCCACTACTACATTAGGGATATATTTTGAGGTAGACAATATACTTATAAAATTAAGACATTTAGAGTACCTACTGATAGCTGTGATTGTCTTTAGAAGGTACTAGTCAAACGTGGAATTCATTCCTCATTTGCCCCCTCTTCCCATTGAATTAAATAAGAAAAACTATGCCAGAATGTAACTTACCAATCGTAATGTACTTCGAATATTATTACGTACTAGCTGATACCCGCGACTTCGTTCACGTGGAAATTTTGATGTGTGACTGTCTCGTTGATCGAGTGGTCTCAAGTGCAACTACTGAGGATGAGGTCCGAGGTTTGATTGCAAAGTGTTTTCGCAGTAGAGGCCACGGAGCGTGGTTTTCGTGCCAGGTCGATGGCAATATTATATCTATAGACATCAAACGCCCCCTATTACATGGCGCTTGAACATTACTGGCAAAATGTGGGTTTACGATTAGGTACACCACTGCCTAACTCTTTCGGGATCTTCTGTTGGCACTGGATGGGAAAACTCTTCGGAAAGTGGAATTTTCGCATCTACATCTAATTCTAGGCGACTCTCTCCTGTTTAAAGCAGCTTATTTGCAAAGACATCTGTTCCATGGCCAATCGCAGTTTTTTGGTGATGTTGCAAGTTGGGGTAAGATTCGACGGCAATTTGTAAACGGAAAGTGCAATCTGGCCATTGTTAGGCAAAGTTGCGGCAATGCCCAAGGCAGCCACAGCCGATAAGACGGCACGGTTGGCGCAGTGCCTCGGCGTTTGACTGTGGCGCTGCATGTCCTGTATTCGATTTCCACACTGAACAAATATATTTACGTCGCGGGTCTTATCAAATTTTAATTAGGTTTTTATTTTAAAGTTTTTACAGCTGTTTTTCTTACTGTGTACCTGTCAATTTATATTTGTTGACTATTCACGACAAATATTAACACCGCAATTCTGAAAATGGTGTCAAATGAACAATGCCATCTGTCGAAGACGAAGTTAAACTGTCAAAATTTAATGCATGGGAAGCAAACACACACTATAGGGTTTAGGCTATGTAGTTTCCTGCATGAATGGTGCGCGGAGGCACTACACTGGGGGATAACTCCGCTGCCGCCGTATATTGCCGCATGGCGGACAGACCCCACTGGTGTGATTTCATGGCCACATGGAGAGAGCGACTGTCGCAACCCCGTGCAGGGCACAGTGGTGGTAAGTCTCCTCTTTGAGGAGTGGCTTGAGAGGCGACACGGCGCCCTCACCTTTCGTCTGGCGCAGGTCCTCACCGGACACGGTTGTTTCGGGATTCGGGAGGCACCTGCACCGAATCAGGCGGAAGGAAACGCCCAAATGCTACTACTGCAAGGATCAGCCGGAGAAGACGGTGGAGCACACCGTGGAGGTCTGCCTTGCTTGGGCGGAGCCCCACTTGGGTTGAGCCCCGCCGTGTTCTCTTAGCGACGATCGGCGGCGGCGACCTCTCGCGTCCGGCCCTGGTTCAAGCGTTGTGCGGGGCGAGGGGGGATGGGACGCCGTCACCTCCTTCGGCGAAGCAGTGATGCTAGCGAAGGAGGTGGCGTGGTGAGAGAGAGAACCTCTCGTCCCTGCCGCAATAGGAGACGCTCTGGGCGCCGGGGGTCACGTGATGGCTTCCGGCCACCGTAGGTGCGGGCCTGTGGACGGTAAGTAGTGGGCTAGCTCGCCGTCCGCCCGTCGTAAAGCCCGGTTTACACTTTGTTAAGTTAACACTGCAGGTGATTAGTGCAGGTGTTTAGTAATCAGGGTGTGAACGGAAGCGTGAAGTGATTAGTGTTAAGTGTTAAGTGCGATTAGTGCTTATTGATTAGTGCGAGTGAATAGAATCAAGGTCTATTTTTGCTGTTAAGTGACCTCCCCCCGTGTACTGTTCCACTCCCCTCTCTCGCAGTTCGCCTGTACTAATCAGTGTGTAAACACGCGTGTGTTAAGTGCGCAGTGTCAAGTTCAAAGCGAAGAAGAACTTATCGCGTAAAGTTAACGCTTAACACTTATCACTTCACACTTCGCAAAGTGTAAACCGGCCTTAAGACGACGACAGGCCGTGTCGACGGCGCGTTCGGTTCCACGCGCGCCTCAAAGAGATGTCAGCAATATGGTTGAGGCCCGCAAGGGCCGCCGCTTGTCGGGGCTACGGGTTGTTCGAAAGAAATATCGCGGCCACAGCACAAAAGGCAAAAAAGGAACATGGGTGGTTTTTAGTCAGTAGAAGTCTAACATTCCCTACCGCTCTGCCCAGAGCGGGAGGAGTCAAATGATGATTTCCCACCCTCCAAAAAAAAACCCTATGTAGATTTTCAAAGCAGCGTCATTTAAACTAATCAAGGGATTCGTTATCGTAACTGTTTGAAAAATACGATTTAAAAGTTATCTTGTGAACACACTTATTAATTAGTACCGTTTTGATGCAATAGATGTCGTTGCATGTATGTTTCTAAATGATGATAAGTTTTCTTAAATACCTTAAATTCGTATATCTTTTGATAGAGAGCACCAATTCCAATGAAACAAAAACTAAAACCCTAATCTTATTAGTTTTAAAATGTACACGTGATAATACTATAATAAACTATACACCTAAGACACACAGACACAACAAAAGAAAACATTATTTTTTCTAAATAATTATGTTCAAAAAACAGAAACTCTACGTCTACAGATTTATAATATTGTATTTACAATTAAAATTAGATTAGATAAATTTACTCTGAATTGATTTGAAAATCATATAGCATCGAAATGAAAACAAATACTTGGAACTTACAAAAAGTGAAAACCGATTGGGGATCGAACTCGCGAACACGTTTCAACATTTTTGGAAATCTTATAAAAAATCACAAAAAGTGAATACTGACTGTGATTTGAACTTGCGTACCTTTGTTTACAGGTAAGTCTCTGTACCGTTAGGCTACGTACACCAGTGACAAACAGTTTGAAATAGACCTTCTGTTTTAATATAGTATGACCGTTGACAGTTCGATTGTGTACGATACCGGAAATTTGAAATGACGTAAGGGACTTCAGCTTTCTCTTGGATTTGCAACGCTCGCACCAGGTGCTTAAAGTGAAAAATTGCACAGCACGCTCGATGTCCCTTGCGTTATTTCGTATTTCCAGTATCAAGCTGTAAAACAGTTGAGGATTATGGATAATGCAATACTGCTCACCCCCTTAAGTTATTATGGGGATAATTTATAGCCCATGTGTTATTCCAGACTATAATCTACCTCTGTGCCAAATTTCATCCAGATCCGATCAGCCGTTCTCGCGTGAAAGAGCAACAAACATCCATACATCCATCCATCCATCCATCCATCCATCCATCCATCCATCCTCACAAACTTTCGCATTTATAATATTAGTAGGATCGTATTGAAATAATTATTATCATAGTTAGGTTATTGGTGTGGTGTGTGTGTGTAGGTACTTATATAGAATCACTATAAGATATGCACATTTACCATACTTTACCACAGTTATTAGTAAAAAAACGAATTTACGTAAGCTGTATTAGCTGAACGATACGTTCTTAGAAATGAAGTTTTGACGGAATACACGCTATTAGAATATATAAAAAGGGATATAGTTCATTACATGTCACTATAAAGACAGGTAAGCGAAGGTATGTAAGTTACCACTGCATTTTTTTTGCATTTTAAACAGGGATAAATATTTATTTGTCTATTATAGTTGTATAGCAACTCTAACCAGGGTCGGTCCGAGGATGGGTGACCGACGACCGTTGACTACTTATAATTACCACCCACCTAAATGTGACGCATTTCTCTCAACTATTTGCTCTTCTTTATGCCTACTTTTCGATATCAACGTGAATTAATGTTTTAACTTGATGGTAATGGCAGTAACAGCATAAACTTAGTTATGTATATATTTAATCGGTAAACTATTTTGTTTTTTTCTCGTGAACTGTAAAACAGAGACATGTGAGGTAATGAGGTTTATTGTCCCTACATAATTTCAATTGCCATGCACATAGGGTTTAATAAAGAAATAAAATACGTATGTAAAATTAGTTATTATTATTTATTTAGCGAAACATTTTCATGTTATTAAATATAGATTTATCTGATAATAAACTTATTAATAATTGGAACTGTATTTTAATTTGCAATACAACTTGCTATTTAAAAATAAAATAAAATATGAAAGGAATTGCAGAGATAAGTAAAGAAATTGTGTTTAAAAGTCCAAAAGCAAATCTTGATAAAATAGATGAACGGGCAGTAACAAATTGGTACTAAAGTGTGTAAATTCTACAGAAATATTATACATTGTTTCATTTTACATTGCAAAAATATACAGCAATGGCTGTCTTTACTATTGGAATCATTTCGTATCTTGATTGTCGATAAAGCTAATCAATGTGATAAGTATAAGGAAGAAACAAAATTGGAATAATGCGTGGTGCAGTGAGTGGGCGGAACGCTAAACGCCGCGGTAGAACTGCTAAAAGACGCGGTCGCCACGATTGCGAACGAACATCAAAGTATAGTGAAGGAAATATTATAAAAAACGGCTACAGATACGCTGCCGTCCTCTAACTAGAAAGCCGTTAAACCTTCTTATGATATTTTTTTAAATTTTCGATGCAGATTGATATAGTTCAAAATTCTCTATCTTTTTGTCTAAGAAACATTTTTACAATATGAGTAGTTACAGATAATATAAGTATTAGAATTTATGATGAGTGAAGACTAACCCCCAGTTCTTCGCTAAATCGATCGACTATAAATAAATTATTTAGTTTTTTAGAAATAATTTTTGGCATTTTCTCAAAACATATTTTTTGGACTTATGCTTGCTGGCTTTTTAGTAAAAGGACGGCAGTACGGCTTATTTGACATAGTCTGTTTCATTTTGTATCTCTCTCTCACTTTTATAATAATCAGATCTATACATGCTTAGACCTAGAAATCTTGATTTGGCGTCCCGCTCGCTCACTACACTATTTATTCGAGAAGAATGAGTCCCGGGACATAAGGATAGAGGGCGTTTCAGAAATGCGTACACGAACGGACGTACACGCAACAGAGCCGTTATGGCGGCGCTGTTGGAAAAGGGAGCATGCCAATGACACTGTTTCACTAGCGGCTCAATACCACAAGAGTACAGTTTTTTTAGTTTGAGTGGTTATTATTCCAAATTCAATTAAAATATACAACACTCAAGTACCCTGACTTTTACCACTACCACCTAATCTATCACCACAATTTGCCCTCGAAACTGAGAAGTCAGTAATTTCAATCAACAACTGAAGTTACGACGTTATCGTGTATCTGCCCGTCTCGTGGTAAAGGTCCCAAGACTCATTCTTCATGAACTATGTTAAAGTAACCCTAGGAGCCATATTTAGTACAGTTAAGTTTACTTGGTGACATAAGACGAGCGCTTCTTTACCCGCAGCCGCAGCCTCCCATCGGCGGGGGGGAGGGGCCGGAGCCCGAGGGACCGAAGCCGCCGAACTTCCTCGATGGCGGCTTTGGTGGGCTGGAAATATAAAAATAATAATTAGAGTACGTCACGGACTGAATACCATAGGATAGGCATTTTCTACGAGTCACGAAATAAACTCATTCATGATTCTTGCTCGAGACTGGCTCTTTGGTCGCAAGCGCTACTGCTGACCATGACGTCCTGGGATCGATTCCCGGGTCGAGCGAAGTGTTATTGAATTTTTCCATCAAGAATTTTTCAGCAGCAGCCACGGAATCTTGCTTTGTGCTTGCCGTGCTCGGTTGATGGCAATAGGCTCGCCCAATAAGTACAGCCATGAGATAGGCACATGGGTGTACTTCAGGTACACCTTTACCTAACCCTTCGGGCATTACAGGCGTGATGTAATGATATTTATCATCCATCATCCCATGCAAGTTTGCTATCATTAAGAGAACGGATTCTAGGGATTCTGAGAGGCCTGTGTAGAAACGTGCAACGGTTATAATATATCGTGTATGATCCAGGCAAACGCGAGTGTTACCAATGCTCACACCAACTAAGGACGGACTTAGACAACAGTAGTGACACTTCCTTTCTGGTAACTACACACTGCTTGGGTCAATGCTGGTCCTGCTCCACAACCATAGGTGTATTTATTTATTTGGATTACCAACAAGTTACATTACAGTTTCATTCAAAATTCATACCATTACATATTACATGGTTCTGTAACGTACGCTCAATTACAGGTGTAATTAATAGCATGTGAAATTATTGTGATGGAAGTTGCAAACGATTGTAAGACTATAATATCTTTGCTTTGTATTGACTCAATTTCTTAGTTTTGTATAATTTGTATTCGCCGCGCGCCGGGCGGCCAGCGTTACTCTTTTCATTCCTATGACGGCAGTCTAGTCACAGGTTTACTCCACCTGTCATCACCGCGCCTTGCTAGGTGTTCGAACCAACTCCATTTGAGTTAACATACATAACGTGATCTCCAATATCGATGTCCTTTGTACGTCTCCAGATTTCGACGTTTGGAACTCGGTCTATTAGTGTTATGCCGAACATTGGAACACTCCAAAACGCTCTGTGTTACTCTGACTCTTCACCCTGTACAAAGTTTGTTTAGCAAGAATACAATCGACAGATTGTCGAATCTGTGGTGCCCGTTTTTTGAGGATGGGAAATCATCAAAAGTGGGAGGGGTCCCCCACTCTGAGCGGAGCTGAAGGATGTGTCAGACTTCCACTGATTAAAACCCACTATCCCACGAGATATCTCTTTCGAACAATCCGACAACCCGGCAGGCGTCAGCCCTTGCATGGTGCTGACATCTCTTTGAGGTGCGCGTGGAACCCAAACACGTCGTCGACACAGCCTGTCGTCATAAAACGGACGGACGGTAAGCACAGAACCACGCCTACGGTGGCCGGAAGCCCGCGTAGCTGTCTTCCGCGGCAGCTGCGACTAGAGGTTCTCTACCTCTCACGTTCCGCCACCGCATTCACCACGGCGCGATCTCGAGGTCCCATTCCCTCTCGCTCCAGACGATGGATTGAATCAGGGCTAGACGCGAGAGGTCGCCGCCGCCAATCGCCGCTATGAGAACACGGGGCTCCGGCCAAGCTGAGCAGAGCTCCACAGTGTGCTTTGCGTGTCCTCCGTCCGATCCTCACAATGGAAACACCCGGGCGTTTCCTCACGCCCGATTCGGAGCAGGTACCTTTGCGAGAGGTCGCCTCCGCGTTTGGCGAAAGTTAACGGTGCCGTGGCGCCTCGCCAGCCACTCCATAAAGACCGGACTTATTGCCACAATTGTGGCGATAAGTGCGGTCGCGAAATCGCTCTCGCCATGTCGCCATGAAATCCTACCGGCGGAGGTCTGTCCAGCGGTTTGGCGCGTCAGCAGAGTTTTGCAACGGTGTAGTACCTCCACGCGCCTTTTATGCAGTGTCTAGTGCCCTAGTGTTAGCTCTGATGATGTAAGGCTACGTACCCACTGCCCGGCGGTCTGAAGTCCCGCGAGTACTTGTCTCCGTGCTTGCTGAAGTTAGGGTTAATCAGCGTCTGGCCCCTGAAACGGATTTCAATAATATTTTAGTATTTTTCAAAGATTTTATAGAAATTGTACTTTAATCAAGGACTGAGCTGATTGCCGTGAGAGAGATTTGTCATGCTGATTCCTTTACAAGTGATGTGGAAGTAAAAGATGTACTAATAAAGAACGAGCGGTTTTGAGGACTCTCCAACTGTCGTAGGTTTAATTGTCACATTAAATATATATATATATATATATTACTAAGCTCGTGGCTTAATAATAACTGCCACTCGAGTCGATCTTTACGTTCTATCCGCGCTTGCCAAAGTTGGGCTGTGAATGGGTGACCGCCCACTACATACCGAGTTTCCTCCGTGCCTCAGACAGCACGTTAAGTCCCGGCTGCCACCTTTGGCACTCGTTACAGGTATTGTGCCAATGTCCCCAAAGCTGTTTTCAGCAGTTTTGGAAAATGTCTTTCACAAACTCGACTGGGAACATCTAGGCCTCAACATAGACGGAAGAAAACTAAACCACTTAAGATTTGCGGATGATCTGCTACTACTAGAAGAAAGTCCAATGGCACTCGAAAAGATGATACAAACTCTGGATACTGAAAGCTCTAAAGTGGGTTTAAAAATGAACTTGGCAAAAACGAAATTGATGACCAACTCCAAAATAATAATAATATAATAATATTACACAACTATCACACAACGCCATCTAGTCCCAAGCTAAGCAGAGCTTGTGTTATGGGTACTAGACAACTGATAAACATACTTATATATTTCTAAATACATACATATTATAGATAAATTACACCCAGACACAGAACAAATGATCGTGCTCATCACACAAACATTTGTCCTGGGTGGGAATCGAACCCACGACCTCCGGCATAGCAGTTAGGGTCACTAACCACTAGACCAACAGGCCAGTCCAAATGGAACCTATTAAAATCCAAGGACAACAAATAGAATATTTCGACGAGTATTGCTACTTGGGCCAGATCATCTCCCCCAAAGACCAAACAACCAAGGAAATAAACAAGAGGATTGCTAATGGGTGGAAAAGATACTGGTCTCTCAAGGAAATTGTAAAATCTAAACAACACAATATGGCAACGAAAAGAAAGGTAATCAATGATTGCAGTTGAAGGTGAATTGATTTTATATCCTTTTATTAATTATACCTTTTTATTTTTATTTTTTACACTTTGACATATTAATTACTATAGCGTGGGGTAGGCTATTGGGGTGGTCTGAAACACTGCATTATAGTTTTAAAACAGTTTATTGACTAAGTATGTAGTCACACAAGTCGAACAAGACAATCACACAGAATTACATCAGGCGCAAGCGCGGGGAAATCGTGACACCACACGGCGCCGTCTCGTAGAGCACTGGTTCGAAGCGCGCGCATTGGCGCGTACTACTCTCGCGCGCCCTCTATCGTGGCGGCAAGAAACAACTGCCGGGGCTGCCAACTACACGATACTACCTACGATGTATCTATGGTCTCACGCTATATTACATATTTATACATTATTTACAATCCTTTTACAATTTGACATTTTATGATTTTTATTTATACACAATGACATTATTTACTTTTTTAAGTATGATATTATTTTTTGCTATTTTGATCAATATTTACTTGTTAAATATTTTATTTTTCATTTAGTTTTGTGTATAAATAATAATAATAATAATAAGCCATTTATTCAGCAGTACAATTTCTTAATCTAATCTAAGTTATAAAAAATCCAGGTTATCCTCCGCTGATTGCCAATCGGCAAAGGCCTCCTCCAACCTTTTCCACTCATTCCTGTCCTTGGTAACCCGGCTCCAGGTCCCACCTGCGAATTTGGCCAGGTCGTCCTCCCATCTTTGGCGGGGTCTTCCCCTCTTTCTGTTGCCATTCCTGGGGACCCACTCTGTGACCTTCTTGCTCCACTTCTCCTTCCCTCTACTCATATGCCCAGCCCATTTCCATTTTAGTTTCCCGACATTTGTTGCTATGTCCTGAACCTTTGTGCTTTTCCTGATGTCTTCTAACCTGACTCGATCTTTTTTTTTTATTCCCATCATGCTTCGCTCCATCGAGTGCTGGCATATGCTTAATTTCTTACTGTTCAATTTAGTGGGGGCCCATGTTTGACTTCCGTATATCAAAACAGGGAGAATGCATGTGTTGAATACTTTAGATTTAATCGATATGTGCAGTTCTTTATCTTTCATTATTTCTTTCATGCTCCAATATCTTTTCCATCCGTTTGCTATTCTCCTGTTGATTTCTTTTTCAATGTTGTCTGTGGGTGAGATAATTTGGCCTAGATAGATGTATTCGTCCACGTATTCTATCTCACTTTGGCCAACCCTGATGGTTTCATTTGTAGGTCTGTTGGTCATTACTTTTGTTTTCTCCATGTTCATTTTCAATCCCACCGTGTGACTTTCTAAGGCATTAGAAAGTTTTGTGTATATTGACATTAATTAACTTGACATGATTATTTAATATGACAAATATTTTATTATTTCTATATTGTGAATGTGAGGACCATGTGGGTCTTTCTCTAATTTTAACTATTGTCTGGCAGTTTGAGTACTATAAGCGACCCACCCAAATGTCCTTTCTTTGGTATTGTTCGTCGTGACGTTGAGCTCCTAGTCGAGCTCCACGTTAACTGACAAATGCTTGCACTGACTGGACGGGTCCACTCAAATCTGTGTGGTGTTTTATTCAAAAGACCATCTCAGACACTAATCTGCATGATCTTCATGTATTTTATTATTTTCATATTGTGAATGTGAGGACCGTGTGGGTTTTTATTTAATTTTAACGATTGTTTGGCAGTTTGTGTACTTGAAGCGACCCACCCAAATGTCCTTTCTTTGGTATTGATCGTCGTGACGTTGAGCTCCTTGAGTTATAAGTCGAGCTCCACGATAACTGACAAATGCTTGCACTGACTGGACGGGTCCACTCAAATCTGTGTGGTGCTTTCTTCAAAAGACCATCTCAAACACTAATCTGCATAGTCTTCATGTGTGTATTATACCAAGATTATGTTTGTACCTTGAACATATTGTAAACCCAAACGATTTTAAAAGAGTGTCCATGAAGTTTCTTGCCATTCTTCTCATGAGACCAACGCTTTGGAATTGGCAACTACAGTACACTCACGAGTTATTATGCCTTGTGACTGGGACTGTAGCTTAGTTTATTTAGCTTCAGTAGTTCAGTAGTTTACTGCCGCACTCGGAGAGCTTCAGTGGTTGCTTGGGCCGTCGCTTGGTAAGAGCTTTTGGCGGTTTTGTCATACAAAACTATGTCAGGCCTTTGCTGGGTGGCGGCTTGGGTAATCGTTGGATATCTCTGAGTGCTGCAGTTAGTTTAATTCGACTATTCAAAAGTGCCTGTTACTGGCCTTCTTGAAATAAATATTTTTGACTTTGACTTTTGACTTTTGAGTCTTCCATGCATCACCTACGGCTGTGAAACATGGTCCCTCAAAAAACATCATAGAGACAAGCTAGCAAAGTACCAGAGAGGTATGGAACGAAGCATGACAGGAACAAGAAGGCAAGATGGAGTTATAATAATAATAAGCCTTTTATTTCTTATCTCACAATATTTAAATTTTAAATGCAATAATTGTTAGTTGTGTTAGTGTTTGTATTATTCTAGTTAGTAGTGTTATTTGTTTGAGTATCTTTTGGAGATGTAGTCCCATATCGGGTAAAGGCCTCCTCCATCCGCTTCCAATTCTCCCGATCTTTGGCAATAGTACCTACAGGATGTATAATTAGCGCAATGTAAGCTGAAGATATCCTTCAGTTGTAGACAGGGATCTCACATTATATGTGCATATTTGTAGAAGTTCGCTTTTTGTCTTCCTTGTAATAGATGGAGGGTGGTGGTCGTTATTCCCCACGGGGACCAGCCGGCTTGGGGAATGTGATTTGTTGTTGTTGTTTGTTTTTGTGTTTTTTCCTTTCTTCGGCTGTTGTTGGTAGTTTTTATTGATTGCTATTGCTTGTTGTTTCCGGTTTGTGAGTTGTGTCTGGAGCGGTTCATATATCCTAAAGCATTTGTTTTATTTATTTTACTTGGAGCCTTTGGTTGTGGGCTATCATCGCCGTTAGACTGAGGTGGTGAGTCTGACGGGGCCCGTTTCCTCTTATCATTCCCTTTGTCTTGGTTTATTGTCCCTTTAATTATTAATTTATCATAACGGATGATTGCTAAGTTTCCATTTTTCTTTTCTTGTTGCTGTTGCTGTTTTAGCTCTTTCCTTATTTCCAAGACCTCTTTGGGAAAATCTTCAGTGGCATATGTAGATGCTGGGAAATATTTGTTATTTCTTAATATCTCGAGTTTCCTCCAAGCCAAAGTAAGTTTTACTAATATCGGTCTCCTTTTTTTGTCTTCTTTTTTCCCCAACCTTTGGACCTCACTGATTTCCCACATATCAAATTCTCGTATTCCTCTCTCAGTTACTATCTTGTTTATGAAATCCACGACCAAGCTCATAAGTTCCTTGTTATTTTCCTCGGTTTCTTCTACGCCATGCAGTAGTATATTATTTCTCTTAACTTCCCTTTCTGACTTACTGACTTTCATTTTCAGTGTCGACACCTCACTGTTAAGTTTAAGGTTCTCTTTAACCAGTGGATTCAGCTTTTCTTCTATTGTTGCTGTAATACTTGCGGTTATTCCTCTTCCCCCTCGGATACTAAGCAGTGTAGACGTGTTATTAGCGCAAAAGAAATCATTTAAAAAACATATTAAAAACCAAAAATTAAATCAAATCAAATCAGTGGAAGTACTAGGCGCGCAGAAGCAAGCGGCGGTGAACGTGCGGCGCGGTGAGCGTTTAACTACTCACACATACACAGACGTTACACACTACGTCAACGTGCCTCGGCGACAGCAGTGTGAGTGTTCTCTATACTTGTCACCTGTCAACGCCATTCACAGTGTCATCTGTCAGTGTCATTGTCAATCATCGTTTGTCATCTGTTGATAACGTTCCAGCTCCGTTCCGTTACTATATCAGGAACTAGAACATCAACCCCTTCCGTTTCACGCAGGTGATTTAACATTCCAAAGTTGATAACTCCCTAGTACGAGAGACGGAATTGAGCCAGCCATGTCTGTTCAAAGTGGTTCACCACTACAAGACAAAGAACTTTTAAAGGAGCGAGTTTGTGTGGTGCAGTCTGAGCCTGAACAGGACCTGGGAGAAAATTCAAATGAGTATGAAAATGTGTCCCGTAGGACCAATAAAAGACGAGCTTTGAAAACGCCCCCTCAATTTAAAACTGCAAACCCCACGATCATGGGTGACGTTATGCAAGAAATGCGCACACTTTTCAGCTCTCTGGCAGCTGAACAAGTTGAACGCTTCCGGGAGTTGCAGGCGACCCTGCAGAAACAGAGCGAAGAGATTAAAGAAAGTATCAGCTTCTTATCAGAGAAGTATGACGTGGCTCTGAACCAGATTGAATTGCTACAAAATGAGAAGAAAGAGGACAGGAGGCGAATAATTACACTGGAGGAAAGAGTTGATTACTTGGAAAAGAAAACCTGCTCAGCAACAATTGAAATAAGAAATGTACCAAAATTAATCTCCGACCAGAACAAGTTTGAAGGGAAAGAGGATCTAAGCAATTTCGTGTCGGAACTGGGCAGGGTAGTTCATGTTGAGATCAAGGATACAGACATCAAAGACATCTACAGAATAAAGCCACATGAAAAATCGAATGGCACTGGTACTATTATTGCTGAGTTTTGTACAATACTAGGGAAAGAAAAGGTTTTAACAGCTACAAAACAATTCAACAAAGACAAACAATTAAATGATAAGCTTCATACTGGACATTTTAGCTTGAAAGGAGAAAGAAAGCCTATCTATGTGTCTGAGAGCGTCACGAAAAAGACTGCCAAATTATTTTCTCAAGTCCGGGACTTTGCCAAAATAAATGGCTACACGTGCTGGATTTTTCGTGGAGCGGTTTTTATACGTCTTGATGATAACGTACGAGTGCTAATCAAGTCAGAGAAAGATCTCGCCAGCATTAAAAATAAAGCATGACTTACAGCATTTTACCTTTTTATAATTTTGGTTTGTATAATTTTAATTTATTTATTAGCTTTAAACAAAAATTGTATTTCTAATTTTGAACCTACACTCATCTACAAAAAAACTATACGTTATACTATCAATCACTCTAAGCTACACTACTACAATAAACACACTTCTACAATATATGTCCAAACAAACATAAACACACTACAGATAAACACTAACGTTACACTGACATACTATACACATTTGAAGCAATGTACAGCAAGGACAAGTATCAATTATTATTTAAAAAATGGCTGCCGCGTGTGAATCATTAAAAACACTACAAGAAATAGACAACATACAGCTTGCTAAATCGATCACATGCGACAGTACAGATCTTGAGATGTTTCACAAAAATGATTTTACTATAATTTCCCAAAACATTAGAGGTATTTACTGCAATTTCGACGACTTTTTACTTACATTATCTAGTCTTAAATTTGAACCAGACATCATTATATTAACAGAATGCCAACTGAATTTAAAAAAACCTCTACCACAACTTGATGGTTACAATTGGTATTATACTACAAATTTATTAAATAAACATGACGGGGTCGTCGCGTATGTGAAAGAATCTTTAAAACATAAAGTAACAGAAGTTAAGCTCTCACACGCATCTTGTCTTCAAATTGAGGTACTTAATAACATTGTCCTTGGTATATATAGATCCCCATCAAATTTGAGCGCAGAAAATTTTAATGACACTTTAAGTTTACATTTGGAATCACTTAACGTACAAAAAAGAAACATTGTGATAACAGGAGATATAAATATTAACTTAAGACCCAGGGAAACTGAACAATATTACGAACACAAAAATAGAGTAAATTACCTTACTATGTTATCGTCATACGGAATTTTGCCCGGGCACACACTGCCCACGAGAGAAATGAATTGTCTTGATCATTTTATGCTTAAAATTAATCCGAAAAAAATATCTGCATTCATAGCTATCTTACAAACTACCACTACAGACCATTATACCACCTTTCTTTCTTTGGCAAAAACAAAAGACAAAATAACTCCAAATAAAATTAAAACATCTATAGACTTTAACAGTGCTTTACTATATTTACAGAACAAAAACTTAGCTGAACTTTTATTTGTTGATGACCCAAGTATAGTTACCATCTCCTTAATAGAAAAAATAATTGAATCGTTGACGGTTAATACACGCACTATTACCATACCAAGCAGTAAACGCTTAATAAAACCCTGGATTACTCAGGGTATTCTGAGATGTATTCGGAATCGTAATGCGTTACAGGAAAAGGCACGAAATGATCCCCATAATGAAGTTGCTAAAATTATTTATACGCGATATAGAAATAATTGTAATAATCTAATAAAAAAGGTAAAAAGAAAATATAATAGGGAACAAATTAGTAACACCATCAAAAACAATAGGCTTCTTTGGAAAAATATAAAAAACATAACATATACTAATAAATCACGAACAGGGAACTTAGAATTGCTGCAGGTTAAATCATCTCCCATAGAATCCGTTAACTTTGTAAATAAATATTTTGCGAGTATAGGCAGAGATCTGGCCCAAAACATAGCACCTGGTACTAACTTACATAGCAAACTCCTAACTAAGACGCCTTCATACATTAGCTCAATGGTACTTCTGGACACTGACCAGGTCGAAGTTTGTACTACGCTTATGAATCTAAGATCTGACAGTGCCCCCGGATGGGACAATATTCCTACGTGCTTTTTGAAACTGGCTAAAGACGAAGTTGTACCAGTTATCACGCACCTTGCCAATCTATGTTTTCAAAAAGGTGCCTTTCCAGCTCCTTTAAAAAAGTCTATTATTACACCTGTGTATAAGGGTGGTAGTAGAGACGATGTCAACAATTACCGACCTATTTCCGTTTTAACTGCAATTTCAAAAATAATTGAAAAACTGATAAATACTCGCCTCTTGCAGTATTTAAATAGATTTGATATTCTGTCATCTTCTCAATTTGGATTTAGGCAAAAAAAGTCAACTGAAGATGCTGTTTTAGCACTTAGTTCTTTAGTAACCGAACAGCTCGACAAAGGAAACAAATGTATGGCAGCTTTTCTGGATCTAAGAAAAGCATTTGACACCGTCTCTGCTCCCATTCTTTTACACAAGCTTGAAGCAATTGGAGTTCGTGGAACGCCACTGGAACTTTTTAAGGATTATCTTTCTGGTAGAACGCAAAAAGTGAAACTTGGACAAATTGTTGGTGAGGACGCAGATGTATCATACGGCGTACCACAAGGAAGTGTACTAGGACCTACGCTATTTTTAGTTTATATAAATGACCTCTGCAACATGAGGATTAATAATGCGAAAGTATTCTCGTACGCCGATGATACAGCTGTCGTCTTCTCGGGAAAATCATGGGATGAAGTTAAGAATAGTGCTGAAGAAGGGCTTGCTCTTGTGGCAACTTGGCTAAAAAATAATCTGCTCACCCTGAACACCAGTAAAACCAACTACATTTGTTTTAATATTTATAATCAGGTTCAACTAGATAAGGAATTTAATTTGAAAATTCACTCGTGCGACATCACTACAGATGAAACTCACTGCAATTGTCCTATTATCCAACAAGTTACACAAACTAAGTATCTGGGAGTGATAATTGACCAGCGTCTTTCTTGGTATCCTCAACTAGAACTAGTCATGGGTAGAGTACGAAAGCTTATTTGGATTTTTAAAGAGCTGAGATATGTTGTACCAAGGAGTATAAACTTAAATAAAAATAAGGATAAGCAAAGAAATCTTTTGAATGAAATTTATGTGTCGTTGGTCCAGTCAGTTTTGATTTATTGCATAATTGCGTGGGGTGGAGCAACGAAATCTAGTTTTCTGGAGTTAGAGCGCGCTCAAAGAGCGATACTTAAGGTGATGTACTTTAAAAAAAGAATATTCTCCACTGAAAAGCTTTACAAATTATGTAATTTGTTGTCAGTGAGAAAATTGTACATCCTTCTTATCATCATCAAAACGCACAAAGAGTTAGTCTATGATCCTAAAATACTAAATAAGCGAAAGAAATACTGTATTGTCAACGTTCCCGCAACTAAAACTGAATTTGCCAGCAGACAATATAAAAAACGCTCAGCCTATTTATATAATAAAATTAATAAACTAATATATATTTATGACAAAACAAAATTTGAATGTAAAAAGAAGTTAATAATATGGCTACAGAATTTAAATTATGACGACACAGAGTTACTTCTGAAACGTGTGACCTAATAATAAATTAATTTAGAGTTATGTTTATTAACCACCCATGTATTCGAACACTCAAAATCTGCCTTTGTCACACATACACACACACATGCACATACCCACTCACATGCGTACACACCCACTCACATGTACACACACCCACTCACATGCACACACACCCACTCACATGCACACACATCACTCACATACATACACACACACACAAAATTGTATTTTAGTAGATTAGTTTATTTTATTTTTTTTTCTCTCTTTCTGTTATTTGCTTATTTGTATCAACATTTTGTAAGGGAAGAGCGGAGCCTTCAACTACAGGCATTTTTTATGCCTAAATGAAGACTCCTCGATAAGCAATTTGAGCTAAAATGATACGTAATAAACATATTTTATTTTTATTTTTTTATTTTTTTTTTTATTGAACTGGTGTGTTTCATGAAATCTTCTTTTAATTCATGCATTTTCGTGCCAATCTTCTCATCTATTTTCATTAGAAATAATTCCATCTGTTTGTCCATTTTCTACTATTTGGTAGAAACTTTTATTATTGTGTCAACTTTTCCGACCTCTGGCAACACTATATTGACGTGACACTGACAGCAACTGTCACTGTATAATAACAATTATTTGTCATGTGATTAGTCAATTTTGTGGGGGTAGAATTGTTTTCACTGAGCGATTTCAAGTTTTTGATCACTTATTTTAGACTTAATAACTAATTTCAGAGCTGGATAACACTATCACCACGAGATGGACACTTTAGCTGCACCTTGGTAGTATTGTTAGTACTTAAATCACAGTTTTTCTTAGCTAATCGCGAAATTATTGGAGAGCACTAGTGCTTCTGACAACAGTTGACAGCCAATGGAGTGGAGCAAGATGGAGTTAGCAACATGCAATCACGAGGAAAAACTAAATTAACCGATATCATGGAAAAAATAGACCTCCAAAAATGGAGATGGACCGGCCACATGTTGAGATCTAGACAGGTAAAATGGAGCCAAATCATAACAAATTGGTATCCAAGAGATGGCAAGAGACGTCGAGGACAACAACTAATGCGTTGGGAGGATGAGCTGAAGCTTACTGCGGGACCCAAATAGAGGAGAGTTGCTCAAGACTGGAAACAATGGAAGCTACTGGAGGAGGCCTTTGCCAAGAGGCACACTCAGTTGAGAGACATCTTGTAACCAAACGCACCAAACAACTTAGTTACAAAGATTGAATCTCTCACCCAGTTCAACGGGCTAAATAAATAAATAATAAACAGGTATTCAGTGACTTGAAAGTCTGACAACCAGTCTTGCCAAAGGGTATTACCCAGTATTAACTGGGATGTGGAGGCAGACCTGCACAGCCCAGTCCCAGTGATAGGCAGTCGCTCCATGTAAAATACTGGTATCCAGCTGTATTCAGTTAGACTGGAAGCTGACCCCGACATAGCTGAGAAAAGGCTAGGCAGATGATGACTAATCGAGTATGTTTATTTTATAAATGACTATGTCTGCTTTATTGCAATATTTTCTAATTATTATCCTGTTGTCAATTAACTGTGGATATAGCAGGATGGCAAGTTGTTTCCTATTGAGTGGAGACAGCATAGTGTAACACCTCCCAAAAAGGTGGTTAGCCTGAAGGGCTCTTGTCTGAAAGTTTTTAAAGTATAGTTTTAGCATTCCCTTGTCACACTCTATCTACTAAGTTATCAAGTTTCATGCTGAACTATGAACTAACTAACTAGCTAGAATTCCTGTATGCAATCAGATTATAGGCGAAATGTGGGTGTACTATTAGCTACAACTCTGCTTAACTCTACGGGGATTTCAGGTGTAGTGTTATGTTATTGTTTTGTTGTACTCATTGTATTTCTCTACTATTTGTTTTACGACATGCATATGATCCACTGTAGAGAAGAGAAATTGGCTCGGAAGCCTGCCTGTTCCCTAGGCTGTTCTTCGTCTAGTCTTTGAGTGAGTCTGGTTAGTAAATTACATTTGTTTTGTAGACTACAACAAGGCATTTGATTCCTTATCACATAACTATATATACAAAGCCTTGGAGAATCAAGGCATCGAAAATAAATATATAAGAATTATAAAGGAAATATATAGTAATTCTACATCAAAAGTGCAACTGGAAACAACTGGAGAAGAGTTCCAGATACAGAAAGGGGTTAGACAGGGTGACCCACTGTCTCCAAAACTCTTCTCTGCTGTATTAGAAGAAGTCTTCAGGCATTTGGAATGGGACAGGAAGGGATTAAACATCAATGGAAGCATGCTATCCCATCTACGGTTTGCAGATGACATTGTGCTGTTTGCAGAGTGTCCCGGGGTTTTACAGGAAATGCTAGAACAACTCGCATTGGAGAGCAGAAAAGCTGGCCTGACAATGAATATCTCCAAAACAAAGGCAATGACTAATAGTCAGAATAAACAAGCTCTACAAATACACAACCAACAAGTAGAATATGTGGACGAATATATTTATTTAGGCCAGATCATAGCACCACAAGCACAGACAGACAAAGAGTCAATAACAGCTGGGCTCGTTACTGGTCTCTAAAAGAGATAATGAAAAATAAATCTATACCTATGTCCGAAAAATGCAAGGTGTACAACACATGCATCTTACCGGTGCTCACATATGGATGCCAGACCTGGGGCTTGACAAAGTCACTCAGCCAGAAATTGAAAGTGTGCCAACAAGGGATGGAACGTAGCATGCTACACATTAGGCTGAGAGACAAATGGAGATTAACCAGAATAAGAAA
The DNA here is from genome assembly GCA_949775195.1 of Diarsia dahlii. NCBI lineage: Eukaryota > Metazoa > Arthropoda > Insecta > Lepidoptera > Noctuidae > Diarsia > Diarsia dahlii. The sequence goes on along the minus strand of OX459189.1, from coordinate 33,672,879 downwards.
GGCCACCAGAGTGATTGATGTCTCTAGAAAAATTAAGAAATTAAAATGGCGCTGGACAGGACATACAATTAGATCCTCTAGGGACAAGTGGACTAAGGAAATGCTATTCTGGTACCCGAGAGATGGAAAAAGGAGAAGGGGAAGGCAACCTAAAAGGTCGGAGGATGACCTACCACAAGGATGGCGTAGATTAGCCAGGGATCGAACCCAATGGCGCCTTCTGGAGGAGGCCTATGTCCGAGGACAACCTGGTCACGATTCAGATGCTGACTGATGTTATTAATAAGTTAATTTTACGTAAATAATAGATTGTAAGCATTAGAATAAGATTTATACATGTGGACCAGTGAATAAAGGCTAATTTAATTTAATTTAATTAATTTGTTATGTTATTGCCAGCAACAAATTATGGTTGTAAAGAAGGTGGTAAACAAGGTACTGCTACCTTGTTTATCAAGGGAGAACAACCAATGAGTTGATGCTTGATGGTTAGTCAGTGCCCTGTTGATAATAAACTTGCTGAATATAGTAGCATTATACCATATTAGACCTCTATTATAAGTTTTTAAACTGACATGGTCACTGACACTACTATTAATATCATAAACGGGATATTTACCATGTTTGATTATTGTTTCGAGTTCCCGATAAAATATCGGGAATATCGGGAACTCGGAACAATAATCAAACATGGTAAATATCCCGTTTATTTATTTATTTATTTATTTATGCACACACAAAATACAAAAAAAAAAGGATAAAAACATAACAAATAGAAGAGCACAAAGGTACTGCTTATTTCAAAAGAAATTTCTTCCAGCAGACCTGCGAGAGGATGATATTAATAGTAGACCTCTATTGCTAAAATGAAAGGGAGTTATACTCACAATAAGTAAAAGAAGTTCATGATGCCCCAGAACCACCCAAACACGCTGAACGGAGTCTGCTCCACAACTGTGCCATCTGTAATGGAGCAACAGTATTATGTAGTACAATACTAATTTTATTAATTGCTCTCGCAGCATTGTAAATAAATATAAAATTACTAGCCACTTTACCATTTCACACCCCGTCTCCCGATAGTAGATGGGGTAGTGTCTCCCGATGTTGTCACAAATGAATACATGAAGATTTGTGTACAATTCTATTGTAATCCTACACTGTGTCCTAAGGCAAAGGCCTTCCCTGATTCCTTATAAACATATCTACCTTGTGTGATCTCAGGTCATGTTTGCCCTGCAATTAAGACTAGATCATCACTGTTTGGCACAAACTACCTCAAAGGTGCCTCCCTTGGCATCAAGTGAGTGGCAAGCGTTGCCTATGTCTCACAGTGCATTCTGCATGGCCTAACCACTCTTATTTCATCCTAACTGCTGACAAAGCTTCAGTTTGGACTTCTGTAACCACAGAAGTCAGAACTTGACTAAGAGAGAAGAGACAATTATTATTTTGAGATAAATATTGGTATACATATATGTTATGGGTATTGCTAGAAGAAGTAAACTTAGGTTTACTCATACATACATGAAAAACCACTTTACTTTGCTTTAAACTATTTACATTTGATTCTACAAACTGTTTATTCTCCAACACCAATGTCGAAAGATGTTTTATTCTTTTGCTAGCTATTGTTCCAACTGGACAAGGCCTACCATTCTTACCACAGCTTAGAATTAAATGTGTAAAATTAAAAATTAAAGGTTATTATTCAATCAAACTTTACATAAATTGACCTAATTCATTAATATTTAAATTTGGATCACATAACGAGGACAGAGCGCTAATCGAAGATAACAAACCAACTTCCTGAAGTTATTGCTCAACATATAAATTTATTTACAATAACTGACGTGGCCTACATTCAGGATTCTTAGTGCAATTAATTAGTAAAAATAAACAAATTCCTGGAGTTCGGGGACACAAATTAAGATACGTACCTCCTTTAACATATACCATGGTTATAAGATAACAATCACAAGAAACGGCAAATTTTTCAGTATTTTTATTTTGGAACTATTACACCAGTCACCAAGTTACCAACAGGTCTATTGTCTAATTTGCCAGCAAAGAGTAAAGTCTATAATTGGTTCACTTGGTTTGCCAAATGCCAGTTTGTCACTGACGGACGAGTGACCAAAGAGTACATTATAGATTCCTTGTAGTCTTTTTTTGACTATGGTATTTATATACGGTATTATGGACTTAGCACTTGGCCAAAGATTGACCCAAGATTTTGTGGACTCTCAAATCTTAAACATGGATTTTATTAAAATAAACTGAAGACTTTAAACGGATTAACTTTACATGGAAATGAAGATACTGATGAATTTGCCTGGATTTGATTACCTAAGGATAAATACTGATGACTTAAATTGGAATTACTTATCTATGGATCGATATAAAACTAATGAATTTTATTGGTTTTCCAATTTATTATGAATTTACACTGATGAATTGAACTGATGAATTGAACTCTACTCAAGAAAAATGATAACTGATGACTAGGCAGCATGGTCTCAGACCTTAGCCTGTTCCGCCAGGAACAAATTAAAAAAAAAAAAAAATGACTATGGTATTTATTTGGAAATGTCAAGTCTAGTGTCAAAATTTTGTCAAGTCAAATGTCATAAAAGTTGAAAACAAAAATACACAATTGCTCATGAATGCAATTATTTATCTAAATTATATCGTTAAAGTTATATCTCATATCCGCAAGACCATAATATGCCCACAGTATTGTTTTAATCTAGGTTAAAAATGAGTTTAACAAAGTTAAAGTTAGTAACATTTGATGTTACAAATACCCTGCTAAAGTTCAGGGTGCCTGCATGGCAGTACTACGTCATGGTAGCCCAGGATCATGGGTTCACAGGCACTGAAGATGACGTCAAAGCTAAGTTCAAATCAAGTTTCAAGCAGATGTGGAAAGAGCATCCTAATTTTGGTCAGAAATCGATAAAATGGGAGGATTGGTGGGGCCGAGTAGTCAGGATGACGTTAAAAGACCACCTCCCGAGCAACGCAGACCTGGCCGTCATCAGTCGCAAGCTGATTGATGAGTTTAAAACTGACAGATGTTGGAAATGTGCTGACGGAGGGCTAAAACTGATAGAGCACTTCAGGACTCTGGGTATACCTACTGTTGGAGTTATATCAAACTATGATCCTCGTCTCAATGATATACTTCTAAATGTCAGTTTACACAAACATTTTGACTTCATTCTTACTTCGTATGAAACTGGATATAGCAAGCCTGATGAGAGGATATTTAAGACAGCACTTGACAAATGCACCTCTACGGTATTACCGTCAGAAGCTCTCCACATAGGTGATGATGTGGAGAAGGACTATGAAGGTGCCAAGGCGGCCAGGTGGCATGCCTTGCTGGTGAATCCCAATCTCAGTCAACAGTCCAGTATATCACATGGGCATGTATTTAAGAGCTTGGAAGAGTTGAGTTCAGCTGTAGAGCAGAAAACTTTGAAATTGTGATTTAGCTATAATAACAGCCCATGTATATTACTAAGATAGAGTCTGCTTGCTCCAGTTAATGATTCAACTTGAACTAAAAACAACTACTTCTAAAATTATACTGAAAATCTCATTGATAAGAGGAAATATCTCTTGAAAGTCATCAGATTATTATTGTTACTCATGCTTGTAATTCTTTCATGATATACAATTTATCATTTTCATGTAAACATGTTCTGATACTGATCTGTACAAGGCTGATGGCAACATTGTATTTGGTTATCATATTCATTGTTATTTTTATTAGTATGTTACCAAATAGCACTGACATAAATCCATCGCACATATTTTTAAATGGTGATCCTTGTTTGTGTTATTTAAAATTTTAATTTAAGTGGATATGTATTTGAATAGTTTTTATTTAGATATTTCTTTATGACAACATAAAAACCTAGCATAGTATAGGAAATCATGATTTATTTATATTCAGCTGTTAGTTATAGTGTATAATATTTTATTGTAAAATGATCTGTGTGTTTCTTTAACCATAACCCTGGCTGAATTAACCTTCAGCTGTCTGTTTAATCTCCATTATGTTGCTAGGATGCATTTCCATGACAAAACAACATCACTCATGCCCACAGATCCATGTTCCGGGCGTACCAAAAGTGAAAAATGTTAGATTATGAGATAAGGGCAATATTTACTTGGTATGTCTGTGTCCCATGGGAAGTATTTAAATCCTTTAGGGGATCAGTTATCGAAAATACTTCCTAATGCTACTTCACTTCATAATATAAGGGACTGGACCCAGAGCGGCTTAGAAAATATCTGTCAATTGCCAGCAGGTGGTGGTGGTGGTGCCAGGCCCACCTGGCAATTTGCTACTCTTTCACTATAATTAGAGAAGGAAACTTGAATAACAACTTGTGTCGATAAAATACTAAAACGTGTACTATGTACTTACTTCCTGGGTGTTTACCAAAAGGTTTCTTCTTCTTTGTCATATGGTTTATTTATTTATCGTGTGGGTTATTGTATTTTATTTAATTTTGACAGAAGAACTTACAATGTAAATGCTGCGTTTATAATGTTATTATTTGTCTGCATCCTGCATAGCTATTCACAAACAATCGAATCGGACATAACGTATGTCTATCTCGCTCACTTTCATAATGCCAAAAAAAGATAGACATACCTACGACTTGTTGAAATCGAAGCCGAATCGAAGCGTTGCGAATAAGGGCCCCGGCCTGTAAGACTGGTAGATAAATCAACGACCGAGGTGTGTACATCCTCTCATGGCCATACGGAGACAGCGACTGTCGCAACCCCGTGCAGGGCACGCCACTATATTGGCGGTAAGTCCCCTCTTTGAGGAGTGGCTGGAGAGACACCATGGCGCCCTCGCCTTCCGTCTGACGCAGGTCCTTACCGGACACGATTGTTTCGGGAGGTACCTGCACCGAAACAGGCGGGAGGTCTGCCCCGCTTGGGCGGAGCCCCGCCGTTTTCTCGTAGCGACGACCTCTCGCGTCCGGCCCTGGTGCTAGCCATGGTCCGAGGGGAGATGAAATGGGACGCCGTCGCCTACTTCTGTGTTCTGTTAATTTTTAAGGTATTTTTGCCAAATAAACACAATTTTCTTTCTTTTTTTGTTCTTCCTGATGCTAGCGAAGGAGGTGGCAGAACGTGAGAGGGAGAGAACCTCTCGTTATAATCGACGCGGCCGCGGGAGAAGCTTCGTGCATCGGGGGCCACGTGATGGCTTCCGGCCACAGTGGGCGCGGGCCTGTGGACGGTGAGTAATGGGCTAGCTCGCTAGGCGTCCGTCTTATGACCACGCGCACCTCAAAGAGATGTCAGCAACATGGAAGGGAGTGCAAGGGCCGACGCTCGTCGGGGCTGCGGGTTGTTCGAAAGAGATACCGCGGCCTCGGTACAAAGGGCTAAGAAGGACCTTGGGTGGTTTTAGTAGAAGTCTGACACTCCCTACCGCTCTACCCAGAGTGGGAGGAGTCATTTGATGATTTCCTACCACAAAAAAAAAATGGGAAAATATAGGCTAACAAAAAAAAAAAAACCTTATTTTTAACCGACTTCCGATAAGGAGGTGGTTCCTTAATCGTGTGTTTTTTTGTTATATCATAAAAAGGAGAACAGTATTTGCGCCTGAATCATAAACTCATGTGGATCCGCTGATGATGGAAGGTAGGTACTTACAACTTCTCAACGGTTAGGAATTGAAACAAAATTCTTTTAATACCTTTTCTACGTAGGTAGGTACCTATAGCCGTGCTATAGTTGTATTCTTTCAGGCTTCATTACCTAACCAACTTTAATTCGTCGGAAGTTTTTTTTAAATGTACCTGTCTATGTTCACCGATAACTCAAAGACGCTTGAACTGATTTGGAAAGTTCTCATTTTGTTTTAAAAGAAATCGGTCGATTGAAAAATCAACAAATATCTAAAAAATATTGGGTTAAACCCTGTATGTACCTACTTACTTACCATTAAATTAATGTATTGGTTCCAATCTATATATAAATGAAAAGAGAAGTCCTGACTGACTGACTGACTGACTATATAATCAACGCCCAGCCCAAACCCTTGGACCTAGATAACTAAAATTTTGCACAGAGGTTCCCTTTATAATGTAGACAAGGAATAAGGAAGGATTTTTCGAAATTCAACCCCTAAGGGATTTAATCTATATAAATAAAAAGAGAAGTCCTGAGTTCCTGACTGACTGACAGATTCATCAACGCCCTGCCCTTGCCCTTGGACCTAGAAAGCTGAAATTTTGCACAGAGGTTCCCTTTATAATGTAGACAAGGAATAAGGAAGGATTTTTCGAAATTCAACCCCTAAGGGATTTCAGTAGGGCATGAAAGTTTGTATGGAAAATCGTCATTTTCACGCGGGCGAAGCCGCTGGCAAAAGCTAGTGTAAAATAAATGCATAGTCGGTACATCCTCTCATGGCGACATGGAGAGAGCGACTGTCGCAACTCCGTACAGTGGCGGTAAGTCCTTCTTCGAGGAGTGGCTGGAGAGGCACCACGGCGCCCTCACCTTCCGTCTGACGCCGGTCCTCACCGGACATGGTTGTTTCGGGAGGTACCTGCACGGATGCTACAATTGCGAGGATCGACCGGAGGACACGGTGGAGAACACCGTGGCCGCTTGTGCCGTGTTCTCGTAGCGATTGGCGGCTGATGATATATGATGATATATTTATAGTGTCAGATATGTAGGTAGGGTAAGGTAAGGTAACAATAGATTCAATAAATAAATAAAAACACGGTATTTTGGCTACGATGCATATAATCAAAAATTCACGACAATTATATACTACAATTTAATTGCCATTGACGAAATAAACAATCTGAAGCTGAACCACTACCACAAAACAGAAATATCTACTTTTAAACCTGACTCCCAAAGGGCAGTAAATACGCCTGATGTTAACCTTCCCATTCATGGAGACGATTGTTCCCAACATTATCTAGTTTAAAGCCCTCTGTCGTTGTCGATGTTAGTTACAAACACCGGCCACTACAGCCTGGAGGTGGGGGCTGCGCTGATGGGCACACGGCTTTAATAGTGGGTGTGGGAGTCACCGAGTGCTGGGCCCGCCAGACAGGTTGCACCGGGGTGGTAATTGACCAACTTTTACCTGAGTTAAAGAGTGGCCTTACGAGCCGGCAGTCCGACTGCCCGAGACCTTCTCCATTGAGCAGATTCTTTGCAATGGAGCCTATACTTATACTTAAATCCAAGCTAACGTCGACAACACTCAATGCCTTCCAAAGGAAAATAAAAAAAAAACTAAGGACCCGCCTCCCACCCTCACACAATCAAACCTTCGCCGAGGCTATCGAAGAAGTAAAGGTTTTAGATAAGTAAATAGGCCATCTATTGATCCTGGCGCTTCTGCCGACGAGGTTGATACTAGGAAGAAGACGCCTGATGCGAGGTCTTGCATAATGCAACAAATTGTACTCCGAAATCTTGAGTCTTCAGGCAGGTTGTCTTCAGGCCAGGTGTTCCGCATACATAAGATACTAGTTCCGAAATGTCAAAAACGTAGGTAGATTAAAAAATTAAATAATAGAATTTCCTTAAACTAGGTTTGACTGTGCTACTGGGAAGTTGAAAACTTAATTCTCAACTTCGATAAACGGAGGACGATGGTACATGTAGTTGAACTTCACTATCTTCCTATTCTCCTTGCGATGCTTGGATCTCTTCTTGCGACTCTTTACAGCAGCTTTCATCGGACCTGAAATCCAAGAAAATATTGGGAGTACAGTTTGTGGTACCTACTAGATTTGGGAATAGTACGGCCTTTAGAGGGTTAGGGGATCACAACATAATATCCCGCACACCTACCAAGTTCTTACTGTATTGCCTAAGAATAATTGAGATTATAGTAAGGTTCAATATATGCAGGTCTATTCGGTAACGAAACAAATAAGAATTGTAACTGACGAATAGCAGTTTTCATCGTCATTGTGTAAGAAGAAAACCTAATAAAAACGAAAGTTGCGAAAACCATTCGATGTTCAACGTATCCAAGAAGGCTAGATGTCGCGGTCGTTTAAAATGCGCTTTGGGAACTAGCACACCTGATAAAATATTGATCGCCTGAAGCTAACCGAAATACATTGACTATCTAAGTATAGAAAATAGGACAGGAGGTGGGGTTGCATCGAGCGGATTGCAATTCCCCACCCCCCATCCTACGCCGTGACCTGCGCCCCGGAGCGCGCCCCTGCATCCTGGAACTAGCTCGAACCTAAAAATAGATCCTCAGGAAGTACCTAAAGACCCTCGAAGAAGTCCTAATATTGCTTAGCAACCGTCGGCTCGTGAAGACCAGCATCTACGTCACAGCCTCAATAACTTTACAAGAACAAAAGACTTCACTTTCAAAACAAGTTACCTATAAGTCTTCTCCTTGGCTCTGAGGGTTTCTTTGCGAACTATAAATACGACGTAGGTAGCGCGGTCGATATTATTCTGTATACCACCTACGACGTCTATCGTAGGCGTCATAGTAATCAACCATTTATAAAAAAAACAATGAAAAATTCATAATTACTTCACAAACACTGGTTTCACTAATAAAAACAGCCTTAAGATAATACACAAAGGTTAAGTTGCATCATGAATATCGTGCTGCACTGGATCGATAAGGGGGGGACAACTGCTTATAGGGAACTTAATGAAAAAAATAGGGTCACTTGGGTGATCACTAACCTGGTGGCTCCTTAGAGGCAGGTGGCACAGGCGGCATGGCGGATGCCACCGGCACTTCCTGGGGACCACTAGGGGTTTCGCCGCAGGGTGACGCGTGAACGTGTTCACGACTGTCCGACGCCACTGTCAAGGATGAAATGGACCGATCCCGAGCTCCATGGCTCCATCGCGCTCGCCCGCTCGGCAGGGGACGTCAACCTTCGGCGCGGATTCTGTATTGTATATAAGGTCAAAGTTCAGGTATCAACAGGTAAAATATTTTGTGTTTTGTTAAATAGAAAATTAACACGTAATATCACGACTGTATTCCCTGGGGGCAGGGCAGGGGTGTTTAAGAGAGGTTTTTAGGGTTCCGTAGTCAACTAAGTAGGAACCCTTATAGTTTCGCCATGTCTGTCTGTCCGTCCGTCCGTCCTCGCTTAATCTCTGGGACCGTTAGCACTAGAAAGCTGAAAATTGGTACCAATATGTGTATCAATCACGCCGACAAAGTTGTAAAATAAAAATGGGAAAAAAATGTTTTATTAGGGTGATGACAACAGATGGAAACAGCAGTTAACCAATATAATTTGGTCCCTGAATCGTATGAGCGCCTATACAATCCAGAGGTCAAGTTTCATTGGCCCATAGAAGAAATTGTATAAATTATAGCATACCGTTTTGGTACGGAACCCTTCATGTGCGAGTCCGACTCGCACTTGGCCAGTTTTTTTAGTTTAATATGTATAAGTTTGTTGTTAATGTATTTCGTGTATTTTACCTATTGGCTTAGTTGTCTAAAAATAAAATGAAATATTTATCATATTTTAAATGTAAATATCAGCGCCTCGGTTGATGCAAAAACAGCATTACAGATCATTCTTTCCACCTTCATAAGGGCTGAAAATGTAGCCTGTTTGTTGGAAAGTCCCAATTATTTATGACTTAGACCGGCTTACGCAAAGTTGTGTGTGAGTTTAGCCCCTACTTGTTGCATTGTCAAAAGTGTCCACATTTCGCCAGTTACATTTAAGACCCATTTAATAGGGGACAAGCCAATTACTAGGAAAACTGAACGCATCTGGATCCACAAATGAAGTCTTCCCAATCTTTACGGATTTACATTAATCAATGTTATTATTCATCCCCTAACATATTAGGTAATAATACGATATACACACTTTCGTGGCACAAAACGTTGAGGATGCCTGTGTTAGCCGCTACATAAAATATTATCTAGGTACAGACCGGTGAAAATCAATACTTAGGTCTTCGACAAAACCTAACTAGCGCTCGGGGTTGGAGACGCACTGAGAGCCAAATTAGAAGCTTACTTCCATCCTTGCTTAGTAATCTTCATAAATGTGTGTCTATGGCCCCTTTTTATGTGAAGCCAGCATCTAGCAACGCTAGTTAACGCGATTCGCAGACATTAGATCTTGATGCTTTCATCCTGTGCATAAGTTTAATGAAACAGACGGACAAAAGAGTCGTCTGTTTCAATTAACTTAAGACAAAAAAACTCTTAAAACTCTAGGCCCCTAGCACGCGGCCCGGCGTATTTTAAACGCGACGCGCTTATACGCGCTTCAATCGAGATTTGAACGCAACCTTCACTTGCACACGGAGCGATCGTAAAACGCGTGTTACGCGCTTGCAACTGCCAACTACTTGCAACCCTTTACGCGCTTCAAAGAAGTTTCGAACACACTTCAGACGCGGGTTTGTATTTATAATAACGCAAAAATCGGCATCTAGGTACGACACAGACGACGCGGGGTTCCTGAAACACGCATCTGAACGTTTAGAATACGCTGTGTGCTAGGGGCCTAAGAGCGCATTCAACACTGAACGTTGTGAAAATTAATTTCGTTCATCAAGTACACGATTCTTCTCTGTAGGCTCACCCTATAGTCATCATTTCAGCCAAAAGACGTCCACTGCTGGACATAGGCCTCCCCCAGGCGTCACCACATTGACCGGTCCCGTGCGTCTCTCATCCAGCGGGTTCCTGCAACCTTGACCAGGTCATCGGTCCACCTAGTGGGAGGCCTTCCAACGCAACGTCTTCCGGTTCGCGGTCGCCTTTCCAGAACTTTTCGGCCCCACCGGCCATCCGTTCTGCGAGCAATGTGCCCTGCCCATTGCCACTTAAGTCTGGCGATTCTTCGGGCTACGTCGGTAACCTTGGTTCTCTCTCATGCGGATGTCCTTCTGATTCGATCACGCAAGGAAACTCCGAGCATAGCCCTCTCGGCTCTCCATTGCCCTTTGGGTGACTTTGAGCTTTCTGATGAGGCCCATTGTGAGCGTCCACGTTTCGGTCCCGTATGTAATCACTGACAACACACACTGGTCATAGACTTTCGTCTTGAGACACTGGGGTAAGTTGGACGAGAAGATACCGCGCAACTTCCCGAACGCTGCCCAGCCGAGTCGGATTCGACGATTGACCTCTTTCTCGAAGTTAGATCTACCCAACTGGACCGTTTGTCCCAGGTAGACATAATCGTCCACAACTTCGAGCGTAAAGTCTCCGATCTTGATAGGAGTGGGTGTTACATGAACATTCAACATAACCTTGGTTTTGTCCATGTTCATTTTAAGACCCACTCTTTCGGAAGCTCTACTGAGGTCATCGAGCATTGCACTGAGGTCTTCCATGGTCTCAGCCATGACCACTATATCGTCGGCAAACCGAAGGTGAGTGATGTACTCGCCGTTGACGTTGATGCCAAGTCCTCTCCAATCCAGAACCTTGAAGATATCCTCCAATGCAGCGGTAAACAGTTTCGGAGATATGACGTCTCCCTGTCTCACACCGCGCTGCAGAAGGATAGGTTCCGAGGTCTGGTCCTGAAGTCGGACTGACATGGTGGCGTTTTTGTACAAACACTTCAACACCTCGATGTACCGGTAGTCGATTTGGCACCGTTGGAGAGACTGCAGCACAGCCCAAGTCTCGATCGAATCGAAGGCTTTCTCGTAGTCCACAAACGCTAAACAGAGAGGCAGGTTATACTCTTCGGTCTTCTGTATAACCTGCCGCAGCGTATGTATGTGGTCTACGGTGCTGAAGCCTTTTCGGAATCCGGCTTGTTCGAGAGGCTGGAAATCGTCAAACCTGCGTGCGAGACGATTCGTGATGACTCTTGAAAACAACTTGTAGACATGGCTTAGAAGTGAGATGGGCCTATAGTTCTTCAACCGGGCATTGTCACCCTTTTTGAAGAAGAGCACCACCACACCCCTGCACCAAGCCTGTGGCGTTTTCCCCTCGAGTATGACGGAATCAAACAGCATCTGTAGGGCCTTAAGGACCGGTTTGCCACCTGCCTTCAGAAGTTCAGCCGTAATTCCGTCATCACCCGGCGCCTTGTTGTTTTTAAGCTGTTTCAGAGCCATCCTAATCTCGTACAGGCTGACATCCGGGATGTCTTCGGTATAGTGTCGGGTCAATCTAGCTCTGGGGTCTTTCGCTAGATTTTCGACGGGTTGACTAGTTGACGTGTACAGCTGCCCATAAAAACTCTCGATCTCCCTCAGAAGCTCCGGTTTGGCGGACACGATCCTGCCATCGTCGGTCTTCAGTTTCGTGAGCTGGCTCTGCCCAATAGCCAGATCTCTTGCAAATACCTTGGAGCCTTTGTTGCGTTCAATCGCGTCTTTAATACGCTCGGTATTAAAGCGGCGCAGGTCGCTCTTCAAGGATTTGGAGATCTGTCTATTGAGCTGCCGGTATTGCCGAGCTTCGTCTGAAGACTGCAGGATCATGTCACGCCGCTCCTTCATGAGCCTGAGAGTGTGATCTGAGAGTTTTTTGATCTTGTTTGTACGACGTATCTTAAAAAATTTAGATCCAGTCGTATGGACAGTTTCCACGAACCCGTCGTTGTAATCGTCCACTGAGCTTCCTAGGCATGCGAAGCGATTCTGGAGTTCAAGTTGAAAGCTCTCGGGGTTTTGGATTTGGATCTGTGCTGGACGGAGCGTAGACTTCATCAGTCGTGACCTTTCTAGCTTTATATTGATGTTCAATGTGCCTCTTACCATGCGGTGATCGCTTCCGGTTTTCGCCGAATAGTAGCGAATTAAAATTGAATTAAAAAAATATATCACAATATGATACAAAACTAGGACTTTTCCTGCGACATCTCGATGTCGTGATGCTCCCTCATCACGTTGTCAACTCTGCTGCAGAAAAACCTCCTGCACCATAATGAAGGTAAGGCTTCATTATATTTATCAACTAGCTGACCCACGCAACTTCGTCTGCGTCACATAAATATAGCTTATTACCTTTCTCGATATATCGACTATCCGACATAAATTAATCTAAATCGTAACAAACAAAAAATCTTATCTTTCTTCTTTATTATAATAGTTTAGATGGTTTAGATTAGCTTAGATTATATGAAAGTGTGAATTACTATAGGTATCTCTTACTGTTAAATACATATACGAAAACACTCTGTACTTGTAAACAATGATGCAGTAAATATTTTGAATTTGAATTTCCCGGAAAGAATCTCCCTTTAATGCGACGCGCGAATTATTTTGCCACGCGGATATTTTTACATTGCGATATCTTCTAAGATATTTGTTTAAACTGTTTAGAGTAAAGGGCACAAATATTCTATATTAAATTTTCCTTCTAACAAACACAATTATTTAGATATAGATTAATACCATATGGGTTATAAAATTCCATTGGTAAAAAATAATTATTTTTAACCTAACAGTTTAATAGTAAAAAAAGGTTACAGTGAGTCAATCTTAAAAGATAGATATATGCTGTCGCGGACTTTTTTTTAGAACTTTTAAAGAGGAACAATTCCTTCATAGATGATATTTGCGTAACTTAAACCGTTTTCGCAGCGCACGCAGCGGAAGCTCTCAAAAAGGAAATACCTTTTCCCGTTTTTGTAACATTTTTCATTTATGCTCAGCTCCTATTAGCCGTAGCGTGATGTTATATAGCCTATAGCCTTCCTCGATAAATGGACTATTCAACACAAAAAGAATTTTAAAATTCCAACCAGCAGTTCCTGAGTTTACCGCGTTCAAACAAACAAACAAACAAATTCTTCAGCTTTATAATATTAGTACCCGCTTCTAGCTGTTCCCGGCATGCGTTGCACTTTTTCCTACCCTACCTACCTACTTACCCTACCTACCTACTACCCTACCTACCTACTACCCTACCTACCTACTACCCTACCTACCTACTACCCTACCTACCTACCAATTTCTCACCGTTTAAACCTTCCCTGGGCTTCCACGAATATTACAAGACTAAAATTAGCCAAATCGGTTCAGCCGTTCTCGAGTTTTAGCGAGACTAACGAACGGAAATTCATTTTTATATACCTTTAAAGATAGATAGATGTACCTCTTGCCAATTGCTTTAAGGCTGGTGTTCGATTAAGGCCGATTTATCACGAGTCCCAGCCGGGCTTAGGTCTTTCAGCATGTTATGTAGTTGGAACAAAGAGAGCCTTATCGTCGGCAAATCTAAGCTTCCACGTATTGTCGACTTCGTCTTGTATGAGGCAAGTATTGTCTGCTATATCTTCACGTGTGTGCTCTTATACATTTTGGGAGATAGTGTGTCACCCTGTATATCTGTAAGTACACTAAAAAATATATCCTGCTGTTTTCAGTTTTATGTTGGTGGAATATGATATATCATTAACTTTATTTAGGTATTTATGATTATAAGAAAACTAATATTGTTGACAGATTGTTTTTTCAAAAAAAAATTGGTATTTAACCCCGGAACAACTACTCGTAGGTCGTATAAGTATTTGTTCCGCGTGGGGTTCGAACCCGCAACACGCAGTGCAGCAGCCAGGCGCTCCACCATTGTGCCAAACATGCCGATTTATTTATTCTAGTATTTTATGTATGTGAGTATTTACGTAGTCTTTGTCTTTTTTGTATTGGACAGGGTTTTTGTTACATGTGATGTCATCATCATCATTAGGCTACTGATAGTGGTCCACTCCTAGATATAGGCCTTTACAATCTACAATGGCACACTGCTCATCCAGCTGCTACCAGCGACCTTGAAGACTCGTGCTGAGTCGTGCTCGTGGTATAGTCAACGTAATCATCATCATCATTTCAGCCGAAAGACGTCCACTGCTGGACATAGGCCTCCCCTAAGTGTCATTTTTGCTTAGGGGGGGTTTGCCATAATCGCCACGCTTGGCAGGCGGGTTGGCGATCGCAGTACGGTCGATACAAAATGCACAGAGAACGCTGCTGCCCATTCTCTGGTACATCCCTTCAACGTAATAAATGCACTCTATATGCAACTGACCTTTAGACACTGTTGCTGGGGCCGGTTTCCGTACGTCACAGCTGTTCAGCCGTGACCTGCGCCTGGTCCGCATGCGCCAGCCACTTCCCCGCCACCCGTGACCTGTCACACTCGTCTTCCTCCCCCCAGTGCACCCGCCACTACCCTATGCATCCCCCCCCCGCCCCCGCATTGCCTGGGATCACGACATATTGTGACACCGTCCAACAGTGTCGATAATAATAAATTTTTAAGTACTTTCTGTTCTGCGATAAAACATTATAAGGCACTCGGCAATACTGAAACTTTTGAAGTGCTAGATTTTAAATCATCCCCTTTTTACCAGACTGTCAAGGAAGTGTTATGCTTTTCGAGCGTATCTTCTTTATAACCTCACTAGCTTTTGCCCGCGACTTCGTTCGCATGGAATAGTGACTTCCGGCAGATTTTTGGTTTATCTCGCGAAAAAAAAAAAAAAAAAAACTATCCTATGTCCTTTCTCAAGTTCCAAACTGTCTGTACCAAATTTCACACAAATCGGTTCAGTAGTTTAGGCGTGAAGCAAAGACAGACAGACAGACAGACAGAGTTACTTTCGCATTTATAATAGGTATTAAGTTAGGATTTGTTTAAAAAAATCTTTTCGTTTAAGATTAGGTATATCATCAAAATCGGAGCATCCGTTTAGGAACTGAAATGCCGCAGACAAACTTATCAGATTCAAAGGAGACGGAAACGATTGCATAAATTCTTGGACCCCGATGTAGCTAATGAGATGAAAATGGTATGAGTTAATAGATTCAGATTTATCAGACCCTCACTGAAAGTTCTCTAAGTTTTGACAATCTGAGAGCCGAGTTATTATAGAGGTTAAGTAAAAGTGAGCTTTTGTTACTATCACTGTAGGTAAAAGAGAGAGAGAGATTACTAATAGTCCACCCAATAAATCACCCATAAGGAGTTGTAGAGTGCGTGAGTTAGGCCCTAAGTGATTTCTTCAGAAAATTGTTCAGGGTGCTTAGAGAGTTAACATACTAAAAGTCCTGACATCTAGGGGTTGAGGCGGAGTGGGGGGAGGGGGTTAAAGTTCCCATTTTTTAGTTTTTCGCTAATATCTTTTAAACGGTGCGTCAAGGAGATAAGAAGTCTTCTACGCAATGAAAGCTTATAAAATTTTGTACAACTTTTATCTTATACACTTTTTCACATTCTTACCTATTTTCGAACTACACATTCCGGAAAAGTGAAAATTGAAAAAAAAAACTACTTGAATCGAACACTACCTTTTGTATACTACTTCCTTCACGTTATTTGGGGATAAAAAGTATCTTATATCTTAAAAAATAATATAAAAATAATATTCTGCGATCTTTTACAAGCCCACCTCCACGCACAGTGAGGTTGAAGAGACTGGGAAGATGTGCTTCCTCAAATGGTATGGCGCACCAGCAAGACTGACCTCCCTCAATAAGTACCGATACCAGTGATTACCAGTACGCTGGTGAAAATTTGGAAAAAGTGTCTAAGAGACGTAGATAAAAGTTTTGATATCCTAACGGCTGTACAGATTTGGATAAAATTTAGTAAATTGATATAGTAGGAGTTGATTTAAGATATAAGATACTTTTAATCCCCAGATAACGTGAAGGAAGTAGCACCTATACAAAAGGTAGTGTTCAATTAAAGCAGATTTTTTCAATTTTCACTTTTCCGGAATGTGTAGTTCGAAAATAGATAGGAATGTGAAAAAGTGTATAAGACAAAAGTTGTACATAATTTTATAAGCTTTCATTGCGTAGAAGACTTCTTATCTCCATGACGCATCGTTTAAAAGATATTAGCGAAAAACTGAAAAATGGGAACTTTAACCCCCTCCCCCCACTCCGCCTCACCCCCTAGATGTCAGGACTTTTAGTATGTTAACTCTCTAAGCACCCTGAACAATTTTCTGAAGTAATTGCTTAGGGCCTTGCTCACGCACTCTACAATCTCTTTGTTGGATGGACTATATTAATATATATTAATTGTGCAGTTGGAAAAAAAAGGATCTTGGTACCTAGCCCAGCTCCGTTATAGATAACTTTAGAGTAAGGCCTCGTGCAGACGAGCAGAACTTTGCTGTCGACAGAGGCAACGCCGACCGACCAGCGCAGCGCGCGCTGCCTTGCCAGTCGACTTCAAATAGACCGAGCGATAGCGATCCTTTGCTCGGCTGAAATGCTTTTTCGCATTACCGTATCTTGGTGAGATACTGATTCTCTTAAAGGAGCAGTTAACTCATCAAATAAAGTAACCAACATTCGGAAATAATTTAAAAACTTTTTGTTATTCCTTCGTAATAGTGGATAGAGAGTAAAAAAATACTTTGTTCTTTGTATGATAGTATTTTCATCACCCCACGATGAACGATTTCGTCTTTTTTACGTTTACGTCTACGGAGCAGAAGAAACAAACTGTTCAGTGTTTCTTCCTCGAAATTCGTTATGTTACTATCTCACGGCGCCCTACAACTGTCGACATGGTGGGCAGCAGTCGGCGTGTCGAATACTGCAGCAGTTGATTTTGTCGACAGTAGCAGTTGCCTCTAACGACAGGTGAAGTTGCCTCTGTCGACAGCAAAGTGCTGCTCAACTGTTTGGCGCCTTAGGTGCCGAATCACTGATAGAATACATTTTTTTCGTCGGTCTAGCTAGGGTATTGCAAAGATTAGTTGATCCCACACACACAATTTACACAGCGGTCCGTAGTTTCTACAGTAAGTTTCCAATTCAAGCCGTTTGGCAAAGTCCATAATACAATTCCAGGTCAAACGTGAGACGGTGAGAGCGATCTTCGGTGTCCAGTATGGAAGCAGGTGTCGTACAAGGTAGGTAGTGTAGCAAACAAAGCATTGGTCATATCATTGGTCGTTGAAATTATAAAATAATCGGTAAACACTCAAATCGTAACGTATAACCTGCAAGTCTTTAAGTCCGGAAGGAATCCTTAGTGCAATAACAACATCACATCTACTCAACAACTGGTTATCTATCAACGGTGAAGTACAACCGCACTACCAGCTAAGCATCCGTGACTAACCTGACGACACGACAACTAACACGACATAAATCGTTATGTTATACCGGTGCAAACCATGCTCTCGAAAACCTTAAAAATAGTGTCGTTAAAAATTAAACTGGCTAACGGCTTCGCTGCTACGATAACGACTACGTTGCTACGATAACGTCTACGTTGCTACGATAACGTCTACGTTGCTACGATAACGGCTACGTTGCTACGATAACGGCTACGTTGCAACGATAACGGCTACGCTGCTACGATAACGGCTATGCTGTTACCATTACGGCTACGTTGCTACGATAACGGCTACGCTGCCACATCGCAGCGGCTACGCTAGTATGTTGTGACGGGTTAACTATTTATTTATTTATACAAACGTGACCTAATAATAACTGCCACTCGGGTCGATCTTTAAGTGAAGCCGGAGTTTCCTAGGTTGGTCTGTCGATGGGTGACCAGACCACCCATTACATACCTCCGTGCCTCAATCTTGTGCAGTGGGTGTTACCAATTATTTTAAAACAAATATGTAAAAAAAACAAATAGTATTTTCGTATTAAACAAAAAAAAATGTAATATCAACTCTTACACGATAACCAATTTAACATATTTTTATTTGGCTTGTGTTTAAACGCAAAGAACCTATTTTACTACCAAAAAAATTCGAAATGCCGGCCAAAATGGATTAATGCTCACCAAATTGTGTTTCCTAAAGTATTGTAGGAATGAACCTTTGCTTTTTATTCCATACCATAAAGATTTATAAACGCCTTTAAAGTTAACTGCAGACCAAATATTTTATATTATCACTAAATAGAGGTCACCAATATTGTATTTCACGACTTTCAATTTATCTCCATGACGCGCACCGCTTCGCTCGCATATTAAATAACACTAATAATTAGTAATAATATCTTCTGTCCCCGAAGTGCCGGGCCTGGTGCCCATGCCGCCCATAAAGGATACTGTCGCGAGACGATCGTATTATAATTTTGGTTAATTGATTTGGTGAGCATTTATCCATTTTGGTATGCAAAAAGAATATAAATACAACACGTACAATTATTCTGATGAGTGTCTAATTATTTTGAAACATAAAACGTTTTTCTTTAGGCACCTCGGTATAGGGTGGGTTTATTTTATTTGAAGTTAATAGTAGATTGTATCTTAAGGGAGATATATTTTGCACCCGAGTGATACACTCGACTTTTCATCACCCTCTATGAGAAAATAAAAGGCGCCTCATATTTTATTGTAATATTATTATTTAATAAAAATAGAGTGACGACACGTTTAAATCCATCAGACATATTAATTACGAATATGTTTCCAGTTTTACGTCCTTATTAAGACAACACGTTACTAAACAACCTTCTACTCCATATTAAGAAATTGTCGTATGCCTTTAAATATTTCTCCCTGGATTTCGTAGGGATTAAGTTTTGTATGACGTTATTAGCTTCTATTTTTATTGTTTCAGGAGTTAATGCACTATCACTTTCAGAACTCGACGTAGAACTCATCTTTTTTGCGCAAAATACAATAAAGTCCGTACCGATTATTATAACAGGG
Organism: Diarsia dahlii; assembly: GCA_949775195.1. Taxonomy (NCBI): domain Eukaryota; kingdom Metazoa; phylum Arthropoda; class Insecta; order Lepidoptera; family Noctuidae; genus Diarsia; species Diarsia dahlii. The sequence goes on along the minus strand of OX459189.1, from coordinate 33,653,225 downwards.
AAGTAAATCACGCGCTTTTGTTTTTTTTTTTTAATTTAGTTACCGCGTCTCCTCGCACCGTACAGCCAACACTTATCGCCAGTAAAATACAATTTGCGTTCGATTTCAATGAACGATTCATGTTCTAAATTCAAATCTCATTACTGTCCGCTAAAAAGTCTAATGGAGAAAAGAGCTACTTTGCTCGCACTTATAGAGGAACAAAACGACACTTTTCGAATTGAAGGGATGAAAAATATTTTATTTGGTACTTTACTGTACTTTAGTCTAGGGTCTAAAAATCTTTTTTGGTGAGCATTTAAATTGTAGCCTTTTTATTTTCATCATCATCAACCTATAATGTTCCCACTGCAGGGACTCAGGCCTCCTCTCTAAGAGAAGGATGGGCTATAATCCACCACGCGGGCCCAGTGCGGATTGGATTTATTTTCATACTCTTGAAAAAAAAAGCTACACCAGAAAAAAACAGTTTTTGACTTATGTTTTTTTAACGTTTTTTTATTATGTGTATTATTATTCTTTGTATTTTAATTATAATGCAATCTTATGGTCTTTCGACCTAATTTGTACACCAGCCATGGTCAAACATGTTGAGCCAAAGACATACCCTAACACCTTATAATGAGCATACCACGTAAATTATCTACACATGTTTTTGCAAATAAATGAATTTGAATAATATTATATACAGTGCTGATGTATTGTTCATATCTAACTTCAGCCATTCAGATTACCAGATAAGGCTGAACTTTCAGTGGTTTCCGAAGAGGAGGTTGCATATGTACCAAGTCAATTAAAAAGTCTTACATGGTTTAAATATTATTAATTTTATACATATTTACAATGAAATCGGTGTTAAGTTAAATCATTTACCAATTTGACAACACATAACGAGCTCCTGCGGCGATACCAGCCCAGGTCTCCGTCACAATCTGTTCGACGTATTCTGGGGGCCGTGATAGCTCCACGCTGTAGGTGTAATATCAGGTGGTGGACATTGTGGTATAGTGGTGGAGCACTCGTTCTTAAGAAGTTCGGAAGCAGAGAGCACAACATCTATTCCCCTTGTTCATACGAGAATTTCGAGCCGCCATTTTGATTCCAGGGTGTAGGTGAGAGGGGCGCCCACAGGCCTGGCTGGTCTAGTCCGGGAGGTCCCGGTCGTGTAGTACAGGACGTTTGCGGCGTTACCCACAACAAATCGGTCAGCTTTGTCCAAAGCTAGTTCATCGACAGCTTGCGCCATTTGGATACCGGCGAGGTGGAGGATCAGACCGTTTGATGGTAAAGTTCCTGAAAAAGTAATGGTCAAGGTTAGTAGATGTACATTACCTACTAGAAATTTTATGTAATTAACAGAACATAAATAATAATAATAATAATTTGACCGCCAGTCAAGTATAGAGACAAATGAAAATTTGTCCACCAACATCTATAGATGACAAAAACTGTAATTTTTTTTTTACTTTTATCTGCTATTTATTACGAAATAGTGTCAAATAATATAAAATAATGATATTGTTGATTTTTGTGCCTTGGCATGGGAGGTGCGCCATGTATCTAACGCTCTGGGGTTCAAAAGGTTAAGAATCACTCGTACTTTACGGGGTGTATATCTTGGAAGAACATTATTTATTTTATTTTTATTGATAGAAACAGCAAACAGTTACATTATAAGGATTTACAATTACTACTACATAATTTGGTTAGTTTTCTGTTGTTGTTATATTGTTTTTGACATTATTGTCACAATGCCAAGCGTCAAGTTAATGTGACCAAGTAGTAATTTAACATAGGCTGCGGTTTAAATTGTACGATGTGCGCTATTGGTACTGTGTTTGTGCATAAAATCGGTTTATTTTGTACAAACGTGAGCTCTTCTTAGCAGTGTGACGTCATGATTGACGTCATCGATCGCTACCAACGGCGCACACAAAAATTTGGTAGTACAGTGTGTGCGGAGACGTCAAATTCGAATTTGACAAGTGTCAAGGAAAGCAATTGACTTGTTTTTATTTTGCTTTTAGATGTTGTTTGTTGTTGCACCATTATTTAGATATTATTCAATGAAAAATGTCGCTGTGTCGTCCGAGAGGGGTATAATATTATGTTCTGTGCTTTCGGCTTAGTTCCGAGGTTATAATTTTTGACAGAAGTGACATTACAGGGCTATTGACTGGTTTAAATTGAAATGTGTACTATGTGTACCGATGGTAAACATTCAATTTAAACAGCTAGTTTGTAGCGTTGGCACGTTTGTAAAGGATCGTACAATTTAAACTGCAGCCATTATATCAATTTGGTTATTAAGTACCTAACCCGCACCACCCTATTTAGTCGTAGTAGTAGTAAATTGTTCTTACCATCGTTGCCCCAAGTGTACAGGAACATGTTTCCATAGCTGTGCAGAGGTATGTAGAGGGAAGTCCTCTGAATGGATATAACGGCCATCTCTGATGAATTTTTCCCGGAAGCCAAATACCAGGCCTAGGGTAATCCCACACCGCACTCCCATGATCCTACGCCCAGTACCTCCCTCGTTTTTCTCTTTTCTTCTTTCGGTCTAAAATTTCCTCTAGGGTAGTAGGGAAATACCCCGGGAGGGTACCGATAACGTCGGAGAATCCCTCTCAGCGCCGCTTCACGGTCCGGGCTGTCCCACGTATTCTGGGCCCGACACTAGCTCGCACTGACGTTCCACGCGACCACGCCACGTTCACAAGGACTTAATTCCTGTTCAAAATATTTAAAATATGAGGTGGTGGACATTGAGGTATAGTGGTGGAGCACTCGTTCTTGAGAAGTTCGGAAGCAGAGATCACAACATCTATACCCCTTGTTCACTATCTATGAGAATTTCGAGCCGCCATTTTGACTTCTCAAGTTATGAAAATGAATCACGATTACGAGAAAAATAAATCAAGGAATATTTTTATATTCCCAAGCATGCACAAGATAGTTAGAAGAACCCATTGAGGTATAATGTACTACTTACTTGAGTTGATAACTATCCGAGTTTGAATGCCCTAGAACCGATGCAATTACAAATGGGGGAATTTGTTGGTTTTCGATATTGAGTACTGTAAGTCGATGTAGGTATGCTGTAGCTGTACTGGCGTTGATCGAATTGAGCGCTTACAAATTCTTACTCTCACTCCTTGAGTTCCTTGACTTTTACTTATATTTATTGAATTATTTCTACAGTATTTAAATTCACGAAATTCACACGAAGGCATATTAAATAAATAAACAGACAAGAAAACTTCACTCAAATACAACTCGGCAATCGGCATAGACACAGAACACCACAGAACATATATACTCGCAGAACACTAATACTCCTAGCGGAGGGCATAGACCACAGAACAAAGTGTTGCCAACGAAGTATCAAGCTCCCCACCAGAATCGACGTCTAAAACCACCAGAATTCCACTAAAAATAATCGCACGTCTTAAAAAATCGCTAAAATTTTCCACTTTATTTCTGGCAGATTTGTGGCCTTTGCAAGAAGAAAACAATATTTTTTGGGAAAGTTTATTAAAGCAATAACATTAAAAAAAACATATTCAGTCAGGGCAGTAACTTGGGACCCTTTCTCTTCATCTTAACAACTAACGACCTGCCGAAAGTAGTCAATAAATCTAAACCTCTGTTATTCGCGGATGACTTAAAATTGGTTTGTGGGGTGGGGCAGGAAGCTGATCATGACATACTGCAGCAGGATATAGATAGCGTAGTAGAGTGGAGCCGTAGCAACAAATTGTATTTTAATGTTGCCAAATGTTCGGTGTTGTCATTTTCCCGTGCCCGCGACCCAAGGCATTATCAATATTGCTTGGACGGAATCAGAATGCAACGTGTCTCAGAGGTTAAAGACTTAGGAGTGCGCTTCACAAATGATCTGAATTTCCGTAAGCATACCACGGATGTTTGTAAAAAAGCATACCGCAATTTAGGGTTGGTCTTACGGCTAGGAAACCAGTTCACGAACATCAGTGCTCTGAGATCGTTGTACGAAGCGCTGGTAAAAAGTCATTTAGAGTGCAATGCTGTCATCTGGTCGCCACATGAAGCCAAGTACAAACTAATGCTAGAACGTATTCAGAACAAATTTGTAAGATTCCTGTACTTACGGCTTTATGGGGTGTATCCGGGGTATCCTCTGTTGTATCCTACTCTATTTGTGCTGGGCATGGTGGGATATTACAAACTGGAAGTAAGAAGGGAAGTAGCTCTCGCCACTTACCTATTTAAGATTTTGCGTGGTAAAATACACAACCCAAGCGTTCTAAACACGGTTGGTTTGTGTGTACCTGATGGGTACGTGGGGCGGCGGAGGCGGCCGCCGCTGCTGTGGGTGCCGCCCGCTCGCACCAACCTGCTGCAGCACGCGCCGCTGACGCGCGCGCTGCGTGCACTCAATATGGTGTCACAACAAATTGACTGCTTCAATTGTACTCTGAGTGAATTCACACGGGCCGCATTTTGTAAAATTTGTTTAGATTTAATGAATAATTGAGTTAATTAATGAATTATTGTTGAATTATTGTTTACTATGGTTATTATTGATGTTTAGTCTTTAATTAGTCTAGATTGCTTTGGTTGTTAATTGTAAGTCTCTTGTGTAAACTTTTACTATAACTACACTGTTGTATTAGGTTAGCCTGTAATGATAGTGTGTGTTTAAATAAATAAATAAATAGTATGTAACAAATTACATCAACTTCAACTCTCTATTAATTAATGGCTTTTGTGGAAGAACAAAATACTTAAAAATACCTGTATTTAAAAGATGTTAATCAAATTATATTATTAAGTTATATTCAGATAAGTAGTTCCCGTTTGTATCATCATGGTTAATCTCAGATTGATACGACTCTTTGGTACCAATTAATTCCACTAGAAAATTCACTAGCCACTAAAACCGATATTTGTCCGCTAAAAGGCAAGTCAAAACCACCAGATTTAGTGGAAAATCCACTAAGTTGGCAACACCATATTATTAAATACTCTAGCGACATAGACTAAATGAGGTGTAATCTGCAGGGCTTTGGTTGATGTTCCAGGGTAGCCCGCGAAATTCAAATTTTCTTACGTTTTAGCGATTTGAAGGCCAGTGCTAGGTTGTATGTTAGTGAAAATATGATTCGTGGGTGTAAGACGTATGCAGTTACAGAATTATAATCATCAAAATCATCATTACAACCCTCCAAGTTCATGTAACTTTCAAGAATGAATTTTTGATGAAATACTCATTCTTGAGAGTTACATGAACTGGAACAGGAACATCCACCTTAAGTAATAGTACATTACTGCAGAATCCAGTAAGTAAGCCTTCCTGGCCAAGTATGAGTTAACCGGACCGAACCGCAGGTGAGGTCTGGTTATATACGAGGCCAGGATGGCTTTCTTACTGGTTGAGGTTTGTATAATGCTTTTCTCAAAAATTAAAGAAAGTTTAACAACAAATTCGTTTAATTAATATTGAAGGTTACATTCATATGTGAAAAACACAATAGCACTTTTTGGCCGACCCGGGAATCGAACCCAGGACCTCACGCTCTGCAGTCGAGCTTGCGACCACTAGACCAACGAGGCAGTTTAGGAAACAACTTTAGAAAAAACTTTTTAATAAACTGAAATTACTAAATACAATCATAAAATCCCACACTATACTTCTACAACATTACTAAGTACAAAACGCAACGTATAAAATGGCTGTTTAAGGTTCCAAAAATATATGTATCTCATAAAATGTCATACCAAAAAGAGAGATAGATATATATTTGGAACCTCCCTTCTATAACCATGTTATAATGGCTAAACTCTAATCTGTGTCTGGTACATACTATGTTTTTTTTTCTAAACAGATCTAAAGAGGATGACCTAGTGTCCAGTAAGTAAATTACATACTTACTTACTGGACAGTAGGAGATTCCAAGTTTAAAATCTCGCTTCTTACTGGACAGTTGTGAATAAGTCTCCGGTAAAGTTCACTTTCTGGATACTTTTTAGAGATGTTATGGCAACATTACATACCATTTTTGAGAAAAAATATTTATTCGAACACATAATCAAAAAATTTAAAAGCAAACTAATTTAATAAAAAAATAACAGCTTATGTTATGTCAAAGTCCTCGTCAGAGGATTCTTCGCCACACAAGATCTCGCTAAATAATTATTTTAAGGGCTGACAAAGCATAAAAGGGAGATCTAGCCCCAAAAGGCATCACTGAGTTGAAAACCATAGATAACGCCTCAGGATAACGCGCTCACAGACTGCTCTAAAAAGGCTCGAATAAAATAATATTTAACAAATGGAATATTCCTCACCATAGCTATTCAGAACAAATTATTCCTCGTAGATACTCTTTCCTTGTAGAGACACTTTTGGAAATTATTCACTTATTTTCCTGTAAGATACCCTTTTTAAAATCCGGTACAGCTTTTCTTCTTAGATACACTTTTAGGTACAGTTGTGCACTAAATGTCTAAATAATTATGTTTATGATGAATTGAGAGGCTCGTAGCTGTATCTACGAGGAATAATTCCTAATTTATAACAGCCACATGGGTCGGGTCATGTTACAAATAAATAAAAAATTTTTTTTTTTTTTTTTTTTTAATAATTTTTTTTTTAATTTTTCTTTATGTCATGTTATAAAAAGTAGCCAATATTCATAAAGAATACCTCGGTGGTTTAGTGGTCGCAAGCGCGACTGCTGAGTGTGGAGTACCTACTGGGTTCGATTCCCGGGTCGGGCAAAGTGTTATTGGGTTTTTCCATTGGGAATTTCTTAGTAGCAGCCACGGAGTCTGGATTTGTGTCCGGTTGATGGCAATAGGCTCGCCCCCTATTACATGCAATGGGAATTTAACATAACTGGCCAAATGTTGGTATACTACGGTAAACCTCTGGATTACAGGCGTGACGTTATTATATGTGTTTTAAATAAAATAAGCATGGGTAGTTTTTAGTCAGTAGAAGTCTGACGATCCCTTTCGCTGTGCCCAAGAGCGGTAGGGATTTGATGAGTATCCACCCGCCACAAAAAAAAAGAGAGCTGGATGCAATATTGGGCCACTATTGCTGATGTATTAGTGGGAGACGAACCTAAGGCTGCTGTTCGCATGTAATGTCTATTATATGATACCTACCTACATGGAGTCGACAGATATCAAAATAATCTGACTCAGTCAGCATGATTTTATTTACGATTATTCGACATTGCGCATGAAATGGACGAAGAGAGTTCAAAATTGTTTTTTTTTAATTTTTTATGTAATGGTGTTTCTTAATGTCTAATAACTTCACATTGACAGACGATCATAAAACAGTAAAGCCAGCTCTAATATCATCGTCTGCCTAGCTTTTTCCCAACTATGTTGGGGTCGGCTTCCAGTCTAACCGGATGCAGCTGAATACCAGTATTTTACATGCAGCGACTGTCTATCTGACCTCCACAGCCCAGTTCATACTGGTTAATAGGTACGATACCCTTTGGTAAGACTTTTTGACAGACTTTCAGGTCACTGACTACCTGTAACGATGGCCAAAGATATATATATGGCGGCCGGGACCAACAGCTTAACATGCTTTCCTAGGCACGGAAGAAACTCGGTATGTAATGGGTGGTCACCCATCCATAGACCAACCTGGGCAAGCGTGGCTTAACCTAAACATCGACCCGAGTGGCAATTATTATTAAGCCAATATAGTGCTGGCTTGATAATCAACCTTCTAAACACACAACTAAGATTTCTTTACGCAGGACAGTAATTGAAGTATTTATAATGACGACATTTTTATAATCTTTGTGACTGAAACTTAATTGACGAAATGTAGGAAGCACACTTCTGCTTTACCCTTTTTTTACGGGTGGAATATCTCAAATAACTCCTCGCGCTCGTGGGTAGAGCGAAAGAGAGTGTCAAACTTCTACTGACTAAAAACCACCCGTGTTCCTTCTTAGCCCTATATGTCAAGGCCGCGGTAACTTGTTAAAATTCCGCGGCCCCGGCGGGCTCTGCAGCTCCAGCGAAGGGTTACTTAGCAGGGGTGATATTTTTATATTTTTTTGGTCAAAGAATTAGTATTGCCACTCATCGTGGCAATGCTTGTCCACCTTCTGGCACCATTCCTGTTGATAGTGCGCGATGTGGATGAATGTTTGACACCTTTTAATGTTGTTTTATATTTGTTAATATTTTTATTTCCTTTAATTAGTTAATTAACAAATTTTATACATTTTTAAATATTCGTTACAAAAACAATAAAAAAAACTTATAAAAATATAAAAAAAATTGTAGCCCACCGGTATCGGCAACAGGGTCCAAGCTACGGCGGTCAGGGCTCCAGAGAAAGGAACCTCCTGACAATACGAGCCGTGTCTAGGAGTACCGCTTTCTGTTTCAAGCCTTGATCCAGCTGTCTAACGAGAGCCTCAAAACCAGCCCTTGCGTCACAAGAAACGTCAATTACTAGGCTTTTCGAAATTTTGAGTTTCAATTTCAACCCCAAACGGCTCTAAAATAACTTTGGAATATTTTCATCAACACTGAAACCGGAATATTTACTATGTTTACTGTTTGTTTCAAGTTCCCGATATTTCGCCGCTGTTGCAAGCACCATGATTGATGACTGAAAGAAAACTGATGAGTTTATATCCGTGATCCAATGATCATGAATAAACTCCAGCGTCAGTAAAGAAAAACTGATAATTATGTATATTTTAATAAAAAATAAATATATCAAACTCATTCTGACCTCGAGACTTTTATTACAGACAGTTAGTGAAAAGTCATTACAAAACTGGAGGTCAAAAAATCTTACATCTATGATTAAATAAGTCTTGTGCAGAAAGCTACAATAGTTAGGCTACTACCGGCTACCACGAAGCCAGGATAAGTCAGCAATAGGCTTTGGTTACCTTCAGGTTATCAGATTAATTAGTTAAGCGCGTCCCCTCTGGACCACAACCCGCACTGGTATGCGTGGTGGACTTTTTAGAGAACGTTAGCCCGTGTCCCAGGAGTGGGAACATCTTACTACAATGTTAAGGAAAATGGATTCATGAACTTGCGTTTAATTTTTATACTACGCATACGATTATCAACGTAAGTTTTTGATGGAAGAAAAAAATCGCAAAAATGTCGCGACGCTCTCAAGTTGAGTCGTGCACAACTTTCCCCTAATTTTGAATTAGACGACACAAAAATATAATATTTAATATTTATAAAAAAAATTATATTTGTAATTCGTAACGACAATTACGCGTTGGTAATTGGTATAAAACTATTTTAATTAAATTTAAGGTAGGTACTCCTACTCTCGTAAAATCATAATATAATTCATATGAATACAACATTATAATTATTGTCGATGTAGGTCAGAAGCCAGCAAATCAAGCTACTACAATCTGTCAAACTTTCATAGATTTTCAACTTTATCGCTAAAGCATGAAACTCCAAGGGTGAATGGCAAATTTTTAATTTTTCGGATCTTTTCTAATACGTACTTAAGAACTACAGAAACATCATCTCATATCAAAACAGTTATCACAATTTTTACCCTGGAAAAAGAAGACAGACAGTCGAAGCTTAAACCTAGCAGTCGCCGGCTTCCTTCGACAATAATACTTTGCAGGATAAAAATCCTGTTACATAAAACTGGGACTATTGACATATAGGTCAATGGTGATACATGTGGTGGAGGTTTTGAATAGCTGCTGCTGCTGTGTAGTATTGTTGTAAAACACACACGGGACATTTCATTCTTGGTGTATTCAAGACCTTCACCAATTTTTAGCTCTATGTGAATTATTGTTGTCTAATGTTGACTGTAAAATTATCAAAGACGTAAAAAATTGTTTTTTTTTTTGTAAAAATAGATTTAAAAAAATAAACCCTTATATAACTATACAGGTGTATGCCCTGCGTATACCTGCCTATAAGATAAAAAGGACGTTTCTTAAAAAGTCTGAGACCATTATCAAAAATACGAATCACTTAAAACTAGACTTGAGTTTAGTTACTACTTATTGTAGTAGGTATAAGTACAAACTCATCTTATAACTAAATGTAATTCAATGTTTGGTGACTGGCAACATTGTCGCCTACAAACACGGGATAATCCCAATAAAAAAGTTAATTTTGAACCATCAGTGGATTGTGTCACGTGATCAAATCTTCACAACCACAAAATCAGTTGAAATCATAATTTATTAAACAATATGTTAAATAAAGCTGTCCGATCCGAAAGGGGCATAAAGGTAAACCAATGGCATAGCCAAAATACGAAACTTAAATATGCATGATTTTGTCTAAAATTACTATCAGATCGTTTCCACACAACACAACACCACTTTATTATTTTTTATTATTTATATTTTCACCAAGGCGGCCCACTGATTACCTTAGACTTTCTGTCATAACTTAGTTTATACGCGTCTCTGAAGTATTATTTATTTATAATCATTCCGTTGTTGTACTTTATTGTTTCGGAAGATTTTCTTGTTGTTTTGTTTTCATGTTGTTTCTTCAAAAACATATTGACATTGACAGCCAGCCGTCTGCGCGAGTCCCTTTAATGCCCGTCACAGTAATGCACATACCAGCAGTGCACGACACTGGAATGTACAACACAGGAGTGTACGACACAGTAATTGGCGACATCGCGATGTCGCCAATTACTGGGGTGTACCTTGCTGGTCCAGCCCAAGAATGTACAACACAGGAGTGTACGACACAGTAATCGGCGACATCGCGCGATTGGTTTGCCGACTAGTTGGGCAACTCGAAATTTTGGGACTTGGATACTAGGTAATTGAGCTAGGTAGTGCTGCCGAATTAAATTGTACTCCATGACGTGCGCTCGCTACGCTCGCATATTAAATAACACTAATATCTTCTGTCCCCGAAGTGCCGGGCCTCCGCCGGCCTCCTTCGTCGGCCTACGGCCCATGCGGTGCCCATGCCGCCCATAAAGGATACTGTCGCGAGACGGTCGTATTATAGGAACACGAAGAAAAAAAGAAGGAACCACGGAATTTTCCAGTATTTTATTGTATCACCCGTCCCTATTGTCACATGGCTTTTTACTTTTTTAATGTGACGTCACTGTTTGTTTTGATTCCAATTCTCGTGCTGTACATTCTTGCCCGGACAATCGAGGTTCGGGCCGAGAATGCACGACATGACAATGTACAACATTGGAATTCAAAACACTTACATTCCTATGTCGCGCGTTCTCGTGTCGTGCATTCCTGTGTTGGGCATTGCTGGTTCCCGTCTGCGCTCGCGTCCCTTCGCTTCTCATGGACCATGGACAATAGTCTAGATATTAGAAATAATTTCAAATAATATTCATTTTCATTCTTTTTACTTTCGTTTTTTCTGTGAAGAACCGCAATCCCCCGACCTGAAAAATAAATGTGCCCATGAAAACCATGTACCGTCGTAAGGCCATAGCATGAACAAGATAAGAAGTTTTATTCTTATCGATTAGGTAAAAGTTGTAGCTTCATTGTCTAGGCGCTTTTCTGGTGGTCGACAATATTGATTGTTGATTCGTTCGTATTCCAAACTCCAAACATATTACAAACAGACACTTCTATTTTATTTATATTTTTGTTTATATTGAAAAGGTGAACTTACGGCTGGCTGCATCTCCGCCTCGCGCCCGCGCGTCTGTTGGACGTTTCAGGCTGTTCCTAACAAAAAAATAAATTATTATATACTTATGTATAAACGGTACATGGCTTGCTCCAAGCCGTCGGACCTAGGTCAAAAGTTTCCATCTTGGAGGTAGTTTCCTAAATAATTCAAATTAAAGTTATTGTATTGTCAGTAGCACAACGTGGAATAAATGCTACAAACCAAACACGACAAACTTTTTTATAATTTGGAACCTTTATCGGGGCCCACAGTCCGCTATTATGTTTTTTTTTTAACCGTGCTTCAGCTAAGCGTTAAACCTATTAAGGTGGATGTTCCAGGGTAGCCCGCGAAATTCAAATTTTCTTACGTTTTTAGCGATTTGCAGGCCAGTGCTAGGTTGTATCTTAGTGAAAATATGATTCGCGGGTGTAAGACGTATGCAGTTACAGAATTATAATCATCAAAATCATTATTACAACCCTCCAAGTTCAAGTATTTCATCAAAACATCATTCTTGAAAGTTACATGAACTTGAATTTCGCGGGCTACCTTGGAACATCAACCTTAAAATAAATCAATAAAATTGTAAAGTTGAACCTACCACGGGCGGCGGCGTCGATGGCGACGACACCGGTGGGGTACGTTCCTCCTCGATTTCAATAGTTATACTGCAGGTATCAACATTTATCTGTAAAAAAAATTATATCGTCTATTAAAACCGTGTGCCATCTGGCCATATATTTAAATAATGAGATGAGAAGATGAGAAGTTATAGACTTGAAAACTTGAATGTATTCAAACTAATTAAAACGTTGATATGTTTTTCCAGTAGCGCAGCGTGAAGTAAATGCTCCAAAACGATGACTAGTCTCAGATACTTTTGAGAATCTACTTCTTCTATACGAGGGCAGCTACACTAACTTCGTATTATTTAAGTTATGTAAGCAGCTGTGGTCGTGTGAAACTAAATTACTAGGTGATTTTACGTCTAGCAATTTGGTTTTATTAGAATTGAGCACCAACCCATTATCATGGCACCACTTTAACAAAGAGTTCAGGTGAGATTGCAAAAGATCACAAGCTTTTTGAGGGTTCTTATCAGTATTACGAGACATGTATCGTCTGCAAACTGATAGCATGTACAGTGGTTGATGCATCTGCTCATGTCATTTACATAGGATAGAAAATGGAGGGGCCCCAAAACTGACCCTTGAGCCGTGCCCTCTGTAACATGAACGGCTTCACTTAGTGAATTACCAATCTTGACAGCAAATTTTCGGTTTTGGAGATAGTTCCTACACCAGTTGATTAGAGGGCCACGAATTCCACTATGGTCCAGTTTACTAATAAGTTGCTTGTAATCAAGCGTGTCAAAACCACGAGAAATGTCAACGAGACTGCGTCGTCTTATTTCCAACAACAGAAGCAGCACTCGGCGGCTTCCGCACAACTGGCATGTCTGTATACAAAACAAATGGTGACAACGGTGTGTGTAGTGGAAATTATGTTTTTCCTACTCCTCCGCTATGCTTTTCTGATTAATTTCGTTACAGGATCCAAGACAATTAAGTTGTTTCTTTGGGACTTCGTCGAGCTTACTGGTCGCGGCACTTTTCTGGTGGCCGCCACTGTTGATTCTAGTTTTTAGGATGTTCAGTCAAAGTCAAAGTCAAAGCATTTATTTCAAGTAGGCCGTTACAGGCACTTTTGAATAGTCGAATTAAACTAACTGCGGCACTCAGAGATATCCAACGATTACTCAAGCCACTGAAGCTCTCCGAGTGCGGCAGTAAACTACTGAAGCTAAATAAACTAAGCTACAGTCCCAGTCACAAGGCATAATAACTCGTGATTGTACTGTAGTTGCCCATTCCAAAGCGTTGGTCTCATGAGAAGAATGGCAAGAAACTTCATGGACACTCTTATAAAATCGTTTGGGTTTACAATATGTTCAAGGTACAGACATAATCTTGGTATAATACACACATGAAGACTATGCAAATTAGTGTCTGAGATGGTCTTTTGAAGAAAGCACCACACAGATTTGAGTGGACCCGTCCATTCAGTGCAAGCATTTGTCAGTTATCGTGGAGCTCGACTTATAACTCAAGGAGCTCAACGTCACGACGAACAATACCAAAGAAAGGACATTTGGGTGGGTCGCTTATAGTACTCAAACTGCCAGACAATCGTTAAAATTACATAAAAACCCACACGGTCCTCACATTCACAATATAAAAATAATAAAATACATGAAGACTATGCAGATTAGTGTCTGAGATGGTCTTTTGAAGAAAGCACCACACAGATTTGAGTGGACCCGTCCAGACAGTGCAAGCATTTGTCAGTTATCGTGGAGCTCAACTTATAACGCAAGGAGCTCAACGTCACGACGAACAGTACCAAAGATGGACATTTGGGTGGGTCGCTTATAGTACTCAAACTGCCAGACAATCGTTAAAATTAAAGAAAGACCCACATGATCCTCACATTCACAATATAAAATAATTAAATATTAAGCATATTAAATAATAATGTCAAACTATTAAAACATGTCAAAAATACGCAAAATTAATAAAAAACAAAATAAAAATATTTAACAAGGTAAATATTCATCAAAACCACAGATCACAGAAACAACAGGAGATATGCCCTTTAGCCGAAAATGTATGGGGACCTGTGTCGTCAGTTCACACACGCAGAGCAGTAAAAACAATAGATATACGCATTCGCAAACACATCCGCATTTCTTAAAACATTACGTACTACACAATCAATTATAAACCTTATCCCTTCAGTCACAGCGTGTATTTACCATGCACCGCACAATTTACTTAATACATTTTGTTTCACTTCGACGCTAGTGATTGACTAAATCGAAAAGTTATCGATTCTTCTATTTATTATTATATTGTAATAAAGTTCTTTTGGGGTCCTGAAAATAATATATTATAAATAAAAAACAATATGTCCATAAATCATTCAAAATAAAAAAAGTCATTTATTCAAAACAGGTTGATTAAAAAAAAAATTGATTTGTGTCTGTAGTAAATCGTACCTAATATTAACTTACACCACAGATGTGTTGCAACAGATTTTGACGTTCGAAAAGTGCTGATTATAAGCAGCACTTTTTTCTGTCTGTTAGTTTAAGTCCCTTAGGGGTTGAATTTCAAAAAATAAATCCTTCTTTATTCCTTGTCTACATTTTATAGGGAACCTCTGTGCAAAATTTCAGCTTTCTAGGTCCAAGGGTTTGGGCTGGGCGTTGATGAGTCAGTCAGTCAGGACTTCTCTTTTTATTTAAGTATATAGATAGATAGATAGATAACTCGAGCAACCAATGAATACTATTTATTCAGTCAATATTAAGCAATAAAAAGCACTTTCTATTTTCAGTATTGCTTGCAAAAATAAGAAAGCGTGATAATATAAACGTTGTTATTAGTACCTACCTATATTTATAATTTGTTGTTTAAACTAAAAATAAATTTATATTTTATTAGTAAATACATAGTACAGAATATTGGTTTTTCTTATCTCCATTTACGGCAACGCTCAGTAACGCCATAAAATACGCCTTATACTGCAGTAACAATTGTGTAGAGTAATTAATTGTATAATGCATAATATGTATAATCATTCGTACGTATACGCAGAATCATCGTATAAAATATCGACAACTACAAACATCACAATTAGACATCTCTAGCTCACAAAGACTGACAGCAGCAGCTTTTCGAAAATATTGTGTGGGTGAGAGCATCAGTAAAACACCTATCCATTGCGCTATTAGATCAGCCGATTCACTGGTCGATTTGTACTAAACAAGCAATGGTTTTTGTTCCTAATGAAAACAATTGATTTGGTTTTTCATCATGTTTCTCGTACCACGAAGTAATGTTTTAATGAATTTAATATGAAAAACATTATTTTTGTAGTAGGTACTTACGTGTGAAATGAGATACCATCTTTCGTGTAATTCACAATACAGCTATTATTTTTACAAACATTCACTGAACAACGCGGCATTTTGTAAAAAATCACGAGCAGTGAAGACGTCGCAAGTTGACATTCGACTTATTATTGAAAGTGGCATAAGGCCCCGTCGTGGCCACATGAGTTCGCATGTACCACGCCTCCTTGCCATATCTCCTGTTGTTTCTGTATCTGTGATCAAAACATAATAATATCATACTTGAAAAAGTAAATAATGTCAATTTGTATAAAGAAAATTAATAAAATGTCAAATTGTAAAAGTAAAAATAAAATAGGTATTAAGTCAATTCAGATTGGAGCAGTTCAATCCCAAGCTTTTTTGTCCTCTGTAAAATCTATAACAGCATAAAAAGCTTTCTGGTAAAGTTTTCGTTTTATGAAGGATTTGAATTTATTTAGGCTTTTTTGAACGTGGCTTGGTAGTTTGTTATAAAAACGAATACATTGACATTTAAATGATCCACCTATTTTCTTGAGCCTTGTTGTGGGTACAATAAAATGCTTATTTCTAGTATTTACATTGTGAATATCACTATATTTCTGAAACATCTTTATATTTTTGTGAACATACATAAGATTTTCATAAATATACTGAGAAGGAACAGTCATTACATTAATTTCCTTAAACTTTTCTCTGAGTGAGTGTCGGGGGCTCAATTTATAAATTGATCTAACAAAGATAGTCTGAATGTCGGCGGCATTCCCCCACAACAAAATGCCGTACGACATTACGCTATGAAAATAACTGAAGTACACTAATCGGACGACAGTAGAGCTTCCGAAAGAGTGGGTCTTAAAATGAACATGGACAAAACCAAGGATATGTCGAATGTTCATGTAACACCCACTCCTATCAAGATCGGAGACTCTACGCTCGAAGTTGTGGACGATTATGTCTACCTGGGAGCTGGGACAAACGGTCCAGTTGGGTAGATCCAACTTCGAGAAAGAGGTCAATCGTCGAATCCGACTCGGCTGGGCAGCGTTCGGGAAGCTGCGCAGTATCTTCTCGTCCAACATACCCCAGTGTCTCAAGACGAAAGTCTATGACCAGTGTGTGTTGCCAGTGATTACATACGGGACCGAAACGTGGTCGCTCACAATGGGCCTTATCAGAAAGCTCAAAGTCACCCAAAGGGCAATGGAGAGGGCTATGCTCGGAGTTTCCTTGCGTGATCGAATCAGAAATGAGGACATCCGCATGAGAACCAAGGTTACCGACGTAGCCCGAAGAATCGCCAGACTTAAGTGGCAATGGGCAGGGCACATTGCTCGCAGAACGGATGGCCGATGGGGCCGAAAAGTTCTGGAATGGCGACCGCGAACCGGAAGACGTTGCGTTGGAAGGCCTCCCACTAGGTGGACCGATGACCTGGTCAAGGTTGCAGGAACCCGCTGGATGAGAGACGCACGGGACCGGTCAATGTGGCGACGCCTGGGGGAGGCCTATGTCCAGCAGTGGACGTCTTTTGGCTGAAATGATGATGATGACACTAATCGGGCTGTCTCTACATCGGTTAAGTTACGAATCTTTCTAACTGCGTATGCTGCGGAACTCAGCTTTTTCGATAATTTATCTATATGAGGTCCCACTCCCCACTGAAGCTGTGGCTTGGGAATAGTGTTGCGTGCTAGTGATTTTACGTTACCAGTGTTGGAATTTTTAAAGAAGTTTGAATATTTATCTGTGACTTGCGAACAAAGTTTTTTAATAGCGTATTTACTTTACGGCGTTTATCTAAATTCTCTAATGAGTTATTTTAATTGGATTTCCGGTGACTTTGCGTTCTTCTTTTTGTTTTTTTTTTTTTTACTGTAAGTCCTCCAGGTACTAAATAAATAGTTATTAATTTATGAAATTGAAAAGGGGAACTTACACGGTACTGCCTATCTGGCGGTGGTGGAGGCAGGCCCGGTGGCCAATTAACCACCTCACCCGATGGTCCTGCAGCAGGCACCACCGCAAGCTGTGATGCGCACTGCGATACAGGCTGCGATGAGGATTGCGGTTCAGGCCGCGCTTCAAGTTTCGACGAGGGTTGCGGTTCAGGCCGCGCTTCAGACTCCGATGAGGGTTGTGGTTCAGGCCGCGCTTCAGGCTCCGATGAGGGCTGCGGTTCAGGCCGCGCTTCCGGCTGCTGTGAGGATTGTGGTTCTGGCTGCGGCGCGGTCATCTTGTCAGGTGTCTTAGTAGGCTGTGGTGCCTTCTCAGTGTTCTTCTGAGGCTCCTGCTTAACTACCTTCTCAGGTTCCTTCTTGTTTACTTTCTCAAGCTGCTCCTTACCTTCCTTCTCAGAATGATTCTCAGAATCCTGCTCAGCCTGCTTTTCAGCCCCCTCCACAGGCTGCGGCGTAGGTTTTTTTTCAAGGTCCTTTTCGGAGTCCTTCTCAGCATTTTGATCTGAACACGCCACAGACTGCGGTGCTGACTCCTGCGCAGGTACCTCCTCAGACTGTGGCGCAGGCTGCGCCGCATCCTCGCTCGATGTGGGGTTCTCCATAACTCGGACGACCACTTGGTACAGTGGCTTAGCCTACTATAACAAAAAGTAGTTTTAGCAACCTGCTGGTAGGCGCGGCTTATGGTCTTGATGTTTTGATCTACAATGTCAATGAACGAAAATGACAACTGGCTTCTCTGTTTGGCATCGACTTGATAGACCCAAATACCAACTTGTTCATCCAAGTTGTTCGCGATGCCGTTGTAACTATTACCATTAAGGCGTGGATATACGTGAATAGGCCTTTTTTATTTAGGATAAATTAGAACAGTTTTTTTCCGCAACCAACAACGGATTTAAAAAAAAAAAAAATGTACACAATCAGCATGTCCTCTTCACGTCAAAAAAAATTAAAATTAAATTTAAACAACATAAATACCTAAATAATATGCAAAGTAGCCTCTGTTTTTGTTACTTACAACATTTTTTCTCCTAAACTATCAATCATAGGATCTTTTTATTGCCATCAATATAATATAAACTCTTTTGCAAAAAAAACGGGCACTTCATATTTTTTCTCTACTTCAATGAAGAAGGACAAGTAAGAGGTTTTATTAATTTGACGATGTATTGGCATGTTATTTGAAGAATCCTGGCATGATTCTGTACGTTCCAAATTTAAATTTTGAAATTAACAAAAGGAAAATAATGATTATTGTAGATTATTGTAAAATTGCTTTACTAATGGCGCGAATTGCTGAAACGATTTTATTACTGATTACTAAAATTTTAAAACTTTTTGGCTTCGATCAATAATGTACTAGATTCCCGATAAGCGCTTCAAAAACGGCCCGAAATATAAGACCACAAACGTATTTGTGGTCTTATTTTAAATTAGTATGGTCCAATCATAGCCAACATTAAGACGTCAAAATACCGCAGTATGCGTTCAAAGACTGCGTAAATAACCACCGTAACACCAAAGTTTTGGAAGGAATATCTTTTTTTCGGTAATTTAATATCTTTTTCATAATATTTAAACATAAATAAACTGTAAATATAATTAAATCAGCGAATATTATTGTTTGGCCAATGTTTGCTACTACGCACCAACTATTGTATCATGTTCTTGAACAGGGAACGCTAGTTCCGCTATAGAATAAGCACGACATTGTACACAAAACGCTTTTAACCGTATTGCTTAGAGTTTAAGTTTCATTTTAGAATGAATATTTTTGAACTGATGACTTTTTAATTTGGAGCGACATTTAAAATGTTTTGCTTCTAATCTTTCTCCGAAGAAAGGGCTTAAATAAATATACTTTACAATGATAATTAAACGTTATGTTTAAGTGTTAAGGTTTATAATCATCTGAGTTGTTAATAATATTGAACTTTTTTCTAAGATGTTATGTAGATGTTTACGTGTGTGCAAACGTGGCCACTTGAGCGACTTAGTTTTGTTCCTGATGCTTAATCTAGTACTATTATTGATCAAAGCTTTTTGGATATTTTCTGCAAATTAAACAATTTTATCTTTCTTTTTACATTAAATACCACTTTTTGACATGAGTGATAAAGCGATAAGGGCCGGTAAAATTATAGCCCTACTTGAAGAAGGTTGTTCGCAAACTTACGTGTCTCAGCGGCTAAATGTGAGTCGTTCAACTGTCCAGAGGACTTGGCAACGGTATCAAGAGACCGGTTCGGTCAAAAGAAGACCCGGTTCGGGAAGAAAACGACGCACAGAACCAAGAGATGACCGCTTTTTGGTGAGTCAGGCCTCGCGGAATCGTAAGGCGTCAAGTGTGGATGTGCAGACTGGGCACACTTGTGCACTGGGTTGGTGGGGAATAAGACCACTGGTTGCTTGTAGTTTCTTCTTTTTATTAGGAGAGTTTCTTACTGAAGTAGTAGCTGGATTCTGAATGATTTTACAACCAAAATGTTCCCATTTTTATATACAAATTTCTAAGGCGCTGGCCAATCATAATTAAGTGTTTGCGCATGCGTAAATGGCCTCTATATACAATTTGGCGCCGAAAAATTACTATTTCTGCGCGGGAAATTTTAGTATGCTATTTTTAGTGGTAAAACATCCCTTACGATATATAACATATTTTCCTAATCTTAGGACTAACTTATATTACATAATAAACACAAAAACTATACAAAAAACCTTGATTTACACCTTAAAATTACAAAATTACTGAAACGGTTCTCGTTAAAGTAACGCAACGCAGTAGCTAAGCTTCGTGAACTGTGAACCTAAACACTAGCGCCGCTAGGCGGCAGGAATGCACAACTTAAGATTATGCCTTTACTATAAAAACTGGAGTACACTAGCGCCGCTAGGCGGCAGGAATGTAAATCACTTATAAAATCAAGCCTGATGGGCGTAAGTAGAGCTAATGCTATCTTAAAAACACTTATAAACATCGTAATAAACTAATTCTAACGCTATTCAAATAATATCACAACATTTACGTATCGTCACTAACGTCTATGTAACACTGCACTATTTATCACTGTCCCGCACATCACTCCCGCCGTGCGACCGCGTCGCATCAGCTGCCGGTGCGGGCTCGACGTCCGTAGACAGGGGCAGGATCACCAGCTTCCTCACTGGCCGGCGCAGGATACCTCCTCTGGTCAGCACGTCCACCGTTCGCACGACGTCGTCGGGGCCTGGATACGTAGCGACGACTCTTCCTCGGATCCACACGTTGCGGGGCAGGTTCGGGTCGACGATCTGTACGAGGTCATTGACCTGTACTGCTCGACCTCGTCCGTGGGGCTCCCGCCGGTGTTGGAGCTCAGGGAGATACTCCTTGACCCAGCGTAGCCAGAAGACGTCGGCTAGCCTTTGCGCGGCTCGCCAGCTGGATCGTGAGATGGTGTCTTGCTCGGTGAAGGTGCCTAGCTGCGGCACTCGCCCTGGTCCCCCCAACAAGAAGTGGTTAGGAGTGAGGGCTTCCGGATCTTCTGGGCTGACTGAGACGTGAGTCAGCGGACGACTGTTGACGGTGTACTCTACTTCGGCGAGTAGAGTCGTGAGGACTTCTTCTGCTGGATGACGTTCGTGTAACGTCGCGGTGAGCGCCGTCTTTACTGAGCGAACCATTCGCTCCCAAGCTCCGCCCATGAATGGAGCCCCAGGCGGAATGTAGCGCCAGGATATGGTCCTCTTCGCCGCTTCCTCCGCAGTCGCTGTGTCGATCGCTTGTCTTAGTTCCTTGTCGGCAGCCTTTAGGTTGGTGCCGTTATCCGACCAGATTTCGGTCGGGCAGCCTCGTCGTGCGATCAGCCTTCTGACCGCCATTACCGCAGAGTCGGCGCTGAGCGAACCGGCGACTTCCAGGTGTATTGCTCGCGTCGTGAGACATGTGAAGATGGCCACATATCTCTTCTGTTGAGTTCGTCCGACGGTCACGGAGAGGGGTCCGAAGTAGTCGACTCCGGTGAAGGTGAAGGGTCGCTTGTGATGAGCTAAGCGACATGCTGGCAGGTCCCCAGTTCTCGGATGCGGTGGTACTTGTGTCTTCATTCTGCAGAACAGGCATCGTCGCAGTAGTGTGCGTGTGATAGGGCGTAGTCTTAATACCCAATACTGTTGTCTGCACTCGTTGACTGTGGCTTCTACGCCGGAGTGATGTAGTTGCCGATGAATACCCAGTATCCAGAGCTTGACTGTAGGATGATCACCGTCGATTACCAGCGGGTTTTTGAATTCTTCCTTCATATCTTTGATCGCTTGAATACGACTCCTTAATCTGATGGCGCCGTTTACCGACACAACGCTGAGTTGGTGAAGGCGGCTTTCTTTGTCGATGGGCTTCCCGTTGTTTAGACTGTTTATTTCTTCTGTGAATGACTCATCTTGAGAAGATCGCATCAGGAGCTCTTCAGCTGTTTTGAGTAGCTCTGCTGTGACCGGTAGTAGCTTCCTATTGTCTTGTAACGACTTCTTTGTCGTCGTGGGCGCCTGCCTTTTTACTGTAGTCTTGTTCTTCTTCCAAGCTGGGTCAGCTTCTTTATTTTTCCTTGTTCTTCTGTAGTTGACACTCTGTTTATTAGTTCTACAGAGTTGGATAAACTGTAGAACACGCGCTGTTGAGTATCGTAGTCGGTCCCAGCTGGAGAACTTGGATGGGTCAGGCAGACCCTCTGCTAGCTTCGGTCTTCTTTTGTCGCTCACGTGATGAGTCTTCTCTTCTTCAGAAGATTCTTCATTTGTTGTTTTAGTGGTTTCTGTCGGCCATGACTCTTCTGTCAGGTATAAGAAGTCAGGACCTTTGAACCACCGATGATCTCTGTTGAATGTTGCCGGTACGTCTCGTGTGGCGTCGTCTGCCACGTTTAACTTCGTTGGAACCCAGCGCCAGTCGTTGACCTTAGAACTGTCTTCTATTGCTGCTAGACGATGAGCCACGTATGGTTTGTAGGAACGTGACCCTGTCCTTATCCAGGTTAGGACGGTCTTGCTGTCTGTCCAGAACACTTTACGGTCGGGCTTTCTTTCGTGCTCTTCGATCACTGTCTCTGCGAGTCTGGTGCCCATGACTGCTGCTTGCAGCTCCAACCTGGGTATCGATGTCAGCTTCAGTGGTGCCACTTTTGCTTTGGCTATAATGAGGGATAGGGCCACCTCGCCATTCGCTGCCACTGTTCTCCAGAAGAGGACCGTAGAGTAGGCAGACTCGCTGGCGTCGCTGAAGACATGAAGTTCTAATGAGGCGGCGTCACTGTAGTGTAGGTATTGCCGCGGGATAGCTACGTCATGGAGGCTTTTTAGGTGTGCCATCCAGGTTTCCCACTGCTCCGCCAGGTCTTCATCGATCTTGTCGTCCCATGCTGTTCCCCGGCGCCAGACTTCTTGAAGGAGTTGTTTCGCCCTAATTGTGATAGGTGAGGCGAATCCAAGCGGGTCGAAGAGCGACATAACTATACGTAGAGCTTCTCTCTTCGTTGGCTGTTTACCCTCTATAAGTGTTGAAGGTATTCTTGTTAAGTTAAGGTTGAAGGTGAGCTCGTCGGAGTTGATCTTCCATATGACGCCCAAGACTCGTTCTGTTTTCTCTTCTGTTCTGTACAGCTCTATGTCTTCTGTCTGACTGTCTTCTCCGAGTGTTTGTAGGAGTGACGATGAGTTTGACTTCCACTGTTTCAACTCGAAGCTGGCTTTCATGTGTACTTCTCGTACACTCTTCGTGATGCGCATGGCGTCTTCAATGTTTCTGAAGCTGTCTAAGTAGTCGTCGACATAATGCTTCTGTATGATGGCGGCGGCGGCTTCAGGATGTGACTTTTCATGTTGCTTCGCGTTCAAGTTCTTAACGTATATTGCTGTTGATGGCGAACTTGAGGCCCCGAAGATTAATGACGTCATTCTGTATTCTTCTGGAGGTTGATCGTCACGTCGATCGCCGCGCCATAGGTATCGCAGCGCATCTCTATCTTCTGTTCGCAGCTTGACTTGCATGAACATCTCCTTGATGTCCGCTGTGACTGCGACCATATGTTGTCGGAACCGCATGACGACGCCTGGCAGCGACTGTAGTAGATCAGGACCTTTGAGCAGCGTGTCATTGAGTGCCACTCCTTTTGTCTTGGCTGCCGCGTCGTGTACTACCCGTAGTTTGTCCGGCTTCATTGGGTTGATTACGGCGAAGTGAGGCAGGTACCAGGTCTTGTCAGCTGTCTTCTGTTCTGGGGCAGGTTCAGCGTACCCCTTTGTGATGAGAGCGTCCATTTGTTCGACGTATTTTTTCTTTAGTGCGGGGTCACGATCTATTTTCTTTTCGATGCTGAAGAGCCTCTTCAGTGAGCTTTCATAATTGTCTGGAAACTTGACATCTTCTTTGCGCCAGAGAAGACCGGTCTGGAATCTTGTTTCTTCTATTTTTGTTGTGGTCTTCTCCAGAATACGAAGTGCTTGTTCTTCCGGATCAGTCTTCGGTCTCTTGGGGTTGATGCAGAGCGCGTCCATCTCGAAATATTGCTTCACGAGATCTTCTAGGTTGTCTTCTGGATCCTCTGCGATGTGTGACACGAAGTCGATCTTCTGGCCGAAGGTTCGTGTCTGACTGCCGTGTAGT
Organism: Diarsia dahlii; assembly: GCA_949775195.1. NCBI lineage: Eukaryota > Metazoa > Arthropoda > Insecta > Lepidoptera > Noctuidae > Diarsia > Diarsia dahlii. Next base: position 33,629,029 of record OX459189.1, on the reverse strand, counting down.
ACCCAACCTAGTGGCGTGAGAGATGCCACTGGGTGGTTCTTATCCCCTCTTCTTGTTTCTGAGGTCAGCAGAAGATGCCAGTTGTCTTGCCCGATGAGTACTCGTGGTTTCGCATTCGTATAAGTGAGGTGCCTTCGGATGTCGCATAAGTGTTGACACCCTTCCACTAATTCTTGTGGAACCCGTTGAGACGAAACTTGTAGGTTCTTCACTGTGCGTGCTTGTATTTGCTCTTCATGATCGTTGAGCCCCTTCAGGTTGATGGTGACTCTTCTTGACGTTGATTCTGACGCCTTCATGTCGTTGATGGTTTCTATTTTTAATGGATCTATGGGTCCTGTTGCTCCGATGCTCGTTACTACGCTGTCGTCGACGAGCGTGACTGTTGACCCGTCGTCCATCAACGCGAAGGTGTCGATGGCCCCTTTTGGTCCCTTCACCTGGACCGGTATTATCTTCAAATAGGACTGCTTCTTGACTGTCCATGTTGAATTGACGACTTCTGTTTTATCTTGTACTGCTTCTGTTTTTTCAGTCTTCTTTTCGTAGTGCAGCATCTTGTTATGAGAGTACTTGCAGCTGTCGACACCACACGGCTTAGGTTTGCATTGGTGTGTCTTGCTTCTGTAGCGAAGACATCTGAAGCAGAGGCGTTTGGACTTGGCCATGTCCCATCTTGCATTGGCGTCCAATTTCTCGAACTGTTCACATTCTGTTGCGTTGCTGTGCCCCGTGTTGTCACATACGGCGCACTTCGATGTTTGTGTCTTCTCAGTCACATTGTTGACCCTTTGCGTCTTCTTTTGTTGTGCGGTCGAAGAAGGTGCTGCCATCTGTTCAGGCAGCGCGTAAGGTCCGCATAACTCTGCTTCCCGTTTGAAGAACTTTTCTATTTTGATGAGGCAAGGATCTTCACGTGGCTGCGTGGCTGAGAAGTCGTAGTATCTATATCGTAGAGTCGGCGTCAGCTTGTCCACCAGTGTCTTCGCGAGTTCCGGGTTGTACATGTAGTTGAAACAACCCAAAGTCTTCAGTGTGGCCACAACGTTGGATACTTTTGTGGCAAATATGCAGATGTCCCTCGGCGACTCGGTGAGGCGGGGCAGGCTACGAAGTGTCTCCATCTCCAGCATGGCTATTGACTCTGGTCTTCCAAATCTTGATTCCAAAGTCTTCATTACTTCAGCTGGATGCGCGTTGGTTATAAGTAGACCGTCGACCGCTTCTTTGGCCTTTCCCTTCAAGTTTCTTCTAAGTCGATTCGTATTTTCAACTGAGGTGAACATTGCTTCTGTCTCGTAGTAAGCGGCGCGAAAGGGTAGCCACTCTTGATGAGACCCACTGAAGAAAGGTAACTCGACGAACTTGGGTCGCTGGGTGGCACCGATAGCCCGTGTGATGGCTTCGGCTAGGAGGGCTAAGTCGGTTTGACCTCCCGCCGGTAACTGACGTGTTTCTTCATGCTTCGCTGGCCTTGTTTCTTCTATATGGACGACGGTTGGTTCTTCTGGGGGGTTGTGAGGTTCGTCGGCGATTGCTAACACCGGCGGACGAGTCACTTGATGCTCCAACCAATTGTCCACTCTTGCATTGGCTTCTGACTTCGAGTAGAGACTGACGTCATCTTCTTCATCCTCGGAGTCTTCTTTCTCTAGGACAGCTATGCGTGCTGCGGCTAATTCCACTTGAAGGCGAAGTAAATCTTCTTTCGCCTTTGCAAGCTTGAGTTGCTTCGTTCTGCTATGTGTTGATCCGCCCCCTACCCCTTTCTTGCTAGGGGGGGGCAGGTCCTGATGACCGGTCGTCTTCGGTGGACCGGCTTTGCTTCTCAAAACTTGCTTTACTGTAGTGGTTTCTGTTTGACGAGTGTTGGTAGTCGGCGGCTTCATCAGCTGCTTGGCTTTCGTCCCTGCAGTCAGCGTCGTCGTAACGGATGGGGTTACGGACGGGGCGACGGCGCCAGCGGGATGCGAGGGGGGAGGGGCGCTTGCGGCGGAGGCGGCGGTTGCAGCAGTCGAAGTAGTTGCTTCGGTTGCGGAAGTCTCATAGGATGGATCAGTCGCCGCGGAGGTGTCTGTTCGTTCCGTTGTCTCCGTGGCAGTCGTCCCTGTTGCTGTAGATTCTTCCGTGCTGGCTTCTGCACTGGTACCAGTCGCCGAGTTTGTGGTCTCGGACGACGTAGGATTCTGTTCCGTCGGCGGCTTGCGTCCCCTTCCCTCGGAGCGTGTGACGGGCATGTTGGCAGCTGACGAATGTCTTCAGAACACTCTTCCCTAATAAATCTTCCCTATAAACTGTAGCACGAAGTCTTCACGTAGAGATGTCTTCCCTAGTAACTGTAGCACGAAGTTTTCACGTAGAGATGTCTTCCCTAGTAACTGTAGTACGGCGTCTCCCTGTAGCACGACGTCCTCAGTTGGTGAAATCTTCTAGCTTGGTGAAGTCTTCAGGTCTGTTCCCCACGATATTCGGCTCTCGAAGGACCATTAAATGTGCAGACTGGGCACACTTGTGCACTGGGTTGGTGGGGAATAAGACCACTGGTTGCTTGTAGTTTCTTCTTTTTATTAGGAGAGTTTCTTACTGAAGTAGTAGCTGGATTCTGAATGATTTTACAACCAAAATGTTCCCATTTTTATATACAAATTTCTAAGGCGCTGGCCAATCATAATTAAGTGTTTGCGCATGCGTAAATGGCCTCTATATACAATTTGGCGCCGAAAAATTACTATTTCTGCGCGGGAAATTTTAGTATGCTATTTTTAGTGGTAAAACATCCCTTACGATATATAACATATTTTCCTAATCTTAGGACTAACTTATATTACATAATAAACACAAAAACTATACAAAAAACCTTGATTTACACCTTAAAATTACAAAATTACTGAAACGGTTCTCGTTAAAGTAACGCAACGCAGTAGCTAAGCTTCGTGAACTGTGAACCTAAACACTAGCGCCGCTAGGCGGCAGGAATGCACAACTTAAGATTATGCCTTTACTATAAAAACTGGAGTACACTAGCGCCGCTAGGCGGCAGGAATGTAAATCACTTATAACATCAAGCCTGATGGGCGTAAGTAGAGCTAATGCTATCTTAAAAACACTTATAAACATCGTAATAAACTAATTCTAACGCTATTCAAATAATATCACAACATTTACGTATCGTCACTAACGTCTATGTAACACTGCACTATTTATCACTGTCCCGCACAGTGGACCTGAAGAAGAGCCTTGAAGAAGTAAGAGGAGTAGAAGTTAGCTTGTGGACCGTCAGGAGGAGGCTTTTGGCTGCCAATATCAGGAGTTACCGCCCGGCTCGGGGACCTAAATTACTCCGTGAGCACCGTGTTGCTCGACTTCAGTTTGCTCGAAACTGTGCTTCATGGACTCTGGAGGACTGGAATAAAGTATTGTTTTCTGATGAAGCTAGAATCTCTTTGTGTGGAGAGGACCGACGCCGGCGAGTGCTACGAAGACCACGGGAACGCTATGCGGAAGTGTGTTTCGAAGAAATCACTCCTTACGGCGGAGGCTCCGTTATGTTTTGGGCAGCAATTAATTCGACGGGGCGTACGGAGTTAGTTCTCATAGAAAATGGAACATTAAATGCACACCGGTACATAATGGAAGTCCTAATTCCATATGCACAACCCGCATTGACTGCACTTGGGGAAGATTCCATTTTTATGGACGACAATGCTCGCCCGCACCATTCTGGCGACGTGGAAGCGTACATGCAAGAAGTTGGGATCCGTCGTTTAGATTGGCCAGCTCGAAGTCCTGACCTCAATCCAATTGAGCATGTCTGGGATGTTCTAAAGAGACGGGTAAGATCAGTGCGACATGCTCCACAAAACATCAGGGAGCTAAAAAGAGTCATTGCAGAAGAGTGGGAACGTATTCCTCAAAACGTCATTAAAAACATCGTGGAAAGCATGCCCAGAAGGATTCAAGCTGTGATTTTGGCAAGAGGAGGTCACACTCGTTATTAGGTTATTACATTTGTAACTTTATTTAATTAAACAAAGTAAAAAAATCTTCTTGTCTTTATTGCCGACCACTTCTTATTGTTTGGCCGTGTACATCGGTTTTAAAGAATTCATAGATTTTTTTTTTAAATTGCCACAGTTCACTTCACGCGTATTAATTTACACGATTATAAGTATACAGACTACGTCAAACAATTAAATTTCATTGAATTAACTCAAATCGACCTTAGAACGTAAATTTCCTTAGGTGCCCGTTTTTTTTGCAAAGGAGTGTATAATACTTCATATTTGCGTAACTTAGAGTAAACAAGCCAACGACACGAACTAGTTGGTGGGCGGGGTTAAAATGCATGCTATTTCATCCAAACATCACGGGCGAAATGTATAGAGCGAAAGGGACACAACTAAAATGGGGTCGCGAAATTTTCTATGCAGACCTTTCTTGATAATATGGATATCATCACAGGATATCATGAAAAATCTATTGAATGCATCTGTTCAAAATAAAATTATTTGATTTTTTTAATAACGTAATTTTTGAAGTGAAAACTTCTTTAGCGGCGCTGAGCACTTTTTTTTGTATGGGTAAAAACTTTCAAACTCGCGTCAGGGTCACGTGATGCTGATCGAAAAATCTTCACGTGACCCTGACGCGAGTTTGAAAGTTAATATTGAAGTTTTCACTTCTGCCGGCACTCCCGGAGTGCTATTTTTTTTTAATATACATAGTACGAAAATGAAAAAAGTGAAATCATTTTCATTTTCGTACTATGTAGGTATATACGTTACTTATTTACACCCAAAGATGAGATAAAATTAGTGCTAAAATATGAAAGTTTCGACGCTCATAACTTCCAAACCAATATTTTTTTCCAATTCTGCTTCCATTCCATACAGGGCTAGATAATGACAAGACCAGTTACTGTTGATACAATTTTTAATTTTGAACCACACCGTCAAACATAGGAGTAATCATATTCCCCAAGACACGGCTCGCATTGTCAGGAGGTTCCTTTCTCTGGAGCCCTGACCGGTAGCTTGGACCCTGTTCCCGATACCCATTATTATTATTATTATCGACTTTCAATATGGCGTCTCGCCATTTAGGTGCCTAGTCTGCAATACCAGTATTATAATGTACTCTGTGTCTGCAATGCAAATTAATGCAATGTGCGATGCAAGACAGTAACACATTATCAAGGCTAATCAAGGAACTTATTTATTAACTGGAATGAGCACGTACAACTCGTAACTAGAGATGTGCCGTTGCCGGCAATATTGCCAAAAGTGGGAATTTTGGTGGCAATATTGCCGGGAATATTGCCGGGAATGGAAGTATTCCGGGAATATTTTTTAATTATAAGTCAAATTAAGTACGGAAACTATGTAATACACATAAAATTAGCATTTATAGGCCCTAATCAATGACGGCACGGTTGGCGCAGTGGCTAAGCGACTGGACTGCTGCGCTGCGTGTCGCGGGTTCGATCCCCGCACGGAACAAATATTTGTATGACCTGCAGATAGTTGTTTCGGGTCTGGGTATTTGTGTATGTGAGTTTATATGTTTGTGAACGCACCCACGATACAGGAGAAATTCCTAGTGTGGGGCAACTTTGGCAATATTTCCAATGCTGCTGGCAATTTTGGTATTTTACCGGCAGTGGCAATATTGCCACCAGGCACATCACTACTCGTAACCAATATTTTTGTACTTATATTTGGAACAGTTACCAAACTGCTACCTACCAATGCCAAGCGCGCTGGTAGGGTGGCGGGTGCTAGGAAGTTATATAAAACACAATAATAACTGTTCCAAATATATACAAAAATATTAGACACCCTATCAGAAAGAGATGACGTTCACTTTTGAGGTACTCTCTCAGAGCGCTTTTGATTTGCACGTGCACATTCCAGTAAGTATATAAGTTCCTTGAATATGACAGAAATAGACATGCCAAACGTCAATACTCAATCAAAATGACACTTGACAGTTTATTTACCGCCATGGCGGGATTGATAAGTTGCAATTGTGTTGTTGTTTAAATTCTTGTGCTTTACAACAAAACAGAGCCTATTTATGATTTATAACCTACTTAAGAGCGAACGTTTCAGCCTGTCCGGTTGAATTTCAATTTAAACATATAAACCCCATAGCAGTCATTAAAGCTTTTAAGGAAATTAAAGTCAAATTAACCGAAGATCTATGGGGACTGTCGATTAAAGTTTGTCAAGCTATTATTGAGACTGTCGCTCCGTACTTAGCCTTAATATTTAATTTGTGTGTGGACCAGGGAGTCTTCCCGGACCTTATGAAATACAGCAAGGTAATACCACTTTTCAAATCCGGTGACAGTAAAGACACCAATAATTATAGACCCGTATCCGTTTTGCCAGTTTTCAGCAAGGTGTTTGAAAAAGTAATGCTTAATCAAATGCTCATTCACTTTAACACCAACAAAATCTTACATGAGAAACAGTATGGTTTCACCAAAGGACGTTGTACGACTGACGCCGGTGTCACCTTATTAAAACATATATTTACTGCGTGGGAAGACTCACAAGATGCCATAGGGATCTTCTGTGACCTCTCCAAAGCATTTGATTGCGTCAACCACGAAACCCTTCTCATAAAGCTCAAACATTACGGTTTAGGGAATCTTGCGCTCAGTTTAATGAAATCGTATTTAAGCGATAGACATCAGCAAGTACAAATAAATGGTGTCAATTCAATGGGCTTAAAAGTAAGCATGGGTGTGCCACAAGGTTCGATATTAGGTCCCTTTCTCTTTTTAGTCTATATTAATGATCTACCCCATTTATTTAAAAACCAACCTGAAATGGTATTGTTTGCCGACGATACTTCTTTAATATTTAAGGTAAACAGACGTGCCACGAATCTTGATGACGTAAATAACGCCTTACTGCAGGTTCATAATTGGTTCACCGTTAATAATTTAGTATTAAATGGGAAAAAAACGAAGTGCATAAGATTTGCTCTACCAAATGTCAAAAGTACTGATTGTGACATAGTATTGAATCAAGAGAGACTAGAATTTGTCAATGAAACTGTTTTCTTGGGGATAACGATTGACTCAAGGCTACAGTGGGGTCCGCATTTAACATCTCTTGCAGGACGGCTGAGTTCAGCAGCATATGCTGTTAGGAAAATCCGTCAATTTACTGACGTAGATACCGCGAGACTAGTCTATTTTAGCTATTTTCATAGTGTTATGTCATACGGTATTTTACTATGGGGACGGGCTGCAGACGTCGAGTCTATATTTATTCTGCAGAAAAGAGCCATTAGAGCCATATATGGTCTACGAAGGCGCGATTCTCTGAGAGAGCTGTTTAAGGAAATTAACATCATGACAGTACCTTGTCAATACATCTATGAAAACATCATGTACGTCAGGAAAAATCTGCATTTATTTAGCAAAAGAGGTGATAGACACCACTATAATACGAGAAATAGGGACCAACTAGTTCAGCCAGGTTTCAGGCTAGCTGTTTAAAATGTTACAATAAAATACCCCCTCACATTCTTCAACTGAGTGAGACGAAATTTAAAACTTGTGTAAAACGCACACTATGTAGGCAAGCATACTATAAGTTGGGGGATTACATTGATGATAAAAATGCTTGGCTCCATGCTGGTCCTGCTCCACAACCATAGGGGCAATTACATCGATTATCATGTGAAGTTATTGTAGAGGCTGCAGAAGATTGTAAAAATATCTTTGCATTGTATAGATTCAATGTCTTAATATTGTATAATTGCATGGCACATGTGTGAGTACTATGTACTATAAAGCCCCTTTTTACATTTTTACATTTAGTTATATTTTAGTGACGTTGCCCTGGTGGCTGAGAGAATGTCATGCTCACACAAATGTCTCGCTGATGGTGGCGGGTGTGTCGGATCATTTAGTTCCCTTCAAAATGGTTGAGTTGAATGGTGCTGATCCATGCGTCATGTTCGTGAACGGGCGCTGTCAGTGGAGACTGGTCATTCCTTAGTTGCCATGGTGTAAATATATTTTTCTTTTTGATTTGTTTATTAAGTATATCTTTTTACTCTGGACGCTCTTAACTTGCACGTCTTGCTACATAGTTCTCACATAATATACCATCTCAACATGAATGATATAATGTACCAAGATTTTGTAACAAATTCTAATTTAAAAGAGTGTCCATGGAGTTTCTTGCCCGTTCTTCTTCATGAGATCTACGTTAGGGAACTGGCAACTGCAGTACTTTCACAAGTTATTATGCCTTGTGATTGTGACTGTAGCGTAGGAGTGCAATGCGTCGTTTCGGGAGTTGCTGCGTCGGGCTGCGCGGCGCCGGATGTTACCGGCGGCGAGTGGTGTGGGTGCGGGGGCGCGCGGCGGCGTGTGACGTGGCGGTGGGTGTGCGGGGCTCCGGGTCGCGGGGCGGCGGTTGCACGTTGCGGCGTGCATTCGTTGTTCCGTGATTCGGGGTCTCGAGCATTCGTTGTTGCGGTTTGCGTCGCTGGGTGCTTTCGTGCTCGCAGTGTTCGTTGTTGCGGGCATTCGGTGGCGTGTGGTTCGGCGTGGTGGCTTTCGGAATGGCGCATTGCACTCGTAGTTTCGTTCTTCTTCCGTCCTTCTGACATTCAAAAGTGCCTGTAATGGCTTAATTGAAATAAACGATTTGAGTTTGAGTTTGAGTTTTGAGTTTATAACTTTTTTGTGTTTGCCCATTTTTAAGTTTTGTGTACTAAGACCTGGCAGGGGCTCCATACATTTTGAAACATCTCCTGTATAAGATTCTGCTAGGTACACTTTAACTAAATTCTGAATGAGAGATGAGAGTACCTACTAAACATGAGCTATGACGGAACGAGCGATATGGCCCCTCCCTAACTTGCAGTAGTGTTGTAATTATTTCTTACTAGCTGAACCCGCGCATGCGTTATAATGCGTTTTTCCTACCTACCTATCTACTACCCTACCTACCTACTACCCTACCTACCTACCTACCTACTACCCTACCTACCTACCTACCTACTACCCTACCTACCTACCTAAGTACTACACTACTCTAAAAAAAAAAAAAAAGTATCAAAGAACCTTCTCCTGGTTCTTAGCTACCTCCCTACCAATTTCCAGCTAAATCCGTCCAGCCATTTTCATGCTATGTCGTGACAACGGAAAACGGGTTTCATTTTTTTAAATATAGATTTCCCCTTGTCCTTGTCATGTCAACGATCAAATGCTTAAAAATTAAAAAAGTTCACGAAAGTTCTAAGAAATTATTAAACACTAAATCATTCATGAATGAATAAATTAAAGTTTATGTGACGATCCAATACCTACATGCTTGGGGCAGTCATTTAGCCATTTCCTTTATGGGTTTTCAAAATATAATAATAAAACTCGGAACTCGGAATGCACCCTTTGATGTCAATGTTAACTCAGATTTGAGTTTTATTTCAGAGCAACATTTCCTAACATTTGCCCAACATTGCGAAATGAAAACAAAACACAACTTATTGACTGAAGGTAAACTAACTACTGTATGCGAAACATGCAAAATGTAATCAGTGTCGTATGACGAAAAAAAAACTTTTTTGCAAAAAAAACAACCGACTTCAAAAACACCAAAAAGAGAAAAATAAACTTAAGAAGAAAAATCAGCTTCTGAAGTCGGTGACTTTTGTTTGTTTGACTTCATGTTTTTGCCACCTACTACAGAAGCTGATTTTTCTTTTACGCACGAAACACGTGTCTATGAAATTCATATCTAAAAAATGTGTATTGTACACATCTGCATACCCCTCAGAGCGATATAGATGGCGGTATGGGGCGGTCGGTAAAACAGGTCAATTTGTAATTTGAGTCATTTGTAATTTGAGTCACTCAAATTACAAATTAACCAATCCGCTTTGTGAACGTGAAACTGTTTTACCGACTGCCCCATCTATGAATATATAGCGCGAACTACTTCAATAGCTCTTAAAGTACGGCGTGGCGGGAATTTCAACTTTTTGTCGTTTTGGGCCAAAGTTACACCCCAGGGCTAATGTACCCCGATGTTACGGTAATTTTATTATAATAGCAAAGTAATAATATACTTATATTGACTTAATCAAAAACACTTTTTTAGGGCAGTCGTGTAATAAAAGCATTATTACAATAGTTAACACATCTTGTTTTTCAGGCTATCTACAGAAGTTTGAACCTTGGGATACTTCACCAGCAGCGGACTCAGTTCTTCCAATGATGTGATCTTGTGATTGTTCATTGTACTTCCCAAAGAGGAATTGTCGGGTCTTTGTCAAGAACTCTTCGACGGAGATAGATGAACCCTTCTGCCCGGTCTTCGCTCTCCAGCCTACAGGCACAGCTTGAGAACTTGACAAGTATGGGCTTACGGTGATTCATAAATCAAAATCAAAGTATTTATTTCAAGTAGTCCAGTAGTACAATTACAACAATATAAGTTTTTAAACTGACATGGTCACTGACTACTATTAATATCATAAACGGGATATCGGGATATAAATATCCCGTTTATGATATTAATAGTAATAATTACAACAATGGAATGTAGTTACAGTCCCAGTCACAAGGCATAACAACTGCAAAAGTACTGTAGTTGCCCATTCCAAAGCGTAGATCTGTATGGAGAAGAACAGGCAAGACACTCCAAGACACATGGACCACCATCAGCAAGATTTGAGATCCGCCAGGACCAGAGAACTGCCAGGACGTTTTCAAGTATAGAAAAGACAGGTTTCCAGTTAATAATAGTTTTCTGGTATGTAGTACCTACTCAAACAACTATTACTATAGTGGCTGCCAGTTAGGATTTCAATAGCCATTGACCCACCTACATTTATTAAAGTTCTTAACTTTGAAATCCATCATCATCTATCGTGATTGTAATGAAAAACGGTACATGGTTTCATTTGTTTTGATTTGTCCAAAGAGATATTAGGGAAATTGTAACATTGTCCACGATGACTGTACTGCTGACATCCCCGTCAAGCTCTACTATACGAATATACCTGATTTCCGACCTATCCAAGCACACTTACTAATCTGTCTAATAAGTAAACTTATAATGCTGAAGATCATTATAAGTTTATGAATATACTCCTCAGCGAAGTTGTGGTGAAAGTTTGTTTATTAAACGAAAAATAAAACAAAATATTATTTAATTATAATGTATAGTTGTACAAACAAATAGTTACTGAAAACAACTTTATAAATTGCTTAGCTGCACGATGTTGTAGACCAGTAACACGCAGCGACTGCTAAATTGGATCCTACCCTCATCTCCTTTACTACTATCTAACCATAGCGCACCTACGTAACCGCGGCAAAAGAACATTTCTCATTTCCCTAAATTTCGTTTACGCTGGGAAAGACAAGCTAGATTTTTGGGTGAACAAAAGGTTTTCTTTTAATAGGTTATGGCACTTACCAGTGAATTGGTGTAGGGCGTTCTGTACACTAATCTAAAGTATTACTTATAAATGAAATCTAGTGATACAATTTTTTAATATAGAAATAAACAAATCGGCGTCGTGTCGCTTCCCGACAGGTCCGCAGAAAAGAGACGCCGATCAATACCGCGCTCTAGGGGTGAAGGGTTGCGTTCCTAATCACTGACTTTACATTTTATAAGTTGTTGTACTAACATTTTAGCTTTACAAAATGAAATATAATAATTTTGAAGATTATTCATGAATTAATAGTTTGCTAATAATGCGAAATAGAAAATTTACAAAATAGGTAATGTGGCGGGAAATTCCCGGTCATCCTGCTTGCACACGTCTTCGTGTGATGATTGGGTAACCATCACACGAGGACTAAAGAATAAAATTCGATAATCTTAAATTTAAACAAATTAATTAATTTAATTAAATTTAAAAAACATCGCGACTGATAGCAGGTAAAGCCAAAGTGGCTCCGCTGAAACCTATTTCAATACCCCGCCTAGAGATTCAGGCTGCAGTGTTACGCAGACGACTGGCTGAATCGGTCAAGCGCGAGTCGGATTATTAAATATTAAAATGCCATTATTGGTCAGACTCTAAAACCGTATTAGCCTGGATAAAATCAGACCCGCGCACATTCAAGTCGTTTGTAGCTCATCGACTGGCTGAAATCGAGAGCCTAACCACTCCAGCTAACTGGCGATGGGTGCCCAGTGCTGATTACGTCGCGGACGACGCGACCAAGCGCATTCCTATCGATTTTGACTCGAACTTCAATGGATTAAAGGACATAGCGGCTCCCGAGGCAATGATGCAGCGGACGAGCTCGCTCGAAGGGGCTCGAGCATGGTGGTGGTGGGACCAGAGCCCATTGTGGCGTGCCGCTCACGTTCGGCTATCTTCGCACGCTGGTAAGGAAACGTACCAAAGAACTTCACGCCAAGCTGTGGCTAGACCACGGCGAGTGCAGGCCGGCCAAGGAGGCGCTTCCCGCCAGCGACACCCGCCTCACCAAACAAGCGCTCCGGCTGACTAAGCTGCAACTGCAACTACGCACAGTGACGGCTGCCATCACTGGATACGGTACTTTTAATAAGCACCTCTTTGTTATAGGTGTCACAGATAGTCCTCTGTGTCGAGCCTGCATGGAGGAAGAAGAAACAGCCGCCCACGTGCTTCTGCACTGTCTGGGCGTTGCCCGGTATAGGACCAAGTACTTCGGTGACCCAGGTACTCTCCGCGAGATTGCCAGTAACACCAAGGGGCTGCTGGCTTTTCTCGGGGAGCTAGGGTGGATCGAGTGATATTCCCACCTGCACGCAAAATACGCGCATCGAACGTGGAGTTGCGGACACCAGCCCGTCGTACTTACTTATACTTATACAATAAACTATACATACCTCGCAATGGGTTTGCTCTGGCAGGGTTACTTCAGCCTCAGGAGCTGAGTTCGTGTTTATAAACAGAGGCGACAACATTTGGCACCGTGAGCCAGACTGAATCTCTTTTGAAAAAACTGGAAATATTAAAAAAAAAGTTACATTTGACGTGTTAGCTTAATTAGTTGGGTTCGGTTCAAGTTATAACGTATCAGGCAGCGTTGTATCATGGCTGTTCACCATATTTATATATTACTAGCTGTGCCCGCGACTTCGTTCGCGTGGTTGTCGAAAACTAAAATGCGCGCTCGAGAATGTCAATGATGATCAATTTTTTTTTACTAATCTGATCCTTTATCCTTGACGGGCGGCCTAATATATGGGGCTCATATTTGGTGTAGGTACTTAACCGGGTACAAGGTATCCCCCTGTATATTAATCTGCCGCGCTTTAGTAAATCCCGAAATCCCTTCTAGGGCTCCCCTACTATTATGCTCTCCACACCAGAAAAGTAAGCTTTTCTTTAGTCCTTTTATTCAGAATATTATTTTATGCGACTGTGCATAATGAAGGGCATTACGGACATTTGACTGGCCTGTTGGTCTAGTGGTTAGTGACCCTAACTGCTATGCCGGAGGTCGTGGGTTCGATTCCCACCCAGGACAAATGTTTGTGTGATGAGCATGATCATTTGTTCTGTGTCTGGGTGTAATTTATCTATAATATGTATGTATTTAGAAATATATAAGTATGTTTATCAGTTGTCTAGTACCCATAACACAAGCTCTGCTTAGCTTGGGACTAGATGGCGTTGTGTGATAGTTGTGGAATATTATTATTATTATTATTATTACAACATAAGTGTGGGTTTAAGAAACGAGCCGAAGGCATGCCGAAGGCGAGTTTCTTAATAGCATCACACAAGTGTTGTAATGCCTAATGTATAGTTGCATACACTACTTTATCTACCCAAATATCATAAGGGCTCTATGATGGGTTCAGGAAGCATAGGGAAATGACCAGCATTGTTACCAGTGTAATGCAATAAAAAATAAATTGAACACATACAGAAGCAAATTATTTATTATAGTAACTAAACTCTTTTGCAAAAAAAACGGGCACTTCATATTTTTTTCTCTACTTCAATGAAGAAGGACAAGTAAGAGGTTTTATTAATTTGACGATGTATTGGCATGTTATTTGAAGAATCCTGGCATGATTCTGTACGTTCCAAATTTAAATTTTGAAATTAACAAAAGGAAAATAATGATTATTGTAGATTATTGTAAAATTGCTTTACTAATGGCGCGAATGGGACGGGCAACTGGTGGAACTAATGGCGCTAGCACCGCATGAACCTAAGGTCTTCATTGGTTGAATATCTGTCAATGTCATTTTATATTTCAAAATAGCTTGACCTCATTGGTCGGATTGGGACAAGCTATGGACACGCCATCTACAATCAGCTTTCACTTGCCAACCCCATTGCTGAAACGATTTTATTACTGATTACTAAAATTTTAAAACTTTTTGGATATTTTCTGCAAATTAAACAATTTTATCTTTCTTTTTACATTAAATACCACTTTTTGACATGAGTGATAAAGCGATAAGGGCCGGTAAAATTATAGCCCTACTTGAAGAAGGTTGTTCGCAAACTTACGTGTCTCAGCGGCTAAATGTGAGTCGTTCAACTGTCCAGAGGACTTGGCAACGGTATCAAGAGACCGGTTCGGTCAAAAGAAGACCCGGTTCGGGAAGAAAACGACGCACAGAACCAAGAGATGACCGCTTTTTGGTGAGTCAGGCCTTGCGGAATCGTAAGGCGTCAAGTGTGGACCTGAAGAAGAGCCTTGAAGAAGTAAGAGGAGTAGAAGTTAGCTTGTGGACCGTCAGGAGGAGGCTTTTGGCTGCCAATATCAGGAGTTACCGCCCGGCTCGGGGACCTAAATTACTCCGTGAGCACCGTGTTGCTCGACTTCAGTTTGCTCGAAACTGTGCTTCATGGACTCTGGAGGACTGGAATAAAGTATTGTTTTCTGATGAAGCTAGAATCTCTTTGTGTGGAGAGGACCGACGCCGGCGAGTGCTAGGAAGACCACGGGAACGCTATGCGGAAGTGTGTTTCGAAGAAATCACTCCTTATGGCGGAGGCTCCGTTATGTTTTGGGCAGCAATTAATTCGACGGGGCGTACGGAGTTAGTTCTCAAAGAAAATGGAACATTAAATGCACACCGGTACATAATGGAAGTCCTAATTCCATATGCACAACCCGCATTGACTGCACTTGGGGAAGATTCCATTTTTATGGACGACAATGCTCGCCCGCACCGTTCTGGCGACGTGGAAGCGTACATGCAAGAAGTTGGGATTCGTCGTTTAGATTGGCCAGCTCGAAGTCCTGACCTCAATCCAATTGAGCATGTCTGGGATGTTCTAAAGAGACGGGTAAGATCAGTGCAACATGCTCCACAAAACACCAGGGAGCTAAAAAGAGTCATTGCAGAAGAGTGGGAACGTATTCCTCAAAACGTCATTTTAATTAAAAATTTATTTTTAAAATTTACATTTTTATGCCCTTAATACAGTGTAATTTTTTTGATAAATAAATTTTTTTTTCACCTTATTTATTGACTTATTATCGAAAAATCAGCCATATTTTCAATCGAAAATTCTGACGTCAAAATATCTGTTTTTTTTAAAAAAGTCGGTGGGCGTTGTGTTCCTTATAATCTCTACTTTCTGATGATGTATAAAAAATATACATTGCAATGGTTTCTCAGAAAATTTTTCGATATTCAGTCAATAATAAGGTGAAAAATAAATATTTTTTATCAAAAAAATTACAGTGTATTAAGGGCATAAAAATGTAAGTTTCCACTAAATTTCGTGGAAAAAAAAATGTTTTTTGTAAAAGATAAAAATTAAAAACCAAAAACTTGGTTTTTTGAATTTTTCACCTAAATTTTGAGGTTATGTGAAAAAATTGCAAATGCAAAAGTTGTAGATCTTTTTATTACCTACAACTTTGCCATTTAACTTTTTTCCATAGGACTTGTAGTTTTGCCGGAAATCGAGATAAACCGCTTTCCCCCCTTAAAACCCCCCCCACCCCCACTTCCCGAACTCGGATCGACCGTAATTTATTTTTCCTTTCATTTTGATCATATTCCCCTCCTTTTCTAATGGGTTTCATCCTACTGTATTTTTTTATCATTTTTTAACATTTTTGAAGGGTTCGGCCCTGCAGGGCTATTGCGTATCTTATAATGACAGTGGATAACTTATAATGTCTATCAAATAACTGTCAAATGGTGAGTTTTTAAGAAAAAAATGTACCAAACCATAACCAATTTATAGGGGGGCTGGTCTAGTAGGTTATGAGTTCATAACAGTTCCGTTTATTCCTGCTGGTTGGTAATGCTGGTCATTGCCTATGGTTTTTGAACGCATTAGAGAGGGTTTATGATATTTGGGTAGATAATAGATGTTACTAAATAGGGAGCTCAAAAATTTATACATCTCGCATCAAATAAATTCAGATATTAATAATATGTTTTCGTCGTTTGTTGAAATGTTTCTAGAATTAGAGAATACAAGAGTGACTTGGTCGAATCTCAGACAAAGTCAAGATTCAAGTAGTAGGTAGGCTGCAAGAGCGAGTGAAGCGAACTCGAAATTTTGCCTCGTGTTGCCTCGGACAGGTTGGAATTGATTCGACCTAGGTACCTATACCTAATTGCCTAGTTCCTTGGTCGACTTCTAATAGACAATGTTAAGTTTCAAGAGCGAGCGAAAATATCCACATGCTCCATTTTTGCAACATTGTGTAAGCATGCCAAAATTGGCCCATAAGGGGCTCCTAACTTATTTCAGCCTCTATACCGGTCCAGTAAGCGAAAATCTAATGGGAGTGACAATTCAGAGGCTGAAAAGGAGCCTTTGAGTTAAAACTTTTCTCGTAGGGTTCAGAGTACTCCACTGCAAGGATCGGCCGAAAGTCACGGTGGAGCACACCGTGGAGGTTTGCTCTGCTTAGGTGGAGCACCGCCGTATCCGCGCGCCCCGATTGGCGGCAGCGACCTCTCACATCCGGCCCTGGTTCAATTAATGGGCCGGAGCTAGGGGGAATGGGAAGTCGTCACTTCCTTCTGCGAAGCGATCATGCAGGCGAAGTAAGTGGCGGAACGTGAGAGGAAGAGAACCTCTCGTACCAGCCGACGCAGGAGACACCTCGGGCGTCGGGGGCCACATGATGGAATAGCGAGGGGGGTTTTTCTCAAGAATGGTGCGTCGCCTTTACATGGGAGTGGTGCCAGAGCACAGTGGGCACCCCCCCCTCACCCTTCCCTTGTCAAAAGATACAAAATTTTGACCTGTTTCGCGTTTTAGTGCTGTTCTAACCTCAAAACTTTAACCATGGATATGGATAACCATGGGGCTCCGGGATTTGGGGGTGGTACTAGGGGGTAGCCCTCTTCCCCCCCCCCACCCCTCCACTCCCTGCCTTAAATAGCGACGGTTCTTAATGGAAATTTTAACCCAGTATGTCCAGAACTCAGATCAAATAACAGCCAGATAGAACATGCGCAAAAACAATGTGAAGTTACTTAATATTTATGTGTGCGTGACAGCTAGGAGCGACATGTGTAGGGACATGGGCATTTGCGTGTGTGTAATGTTGCTAGGTATTGGTAAAAACTCCCACAATTTTTTCAATTATTGTAGGTTGCATAAAATTGGAATTAATGCACTTTAGCATATAGGTGCTTAAATAATATTAATTGAACAGAATAATAATTATTAAATAAATAAAGGTGGAATAAAAGTTATTTAAGGTTTAAGTTAGCTTGTGCCCGCCGTGCTAAATATTTTTTATTGAATAGTATTGAATGTTGTGTATGTAATATTACTGTATGAATGTATTATTATTTCTATTATGAGTCAGTGATACTTGAATTGAATTAAATGAAATTAAATTAAATCCTGCCTGCTTTGACGAATAATAGTGGCCCATTCATCGCGTAAAACTAGATCCGTCGGCAATCTGCAAATACATAATTCAAATAATTGTAGTTTAACAATAGTGGTTGGGAAAGTTGTTGTTGTTGTAGTTGGGAAAAAGGCTAGGCAGAAATGATGAACAATATTACTATTAATATCATAAACGTAACAGCGCCGAAATATCGGGAAATCGAAACAATAATCAAACATGGTAAATATCCCGTTTATGATATTAATAGTAGTGTCAGTGACCATGTCAGTTTAAAAACTTAAATGAACAATATTTATCAAAATTGAAATTAAAGCCCCTTTTGGTTGGTTAAAATAAATAACAGTTTTATCAAACAAATATATTTATTTAATATGCTAGCTCCCCGCGGTGTCACCAACAGCTCAGCCCCTAAGGGTCGTAGCATGATATTGTATAGTTTATAGTCTTCCTCGATAAATGTGCTATCGAACACAAAAGTATTTTTCGAACCAGTAGTTTCTGAGATTAGCACATTCAACCAAACAAACAAACAATCTCTTCAGCTTTATACTATTATTAGTATAGATTAAACAAAATTATTTCTGCATAAACATGTATAAATTCATCGATCTTCCTACACACAACGCAAATTCCCCTAATTCAAGGAGACCTATTTCGATGTAAACTGGCAACACAGACGAATAACTGTCAATATTTTTCGTTCTGAGTGTGTTGAAAATAGTAAAGGGAAAATAAATAACAAACCAATAATAAAATATAGTAACCTAAGGAAAGATATTCTATCTTCTTTTCTTTGTTTTTGGGAACAACTTTTACAATGTTTAAAGACACAAGACGGCATGATTTGACATAAAATAATAAGTCACTTGTGACGTTTAATCAGTACGCCGCGTAGCTTAGCGATTAGTACCTTATACCATTGAGGTATAGTGCTTACTACATTATACCTCAATGCCTTAGACTATGGAAAAGTAGTACTGACGCGAGGTTGTATTCACTTTTGAATTTGTATTTGCTTTGGTAACAGCAATCTCGTGTTCTACGCGCTCTATCTGGCTGCTATTTGATCTGAGATCCAGAAAAAAGAAATCTACTGATGACATTGTAAAAGAAAAGGTGTACAGGCTATTAAGTACTTACTTGACCCCGGCCTGGAGTTGCACCAGCTTCATTTTCTCTAATCATTTTGTTACAGTAATGTTCAGTAACACAATAACATTTATTTTCTCAATTAATAACATCACTACGATCTGCGCGCTTTGTTTTGTTTACATGCCAAAGTGATGCCAAAATAAATAATAGAATTAATAGATAATCTGTGAAATAAATACTTTGACATTGACGTAGCGTAATAGATAATCTGTGACGTAGTGTTGCAAGAAGTCATGAAGAAGTCAAACTAACTTAAGCTTAGAAATTCTAAAAGTAATATTAATTCCCAAAAACGGTTAAAGCTGCTTAATGAGTCTGTAAAGATGGTATGTTTAAGATAAAAGTTTATTTAGTATCTTGAAGTTTTTCAATAAAACCAAGACTTCTTCCAGTCTGGCAACATTTTTTTAAGGTTGACCATTTAATATTTTATTAAAAAAATATTGTTTAGTTGTGAATTCAATATTTTTAACGAAGTCAGTGAGTTAATAAACATGTTTCAAGCTAGCTGAACCTTTATTATTTATTTATGTGCAGTTGAGGCGCATCAACAGTGAAATACCATAGACAGCAATGATACGAACAGACATTTATGCACTATGGTTTACTTTCTAAAGTGCAATTTTGTGTTGTTATTTTTCATGAACGGCAACACACAAAACTGCTGCGCGTCCATGTCAAGACAGACTCATCTGTGTAATACGGGATCAATATAAATTAAAAATGCGGAATCCTCACACAAAATAATGTTATTTGTGTTCAAACGCCGCGTAATACGTAAACAAGAGACATTAACATAATCTTCGCCGCCTTTAGACTCATTTACAACGCATCTGATCGCAGAGCACTTTGAATACATAGCAGCAAAGAGAGAATGAACGAGCCATCCTTTATCCACAAAGTGAAGTGTTGATCGTTGTGTGAAAACTGTAAGGTGCATTATGTAGCGAGAAGTTAACATTGACGTGTGTAGTGGCGTTTTAGCGTTGTTTGGCGTTATCGTGTGATTATGTCGAAGAGATGATGTGGTCGCTCGTGGCGGCGGTGGCGGTGCTCGCGGCGGCGGCGGCGCCGAGCGCTCGCGCTGAGCAGGTGCTCCTGCTCGATACCACCACTGAGGCGACGCTAGGCTGGACACGCTTCCCGTACGGCGCGCAGGCAAGTACGCCCGGCTGGCTCGAGGAGTCCTACACCAACTTCGAGAAGCAGATTAACTGGCGCTCGTACGTCGTGTGCGACGTCGCGCACCACAACGTCAATAACTGGCTGTGGACGCCGTTCATCGAGCGTAGGAACGCCAACCGTATTTATATTGAGATCAAATTCACTATAAGAGATTGTTCCTTGTTCCCTGGTAATGCACTAAGCTGCAAGGAAACGTTTAGTCTGCTGTACTACGAGTTCGACGTGGCCACGCGCGAGCAGCCGCCATGGGAGCCTGAGAGCTACAAGCTAGTTGGCCGCATTGCTGCAGGTGAGGGCCGCTTTAATACTAACTCTGAAGTGGACATCAACACAGAAGTCAAGAGCATAGCAGTAACTAAAAGAGGCGTCTACTTCGCCTTCAGAGACCAGGGGGCATGTATATCAATATTGGCTGTGAAAGTTTACTACATAACATGCCCCGAGGTAACAATCAACTTTGCCAGGTTCCCAGCGACACCGACAGGTCGTGAGGTTACTGTTATTGAACAAGCCAATGGTACATGTGTGGAGCACGCAGAGACAGCGTCTGGTGAGGCCCCTCCTGTATATTTGTGCAAGGGTGATGGCAAGTGGACTTTACCCAGTGGCTCATGTAAATGCCGCGCTGGTTTTGAACCAGATTTAAACAACCAAGTGTGCAATGAATGTTCCCCAGGAAAATTCAAATCTCATACTGGTGATGACCCATGTATTACTTGCCCAGATTATTCTGAATCCACGGCATATGCTGCAGCTGAATGTAAATGTGTACCGGGTTTCTTCAGAGCCAAGAAGGACCCAAAGAATGTACCTTGCACTCAGCCACCATCTGCACCTGTCAACCTCACAGTTACATTTGCTGATCAGTTTTCAATTTCCCTTGCGTGGCAGCCACCACATAAAAATGGTGGACGCAATGACATAACCTATAGAGTTTTCTGTTCTAACTGTGGTACTAATATTGAGTACAGACCGGCGGCCACTGGTTTAAATAACTCAAGAGTCACTGTAATGGGTTTGGAGCCTGTGACAGAGTATAAGTTCCAGGTATATGCTGAGAACGGGGTCACGGAACAAACAGGTGAAGAACCTAAGAAAGTTGAGATTACTGCTGTAACGGAAGCCTCTGTTGTCAGTGTTGTTTCTAAATTGCGCATTCTGAGTGTTGAAAGTGACAAGCTGTCATTAGCATGGAACCCACCACCGATAGACCTAACTGATCCTGACGATACTATAGAAAGTTATGAAGTTAAATGCTTCCCAAAAGATAACATGGAGAAAATTGCAAATGCCACTCTCAAGATCTCTAAAGAACCACATGCTATAATCACAGGTTTGAAAAGGGATACAGAATATGGTATTCGAGTCAGGGCTAAGATGAAGCGCGGTTGGGGTGAGTTCAGTGGCATAGTATACGCGCGGACCGGATCCGTGCTGGAGACCACTTTCGTAGGCGAAGAAGAAGGCGCGCAGGTGCGGCTAGTGGCAGGAGTGATGGTGGCAGTTGTAGTATTATCAGTGGTTGCCATTATAGCTACTGTGCTGTTCTTACGATCACGCACTGATGACGAATGTGACAAGAAACAGCCAAGCGACTGCAATGCGCTTAACTACCGAAATGGAGAAGTGTACACGGGTCCCGAGCGCCCTGCCAAGACAAGCAGTAATGCTACGACGCCATTGTTCGCTGGGACCGGCTCCAGGACTTATATTGACCCTCATACGTATGAAGACCCTAACCAAGCGGTTCGGGAATTTGCACGCGAAATTGACGCGTCTTGTATAACAATAGAGGCAATTATCGGCGGTGGTGAATTCGGAGATGTATGTCGAGGTAAACTGAAATTACCAGCCAGCTGTGGTCAAGAGATCGATGTCGCCATCAAAACCCTTAAACCTGGATCCACAGAAAGAGCGAGACGCGACTTCCTCGCTGAAGCTTCGATAATGGGACAGTTTGAACACCCAAATGTTATTTTTTTACAAGGAGTAGTCACGAAATGTAATCCAATCATGATCATAACAGAGTTCATGGAGAATGGCTCTCTGGACACGTTCTTGAGAGCCAACGACGGAAAGTTCCGTGTTGTGCAATTAGTGGGTATGCTACGTGGTATCGCGACGGGGATGCAGTACCTGTCTGAAATGAATTATATTCATCGTGATCTCGCCGCCCGTAACGTGCTTGTCAATTCTCAACTCGTGTGCAAAATCGCTGACTTCGGTTTGTCACGAGAGATAGAATCGACCGCAGATGGCGCTTATACAACGCGCGGTGGCAAAATTCCCGTGCGATGGACTGCACCGGAAGCCATCGCGTTCAGGAAGTTCACCTCTGCCAGCGACGTCTGGTCTATGGGCATCGTCTGCTGGGAGGTTATGAGTTTCGGTGAACGACCTTACTGGAACTGGAGTAACCAGGACGTGATCAAGTCCATAGAAAAAGGATACAGGCTGCCGGCGCCAATGGACTGCCCTGAGGCGGTGTATCAATTGATGCTCGATTGTTGGCAAAAAGAGCGTACACACCGTCCCACATTTGCTAGCATTGTGAAAACTTTAGATAAACTGATCCGCTGTCCAGATACATTAAGAAAAATCGCTCAGAATCGCTCTGCTGACCCTCTGGCGGGCGACACCCCTGACCTGATTCAGTTCTCGTCGGTGGAAGAGTGGTTGGAGTGCATCAAGATGTCACGATACATCGAGAAGTTCCGCGCGGCGGGGATCCTGGACATGGACGGCGTGGTGGACCTGACGGTGCACCAGCTGGCGTCGCTGGGCGTCACGCTCGTCGGCCACCAGAAGAAGATCATGAACAGCGTGCAAAGCATGCGCGCGCAGATCCGCGGCAGTGGCCCTTACGGCTTCTTGGTGTAGTGCTAGTGCGCGTGCGCAGTGCGCAGTACGCGGTCCGAGCCGCCCAGACTCACAGACTGGACTTGATCTCGAAGTGCAGCTACATGCGACAGTGATCTTCAATAATAAAATGATGCATTTTGTATATTTTTCTAAAAAACTGCCATAGAGTTTAGATATAGGGGTAAAAAGGACTTTTTTCATAGTTGATGTTAAGGAAATTTATATCTATGACATTGTGCTGTTCAAATTCTTTTTATTTACTGTTTTTAATGAACTGTTGTATTTGTTTAGTGACAGCTTGAGTGACAGCTACTGACTTGCCGGCCTAATTTCAAGACTATACTGACATCCAATTATGAAAGATTTATGATTACTGTTTAAGTCCTATTATACAACAAAAAACTTAATTCTTAATTTGTATAATTATTATTTATAATATAATTTATCAAAACAAATTATATCCCACTCCCTGGTTTGAATGTAGACTCAATTTATTAAAAAGGAAATTATAAAATATGGTGATAAATTTATTTTTAGTTATTGCTAGCCAACATACATGACAACATTATTTATGTAGACTGATGTATGTTAATTTTATGTTTATTAATATTTTTGTACTTATAAACTTTGATACATTCTCTTTACGCTTTTGAAGCTTAATTTATAAGTTTCCTTTACACAAAACTTACAATAGTAATGAATATAATATATAATTACACCATCACAGTCAGTAAAAACAAAAAAAAAAGTAAAAATAAGGTATATAAATTGTAGTTAGCCAATTTTTCTGTAATCTTTTGGAGAAAATATATTATGTGTATATTCATGAATTTTCAATTGAAAAAGTGTAAAGATGTGCTTATGGGTATCTCATGTTCCTTAATAGGATTAATATTGATGCAGCTTTGAGACGGTTAATGTAAGCTAAGGTGAACCAGATAGGTTGCCGTGGATAACATCAATGTTAACCCTGTTATACAATACTCAAAGCCTGTTTATACTGAACCTCAAAACGTGTAATTGAACTGAAGTACTTAACTAATTTATAGATTGCCACAAAAATGCATTTAAGTTCGTACGTATTTACTCCCTTTTTACATCGCATGTACATAAGGCTGAATAATTTAGTGTTAAATTGCTTTAAAATGTAACTCTAAAGAATTATATATATATTTTAATTACTTTATTTTGTGATTCTTAGTTTGGTAAAGGTGCAGACACTAAGTCAACTTCAACATCATATTCAACATCTTGCAGTTTAAAGACTGATTTACATTTTATGATTCATTTCATATGTTACTATTATAGATACTTGGAACATAAGAATGACCTACACTTCAGCAGTGTTACATCATCAGTATCTACAACGTTTAACTTATTGAGACTTATATTAGACTCAATTATATTCAGGTATATAAAGATGCACTAGTTGTAAGTACAAACTAGTGTTCCAAAATGTATCAACCCAAATTCTGCCAGTTTTTGTCAATGTTCTTACAAACACACACATTTCATAAATAATTGCGAAGTCATTTGCAAAAGGTATGTCTACAATGTTTGACCTCACTAATAATGTTCTATGTTGAACATGAAGTTGGAGTTGCTTGTCTACACTTAGCCTTACACTGCCTGTAAATGTTAACGAAGCTAGTATTAATTTTGTTAACTGAACAAATCGATTCGTAATAAATTGTACCTATTGAGAAATGCCAACATAGTTTTAAGTGCTTTGCTTCCCTGCTTGTGATGTTACAAAGCGAATGTATAGATGTTGGAATGCTTCGCGCCGTCGACAAACAGCTGAGCGATAGGCGTACCACCTACTGGCTGCTCCACACACTAAGTAATCAGTGATTTTGTATTTAGTTTATAATCGTTTATTCGTAATGTAAGATGTTAAGTTCATATTTTTATACAAACGTAATGTTATGTGGTGGCAGTAGTTTGTGGTCAATTCTCATTCATGATCATCAAAATTGCTCAATTAGCCATTTCATCTTGTACATTCGATAATTACAGTTTCTGTAACAAAATTACTGATATCTACTGTATTTCACACATCTAATTCAGAAAAGCACGTTTAACATGGTCATTTGTACATATTGGCTGTTATTTACTAATATTTTATGTTACATATATTGCTGCAGCGAGCCGGGTTTTTGTGCTATTGTAGTGTAAAAAGTTAATTAGTAACAGCTCACCTTTAACTGAATCATATACCTACAGGTGTAAGCTGACATGAATGGTCGCAGTCACTTGACAAAAGTAAATAGATTCTAATTTGATCAAAAACGTAGTTTACATTGCGTAGAAAAAAAAAAAAATCTCAACATCATGTTGGCAGGTTTAGTCATTAAAACGTTGCGTTTGTTAGCGGCACAATGTCACAAAAATGCATTCAGTTTAGGAGCGGGCGGGTGCACATTACGTATGCAAATTATCTGCGACTTAACTTCAATAACATATGTTTTTTTAGAACAACTGCGGCTGAGGTCAGGTAGGGAACCTGTTTGTGTTTGAGCATCGCGTGCTGATCCTAAATAGCGTTTTTCCGGCCAGCGCTAGTCCTTCATACTGCGTGTTTATCTCACAGTTTTATGACTTACACTGAACTGTTTCGATTCTACTGTTCTGTTTATTTTCTCTTCTTTGTCTTTTACTGGTGATTTAAACTGGTTTTATTTGTGTTTAATACACTTTCTCGTTTTAACTTTGTTGTATGAACGTGAGACGGTGAGACTGCCAAACTTGCTATCATGAATGTATAAAGCTAAGTAATGGCATAGCGTCATAGCGTGTCGTTGACTCGTCGCGAACGCCAAGGATCGCTTGACATGTCGGGCGACGCAAAAATGGACGAAAATGTCCTACGACAAGTACCTATCTACTTGTTGCATACGACTGCAGTTTTGTCGTCGAGCGAATCCTGAAAATTAGCTCTGTTTTCTCTCTAAATGGCGGCACTGCACCATAATATGCTTTGACAACCAGTAATACAATACTGTATCAAAAGCTTTCTTACCGTGGAAGCCATGTCTGTTTCACGTGAAACTGCTTCATCAAAACTTACAGGTTCCCTACTACTACTACTGAGGTAAATCACGTTACGCTAGCGAATTTGATAGATCTGCGGGTTTTAATTGCCACTTCATTATGAACCTTAGACCTCGCGCAGACTAAAATGGAGCGCAAGGCAGAGGGCTTTCCCTTAACATTCCTTTCTGCACTTTATCGAAGTAATCCTAAAGTGCAAAGTTGTACGAACATCAACCCAAACATCAAAGGGCTCCTCAGGCGTCCTTGAACGCGTGGTTTCATTTGCTCTTTCAGTCACTGATATAAGGTACATTATTCAATGACAGCGTTTATGCACTCGTCGTTGGTCTGCGTTTTGCTTTACAAGTTTCAAATAACACATGAAGCTTCAATTATCTCATAGTAGATGTTAAATATTTACTATACCACCGATAAATCAGATCGCGTTGTGGAAATACAGGTTTCATTTGTTTCGAATAACTTTTCTCAAAATGGCTGCCGCTTTGACGTTAGATGTAAGCGGTCTTGAACAGGTCGCTGAAAATGATTCCTCAAAAATTTAAAAAGTTTTTAATTAACTGCATGGAATTCTCTAAAAGGCGTGCGCCTGCTATTTGATAAATAATTAATCGAAATTAAACTTTCTCAAACTTTGTCAAAGGGATTTAATAATTTGTCTATATTCTTTTCTTCCTCCTCTATTTCACATTATTTTGATTTTCTGATTGATGAAAGTTTAAAAAAAAACACGTGATTTCATCTCTGACAGCTCATATTAATTCAGTCCAGAAGTAAGCAGTTGTTATGTTTCACACTAGGAAGAACGGAAGGATATAATATACAATAGTAGCTATTCTAGTTTCTGCTTCCCGCTCATTTGAGGCAGACGTTCGAAACCTATCGAGCACCCTTCACATTATTTACTTCAATATATTTAGTCTAAGACTATTACCTATATCTACTGTAACATCAAATTAACAGAACGATTGTATTCATCAGAAATTAATAACCCTTTCTTTGCAGTCGGGTAAAAAGCGAAAACAGCTTTAGGCGGTAATTGAGCTTTAAAACTTAACTTAAAAGTAAAGGGTACGTAGGTAGTTTTTGAGCTTGTCATAGTCTTAGCAATGCTGCTACAAAACCTTTTCTTCAGATAACTCAAAGTGCCCAGAGCTTTTTACAAACATTTAAAATTAATTTTACCTCTTGCAGTAAATAAAAAAAAACCTTAGTGCAAAAACTCTCGTCTACGTAATTGAAATTAAAAATAAACTTGCCTGCAGTCAGTGGAAAACTTGTAACTTCTTTTCTCGTGAATGTAAGATTTAATTTTCTTGATATAAATAGAATATTGTAGGAGGAATATAGTATAGTTTGATGAACAATACAGGTCGCAGGATGCATTATCAGTGTCCATTACCGTTGGTGATGTCAGCTATCAAAGCTTTGTGACTATCGTCTATCACAAAGGCGACACAATCGATCCCTCATTAGTGTTCGGACACCTAATGTAACCTAAGTCTGCTTGCCTCCTGTCTTGTCCCTTTGATACGCCAACGCTCTGGACGACGCGAGACGTGCTTGCTAATAGCCTGTGTATTATCTCAGCTCTATAATTTAGCTCAAGCCGCAGTTTGAGTTTAAACTGTGGTTTATATAAAAAATCAAATAAAATCAAGATTTTTTAGCCTTCTACTTAGTCCGCGTCGTATATTATGTTGTGGCACTGATGAGAGTACCTTTTCATCAAAGAATTATTGAGTATGATGACCAATACCTCATACATCTAAACTTAACATCTTAAAGATTCTACACGTACAGGAAACTTCTTTCATGTATTGAAAGAAGTTTCCTGTACGTTAAAACAAAAATATTTTTCAACGAAAAAAAATCCAATTGTAACCATCGACTAAATATTTCAAAGGAACGCTATGTTTCCGCAATTTTTCAGCGGTGTCCTCAGCTGCAGTCCCACCACATCTAATATGGAGCTGCTATGCATGTGACGTATCAAATTCAATCAGTTGAACCAATCTGTTTGTGCCGCTATCAGATAGCTGACAATAGCCAACGTCTTTGATTGACAACCGTTTTGTGCTCAACATTCTATAGGCAGCTAGATTTAACCCTTACTTCCATTGATAACTAATTTGATTTAGCAAAGAGCGAAATTACTCCTTTTTTTATTTTTTTATTACATATGGGCTTGCTCTTGACTTCAATCTTGCCCTAAGGGCAGAGATGATGTCGACGATGGAACGAGCTTACCCAGTAGAAGCCTGTTTACAGATTAGGGTTATATGAACTCGGAAAAACCGACGCAGGCAGGGAATTCCACTCCTTGGCTGTGCGCATAATAAAGGACCCAGCAAAGCGCTTTGTTCGAATGTGTGGAATGTCGACTAGGTATCGGTGATACCCTGCAGTACGTCTAGTCTCCCGATGGAAGAAGGGAGATGGTGGGATCAGCTCGTGGAGCTCTTGCGCACACTCTCCGAAGTACAGTCTGTAGAAGACCGACAGACATGCGACTTTGCGACGGTGGGCCAGGCTATGTAGCTTGTTAACCAGCTTATCGTCACCAATTAGCCTCCTGGCTCTGCGCTCTACAGAGTCAAGTGTGGCAAGCTGGTATTTGGCTGAGCCATCCCAAAGGTGACAGCAATACTCCATGCCAGACCGGACTTGAGCTTTATATAACACTGAAAGCTGTCCAGGCTCGAAGTACCGCTTAACCTTGTTTGCTAAGTGAAGCTAGACCACCTACAACTATACCCTATAATGTCTTCAATAGTGTTCTGACTTGTCTGCTTTGTGCTCGTACATTTTCGGCCAAAGTTGGATATGCTAGCCACTTAAGGGCCTATTAGACCTCAAATTAGCAACTCTATTTGTAGTGGTTCAAACTTCGTTTGAAATATTGTCAGAATAAAGTTCTAATCAGCTTGCACTACAAAGCGGTTGTTACGTCTCTCACTGCGACCGAATAGCGCGAAATGAGTGGTTTTTCGCAGATTTAATTTATTAAAAAAAAAAATACGCTGTAATGTTAAAATATTTTTACATATGTCTTTAGTTGGTTAAATTTCCTTTCTGATAGTAAAACAAAATAACAGTTATCGCTCAAAATATTGAGCATTTCGAGACGAAAAAGTTTTTTCGTGTTCTTTCTTGATTGTGATTGTGATTTTTTTTTTCGAGGTTCTTGATTAATTTTAGAAAATATTTTTGCATAAGTCTTTTACCTATACATTTGACTATACACTGTATTTTTTTTGGAATTGTAATAAGTAGCAATACGGCTAACTCTGCAACGAAAAACAGGTCGTTTTTACGGTGTCCCTCTTATCGTCGCCTTAAGAGCACACGAAAGAGCAGCACCACAAAGCTGACAATCTATAGAAAGTCAGCGAATGCAGTCGCTGTGGCCAACATCGTCTAGATGACATCATCATCATCATGCTAAGCCACCAGCTGTCTGTGTCATTATTCCATAGCAATAATGCTACTGACAGCCCTAGACCATGTTCAGAGGTGCACTTCTTTAATCACGTTCTGTTTTATTGATGACGTAGTTTACCCCTTGGATATAGCGTAAAGAGATCAATGACCGTTGTTTTAAAATAAAGTTTTTAATTATTCACATTTCAATAGTGTGAAACCCGCTCGCAAATAATTAAACCGATATACAGTGCTATCGGTCTTTTAAATAATTTCTAATACAGTACAGAACTGTCGTAAATGTTATACTTCTATGTATTTTTTATTATGTACCGAAATTACACAATATGATTATATTTTGATTTCCAATATGTATATTGTCTTCCAGCTATTTGTTTGAAGTGTTATGGACAGTGATGTAAAATTATATGAAAAAATACTTACATTCATAAGCTCTCGCCCTTTCCCATAGGGGGAATTTATGTGTGGGCATGTATATGAAACTATTTGTATCGAATTTATTTGAAACCATCATACCACCTGCAAATATTTTAAAATATTTTATATCTTGTGCCGAACTGTGTGTAGTTCTATCACAACTAATGTGACAAGTTGCTAATCTCATACAATTGTAAATATGCGTAAAGAGTTCACTGTAACTCTAACGAAAAGTACTCTGAAACACAGACATGATTGAAAGTTTATTTTTAGCTTAAGTCTTAGATAATAGTTGAAAGAGAAACTATAAGCAATATTATATGAACCTCGCGACCTCGAACTAAATATAAGTGGAGCAGCTCGCTCAAGGTTCTGGACATAATTACAACTAATATTTGTTTTATCACACATGTCTGTGTTTTGGTACTTAAACAAATTAGTGCCGATGAATTTATCCACGGGTGCTCCATGTTACTTACGCTGTAATCTCTTGCCCTACATTATGTTTTACACTTAGGATTCCTTGCCATCTTATTACCGACTATTGTATTCATAACATGTTAATCTTATTTCGTACTTATCTCCAATTCGAAAACATTTTCAAATAGATAGAACTCAGCACATTTGTTGTCAGATCCACCATTATGTATTCCGATTTTACTGTGATCTTATTTATGTATTTATAGTAGACATAATTAGAATTGCCTTCATGCCACGATCACACCAATTGATAGTACATATTATAAACCATTAAGTATATAGATATTTATGTCTACATTCTACATTGTACATTTGTTCATGAATTTTTGACATTCAAATATTTAATCATACATTTTATAATAATTATAAATTTATAATATAGTTCGAGTATTTTTCATGGCAACTTTTTATACTTATACATCTAGAACGGTGCAGCTTACACATAGCTGACATTATTCTTGGTCGACAATAGTGAAAATATTAGCAATAATCAATATACTACAGCGAATTTTAAAAATTCATGAATATTATTTGCCGAGATTGTCACAGGTCATGCTCATAGGACACCTAGTTTTTATACGTGAATCACCTAGTTTTTGCGAATGAAGTACTATATACGTGACGAGGATCGTAATCGTTAAGTCTACTCGACATACGGCATGCGACAACCTCGCCAGTCCATCATAACATAACACCAAACCCATACAATACTTATAATAATCGAATAAAATAAAAAATAAAAACCTTTATTTACTATTAAAAAAATAGCTAGTATAAATGAAGAATATAATAAGAGTTTTGATACGTTGGACAAGCAAACGAAAACAAATTAAGTCCAATATTTGAAAGTCGTTACATACATTTAAGAGGGAACAGGGCCAGCTAGGAGTTTGATAAATAGGAACACAATTTGAGCTGTTGATGTCACGCTCCCTCCAAGTTGCCCCTGAAGAGTGTGATAGGGAGCTGCAGCTCACAACGATTATAGGTATAACAAAAAAAAAAAATTGAGATGATCAACATTTTCCTCTTCGAAAACTGATTCGATTCAATTATTTTTGATATTAAAATTTTAAGAAACAGTTTGTATGTATGTACTTATATTTTCTTTACTTATAAGTTGCTGAAAAAGAAGAAATGACAGGGACGTCTACAGTTAAGTAGACCATGTTTTATAAAAAAAATAGATTGCACTAAAAGCATTTTTCAGGAAGAAATAAGCCTCTGTTCCCTCTTAAATTACAACAGTTATTACAAAGGGCGGGTAATATATAGGTCCTTTCAAACTTGGGTCAATCTAATTCGTCCTTTGTGTTTTGGAAAACGAATGTAATTGTTTACATAAGATAGCCGATTGTACCCGATATTAAACTGTATTCACTATAGCAATAAAACTTATGCCTCGATTAGACAGTGATGGCGGACTGCTCGCAGGCGCCATCTTTAAACGTGTTCTGTAACAAAATGTGTTTTCTTGTTGGTTTGCGCTGTGATTTTGGCTTACATATTGAAATTATCTTACTTGTATGTGTATCAGAATAACTACAACTAAGATAATTTTCTCATGAAACTATCACTAGGTACTAACTCGAGTATACGCATTGCAAGACGTAGTGGTCTGCATCAGCAAGAAGTCTTCTAAGACGCCATAATAATATTTGACTACTCCTTAAAATAGAGGTGAAGGTTAATGTGACTTCAACAAACAAAAACTGCGGAATCGTGTAATGTAATGTCCATGCTCGATGCAATCCAATTATGTGTGTTTAATCAATAAACAAATCATCGCGCAAATCAATAGAAAGGTCCCTGATTTGTGATACGCTGTTAAGCCATAACATTAAATGATTAATTAGTTTTAAATGCTAATGCAGATCAAATTAGGAATATTTTTTATCAGACGCATTTGGAATAGGAAACCGTAGTAACACCAATCATAGCCTAATTAATTATAACATAGAGTGATGTTAGATTTTATTTATAAGTATTCTTTTTTATATAGATTAAGCAGGCGTGCGGTTGGGCAGGTTGTCCTGCCTCGAGTATATTTTGTGGCCGCACGTCTGCCTCGTATACAGAGATAGTAAAAATTAGCGCAGTTTTAAATCTTTACTATGAATCAGTATAGGTGAAAGAAACAATGAAGTGTAAGCTTGGCTATAATTTATGTAATAAACTATTGATATTTATAATGTGTTATTATTTCTTGCCTCCTCTTACCAAGTCACTTAAATATGCTCCCCATAGAGATAGGTACCTACACAATAGTTATGGTCTTAAAACTAGATAAAGCTCCATATTCACATAGGTACATACACAAACGCCTTTTAGCTCCATCGATACCAATTTCTAATATCTTTTATAAAAAGTACCATTCTTTCTTTTTTATTTAGGGTTCCGTAGTCAACTAGGAACCCTTACAGTTTCGCCATGTCTGTCTGTCCGTCTGTCCGTCCTCGCTTAATCTCTGTGACCGTTAGCACTAGAAAGCTGAAATTTGGTACCAATATGTGTATCAATCACGCCGACAAAGTGGTAAAATAAAAATTGGAAAAAAATGTTTTATTAGGGTAGCCCTCCTATATGTAAAGTGGGAAGTGTTTTTTTTTAATTTCAACCCTAACGTGTGATATATTGTTGGAAAGGTATTTAAAAATGAATAGGGGTTTACTAAAATAATTTTTTGATAATGTCAATAATTTCGGAAATAATCGCTCCAAAAGTAAAAAACAATGTGTGTGTCCCCTCTAACTTTTGAACCATAAGTTTAGAAAATATGAAAAAAAATCTGAAAAGTTGAACTTTATAAGGACTTTCTAGGAAAATCATTTTGAACTTGGATGGAAACAGTTTTTGTACAAAAAAGACAAAAAGTTGTACAAAATAATTTCTGGACTAAGTTTGTAAATCGTATATGCAAGCATTTTTTTTAACATCGTTTACATATTTTATTATCCTGAACGTATCAATTTCAAACAAAAAAATAATTATCACTACGGAACCCTACACTGAGCGTGGCCCGACACGCTCTTGGCCGGTTTTTTTTAAAGTTGCCCCACATTAGGAATTTCTCTTGTATCGTGGGTACGTTCACAAACATTTAACTCACACACAAATACCCAGACCCGGAACAACTATCTGTAGGTACGCCATATTGGGACAAGCCCGCCACACTATTCCCAAACCACTGTAACTCCTGTTAGCCAGAATCAACAGTGGCGACCACAAGAAAAGCGCCGAGACAAT
The DNA here is from genome assembly GCA_949775195.1 of Diarsia dahlii. Classification (NCBI taxonomy): domain Eukaryota; kingdom Metazoa; phylum Arthropoda; class Insecta; order Lepidoptera; family Noctuidae; genus Diarsia; species Diarsia dahlii. Next base: position 33,595,344 of record OX459189.1, on the reverse strand, counting down.
GAAGCTCGACGAAGTCCCAGAGAAATGATTTAACTGTCTTGGATCCTGCAACGAAATTAATCAGAAAAGAATAGCGGAGGAGTAGGAAAAAACATAGTTTCCACTTCCCTCCATATCAGCAGGAGACAGAACAGAACAAGGCCAATAGGCACACAGGGACGTATACAACTGAGATAAGCCCAAGGGCGGATCCAGCTTTGGTGCCAGGGGGGGGTCACAAAGAGTCGTGGTCAAGTCACAAGAAGTTATAATTTAATTTTTATAATCTTTTAAACAAGTAAAAAATAGGTGTTTTATTAATCCATGTACGTAGGTAGGTACTTAAAAACACCTATATTTAAATAACAAAATCAATTTTTCTTTTACGTCTTCTCCTGAAACGCGTTCCCACTTCATCTACCTACTTCAATGGGTACGTTTTTTTAGTGTGGAGAAGTGCCAGTCTGGTTAGACGTTCTTCAACCATTGAAGCTCTTAGCCACGATTTGATTCTTCGAAGTGCTATAAGTATAACCCTTATCCAGGGGGATAATGCGTTGAACTATTTTCGGTGGATAGACGACTTAGAATCAGAAATGAGAATTGAAGTAGATGAGCGTCTCAAGCGAAACAGAATGGTAGAAGAGCAGGAGGGAGGCGCGAGCGTAGCGAGCGCGAATTTTTTTTAAAGATTTTGGCGGGTGGCAAATTTTTTTAAGGCATTGGGAGGAAAGAGTATAAAATACTGTTTTACTTGATTCGAGATCCGCTTACTCTTATCTTGTTAGACATCAATCCTCCACTTCCTGAACCAAGCGCCTAAGACAGAGGTTCGAAAGAAGTGACTGACTCGACAATGATAAACGATTATTCTTACGAAAAAAATTATTGGTGTGTACTTTGTATAAATTGGCTACTGAGATTTTGTGGTCTATTAAAAGTGTACCATTCTGACCCAACCTTGTAAGGGATAAATCCATTAACACTACGATACGTAAAGATTTACATAACTATAAAACGTAAAATATGTACTCAGTTTTGTCATTGCCTCGGAAACAGCCAGAGCCCGAAAGTCTGACAACCAGTCATATTAAGGGATATCTCGTTGTACCCAGTACTAACTGGGTTGTGCAGTGTGCACTGTGTGCAGGCCAAGAAAGCAGTCGTTCCATGTAAAATTCCGGTTTTTACCTGCATCCAGTTAGACTGGAAGCCGACTATTACAACATACTCGTAGTTGGACGTATGTGGATCTTTTAACGTGGATTTTTCACCAGCCTATAACACTAGAGATAATGCAAACAATCTAAAGACCTATCAAAATCGGTTCAGGCGTTAAACAAAAGAAAAATATTGGCAGTGGATCGGTTTGGGGGATCAGACCGGAATAACTCGTTTAGAAGTTATGGTGGATTATAGAAACTCACAAATAAACATACATGAACCCTAAAAACACTCTATGTTTTGGGCTGTTGTGTAAAATATATAATAAAAACATTACGTTCAACAATTTTAATTAGTGGTCCACCTAGGTCCTGGACCCAGCCCAGGGGGGGGTCATGACCCCCCTGACCCCCCCCCTGGATCCGCGCCTGGATAAGCCCAGTTGCCTAGCACCACGGATATTATTGTCATTAATATTACTGGGTCCTAAGTTGTGAGCTATTATATTTAAACGATAGACATCAGCAAGTACAAATAAATGGTGTCAATTCAACGGGCTTAAAAGTAAGTATGGGTGTGCCACAAGGTTCGATATTAGGTCCCTTTCTCTTTTTGGTCTATATTAATGATCTACCCCATTTATTTAAAAACCAACCTGAAATGGTATTGTTTGCCGACGATACTTCTTTAATATTTAAGGTAAACAGACGTGCCACAAATCTTGATGACGTAAATAACGCCCTACTGCAGGTTCATAATTGGTTCACCGTCAATAATTTAGTCTTGAATGGGAAAAAAACGAAGTGCATAAGATTTGCTCTACCAAATGTCAAAAGTACTGATTGTGACATAGTATTGAATCAAGAGACACTAGAATTTGTCGATGAAACTGTTTTCTTGGGGATAACGATTGACTCGAGGCTACAGTGGGGTCCGCATTTAACATCTCTTGCAGGACGGCTGAGTTCAGCAGCATATGCTGTTAGGAAAATCCGCCAATTTACTGACGTAGATATCGCGAGACTAGTCTATTTTAGCTATTTTCATAGTGTTATGTCATACGGTATTTTACTATGGGGACGGGCTGCAGACATCGAGTCTATATTTATTCTGCAGAAAAGAGCTATTAGAGCCTTATATGGTCTACGAAGGCGCGATTCTCTGAGAGAGCTGTTTAAGGAAATTAACATCATGACAGTACCTTGTCAATACATCTATGAAAACATCATGTACGTTAGGAAAAATCTGCATTTGTTTAGTAAAAGAGGTGATAGACACCACTATAATACGAGAACTATGGACCAACTAGTTCAGCCAGGTTTCAGGCTATTTAAAGTAGACTCATCTTTCATGGGGTACTGTTTAAAATGTTACAATAAAATACCCCCTCACATTCTTCAACTGAGTGAGACGAAATTTAAAACTTGTGTAAAACGCACACTATGTAGGCAAGCATACTATAAGTTGGGGGATTACATTGATGATAAAAATGCTTGGCTCAATGCTGGTCCTGCTCCACAACCTTAGGGGCAAATAAATCGACTATCATGTGAAGTTAGTGTAGAGGCTGCAGAAGATTGTAAAAATATCTTTGCATTGTATAGATTCAATGTTTTAATATTGTATAATTGCATGGCACATGTGTGAGTACTATGTACCTACTATACAGCCACTTTTTACATTTAGTTATATTTTAGTGACGTTGCCCAGGTGGCTGGGAGAATGTCATGCTCACTCAAATGTCTCGCTCATGGTGGCGGGTGTGTCGGATCATTTAGTTCCCTTCAAAATGGTTGAGTTAGATGGTGCTGATCCATGCGTCATGTTCGTGAACGGGCGCTGTCAGTGGAGACTGGTCATCTCTTAGCTGCCATGGTTTCTATATTTTTCTTTGATTTGTTTTTTATATCTTTTTACTCTGGACGCTCTTAACTTGCACGTCTTGCTACATAGTTCTCACATAATATACCATCTCAACATGAATGATATAATGTACCAAGATTTTGTAACAAATTCTGATTTAAAAGAGTGTCCATGGAGTTTCTTGCCCGTTCTTCTTCATGAGATCTACGTTAGGGAACTGGCAACTGCAGTACTTTCACAAGTTATTATGCCTTGTGATTGTGACTGTAGCGTAGGAGTGCAATACGTCGTTTCGGGAGTTGCTGCGTCGGGCTGCGCGTCGCTGGATGTTACCGGCGGCGAGTGCTGTGGGTGCCGGGCGCGCGGCGGTGTGTGCCGTGGCGGCGGGTGTGCGGGGCTCCGGGTCGCGGGGCGGCGGTTGCGCGTTGCGGCGTGCATTCGTTGTTCCGTGATTCGGGGTCTCTAGCATTCGTTGTTGCGGTTTGCGTCGCTGCGTGCTTTTTGTGCTCGCAGTGTTCGTTGTTGCGGGCATTCGGTGGCGTGTGGTTCGGCGTGGTGGCTTTCGGAATGACGTATTGCACTCGTAGTTTCGTTCTTCTTCCGTCCTTCTGACTTTCAAAAGTGCCTGTAATGGCTTAATTGAAATAAAATATTTGAGTTTGAGTTTTGATATTTGATTCCAATAATAGGTATGACAAAATTGCTTGAACGCACGGAAATTTGTTCTAGTTTCTACAAGGTCCGTATAGTAAATAACTCCGGATGTAACCTGTACACTATTTAACATAATATTACGTTCATTCTGCCAAAGACTACAGGTACGCCATATACAAAATACTAAGATGTCGATACCCGGTACCTGCGTTCATACGAGTGTGTATTGACGCAAGTTCTGACTAATAATATAATAGGCAACCCCCGTGGATGTATATAGAGATGACTCCTCAACTCAATACCTAAATTGATGAAACATGGGAAAGGATGATTTAGGTAGGTAAGTACCTTTTTTTTTATGGTGTGTGGAAAATCATCGAACAACCCCCCCCCCCCCCGCTCTTGGAGTGTCAGACTTCTACTGACTAAAAACCAAACCCATGTTCCTTCTTCGCCCTTGTGTCGGAGCCGCGTTATGCCTTTCGATAATCCACAGCCCCGACGGGCGTCGGCCCCTTCCATGTTGCTGACATCTCTTTGAGGCGCGTGTGGAACACAAACGCGCCGCGCGTCGACACGGTCTGTTGCCGTCATGACGACAGCCGGACGGCGAGCTAGCCCGTTACTCACCGTCCACAGGCCCGCGTCTACGGTGGCCGGAAACCATCACGTGGCCCCCGACGCCCGGAGCGTCTCCCGCGGCGGCTGGGACGAGATGTTCTTTCCCTCTCACGTTCCGCCACCTCCTTCGCTAGCATCACTGCTTCGCAGAAGGAGGCGACGGCGTCCCATTCCTCTTCGCCCCGGACCATGGCTTGCACCAGGGCCGGACGCGAGAGGTCGCCGCCGCCGATCGCCGCTACGAGAACACGGCGGCGGGGCTCTGCCCAAGCAGGGCACACCTCTACAGTGTGCTCCACCGTGTCCTCCGGTCGATCCTCGTAGTGGAAGCATTCGGGCGTTGCCTCCCGCCTGATTCGGTACAGGTACCTCCCGAAACATCCGTGTCCGGTGACGACCTGCGTCAGACGGTAGGTGAGGGCGCCGTGGCGCCTCTCCAGCCACTCCTCAAAGAGGGGACTTACCGCCACTATCGTGGCGTGCCCTGCGCTGAGTTGCGACAGTCGCCGCCTCCATGCCGCCATGGAGATCGCACCGGAGGTACGTCCGCAGGGCGGCAATTTGCCGCGGCAACGGAGTGACCCCCCGGTGTAGCACCTCCACGCGCCATTCATGCAGGGTAGGTAAGTACCTAAGTTACTAATTTACTAGTTTTAAATGCATGCGATTGCCATGCATTTAAAACAAAATAGGTGTACCTACATGGTTACTGTTCACTGCAAGTCCGTTAAAACTAGTAAAATAAAGCTTCTGATGGATGAAAGTCAGCCCGAAAGATACAAGTACACCCCTCCCCCCCCCCGTCTGGTATCAGCTCACCATTTCAGGCGGGCCCCATCACCTATAGTACGGCCAGCAACCGCGCATTCTCCATGAAGGCACCCAAATACGACTGCGCGCCACCCATTTCGGCCTGGCTGATTGCCTGAGGTACCTTCTACAAGCTCAATCAAAACCGATGAGTTTTCCACATCTGCATCGGCTCGGTATGGCTCGGTGCAGCAACGATTCATACCTACACAATCAATCCAGTCTGCTCGCGACACACGGCAGTACTCGTATATTACTAGGAGTAGAATACGGAATCTCGACTCACAAAATATCGATGATTGCATATTACACGATGCTACAAAACTGCGATGCACGTTACTGCTAAAGATCTTCACCGCGATACTACTTGACTTCGATGCACGTTATCGCGATAGATCCTCACTGCGATACTGTATTTAACCGACTTTGAAAAAGGAGGAGGTTATATGTTCGTGTGTATGTATTTTTTTTTTTTTTTATGTATGTTATCTGATTTCTCCCCCATTTGTGGACCGATTCTCAAAATTCTTTTTTTATTTGAAAGAGTATTAATACTCCTGAGGCTGTCCCATTTCCCCGACGGGGCCGCGGAGCCCGTCGGGGCCGCGGATTTTTGTACTAGATTACGTGGCCTCGGCGCAAGGGCAAAGAAGGAACATGGGTTCGGTTTTTAGTCAGTAGAAGTCTGACACTCCCCTTCGCTCTGCCCAAGAGCGGGGGGGGGTCATTCGATGATTTTCCACCCACCAAAAAAAAAAAAAAAAAAAAAGGTGGTCCCATTTTAATTTGGTGAAGATCTGGTGCTGATCTTCGGAGATATACAATGGAACTCTTCAAAAATGGACGGCCAATCTGTCGTAATTGCTGGAATCGCTTGGATGTTTATTGAATATACATTATCATGACGTAACATCACGCCTGTATGCTCTGAGGGGGTATGCAGATGTGTACAATACACATTTTTTTAGTTGTTATATACGAATTTCATAGACACGTATTACGTGTTTCGTGCTTTTTCCGACGCTATTCAAGTATTCGCATCTAGCAGTCATCACTTGTCTTCATGCTCTTAACCGTTGAGGAGTAGTACCACTCCTCAACGGTTAAGAGTTGAAAGCAAAAATAGTTGAATCTTGAAGGTTAAGGGTTAGGTTTCTTGGTTGAATGTTAAATGCATAGTAAATATTTGTATAGGATATAATATATATATATATATATATATAGGTACTTATTATAACTAAAAATGAAAAAATAAAAAAAACTTTTTTGCAAAAAAAACAACCGACTTCAAAAACACCAAAAAGAGAAAAATAAACTTAAGAAGAAAAATCTGCTTCTGAAGTCGGTGGCAAAAACATGAAGTCAAACAAACAAAAGTCACCGACTTCAGAAGCAGATTTTTCTTCTTAAGTTTATTTTTCTCTTTTTGGTGTTTTTGAAGTCGGTTGTTTTTTTTGCAAAAAAGTTTTTTGTCACACAATTTTAGTGAAATAAAATATTTTTTTGTACAACAATAATTTATGACGCATAACCGCAAGAATACAGACAGTCAGACACATACAGTATCGCGATAACGTGCATCGAAGTCAAGTAGTATCCAGGGGTGAATAGAGACGAAACTTTGAGAGGGATTTTAACATTAAATTAATATGATAGGTTACCAACAAGTAGGCTATTTTATTTGTTTAATTTTACTTTATAATTTAGATACGTTTTTGGCAACATACCATTTTAATTCAACGTTAAAATCCCTCTCAAAGTTTCGTCTCTATTCACCCCTGGATCCCTATTCCCCCCATTTTACGGTAACAGCCGACACGCTCTCTGCCCAAGTAACACAATCGCGTCTAAAACGGTCTATTAATATCTAATAGACTTGAATTGTATAATATGCCCCGAGTAATATTCAAGAACGCTTATAGACACAGTTTAGTAAAAGTGGGCACAACCTTATCCCTTCTCATAAGAATGAGATATGATAAGGCTACAATTTAATTGCTCACCAAAAAAGATTTTTAGACCCTAGATTAAAGTACCTACTTACAGTAAAATACCAAACAAAATAATTTTAACTTCAAATAAAATAAACCCGATACCGAGGTGCATAAAGAACAACGTTTTAACGGGTACGTATCAAAATCCCGAATTTTAATAGACCGAATTTTAAAATACCGATAGACGAAATCCCGATAATTGAAACGCCGAATGGTTGTTTGGTCGAAAGTTTTAAATCCCGAAAGTTCATTTGCCCGAAAGTTTAAAATCCCGAAGTTTAAAATCCCGAAGTACAAAATCCCGAAATTGCCACCGTTTCCGAGAAAAACGATTTTTTGTAAACCAGGTTAGGTCAAAACACTTAAAAGTTGCCAAAAAAGCGTAGTCGGAGCCTACTGGAGTACTAGGGCTCTAGGGTTTACAAAAAAAATAACCACGAAGGTTGACGGAGCCCCGCTTCGCGGGGCACCTATTTCTGTCTGCAGGGTTTAAGGGACCTAACTAACCGAACCTCGGTGTGCCCCTCATGTTGACCGTCTAAGGTTAGTGTCGTCTAAACCTGATCCTCAGCTCGGGGCCCGTCTTTCGGGATTTCGTCCATTCGGGATTTCGTCCTTTCGGGCATTTGAACATCGGTATTTTGTGTTTCGATATAACGACTATCGGCATTTAAAACTTTCGGTATTTTGAATTTCGGTGTTTTGGACGTCGGTATTTCAATCATAGGTATTATGAACTTTCGGGATTTTGATACGTACCCGTTTTAACTTAAGTTCCAAAATAATTAGACACTCATCAGAATAATATTGTACCTACGTGATGTATATAATTATATTCTTTTTGTCTACCAAAATGGATAAATGCTCACCAAATCTTGTTTCTCTGAAGTAGTAACATTAATACCCAAAATGACAGTTCTAAATAGCTTTAGTGTAATCGTATTATCGTAGGGTATGCGAACCCGCTACTACGAAAACTTGGATGCAAGAGCCAGTGATGTTAGCTCGGGAATTGGGGCACCCCGACTCGGATAGGTTAGGTTAGAAGGGGATGGCGGGGTCAAGAGAGCGAGCGAATAGGCCCCGCCACGCCATCCCCTTCGTGGTTATTTTTTTTAAACCACCCAGAAGTAGGAGACCCGCGAAGGGGGCTCTGTCGACTATATTAAAAAAAATTACGACCGACCGTTAGCTTTTTTACCTCAGTAAAACTGACTAAATTGAGTGAGGAAACCGGCATGTCTTAGAACCAAAACATTCGACGATATGTGACCAACCCGCACTGGGCCCGCGTGGTAGATTATAGCCCATCGCTCTCCTAGAGAGGAGGCCTGAGTCCCTGCAGTGGGAACATTATAGGCTGATGATGATGATGATCGTCGGATAATTATTTTGTCTCAACTGCCACTATTTTATTATTTTTTTGTAATTTCGGCGCCTGACCAACCTTTACACTGCTCTGTCACACTGGTGTGACGCTGAGGATTTTTTTCCGTACCATCACACCAGTGTTATGGGTAGGAGTTGCTTCGACCAACCTGTGTACGGAGTCTATTGAAAGTAGGGGTCGCAAACCGGGATCCCGGATACCGAAAATACCGGGATACCGGACCGAAAATGGTCCTTCACAATACCGGTATTGAATTTTAGAATACCGGGATTTACGATATCTTCGGTATTCATCACAGAACGATGCAAATCGCAAATCACGGCACTTTTCCTGCACCGTCGCCACTTTTCCTGTACTAGTTCTAACGCGTTGCTGCAAGAAGAATGTTGATTATTACTATTATAATAGAATATGCTTGTTATAATTTAAGATTTTACAGATTTAATTAAACGAATAATATTGATTACTTAATTCATTTTTGTTTAATATGGCTTTCATTAGCACAGGTAGCGATGTTGCAATTTCGATGGGATGGGAGGGAGATAAATCGTATTCTTTGTTAAAAAGTTGATTTTCTTTTAATTGCTGACTTCCCAAAAAGAAGGAGGTTTTTATATTCTACCGATTTTTGTCGTGATGTCGAGAGACACCGCCAAGGCCACACCGAGAGACCGCATTCTCCGTCGTGAGGGTTCTCACGCGTATGCTGGCATCCACCGTCGAGCGCTTCTTGCGGAACACCAATTTGGTTAATTCGGACCCAAGGTGCTCGACGAAGCGGTTTGCATTTATAATCAAAGAGCTTGCCCACCTCGTCGAGCAGCACAATGGGCCGGTATGCGGACGGCGAGTCCCAGCTTCTAGGTGAGAACCACCTTCCCCGTCTTCCAATGAAGCGGAAATAGCCTCTTTCCAAGCATGCGCTTAAGAACCCCTCCAGTCGGTGCCGAAGAGCCTCTGAGGCCAAGACCCAGTCTTTGCCAGGCAACCCATCGGGTCCCGGGCAGTATTTTTGGCTTTAAGCCTACGTACCGCCACTCTCAGGTCTACCCCAGTCACCTCCTGAATGTCGTCATCGTCTCCTGAGTGGTCCGCTTCCAGCATCGCAGGTGGCGGAGCCATGCTGATGCTCCCCTCGCGAATCACCACGTCTTCCACGAGGTTGGGCCGGAGACTCTGCGTCAGCTGGGGGGGCCGGGTGCGGAGTTTATTCCGCAAATTCTTATAAGGGCGCCCTCACGGATCTCTCTTGAGAGTCTCCAGCATCACCTCGCGGGCCTGATCCTTGGCCCGCCAACGAGCCTTGAGGAAGGCGGTCTCCGCCGCTCTATTCCCTTCATACAGCTCCGCTTCAATGGCTTCCGCATTCGGAGGACGAATGCGGAGCCTGCGATGCCTGGCGTACAGGTGCCGCGCCGCCACACACTGCTCACGCAGGATGTGACAGCTCTCGCGACCACCAGTACACCTGACGCCGGGCGCTTCCTGGCCGGACTCGGGGCATTGCCATGTCGCATATCTCAGACATGTCGCATATCTCAGACATGGCCTCCTGGAACCAACCCGCCTCGTCGTTGACGTCCGCAGGCCTGACCGGTAATGGCACCCAGGCCCGCACGATCGAGGCTTCTAGGAGCTCCCGGTACAGCTGCTTCAGCGCCCATCGCGGAACACTCGGGGTCTGTGGGACCGGCGCGCTTGAGAACTGGGCAGAGACCTCAAACCGGATATACTGGTGGTTGAAGTAGGTCTCCACACCCTCCATGACGCGCCAGTCAATGACACGCTGTGACAGAGCTGAGCTGGCTAACGAAATGTCCACCACCGACTCGCCCCGCGTCCGAACAGAACCCCGGTTCAGTATGTCCAGGCCTGTTTCCAGAGCCCAGCACTCGACCATCCCACCCCGCACATCCGTGTAACGAGAACCAATCAATGCCAAGAGCTTGACCTGGCCAAGCTCTTGGCATTGAAGTCCCCGAGTATAAGTACGGATGCTTAGTTAATATTTATATATAAAGGATATTGCAACTAAAAATAACAAAATAAAAAAACTTTTTTGCAAAAAAAGCGTTGAAGTCGGTTTTGAACTTATATCTTTTTAAATTCTCTAATTTACCATATCACTATAGATACTATAAAAAATATAACGGAAAGAAAAACTAATAAAACAAATATAATTTCTATAAATGCCGAAAATACCGAAATTACCGGGATCCCGGTATTGTAAGTTTGCAACAAATTAAACAAATTCGTTTACGTACTCTACACACTGCGAAAGACCTCGTCGCAGAGTACTATGTTAACTGCGTATCACGGCTGTGTTGCTTCCACTCTACAATACGGCCTCATACTATGGGGTAACTCAACAGATGTGGATAAAGCATTCAGGGCACAAAAGAAATGCATCCGGGCTATTTGTGGCATTCCACCATGGGAATCCTGTAAACCGTTGTTCCAAAAATTAAAGCTTCTTACATTACCCTGTATGTACATTCTAGAATGCGTTAAATTTGTTCGGCAGCATTTTGATTTATTTAAAAAGGCTGAAGACCGTTACCCTCGTAAAATAAGAGATCCAGATAGAATAGTTCTGCCTAGAGCGCCAAAGACTGCTCTATATAGAAAGAACTCCTATAGTATGTGTGGGTTAATTTATAACAAAATTCCAAAGAATCTTAAAGACTTAACTAATCATTTATTTTTTGTTAAGTTAAAATTATGGCTTCTGGAGAAACAATTTTATTCTGTAAATGAATTTTTAAATAATGTTAATAAATAATCTTTTTTTTAATTAGTTAATGAATGTTTTGTTATGTATAATAGTATTGAATAATTATATATTTTCTATGATAATTTAATAATGGTAATTGCACGGTAATAACGACATAAATTATGATTGGAAATGTAAGCTTGTAAATAATTTGCACGCTTAATAAGAATGTATCAAGACGATTATCATTTACCCGCTAATATTATGGAAATGTATCTAATGACAATAGTACTCAATTTAATTTTAATGTATTACTATGACTTTAATACAATTATGAAACCCAAATGTTTGCATGTCACATTATTATGACTAAGTATTATGGATCTAAATTATTTATGTTACGACCGAAACTGTACCAATACTTTTAGCAAATAAATTGATTTGATTTGATTTGATTTGATTTGATTTGTCCTAGACTCAATACCGAAAATACCGGTTTCGGAAAGTGGGACCGGTATTGCGACCCCTAATTGAAAGACTTCCAGGTCAGCCATGACAACTCGTGTCCACTTGTCCAGGTAGGATATTTTCGGCAGTGGCTGTGGTAAGAAAGCGTTTGCCTAAACACTTTCTTACCGCCGCTTGAGTCTTTCTTTAGAGCGTTCACCAGTGAGTGCTTTTCCGGGCGAATTAGGTAGGTACAGGAGAAATAATCAGTGTAACACTAAAATTTAATTTTAAGTAGTATCTCGAAAGTTTGGCTTTTTGATGAAAAAAGTGAATCATGTGGAATGGTTGAAGATGTTCACCATCTACTTGTCGAATGTAATCTTCTATATATAAATAAAAAGAGAAGTCCTGACTGACTGACTGACTGACTCATCAACGCCCAGCCCAAACCCTTGGACCTAGAAAGCTGAAATTTTGCACAGAGGTTCCCTTTATAATGTAGACAAGGAATAAGGAAGGAGTTTTCGAAATTCAACCCGGGAGTTAAATAGGGGATGAAAGTTTGTATCGAAAATCGTCATTTTCACATGGGCGAAGTCGCTGGCAAAAGCTAGTTAAGAAAAAGAAGGATCGAGAAACATTGATGTAATAAATATGATACCGGTTCATGTTCAAGTTTTAGCGCACACCTATGTTTTTTTAAATTTTTTATTGTATGTTTAGTTTAGTGAAAAATTGTTTAATTTATGATAAGGTTGAGTTGACCTGCCTTTAAGGATAAAAGCTTAAAAGCTTCCATTAAAATAAAATAATAAAATATATATTTTTTTTATAAAGTAAAAAAATACAAAGAACGTCATTTCTATAACCAACTTTTTCTTTTCTTTCATGTCGAGTTCAGTGTACGTCAGAAACTCAGAACTCTTCATTCACTCGTTTATTTTAAAGGCTTCCTTTACAAAGTAGCGCCAACGTGACAGGTTGTTGACTTGTAAAAGGGAGTCCACGAGTCCTTTGTAAGTTCAACGTGATTTTAAAAATATTAAATGTAACAGGGTTGCGAGTCACGTTAACATACACAATGGTCGGAAAATCGAGCTCCATTCTAAAAGAGTCACAAATAACGCAAAATAATAAAAATGAGCCTGACTGCCTGGTACTTAAAGAAGATAACGTAGCTCAGTGCAATTAGGCAAAACATACTTAAAAGGTGGAACGAAATTTATAGTGGTCGGGTTTTAATAAAGTTATGCCACCCATCCTTACGATTGCATTATTGTTTCTCTACGTAATTATGGGTGAGGTGGGTGAGGAGTGAGAACACATTTAAACCTCTGCCTAACAGTACACCCACATTTCGCTAGATAAAGACCAATTCTAGTTGACATACGGATAGGGGGCCCACAGGCGTGGCTTGCTTAGGTTAGGGCATCAAGTATTTAGTCTTAATCCGTCACTGACTGCGTTTTTAGGTAGATACTTAAAACTTTCAACAATAATCTCTATATGGTGTAGGACGTAGGTAATAGTCTCTGTGGGGTCCCCTATGTTGTTTCGAACGCCGCTGTTGCGACACACGCTGTTGCGAATTACATTTCCACTGCCTCACAGGTTCGAAAGCTCATGGACTCGAATGAAGTAGTCGCGAAAGACGCTGTTTCGAAAAACATTCTCACTGCCTCATACGCTCGAATGCTTGTGATTTCGATATTAGAAAGGGGTAAGCAGTAATTAAATAAAATCAACAAATTCGGTGTCAACATCATCATTTAATATTATTATTAACAAAGTAACAACCAAAAATATTAGAACCTAAACTGTACATTTTTTTCCATGAGTACGGTACTTAACACAAAATCTAAGACTGATCTTTATAAAAAAAAAATGTCTAGTAGTCCACCCAATAAATCACCCATAAGGAGTTGTAGAGTGCGTGAGTTAGGCCCTAAGTGATTTCTTCAGAAAATTGTTCAGGGTGCTTAGAGAGTTAACATACTAAAAGTCCTGACATCTAGGGGTTGAGGCGGAGTGGGGGGAGGGGGTTAAAGTTCCCATTTTTTAGTTTTTCGCTAATATCTTTTAAACGGTGCGTCATGGAGATAAGAAGTCTTCTACGCAATGAAAGCTTATAAAATTATGTACAACTTTTATCTTATACACTTATTCACATTCTTACCTATTTCCGAACTACACATTCCGGAAAAGTGAAAATTGAAAAAAAAAAACTACTTGAATTGAACACTACCTTTTGTATACTACTTCCTTCACGTTATTTGGGGATAAAAGTATCTTATATCTTAAAAAATAATATAAAAAATAATATTCTGCGATCTTTCACAAGCCCACCTCCACGCACAGTGAGGTTGAAGAGGCTGGGAAGATGTGCTTCCTCAAATGGTATGGCGCACCAGCAAGACTGACCTCCCTCAATAAGTACCGATACCAGTGATTACCAGTACACTGGTGAAAATTTGGAAAAAGTGTATAAGACAAGTGTAGATAAAAGTTTTGATATCCTAACGGCTGTACAGATTTGGATAAAATTTAGTAAATTGATATAGTAGGAGTTGATTTAAGATATAAGATACTTTTTATCCCCAGATAACGTGAAGGAAGTAGTATACAAAAGGTAGTGTTCAATTCAAGCAGATTTTTTCAATTTTCACTTTTCCGGAATGTGTAGTTCGAAAATAGGTAGGAATGTGAAAAAACGTATAAGATAAAAGTTGTACATAATTTTATAAGCTTTCATTGCGTAAAAGACTTCTTATCTCCATGACGCACCGTTTAAAAGATATTAGCGTAAAACTGAAAAATGGGAACTTTAACCCCCTCCCCCCACTCCGCCTCACCCCCTAGATGTCAGGACTTTTAGTATGTTAACTTCTCTAAGCACCCTGAACAATTTTCTGAAGTAATTGCTTAGGGCCTTGCTCACGCACTCTACAATCTCTTTGTTGGATGGACTATAGGTACCTAAGTGGGTAGTAAAGTCCCACAAACTACCAGGAGAACAGAAGTAGGAAGGAGGTATTGAAAACTGGAATGTTTTTTTTTTAAATAACTTATTTAGTAAAGTCCCGTAAATTACCAGAAGAACAGAAGTAGGCCGGAGGTATAAGAATCTTTAAATCAAATCTATAATATGCCTTTCACCCCTTTCCAATATCGAAATCAATCATTCGGGTGTGTGAAAATGTTTTTCGAAACAGCGTCTTTCGCGACTACTTCATTCGAGTCCATGAGCTTTCGAACCTGTGAGGCAGTGGTAAATTAATTCGCAACAGCGTGTGTCGCAACAGCGGCGTTCGAAACAACATAGGGACCCGTCTCTGTGGGGTTACCATGACGTCTTTGTGCAGTATTATTTTAATCTTATTCCAATGTGGGTATGGTCAGTCATCGTCAATACGTGGCGTGTGGTGTAATGAACTGTAATGGATGGAGCACGCTCACACATCTTTTCTCCTCGACAAACCCCCCCCCCCACCACTATGCTATTGAAATTTAAGCGAAACAGCCATGACTTCGTCCTAGGACAGATGTTAGGTAAAGGTCAATCAGTCAATGGCCATCTTTTGTCTAATTCACCCGATTTAGTGATTCTAAATCTAAATAGATTCATAATAGCCGCCTAACGGCCTGGCCACGGGGATCGGCGGCGGCGCGGCGCGGCGGTGCGAATGGCGGTGCGGCGGGCGACGCGACTACTCGCGCGGCGGCATTTGCAGGCCACGGGGAGACGCGTTCGCCGCCGCGAAAGGAAGTCCGAGAGCAAAATAATATGTTTTTGGTTCAAGACGTAATATTTGGAAGCGATTGTGGAGTACCTACATTATTTGAATACAAATCGAGCCACAAGAAGTACGAGAAATGCAGAATGTATCCAGAATTTTTTTTCGAGTATACCAGAATGAGTGTCGAAACCTTCGATTATATTCTTGTTAATATTCAACCAGAATTGGAGAAAAAAGTCAGTCAGTCGCGGCGAATACAACAAATTTTGTATCCCTTCCCTAGTCGCTGCGACTGCCGCCCGACTCCGTGGCTCGCGCCGTACTGATTTGTATTTGTTTCACTCGCCGGTCGCGCCGCCAGTCGCCGGTGCGATTCGCGCGTTAAAATTCGTCGGTCGCGCCGCCGCCGCCGGTCGGTCGCCGCTCCCCGTGGCTTGTACATTATGCGTTTGTTTCAGTCGCTAGACGCCTCGCCGTTCGCACCGCGCGAATTTTCGTTATGGCGAATGTCCCGTGGCCAACGCGTAAGATAAGATAGTGCATAAAATTAATATTTCAAGATGTTATCCGTTGTGTGATCTAATTTAATTCATTGTTACTAATAAATTATTTATCTGCATCAAATCAATGAAAAACAAATCGAACGAAGATATGTATCTACGACGTTCAATGTCTTTACCTAGCCTACGTTCACTATAAAATTAAAAAAAAAAACTGATTAAGTAATTAGTAGGTAAGTACTTAAAGAATACCTACATATCTAAGTAGGTAAAAATATTAAAATTTAGGTAGGTTGAGGAGGTGCCCTCGATTTCCCTTGGGATCCCATGATCAGATCCTGACTTGGTATTCGATATAGGTAGGTACATTACAAAAAAAATCCATGCACACGAATGGAGAACCTCCTCCATTTTGGATATCGGTTAAAAGTGGCTGTGACATACTGACATACGGTAGACATACAGGGCGAATCTAAAAGGGTTTCGTTTTCTGCTATTTGGAAACAGGACCCTAAAAATGCTTTAGTACCAGATAAGGAATAAATTCGCGTTTGATGTCAAGTTAAACTGAGTCTAGGGTGAGTGAGGCCACTCCTAGCGCGGAATTAAAATATTACTGCGCCTAAACGCAAATTAAGTGGTTCGAGTTAACATTTCGTTTTGCGAGTGCAATACCTAGCTGCTAACCTAGTCCACGAAGGTTAGGTCACAGATTAAGGTCTTATAATTTTTAATTTCGCTCTGCGGCGGTTGCTAGGTAGCTAATCCTATTCCTGCGGTCGCGAAACATTTCACAAGTAACAAGTCGAGGTTTCTTCTAAGTATTTATTTGTTTTCTTTGCCATGCGATTTACCAGAGCGGTTTTTCCGGTTAGGTACCTATCATAAATAAAACATTTCAACTATTTTCGTTTTATTTTTTTTCTTTATCCGCCATTGAGTCAGTCGACCTATTATGAATTCGATTTTTGTCGTTACTCCGACGTTTTATTTACGCCGATAAACATTTTCCCGTAGTTACACATAGCCGAAATAACATTTGTGCGAAGTATTATGTTTCTAAACATTCGACCACTGCACACTGTTTTAATTACTTTTTTATTTGTTGTCCTGGTTGGTTATTTTATTTGCAGTTTTATTAGTTTAACCAGTAATATTCTTTAATAAATTATTTAAATGTAGGTAATTGCACTTCACTAATATAACCTCCTCCTTTTTTAACTCGGTTAAAAACAATTGAATAAGAACAAAAGTGGTTTAAGTGGTCCCAGTAAGAAACATGCAAACAAGGATGCTTGTTTCAAGCATGCAGCATGCAAGCAGGCATGCAACATGCAACAGGGATGCAACATGTAGCATGCATTGTGTTTCTGTCATGACTCCGTTGATCAGCAAAAAAATTATTGGGCAAATGAAAACATTTGAAAAGAGGCTGTATGTTGTAAATAAATAATTTCATGTTGAGGGCAAAACAAACAGATAAAAATTAAGTAGGTATGTCATGTACTAGTATGTAGGTAGGTATAGTATTTAAAAAAAAACTAAATGTGGCACTCGGAGACTGCCGCGGTAAAGCTATTGCATAGCATTTTTATCAACAGCAAATAATTAATTATTTAATTTGACAACCTCAGTTGACAACCTCAGTTGACATCCTTGTTATTTTCCGTAACCATAGCAACCTGGTTGAATACTGAATCCTGAATATTTTCGTTAGGGAATCTGTGGATTCGCTCTCCACGCTCAAGGCCCGCGATTAGGGTTACCATCCGTCCGGATTTGTCCGGACATGTCCGGACTTCTAGACCTTTGTCCGGACTTTGTCCGGTTCTTTAATTTGTCCGGATTTTTTGAAATAGATGGAATACGAATAATAAAACTTAAATTAGAATATCAAATAAGTCTTCAATCTGTATTAACTTCTCATTCATCTAAAAACAAAATATAAAACTTCTATAACATTCGACTTAACGAGATCAAACATCAAATCTTCTATTGCAAACAATCAACTACTTCAAACAAAATATTTTCTTACAAACAAAAATAGTTTTACGTAAAATATTCGGGATATAATTTTTTATATTTTTCAGTGCCTGATACTTGACGGAGCCTTTCATTAAAACTTTCCTTGTAGAATTCTTCACAGCTCATATTTTTAAGGTTGTGTTGTATCGAATCATCATCAATGATCTAACCGAGGGTACCTACAATCCACTCTTTTGTCCATTGTGCTCCCATTAGAGAAAACACTCTTTCCACACTTGCGTTTTGAGCCTGGATAACAAAAATAAACTCGCAAATACTCAATAGAACAGGCAGTCTGACAATTGTAAAATTAAAAAAAAAATTGTTTTTAAAATGCATGTTTTATGGAGCATCTTTCTAAAAAATTACTAAAATGTCCGGACTTTTATTGAAATGTCAGGCTTTTTGTCAGGACTTTTGAAATTTCTAAATGGTAACCCTACCCGCGATAGAAGCTATGCAATAGTTTAAAAGGTTATTTGATTATTTTAAAAATTCAATGGCTAGGTACTTATTATATATAGACCCGGTTGCAGGAAGTTCTTGCGGCGTTCACAAAAGCAGGCTTTTCTTTGAAATTTTCTAAATACTCTCTGGAGAGGAATGGTGTGTGTGGAATTTGATGATGCGGTGTCTCAAGTGGTGCCCCCTAAGGGATGAGTCTACTTTAGCGAGTCTGAGTTCAGATGTGTACAGATTTCTCAAGAATAAGACGTGTTCCATTGTTCATTCTCATCAACAGTAAAAAGTTTGAATGGAAAGCTGAGCACGAAGTTGTCAGACAACGTGATTTCGATTATAACGAGTAAACCCGTCCTCATGATATACAACGCAGAGCTTCCAATCGAACTTCATATACTGACGCGAGCGCTGAGGGTTGTGGTGATCCTTTCCAAAAGCTCTCTCGATGGTAAATGGTGATGGTGATTGCATGTTGTCGAGTATTTCAGCAGGTGAACCGCGGGCGGAGTCAAAGTACCAATGCTACGAATTGGTAACTCTAGCGGTCGTGAACATTGTGAATCACTTTCGACATTATCCTACAAGGTTATTGTTTTACTATTGTCACGCTGGTGGGCTTTCCTTCAGACTTTCTATTTCGACATTGAGTATTGACACCATTTTGCTGAGCTTAACAAGACTCCCAATCCAAAAGACAGAGGAAAGGCGTGTAGAGTTTGCGATTCTATCTGAAAATTGGCATTTCGCTGAACAGTTCTAAGACTCAGAAATTCAGGACATCGTCTCTAAGTTCAAAAACGGTTAGCTTTTAGCGGAAGTAGTGAAAACTTATGTGTTACGTAAAGGTGTGTTACTTCGTAAAGTTCTGTTCTTTTATCATACCTTGAGCTTTTCATTGGTCCTTGCTTGGTGAATCTTGTTCATGAAGCCCTCATGTATTTTAGTTGGGAAAAGAGTTTGGAGAAGCTCTATGAAAGTTATTGGTTCGAGCACGACCAAATATTGTCAGTTCGTGGAAAATTGTATTAGACGTAGAGTCTTAAAGTCTTCTTCCGGTCTGGTGCAAGGTGAGTTGCATCCAATCCCAAAAGTGAATGTCCTATGGCACACGGTGCATGTTACTCAGGAAAGTTGACTGAGAATAATTACGTGAAAGAGAATGTAATAGTTTTCATAGCCGCGTTTACGAAGTTTGTGTTATTGTACCATTGTCTACGTCTCTATGCAGCCTGCACTATTAAAGCTTTGAGTTCCAGTGTTGCTCTATTTGGTTTGCACTATTATCACTGACCAAGGTCGTTGCTTTGTCAGTAGAGAGTTGACCTCGTACAAAAATAAGGCCAAAGTGGTTGATTTCAGTGTTGGTGATTTGGTCAATTAAGAGAGAAACCAAACCAAATTAGAACCCAAATTTAAAGGTCCTTTCAAAGTTGTAGAGTCACTTGAAAATGATCGCTATGTTTTAAAGTCACTGACAGGAAATAGAACGTACAAGTACGCTCATGACTGCATTCGAAAACTGCCGCAAAGTGGAGTTTCCTCTGAGCTTAATCCTATTAGCGAGAGCGATGAAGACTAAAGAAATCTCTTTTATTTGATTGTATGCACACTTGTAACTATTTGGCCGCACTGCACGTCTTGTCGTGATATCTGTAACTGCAGTTCGAAGCTGGTCAGCGGCGGTGAGAGGCGGTAGACGTTGTGGCGGGGGCCAGGGTCTCGTAGAGACTAGATAAGTTTGGCCGACTTGGACGGACCAGGAAGTCATGAGGACTTTAGGGCTTGGTTGGCCCAGGGTGACGTATGCCACTAGATACACAGTACAGACTGTGAGTTTTGGGCCTGGTCAGCCCTGGGTGACATATGCCACTGACTGTAAGTGTTTGGGCCTGGTTTGCCCTGGGTGACATGGGCCACTAGACTGTAAGTGTTTGGGCCTGGTTTGCCCTGGGTGACATGGGTCACTAGACTGTAAGTGTTTGGGCCTGGTTTGCCCCGGCTGGCATGTGCCACTAGACTGTATGTGTGACTTTTTGCTAAGGGCTTGATCAGCCCTGGGTGCAGTGTTGCCAACCCCAATTTCAGAAAATTAGTAGAATATGTGCCAAAAATCTTCATAAATTGGTAGAATCCAAAATGAAAAATAGGTAGATCTACCACCTTAATTTAGTAGGTGTTTTAAATAAATAAAAAAAATTGTCCTTTCGTGGCGGAGTTTTTGACCTTTGACCATGTGCATCGATCATTTTCATGCGCATCGCTGCTATCAGAATCCCCTCTTTGAGCTAGACTCTAGCTTGCTAGAAGCAGATGCAGGTCACAACTCACAACTCTGTAGTAACCAACAAAATTAGACAAAAACAAATAAAATAACAATTACTACAACAAATTCAATTCAATATTTTGATGTAATGTAACAAAGGTTCCACTCGAATGGCGCGAACGCGGTACGAAAGTGTCAATGTCAGATATTAATCAATGTCCACTGTCAATAGTAAGTTTATTTCATCCTTCAGTAAGAAAAAAATGTTTATAATAACGGCATTAAATTTTTTGAAAAATAGGTAGATTTGAGGCTTAGGTTGGTAGACAGGTAGACTGAGGGCAAAGTAGGTAGATCTACCCCGGGTGACGGGCTGTCACTAGGACTGTGAATTTGGGTTTGGTCAACCCAGGGTGACAGGTTGTCACTAGGAATGTGAATTTGGGCTTGGTCAAGCCAGGGTGACAGTGTCACTAGAATAAGCTGCCTGGGGCAGCTGGGTTACAAGAGTGTGTGCAATTAGTGAAGTATTGCTTTGTTTGATTATGCACAGTACGACGCGAGTTTTTGATTGTTTTGAATTAATGCGATTGAATTTATTATTATTATATTTTTATTTGACCTTTGAATTAGATTTGCTTTCATGATTTTACGACTCTATTGACAGAGGCATTAATCTTGGTCAGGTAGGCCGAGTCGATAGTCTAGTTTAAGTTTGTTTTCTCGTCGGTACAGATACCATATCACCACCACACGAGGACGTGTGATAGTCAGTTCTGGCCGTGTCGGAGATTGCAGTCTCTGAACGTGGATAAAATCAGAACTACTGGAATGTCAAGCAACTATTGTCGTGTAGTTCAACCTCTTTAGTAGTTGCTTGGGTGTGTTTAGTTCTGGCACGATTTATAACGACAACTGTCAGATGAATGATGACAGAGGCGCTCGTCAATTTGGAGGAGCCCGAGCCAGCGGGGGCTTCCGGGGCGGACGGCGCTGCGGTTGGTCGTGGCGTGGTCGTGTTTCCTACTAACCTCACTGCATTCCATGTGGTTGACTTCATCGTTTATCATGAACCACTGACTGTTATTTTGAGATATCCATCCTGTCTTATCATCGTCATCATGAAGAATACCGTATTCTCCGATATATTTAATTATTTGATCTGAGTTTAATTTTAACTTTTTTAGTTTTTCTCGGATAAACTGGTTTTCAGTGTTAGTGATAATGTTAGTTACCATGTCAGTTTAAAAAAAGTAAACTAAAACAACAAAAAGTCAAGAGTAAAAAAAATATTTAATACCAAAATTGTTTAAATAAAAAAAGTAAAAAACTAAAACCCGACTACGACAAAAAAAAACGACGCTGAAAAAGTATGAAACAAGATTTTCAGGATGGAACAAAAAGAAAAGCCGTAGTCACACGTTATAGGTACCAACCTAAACACTTTAATACCGTGTGACTACGGCTTTTCTTTTTGTTCTATCCTGAAAATCTTGTTTCATACTTTTTCAGCGTCGTTATTTTTTGTCGTAGTCGGGTTTTAGTTTTTTACTTTTTTTATTTAAACAATTTTGGTATTAAATATTTTTTTTACTCTTGACTTTTTGTCCGCTAGAGGGCATGATTTTAAATTTGAGCAATATTTTGGAAATGTACAAGTGAGGCCCTTTCAAATGATACCAAACACGGCGTATTTATCTCCATTTTTATTTTTTAAGCCTTACTTTTTGTCCGCTAGAGGGCGCCAAATCGCTTTTGTGACACGTCACGTAGCCTATGTTCAGCGGAAAATTAAGACGGTTCTAACGATACCTCATAATTATGTCGAGTTCCGATAAGTAGATTAGAAGCTATGATCCCAACCTTCGATCAACTATTATTGATCGAAGGAGGGAACAGATGAAGATACACACATACATACATACCTACATACAAACATACATACATACCTACATACATAGATAGCCAGTCAAAATCATAACCCTCCTTTGGCTTTGCCGTAGTCGGGTAAAAACTTAACTTTGACATCTTATTTTTTAGTGATAATGACATTGAACACATGAAACTAAGGGCTCGTTCACACACGTGGGATCCGCATGATTGCCATATCCAAGTCACAATATTGGCCCCACCCAACAGCTGCATGCAGCTCATTGTGGGGAGAATGGATTTGGATTGCTCCTTCATGGACCATTGGACAATATATTATTATTATACTACACTTGCTTGGTAAGTGTACCAATACTACCCCACTATAAGGCTTGAAAGCTGTTCATTAAACCTTCTCAAAAATCTAGGCAGTTATATTGTATGGAATTTCATTACTGCCCTGAAAATCAGGTTATTGGGTTCATTACTAACGCGTTTTGTTTTTTTTTTTAGTCTTGATGACGTTGGTAATCAAACGATTTAGTTTTACCATAAAAAAAAGTACTGGCCACTAGAACTTTTAAAGCAGGTAGCATACATTCTACATTCCGATAAGTCCGGAAAACTTCAAACCTCTATGCGATCGAGCGAGAGATTTATAACACTCTCTCGCTTTAACACGCGCGTAACTTGTTGGAACCACACAGAACCACAGGTTGGAACCTGCGAAACGGGGCGTTTTTTACCTTCTCTTAAGCCGCGTCCCCACACAGAGCCGCACGGCTGGGCTTCGCGTGCCGCGCGGCTCTAGTGGGGACGCGGCTTAACGTCTTTTGGCGTGAAAATTGTTCGACGCGCTAAAATTTAAAGAAAAAAAAAGACTTATTGTTGGTTGACATATTTTGTAGAAACAATTTTCTTGGTAAATTTTAAAGTTTGGCGGTGTAAATCACAAGTTAAAATGAGTGATTCAAGTGACAATGATAGCAATTTATTAACAACAACTCCACCTGACATAATAGCAGACGCTAAAGACATTGTTAGTAATCTCTTGCCTGGAAAATCCAAGATGAAATATATGAAGGAAAATGAAATATTTATGCAGTGGAAAAGTGAAAAACAAGCTAAGTGTAGTATAAAGCAGTATATTTCACTCGAGGGTAAGTACAGATTACTAAACTCGTGTGGTTCACGGCCCTCCGCTTCGCGTCGGGACGGGCCTCAAATGCACACTCGATTAGTAATCTGTGCCTTACTCCCCTTGGTGAATAAATAGCTATTATTTATTATGTAGGTACATGTACCTACAGGCAGTGCCGTCCTAATCCGAAATTCTATTGTTGTGTGTTTCGTCCATGGTTCGTATTGTTTTTTTAACCGTTAAGTAGCCCCCCCCGCCTCACTCAGGTAGGTAGAGTCCTAGGCAAATAACTTGAAACAAAATGGCGTCATTCTGCGCAGGTTCTCTGTTTGATTTGTATGGAACCTCTAAAATTCGACTACAGCGCATGTTCAACTTATATGCCGCGTGGTTTACATAATTCTTTAAAAATAAAATTAAAAAAGTACTTATGGATGATTAAAATAACTAACTATTCTATCTGAAATAAACGAATTGAATTAATTTTCCTTGAGATGACGTCATGAAGGTCACAGGTAAACGTTAATCACATTTCTATAAAAATATGAATGATTTTTTTGGTTTTTTGCGAGAAATACATGATTAGAGATCATATTCCTAAATCCCTGTAATTTTGCTTTTTAGATCAGATGTCTCTAAGACGAGGGTTCACATTTCATACTAAAGCATTTATGTTGTTATTACTAGGTAGTAAAATACCAATCTTCTATGTTTCTATGTTAAAAATATCTAAGACTAGGTATTTTTTTAAGGACATTTGGGGGGGGGGGGGGTGAGGAACAGGGTGTAAAGTTCCGCATCCGCCATTGAAAAGGGAGGATCCTCCGACTGGACGGGTGTTGTGTCCGGTGGGCTAACTGCCCGACATATGTAAGTCTGGAACTCATTTAGGTAGGTATATGTCGCGGATAATGTTGATAGCGCGATGTAGGAATTTCTGTCGATCGTTGTTATTACGCAGGTGTTGCGATAGAAGTCGCTAGTCGTCACATCACTGATTCACTGCCCTCTGAGACCAGAGGTCGAAAGCAGGTTAAGTCTTGGCGCTTGTCAGCCAGTGGAAGGTTCCAGTGAGTCGGAACCGGATGAAATCCGAATCGGATGAATCCGGGTGAATCCGATGATGGTGATCCGGATGAACCGGATGTCTTATAGATAGTTCACGGTGAGTCGGAACTGGTCGGAACTGTCTGCGGTGATGCCCCAGTGAGTCGGGGTGATGCTGCATATTAGCTCCAGTGAGTCGGAGTGATGCAGTGCTTGCCGTGATGCTGCATATTATGCTCCAGTGAGTCGGAGTGATGCAGTGCTGCGTTGTGGCTGGCTGCTGCGTCGACCAGGAGAGAAATGCGTCTCTTGCTGACCGGCCGAAGTGCAGTGTGCTGTGCCAAAGTCGCTGATGGGCTGGGGGTGATGTCCAGGAATGCGGCTCCGCTGCTTGCTGGTGGACAGGATACCCCATGAAGCCGTGGCTGCTGGCTGACGGTATGACCCGCTGCTCGAAGGCGAAGGGGAAGTGATGACGACTTATGAAGATGTTGCACGAAGGCTGCGCTGACGTTCATGCTCGGGGTCACCAGTTTGGGGGGTAGTGGAACAGGGTGTAAAGCTCCTCATCCCCCATTCAAAAGGGAGGATCCTCCGACCGGACGGGTGTTGGGTCCGGTGGGCTAACTACCCGACATATGTAAGTCGGGAACTCCTATATAGGCTTATCATCATCTGCCTAGCCTTTTCCCAACTATATTGGGGTCGGCTTCCAGTCTAACCGGATGCAGCTGAATACCAGTATTTTACATGGAGCGACTGCCTATCTGACCTCCACAACCCAGTTAATACTAGGTAATACCTTTGGTAAGACTGGATGTCAGAATTTCAGGTCACTGACTACCTGTAACGACTGCCAACGATCTATATATAATAATATATATGGCAGCCGGGACCAACAGCTTAACGTGCTTTCCGAGGCACGGAGGAAACTCGGTATGTCGGGCGGTCACCCATCCACAGACCGACCTAGGCAAGCACAGCTTAACCTAAAGATCGACCTGAGCGGCAGTTCTTATTAAGCCACGAACTCCTATATAGGCTTATGTCGCGAATAATGTTGATAGCGCGATGTAGGAATTTCTGTCGATCGTTGTTAGTACGCAGGTGTTGCGATAGATGTCGCTAGTCGCTACAAACACGTTCTACCACACTTTGAATTTCTCAAACCCAGACACCCAGACCCGAAACAACTATCTGTAGGCCATACAAATATTTGTTCCGTGCGGGGACCGAACCCGCGACACGCAGCGGAGCAGTCCAATCGCTCAGCCACTGCGTCAACCGTGCCGTCTTGAACGACCTCAGGCAGGTCAGCAATCAACGCTTCTTCAAAGTTATTTAGAGGCATTGACGCAGAAGGCCACGAGTGGTCACGACATAATATTTTAGCAATAATTAAATAGTATGTTTCGTTTAAAAATATAAATGACATAGATCAAATTCAGAATTCGTGGATGCCACTGAGAAATTCCCGAGAAAAACTCGGCTAAGGGGTCGAGGGGACAAAAAGAATTGCATCGGCTCATTTTCGTGAGGAAAAATAGGAATAGAATTTCTTCAAATAGGTACCTTGCAGTCTCCTTTTCATTAGAAGCGCCTGCGACCACTGGAACAAGTGAACAACACAGCAAACATGCACTAATAAAATATTCTACAAAACATAGGTACCCAGTGTCTGAGGGACATGATCTATCGATTTCTTTCCAACAACTGATTTAAACGTGAGACACAAGAACCTACAGCTGCAGGTGACATTATGCTAGTTATCATTTATAAAGTCCGCAGCTCATTTGAATGCACCCTATCTAGTACATAGGTAACTTTTTGTTATTTTATTAGGTATTAACATGGTAACTTTATTTACAACATTTAAAAATAGGTAACATAGGTAACTATACAACCTGTAATAGGCCTCATTACGAGCGTAGTGTAATCTGTGGTAGTGTCCGTTTTGAGATTTTAACCGACTTCCAAAAAGGAGGAGGTTCTCTATTCGTGGGTATGTATCTCTGCCAGTAGTAGACCGATTTTCTAAATTCTGTTTGTATTCGAAAGAGCGAGATACGCCTCGACAAAAAATATCTTCTGAAGTCGGTGGCAAAAAAAAATGAAATCAACAAATAAATTGTCACCGACTTCAGAATCAGATTTTTCTTCGGAGGTAAATTTTTGACATTTTTGTGTTTTTGAAGTCGGTTTTAGACTTAGCGATACCCTCAGAGCCTTATCCATCAATGACTAAACATTGCACTAAGAAGACCAAATAGATTGGAGTATATCATCCTTCCAACCATACAAAGCACCTGGCCCGGACGGTGTACTCCCGAAGATATTACAGCAGGCATACAAGTATAGTAACAAAGATCTACTAGCTCTATTCAGAAGTAGTGTGGCCACAGGCTATATACCTGAAAATTGGAGAAAAGTTAGAGTAGTCTTCATCCCCAAGCCTGGGAGGACGACGTACCAGGAAGCAAAATCTTTTAGGTGCATCAGTCTCTCATCTTTTGTGCTGAAAACCCTAGAGATAATAATAGACAGACACATTAGAAACAAAGTGGAAAAAAGTGACACACCGCTACAGAGAAATCATCATGCATATATGGAGGGCAAGTCCACGGAGACAGCTCTCCATAACATAGCGGTAAGAATCGAAAGAGCGTTAGAAAACAAAGAATTTGCATTGGGCTGCTTTTTCGACGTGGAGGGAGCTTTTGACAAAGCCAACTCCACAGCGATCAAGGCCGCTTTACAAAGGGAAGGCATAGCAAGCTACATGTCAAGATGGATAGAAAACGTACTAAGACACAGAGCAATTCAGGCCGAATTAGGTAACAATACCATCACAGTGAGAGCGGTGAGGGGCTTTCCCCAGGGAGGCTGCATGATGTTTCGCCGCTCTTAAGGTGTTTGCTACTTGACGATTTGCTTAAGAAGCTAAACAAGATGCACATATATTTACAAGCATACTCGGACGATGGAGTGCTATTAATTACTGGAAAAGTACTTAGCACCATAAGTGACGTAATGAAGAAAGGAATTAGGGCTACCCTCGAATGGTGTAGGGAAAGGGGACTGAACCTCAATCCCACTAAAACGAAGCTAGTCCTTTTTACAAAAAGAAAGAAATACAAGGAGTTATCACCAATATACATAGACGGTGAACGGATAGAAGTAACTAAGGAAATAAAATACTTAGGAGTGATCTTAGACAAAACCATGTCATACAAGACGCATATAAAAGAAACATGTGAGAAAGCAAAAATTGCATTACTACAATGCAGAAGAGCTATAGGTAGAACCTGGGGAATGAAACCGGCCATAGTAGCCTGGATATATAATGCCATCATCATACCCAGAGTTATACACGGAGCAATAGTATGGTGGCACAGAACACAAATCAAGACTAACAGCACAGAGCTAGCAAAAGTTCAAAGAATGGCCGGGTTAATGATCTCTGGGGCAATGAGGACGACTCCCTCAGCGGCCCTGGATGTCATACTAGGAATGATACCGCTTAGTCTACAAGTCAAGAAAAGAGCCTTGGAGCAGTGGTTCAAACTGAAAAGCTTGAACCTCTGGAAAGGCAATTTTATGGACAAAGGTCACTCGGAGATAGCAAATCTGTACGAAGACAATCTATCAATGATTATGGCCAACAATGACTTAATCAAAAAAGAGAAGATCTTCGACAAAAAGTATAGAATACATATAGGCACAAGAGAAGAATGGACAATCGAGAGTGATCCATCTATGGCGGTCTGCTATACAGACGGATCAAGGAAAGAATCAACTAAGCTATCCGGCTCTGGGATACACATACCAAGACTGGAAATAAATAGATCATTCTCACTAGGAACAGGCGCTAGTGTGTTCCAGACAGAAATACATGCCATTATGGAATGTACCAGAATAATTGGAAACGCCCTTACAGGTGATCTTTCCAAAATAGTTATATACAGTGATAGTCAAGCAGCACTCAAAGCACTGAACAAAGTGGAAGTCACATCTGCACTGGTTAAAGAGTGTAAGGAAGCACTCAACCAGCTAGCGGAAAAAGCAGAAGTAACAGTCGCATGGGTCCCTGGTCATCAAGGACACGAAGGGAATGAGATAGCAGATGAATTAGCCAGAAAAGGAGCAGATGAAACCTTTGTGGGACCAGAGCCCAGGTTACCGATCCCACATAATATAACAAAAGGAATCATCCATAGAATAACCACAGGAGAGTCAAATAAAAGATGGAAGGCAACAGAAGGTTGTTGACAATCGAAAATCTTCTTAAAGTCATATGATGAAAAGAAATCCCACAAGCTACTCAAAATGAGCAGGGGAAACATAAGACTAGTAGTAGGCATCGCAACAGGACACTGTGGACTCAATAGACACCTGACGATTATGAAAGTAAAGGAAGATCCCATATGCCCAGCATGTGGAGAAGCAGAAGAAACAAGTTTCCACCTTGTGGCGGAATGCACAATGTATGAGCCACTCAGATGGGACATTCTAGGAACAGATGAGATTAATGAAGAGAAGCTCGCAGAAATCTCTACCGAACAACTGGTGAGCTTCTGCAAGGCATCAGGAAGATTCGCGATGCCGACCACCAGTAACCCATGAAGGGGATCCACCAAAATGGGGAACTGGGCGAAATAATCCACAACGAAAGGACTGATCGCCCGTCTGGTGTCTGCCGGCGTCCCCGAAGATAAATAGATAGAAAATAGAAACATTGCACTATTCACTGTGTAGCCTGGCTATTGTTACTAAAAATACCTATGCATGCAATGAAGACCAGGCCAAATTCAAGTAAAAATAAATAAGTTCTGTGACTACGTCACATCGTCCAATGTTGCTCATGCCAGGTGGTATCGATCATTAATAAAATTGAATTGGGCCGATACTGTGCCACTGACACATCAAAGAAAACTTTGAACGCAGCTTTTGAGGCACTAGGGACATGACATGTCCTTAGTGCCTCAAAAGCTGCGTTCGTGACGATGATGACGACACGGTTAGCGCAGTGGCTCAAGCAGTTGGCTGCTGCGCTACGTGTCGCGGGTTCGATCCCCTCACGGAACAAATATTAATTGTATGACCTACAGATAGTTGTTTCAGGTCTGGGTATTTGTGTGTGTCTGTGAGTTTAATTGAAAATGTCTGTGAACGCACCCACGTGACCCACGCACGATACAGGAGAAATTCCTAGTGTGGGACTAAGGTTTTTTTTTTACTTTTTTAAAGAAAAAATGACAATAATAATATAGGTAATTCAAGGAGGTAACTATACGAATGATTCTCGAACCGTATCAGTAATAATAACATGGCCCATGGGTAGCAAACATTTATACTTACGATCATTTTCTTAAGCTGTATCTAAACCACGGCGCAGGAAACGTTCTGACTGAAATATTGTTTAATTTTTAAGAACTACAAACAGAGTATGTTAATTTTTGACCAGATATCGTAAATCGTAATTAAAATTGTTATTTTTTTATGATTCTTGAATTTATAGATAAAAAGTTCAACATTCTAATTTGTGTTCTAAATAAATAGTTTTATTCTGACTTTTCTGAAAAGGTAAAGGGCCTAAAGGGTTACCACAAAATAAAACATCACTTCTGTAAATATCTATTTTCATTTACCAAAATAGAATTACACAAAATAATATGGCGATTTCACATTAAATACTTAAAGTTAAAAGCTTATAAGGTAGTTACGATAATTTTAGAATTTTACAAAATACTTTATTAAAGAGGAACTAACAAAAATAGCCAAAATTTGTTATGAACAACACAGCCATATGATCACGGCAACAATTACAAGATCAGCAGTTGATGAATGATTTGATAAACATCTTACAATAAAAAAAAAATACACTTAAACAAGAAATAGAGCCAGTTGTAAAACTTATAAGAACAGCACCTTGAGAACGGACGAAAATTTAAACAGCACCGAATAACAAAAAAAAAGAAATACCAAGGAGGTACGTGTGCTTTCTTTTACGAGCGCTAATCCCGCCGACAAACTGCTGCGCAGTTTGGTGGGTGCATAAAATATTGAAAATGTTTGGTCCTCAATAAATGATTTATTATTATTTATTATTTATTTATTTCTATTAGTATTACTGTAGGTCTGTATAGTTGCTTCCGGTTAAGATGTCAATAGCGGTCATTGACCCACCTACATTTATTAAAATTCATAACTTTGAAATCCAAAAATAAGCCTGTTCATGTCTTGAATCGTCATCTATCGTGATCCTAACGTTTTTTCTAAGGAAAAACAATAGGTACATGGTTCATTTGTTTTGGTTCATACGAAGAGATATAAGGGAAAGGGCAATGACCGCTATTGACATCTTAACTGGCAGCAACTATAGTACTCACGTAAATCTTAAGCCATACATCGCGAGGCCTCGCGATGTATGGAGTTTCAAGCAATAGGCCAGCTTGAACTCAGGTGCACCCTACTGAACACGAACCCCGCGTGCCATACCGGGGTAGGAGTTCTATTTTAAACTAAAACGTTACGAGTATAGGGCTGTTGGTAAGGTAAGGTACTTATCTTTCATACATACTCGAAAGTTAAGGACAACTACCTTACCTTACCTTTTATGTAAGGTGATGAAAATACACCTTAAAGCTTAAATACTTAAATCTTGTTACATTTTTAACACAAATCGCATTATTTAGTTCTTACTTCTAGCAACTGACTCGAGATTACAACAGAAGTCTTACAAATAAATCTGAGATAGCACATTACATTCACTCCTCAAATATCTTTAAAAAAATATTTACGTAAAGATAAGTATAACTATGGATAAATAAAGTAAAAGAAAACATAATTAAAGTACATTATGGTACAAGTGTGTAATGTTGTTGATTACCGCCGAGGCACGGTAATCATCAATACACACGTTTTTCAACACACTTGTGAAGAAAATAATACTAAAAAATTATTTTCAACAGTTAAAACGAGTTGTGAATTTTTTTTAATCAGATAACCTATGCGAGCGCATCTACAGTTCGACCAACTTATCTGTGCAGGCGGGAAAACACGGAACTAAAATAAATGTACTAAGTTTGACGTAGCGAAATCGATCCATTTTTTCTTGACCAGTGGCGCCACCATAAAATTGTAGCAATGGCGAACGGGCCTAAACTACAAGAATGAGGTTTCTTTTTTTTTTGATTTCGCGGATATAGTTTTACCACGTACAAAATGGCGACTTCAAAGTTTTATTCATTATTACAGAGAAATAAAATTTAATTTCAGTGTAAGTTTTATTTATTGAAAACTTACAAGTTGAAATAATCTATTTAAATACGAAGTTGCATTAAATGAGGAAGCAATAGGTAATAGTACATTATGGTACAAGTGTGTAATGTTGGTGATTACCGCTGAGGCGCCATTGAGACCCGAGGACGGTAATCATCAATACACACGTGTATCATACGACGTTTTTCAACACACTTGTGTAGAAAATAACACTAAAAAGTCATCTTCAACAGTTAAAACGAGTTCTGTTTTTTTTTTCACAATAGCGGGAAAAATTAATGCGCATTACTACGACGACTAACTTATATGTGCAGGCGGGAAAACACGAAACTAAAATAAATGTACTAAGTTTGACGTAGCGATGCATTTTTTCTTGACCAGTGGCGCCACCATGAAATTCACACTTAAAATGGCCATACTGTGGCAATGGCGACCGGCCATAGACTAAAAGAATGAGGTTTTTTATTTTTGGCTTTTAGAGAATAGAGTGTAAGCCACGTACAAAATGGGGAATTCAAAATTCTTTATTACAGAGAAAACAAAAGTTATATTATTTGAGTGAAAGTTTCATTTATTAATAACGTACAAGTTGAAATTATCTATTTAAATACAAAGTTGCATGAAATGAGCAAGCATTAGGTACATTAATTTATTTTTACTATTGAACACGATCTTTTTTGTATCGAAACTTTTTTAAGAACATAGCAACTCAAACTCAAGCAATAAAATTAAAAAAAAAATCCATATAACTCACTAGAATAATAGCAATGAAAAAGTCAGTTTGATTACAGTTGACATTATGTGCCTAATTGCGGTGAAATTATAGCCACTTTATGAGCAAGTGTGTTGAAAATTAATTTATTTGTACTATTTGTATCGAAACTTTTTTAAGAATAAAGTTACTCAATCAATAAAAATTAACTTATAACTCACTTGTGAATAATAGCAATGAAAAAGTCACAGTTTGATTATAGGTGTCATTAAGTGCCTAATTGCAGTGAATTAAGAGCCATTTTATGAGCAAGTGTGTTGAAAATAATGTTAATTAAATAGAATGATTTACCTAACGACGTACACAATACACATTCCCATCTGTTGCTTATTTTAGATAAATATTTTGATATTTTTCTTATTACATTCCTTTAGTACTGTAAGAAAACAAATAAATAAAATTGAAGTGTGTTTGTAATTTCGACGGGACTTTTACTCTATAGGCAACGACCATACCTTTAGGGCATGCAATATCGCAAGGTTTTCAATTCCGGAACTGAGTTCCGATACTGGAGGTCTGATTCCGGAATTCCGGAACTGGTTCCGGAACTGGTAAATTTTTAAAGTTTGTTTCTTCAAATCAAATAAGATTTATAATTATATCAGCCTTTTAATGATTTTCAGTATCAAATTAAACATATTTGGTCATCTTTCTCAATTATTACTCTAATTAAACATTTTAAAACCGTAAAATCAACAAGGTTTATAAATCACGCAATAGAATTAAACATTAGTAATGTTAATAAAAAACATACGATATTTTATAAACAACATATTGAGATATTGTACCGTATGGTGTCGGATGTAAAGAATAGCACCATCCCATATCTTCCCGTGGGTGTCGTTAGAGGCGACTGGAAGGAGGGACTGGGACCAGAGGTTGGGCAGCGGCGTTCTCTGTGCCTTTGTAGCAACCATACTGCGATCGCCAACCCGCCTGCCAAGTGTGGCGATTATGGCAAACCCCCTCTAATAAATTAGAGCGCATGACAGAAATGGCCCCTAGTACCCGGCAGCCCGTCTAACATCGACTACGGTAGCGGACGAGGCAACGGCGTGGCAAGGGGTGCTAAGAATCCCCGGAAGAGATCCGGCTACCCCAAAACATACCGACGACTTGTCCTGGCGACATATATTCCGAAAAGGCTTTAGTAACGTAGACCACATACATACGCTGCGGCAGGTTATACAGAAGACCGAAGAGTATAACCTGCCTCTCTGTTTAGCGTTTGTAGACTACGAGAAAGCCTTCGATTCGATCGAGATTTGGGCTGTACTGCAGTCTCTCCAACGGTGCCAAATCGACTACCGGTACATCAAGTGTTTGTAAAAAAAAATCGCTACCATGTGACATGTCAGTCCGACTTCAGAACCAGACCTCGGAAGTCGGAACCTATCCTTCTGCAGCGCGGTGTGAGACAGGGAGACGTCATATCTCCGAAACTGTTCACCGCAGCACTGTAGGATGTCTTCAAGGTTCTAGATTGGAGAGGTCACCTTCGGTTTGCCGACGATATAGTGGTCATAGCGGAGACCATGGAAGACCTCAGTACAATACTCGATGACCTCAGTAGAGCTTCCGAAAGAGTGGGTCTTAAAATGAACATGGACATAACCTAGGTTATGTTGAATGTTCATGTAACACCCACTCCTATCAAGATCGGAGACTCTACACTCGAAGTTGTGGACGATTATGTCTACCTGGGACAGACCTACCCAATTGGACCGTCCAGTTGGGTAGGTCTAACTTCGAGAAAGAGGTCAATTCGGGATTTTCGGGGTTCGGGAGGTTTTGCGGTATCTTCTCGTCCAACTTACCACAGTGTCTCAACTCGAGACGAAAGTCTATGACCAGTGTGTGTTGCCAGTGATTACATACGGGACCGAAACGTGGTCGCTCACCATGGGCCTCATCAGAAAGCTCAAAGTCACTCAAAGGGGAATAGGGAGGGCTATGCTCGGAGTTTCCTTGCGTGATCGAATCAGAAATGAGGACATCCGCATGAGAACCAAGGTTACCGACGTAGCCCGAAGAATCGCCAGACTGAAGTGGCAATGGGCATGGTACATTGCTCGCAGAATGGATGGCCGATGGGGCCGAAAAGTTCTGGAGTGGCGACCACAAACGGGAAGACATTGGGAATTGACTTTGGGAAAGGTATCGTCCTCTGCTTGTGCAAAGAAGACTTGCGGATTGTGTAATTAGTGGATCAAACCTGCTAATAGTAATCTTCTTTGTTTAATACGACTTCGCAAGTTCATCGCAAGTTTAGAACTCACAAAGAAGTTTCTTGAGCATAAACTGTAACGTGATATCAGCTGTATGCTGTAAAGTATAGTGTAAAGCGTCGCGCAAAAAATAATAATCAAAGTATCAAAAAATTATGAATATCGGAATTCCGGTATTACTCCTCTCAATTCCGGAATTGAAATATCATAAAAATTGTTACGGAATTCCGGAATTACGAGATTCCGGAATTCCGGAATGCATGCCCTACATACCTTATAGGTATAGCTAATTTTGTAAGGAGTAACTAAGACTACTTTTTTTAATAATAGGAAAAAGGTTCCTTCGAAGCGTTTTCGCTAAGCTAAGCTACTACAAAATATAGCATAAGCTGCGAATGAATAAACAATCGATTCACCAACTCTTTCACTTACAATATTTGTTACTGGCTAAACTACAAAAAATAAGCTCAATTATTTTAGTTATGCTGATTATAGTCCTATCAGATCACAATTTATTGTAACAGCAAAATGAATGCTTAACATATTCATAAATGTAAGTAAAGTATTTCATCCGACATCATCGGATGTTAATGTATCCGAAAACGAATCTGGATCCCCAGACTCCGGCGGAGTGGCCAGATTCGCAGTGGCCATTTTAGTTAGCACAGACAGTGATAGGACGTTTGATATCTTTAACCTGGATATCACTGCCTCGAAGAGTCTAAAACTTGAAGAGTGATGACCCATGTCGCGCTACAAGCAATCAAACACTACTTAGTGCTTGCACCGTGTTCAGTTCAGAAATGTGCAAAATTAGTAGGTAGGTGAAGTTGTGCGACAGTTTCCAGTGAGCGCCGTATAGTTTCCGTCTACAAATTAATTGTCTGATGGAGTTCACACGAGCCCGGGTCGCTATGATACGTACAACGTAAACCCAGCTGGCAACATTGGCAACTCTGAGCATTGGTTAAACGTCCAATTAGAAATGATTCGTTTAGAAATCTGGCTTTTTTACGCTTATTGTTTTTACAAAGGGCTGTGGTTGAATTTCCAATAACGTAGATTTTAATAATATCTAGGGTTTTAATTTTTTTGTACGGATGCCTCCTTAATCCTTTTTCTAAAACAGACAGACAAAAAACTGAAATTATGGTAAAAATACTGTATTTACTTTCATATAATACTAGCTGTTGCCCGCGACTTCGTTCACGTAGAAATTATAACTCTCTGGTATGGAATCTGGACTGCCTCTGAATTTACTATATCAAATCGAATGCCAAACGCCAATCGAAGCGATTATATTTCCTGTCGTAAAATCTGTTCCTACCTGAAATATCTTAACTATATTCTATCTCTCTGGTAATTTTCAGGTACAAAAAGCCAATGATTTCATATGAACTTACGGGAGCCCTTAGTCCTGGTCGTCCAAAAAATATTCTTAGCTTATGTCGCCAACTCATAAACTTAAACAAAACAACAGTACGTTCATGCAAACATGTGAGAGCCCTTAGACATCCTTATTCAGGCCATGTCGCAAAACCTGTTCTTTCCAGGCGTTTGCTAACTATAAACTACATCCCTGACAAAAATCAAGATTGTAGGAAAATAAATAAAGGACTGTCATACAAACTCGCGTGAGCCCTTACACCACCCTAATCCGGCCCTGTCGCAAAATCCGTTCTTAGCGGACGTCTACTAACTATAAACTACCTCCCTGCCAAAAATCATTTTTATACGTCCAGCGGTTTTCGAGATTTCGTGATGAATCAGTGAGTGCGTGAGTGAGTGAGTGACCTTTCGCTTTTATAGATATACTAGCTTTTGCCCGCGACTTCGTTCGTGTGGAATAGTGACTTCCGGCAGATTTTTGGCTTATCACGCGACGAAAAAAAAAACTATCCTATGTCCTTTCTCAAGTTCCAAACTATGTCTGTACCAAATTTCATCAAAATCCGTTCAGCCGTTTAGGCGTGAAAGAGTAACAGACAGACAGAGTTACTTTCGCATTTATAATATTAGTATGGATAGTATGGAAGTATGGATAGTATGGATAGATATGCCTTCAGTTGAAAGTTGTTATTTTGTGATATTACAAACAGACACTTCAATCTTATTTATTTGTGATGTGGTAGATGACATTCGTTATTACCAAGATAATTATCAATAATAATTACCTCTTCGAACCCTGTTCAAAAATCGTGCAACTATTGCGATCATTTCTCATATTTTTTATAATATTTTAGTAATTAAATATAACATAGTGTTCTATCAAGAGTCGAGTTAAATACGAATAATAGGAGCCAAATCTTATCTTTAACAATATATACTTTCAAAATTAATTCAATAAATAAGTTAAATTCCTTTTCATGCTACGTGTTTTACGGAAACGTGGTCGAAGAAACGGAGCTTTTTGAATAATTTAGATGTCTAGCTCAGCGTTCTTAAGAGGGCTAATGTACCGAGTCCGGTCGATAGCGATTTGAATTGTTTATTGAATTTTAAAGCAATACAGTGCTTTAAATAAATTGCTGATTGAAGCTGCATGTAGCGCTCGCTTTGTAATTTTCAGCGATTACACGTACCGTAGGTACCTATACATAAATCAGTGCGATCCTTAATAAACCGCTGCGTTCAATAATAAACGACAACAAACAAAGGACTGACTGATGCAGTACACACGCGAGGTACTTACTTTGAGTTTCTAATGAGGTTTATAAAGGTACCGTTAGCCAAGGCACACACGTGACACTGGCCATTACATTAATACTAGAGCTAAGCCAAGTGAAGTACGGGGAACAATCAGCTCGAGAATATGCTGAAGCACACGCTGCGAGACAATTGCTCATTTACGTGACAATGGACATCGGGTAATTTTCCGTTTTCAAATTAGTCTACAAATCCATTTGACACATTTCTCCGATCACATTACCGCAAAAAATCCACAGCACAAATAGCTAACTTTGCTTGTTACAAAGACAATAGTGGCTTACGTAAATACCTACGTACAATAATATCTTATTTTAAAATTCCCTTAACCGGCGTGTGATTCCACCAATATGGCGTAGACATTGTTGGAATTACACGAGCATTACATTAACGTGTAAGTATGATATTTGATAACGATAAAAAATTACATTATAAATGCTATGCTTACAAAACATTTAGCTGATTAGCTGTACCTAAACATTATACGGCAATTATTCACAACTTACAAAATGAGTTAAAATACACGTGAATACATAAATTAGTGCTAAGTATTTTAGAATCTCGTTGCGTACATTCAGTGCAAGTACTCACAAATTAGTCAAAATATTATTTTCTACTCTATGTCAATAACAAATAATGTTAATGTATAAATATAACTACAAATATAAACTCCGGTTTAATAACGAGGCACTTGGAAAAATTTGTATGACCAAATACATTAGTGTATCGTTAAATCGATAACATAGGTACTTTATTAAGTCTTTCTATTGATTGTTCATTGTAAGAAAAGTGTAAAGCATTGAGCTTCGATCTACGTACATAAACTGAACATTTTGAAATCGATCGTGTAGGAGGAAAATCGTAATAAAATCTCAGACGGTCCGAGGAACTGCAATGTGAAGTCTCTCTGTATACCTATGTACACGGCCGTCTGGGAATATGAAGATGTATGCAGGCACGTCGGAAAATTTTCTCTAAGATGTGCAGAGATAACAGCTTCCACCGATACTCTGTTTGCATAGCAAATTCGCAGGGGACGTGAGGGACTTGAAACTTTGTGGAACGAGAGCTACTCTCAGGCAATCAGTGGTTTAGCGCGAAGAAAAGGTTTACGAGGATCGAGTATCGACGCTATTTAAATTTTTTGAGTAGAAAAGGTGAAGCAGTTTTTGGTCAAACTGTAACAAAGTCGGATAAACAGTATCAATGGATTCGCGTCAAAAGACGGATATTCAACAAAATGTAAGGATAGTGAAGGACGCAGACAAAAGATTTTTGCATAATTGTGGAGTGAATTAGAAAAATACGCTCTAGCTCTTGGACTGTAATTGATTTGGCATCAACATCAATGGCGAATATAACACTCACCTTCGTTTTGCCGATGTCATAGTCATCATAGCTTAATTGATGGAGGATATTAACACAATTCTCAGAGACCTCAGTAACGTTTCTCAACAGGTGGGTCTTAAAATGAACATCGACAAGACGAAAGTTATGTCGAATGTCCGTGTTCCACCCGTACAGGTAATTGTTGGGAGCGATACTCTCGAGGTTGTTGATAGCTATGGTCTACTTACCTTGGACAAGTTGTTTATCTGGGTAGATCTAAACTTCGACAAAGAGGTCGCCCGAAGAATCCAACTTGGATGGGCGTTTGGGAAACTACGCGAAAATTCCGCTGTCTTAAGACGGACGAGGGTTTATAACCAGTGTGTGTTGCTAGTGACAGACCTCTTAGAGAAGCTTAGAGTCACGCAACGAGCCATGGAGAGAGTTATGCTCGGAGTTTCCTTGTGCCATAAAATTCGGAATCAGGAAATTCGCCGAAGAACCAGTCACCGACATAGCTCTCAGAATATGCAAGTTGGAGTGAAAATGGGCAGTCCACCGACAGAACCGACAACCGACGGGGATGAAAGGTTCTCGAGTGGCGACCACGAACCGGAAGACGCAGCGTTGGTAGATCTCCCACCAGGGGCTCAAGTCTGCTATTTTTATGAACATCGTCATTCCAACACGATCCCTTTGTCATTTTGCTAAAAGTTCGTAATCAATGGTCTCGTAATAGAATTGTGCTCTATTGAACCTGTCGTATTGCAGGACACGTGGGCAGGGCTAGCCCTTTCTCTGTCACACTCACTGACTTCTATATTTGGCTGCGGACTTCTCTGTCACTCTTATGAAAATCAACAAAACATTTGATAAGAGGATTCTTTTCTTTGAATGTGTGCGTGTAAGATAGTGTAAGTTTGAATGACCATGCGTGTGTTCGCGGTAATTTTAATAGAAAGTATTTCAAATAAGTTCAAATTTATTTTGAGTGTTGTACTCATAATATCACGGGGGAGGCAAAGGGGGGTTCAAACGATCATTTTTT
This sequence comes from Diarsia dahlii, assembly GCA_949775195.1. Taxonomy (NCBI): domain Eukaryota; kingdom Metazoa; phylum Arthropoda; class Insecta; order Lepidoptera; family Noctuidae; genus Diarsia; species Diarsia dahlii. The sequence continues at coordinate 33,555,298 of OX459189.1, read as the reverse complement.
GCCTAGGACGCTCCGTTTTCGAGATATTTGAATTTAACTTTTTTTGGTACAACAATTTTAAACGTATGTACGAGATTACCATTCTATTCCATTTCTTTCAATGGAGTGTCAGTGGTTGACCATTGGAAAGTCATAATGACGCAATTATATTAGTAGATTACCTAAACTGTGGTTTTCAATTTGAGAGAGTAAATTGACACTTGGAAATGTCAAACTTCCATATATTTACAACAACATTGTATGGAAGTTTGACATTTCCAAGTGTCAATTTACTCTCTCAAATTAAAAACCACACCTTAACTTGCCAAAATCAACAATTATGAAATCAATGACAAAATAGCAGACTTGAGGCCCAGGTGAACCGGATCGTGAGAGTAACCGGGCGGTAGATGCAAGCGGCAGGTTGGCTTTCGTGATAGCGTTATATCGAGGAGGCCTTTGTCCAGCAGTGGACGTCTTAAATGTGATGATGATGATCTGCTCTACCTGATGATGATCTGCACTGGTCCTCTGAACCTTCAGTTGTATAACGAGTAATTTTGTTCTATATAACAGTCCGGTCGTTGCACCCCGGTTCCACGACCTAACCACTAAAACATTCATGGGAGTTATATTGGAATACATTCCACAAGTGCAATACTTAAACCACTTTATTGGCAATCTAGCTCAAGATTGTACTGTCTTAGATTTGCATAAAAAGAGGGTAAAATAAGGCATTGAATTCGTTTTGGTATTGTTTCAATTATCATGATTTTAAAATTATTATTTGATAAGATTAGACCATTACATTGTGGAATTCTTTGGTTTAGAATGTACACTATAATTTGATAAAGATCTAGAACAAAGGTAGTTAGATAAAAAAAACTTGTAATGCAATATAGTTAATCTATTGTTAGTGTACTTACACAAAACTTGAAAGATAAGATACTGCGAATCTCCACACATCATAGAAAAATATCCGCGAATCTATTCAGCGACATTTCCGAGTTACAAGCCTACTCTTAGCCTTTTTTTTCCTTTTCCTTTTTCCTCATATTCGCACGTGTACAATACTTTGTCATGAAAAGTCGTGTGTGTATACACACGACTTTTCATGACAAAGTATTGTATAAACAAATTTTATCAAATCTTCTTGTTCCCGATGGGTTCGACAGAAGTGTACTTATACCCACTACACCTACAGCGCGGCAGTTATGTTAAATACTATTAGTAATAAGGGACGACCCTCTTGCCATTAACGAAAAAACTTCTGATGAAAATGCCTAGCAACACTGCTCGAAACGGACACGCTCATTACAATATCAGGTGCCTAAATACAGACCGGTTTTATCATATAAGGCTATTCCTTCCGTCTTTTATTACTTGATTAGTTTTATGGCTGGCTAGAACACAGACATTTTCATGGATTATTTCATTACAGGTTCCTAACAAGCGGCATTAGTATCGACGTAACTAGTCAATCCATAAAATATTAATCGAACTGCAAGCTGGTCTAGAGGTATTACTGTATTGTTAAAAGGCATTTGAACTTTGTAATCATGCATAGATTTGACCCTTTTGCACGAGCTTTATTTATTTATTGCACTATGTAGGCACCTACATAGGGCTGCCATCTCGAAAGTCTGTCACCCAGGACAAGAAACGTGAAAACCCCGGATTTTGGATCTTACTACCCGGACGTTTCAAGAGATTTTATTTTTTAGTGGAAAAAAATATAGTTTTCATGGTGTTAAATATTTATTTATTATTTTTAATAAATTTAAACTAAATTACGTCTAAAAAGGAAACAAAACAAAATATTCTTATAGTTTTAAGGAATTTATATTTCTCGTTTCTTTAAATAAAAGAAAATTAGACTTGTAACAAAAAAAATATCTCTACTCTTTTAACAAAACAAAATTTTCTTAAAAAGCTTTAAAAGGAACTATTATCAGTCGTACATGTTTAATGTCTGTAAGCATAACAAAAAAATGACTCTTTTAACTTAACGAAAAAATCTTTTTAAACTTTTCAGTACCACCACATTTTTTACTTACTTAAATAAAACAAATAAAATTGTACTTATAAAAAAAAACTGAAAAGCAAAAAACAAGCACATTTTAAATCAAACAAAACTTGGAAGCAGGCGGGGTCCATTCTGTTTTCATTTCATAATTTAATATTCAAATGAACCCCGCCTGCTTCCAAGTTTTGTTTGATTTAAAATGTGCTTGTTTTTTGCTTTTCGGTTTTTTCAGTCGGGTTTTTTAGTTTTTTAACTACTTTTTTTATTTCCATCTTTTTAGTTCTTTTGTGTTTGACCTTTCGTTGGTCGCGTAAAATACTTCGCAAATGATTTAACTTTTGTACTTGTTTATAGGATTTGTCACTTTGAATTTCTTTTAAACATATAAGTATTATATATTTTTGTAATTTCCTTTTAAAACCCTTCATTTTGATACCCTACTCGATGGTATAGGAAAATTTTTTTTTTTTCAACTTCGCGATTTTGCCCACAAAATCCACAATTTTTCTTTGTTTTTTTAATTTTAATATAGCCTATAACCTCTAAACTGACTTATATTGCATTTTGACAGTCAAGAGGATAGCACTCGCGCCATCAAGACAAATCTAACGACGTATGTTTCTTTCAAATCCCTTCATCCGTTTAGGAGTTATGAGGGAACAAAGAAACGGACATACATACATACACGTCAAACACATAACCCTCCTTTTGGGCGTCGCCGCAGTCGGGTAACAAAACTAAAACAGTTCTAAAAAACTATTACAAGTCCTACATTTTTAAAGTCTGTTTTATTTCTCAGGTTTTTTTGTATATAACAGCCTTGCCAATAGCTTTTAAAGTTTCTTCCTTGCTTAACTGAAATTTATAAAAATCAACATAATTATAATCTTTAAATTATATTTTATTTTTTTCACTGCTGATACTGTTTCTGTTTTAAATGATTTTCTTTCTTTAGTCCATTGCTGTGTGATTAGAGAGAATAATTCTTTCGACATTGGCGTTGTGTGCAGGAATACAAAAAAGTACAATTTTTTATAATTCTGAATATAAATGATCATTCGGTGTTCGAAAACATTGTAACCAAAGTTGATTTGCATTTAGAAGTTTATCTTGCTGGCTTAGATTTTTACTGAAAGATTTTAAATTCACCCACTCATCTATTAATTTTGTGTCGTCAATTTCTCTGTTCTAGTCTTTTAAATAAAAAACAATAGTGTCTTCAATAGCCTGCAGTCCATTGAGTATTCTCGTTTATATTCGGTAAAAACATCCAATCAAATGTATCGAATTGTTATATAGGCTCTATTGATTATTTGAAAAGTGTAAAACCCGGACTACAAATAAAACCCCGCCCGGACGCTCCCCGGACGCCTTCTAAACTAGGACAAATCCGGGGAAACCCGGACGGATGGCAGCCCTACACCTACATACAGTTACAGGCTATGTCTAGCTTAAATGCAGGTACACCACCCTGAAAGGACGCTTCAAGATGCAGCAACTAGTAATATGTAGTTTTATTAAGCAACACCTAATTACATGCCTAAATAAAAACTCGTTAGCCGAGAGTTGATTTTCCAACAGTTTAATTTTACTTAAACACGTGTAACCTAGCATTAGTGCAAATATTCATAGAATGTGACACATTGCCTTGCTCTAGAATGACAATAACATCATCACGAAGTTAATTGTTTAGTAGACGAAGAGCCATTCGACATTGTATCTTTCTATGCTATGGAGTAGCAGCCAATTTGTACCATTACATTAGGTACAGGTGACGCAATTCATTACACAAGCGACAGCACTTCTAGTCAATGCTCCTAGGTAGAGTGCGAAATTCGAATAGGATTCGCGACAGTAACAAATGTGTATTTACTGAGTAATAATACTAATAATTATTAAAATCACCCATACAACCGTCCCAGTTCATATAATACTAGCTGACCCGGCGAACTTTGTTCCGCCTCCGCCTTAGAGGCAAAAAAAACATAAAAAGTATCCTATGTCCTTCTCCTGGTTCTTAGCTACCTCCCTATTAATTTTCAGCTAAATCCGTCCAGCATAGTGTAACTAACACGACTTTCTTTTATATATATAGATAGACTAGCGGACGTCCCGCGGTTTCACCCGCGTAGATCCCGTTCCCGTGGGAATACAGGGATAAAAAGTAGCCTATGTTACTCAGGGTGAATGTAGCTTTCCAAGGGTGAAAGAATTTTTGAAATCGGTCCAGTACTTTTTGAGCCTATTCATTACAAACATACAAAAATAGGTACAAATCTTTCCTCTTTATAATATTAGTGTAGAAGTGTAGATGTAAATGTAGAAGTGTAGATAACTTCCTTGAATGCCTTTTCGTAAGAAAATTAAAATTTCGCGGAAATCAACGTACCTAGGTACTATTTTGCTCCCCGCTGTAATATAATATTTGTTCGATGGCTTAGTATTACTATGCACAAATGAGTTGTAACGAGATGTAAAGTGCACTTTAGCACTACAGGTAATCCTCAGTTTAATAGGGGATTCGTTTGCGGATTACAGGGGTGATGGTATGAAATGTTTTAATGAACTCTACGAATTACCAACACGGACGGGCTCTTATCAGAGCGCGCGTGGAACATTTTACAGTACTTTTTTTAGGGTTCCGTAGTCAACTAGGAACCCTTATAGTTTCGCCATGTCTGTCTGTCTGTCCGTCCTCGCTTAATCTGTGACCGTTAGCACTAGAAAGCTGAAATTTGGTACCAATATGTGTATCAATCACGCCGACAAAGTGGTAAAATAAAAATTGGAAAAAAATGTTTTATTAGGGTAGCCCCCCTATAGGTAAAGTAGGAAGGGTTTTTTTTTTAATTTCAACCCTAACGTGTGATATATTGTTGAAAAGGTATTTAAAAATGAATAGGGGTACTAAAATCATTTATTGATAATTTCAATAATTTCGGAAATAATCGCTCCAAAAGTAAAAAACAATGTGTGTGTCCCCCCTCTAACTTTTGAACCATAAGTTTAGAAAATACGAAAAATATCTGAAAACTAGAACTTTTTAAGGACTTTCTAGGAAAATCATTTTGAACTTGACTACGGAACCCTACACTGACCGTGGCCCGACACGCTCTTGGCCGGTTTTTTTAATTAGGATGTTGTTAATATATATGTAAGTAGAAACGAGTAGAGTCGATGTTTAGGGACTCTTTATCTATAAACTCTTGTTGAGAAGATAAACAACGCCATTAAAGTGCTTGAAACTAACATCAGGAAGTAAAAACAGAATTCACGAATAATTTTAGACCGCGGTCTAGTTGAGTGTGGTAAGCGAATTTAAGGCCGAAATCGGGCAGCAGCTATCAAGCACCCGGTCCGGGTATGTACCAAAAATCGGCTGGCAGACGCTAGACTACTTGACACTTGAGCACGCCTGGCCGTTCGACATTATGTAGATGTAGTGTACCTAGCTATGTTTAGTTTATAATATCGCCACTCGAATCTCTTTCGTCTTCCTACCCTTCGCGAATCAGCCCCCAAGTTGTGTAAAACACTTTCTATCATAATGCGAATGATTTTAAAGGAAAGTTGTAATTATTATTATTATTTATTTGTTTTTTTTTTATTCATTTAAAACATTCATTTGTTCGCCATGTAATAACGTAATGAATTGTAATATCGAAGGGCATTGGCATTGTGTCACGCAATTATACTTCCGGAGTAGGTAAAAGGCAATCCCTATCTAATATTAACATAACGGACACATTCTGTTAAGGCCTGAAGCATTTAATTTGAACAAGATAACATAATCAATGAAGTATAAGCATTTATGTTTCCTTTCAGGAAATTGTTCATTAAACCACTAGTAGACCATAAAGCACAATTTAGTATGATTGCTCTCACAATGCGTTATCTTATCGCGCTCATTACAGCTCGAAAACGTCACGCAATAGGAAAAATAACTGCAATACACTTCAGATTGCTTCTCATTGCAATCTCATGCTATTCAATACTATAATTAAGTAATATCGGCTACATTAGTACACGACAGTAGGTATATTTACTAGTGCAAGTATAAATATAATAAAGTATTACATATTATTATAATAAATGCATATTGTTAAACATGGATATTCGATCTTTACTTGCTACACATAACGTTTTGCGTAAAAATGTTTATTAAAAATGTTCTATATTTTATTTTATAATAATATATAACAGACAATGTCAATGCACAGTTGCACACTGCTTATTTATTTTATTTATTTGGTTAACCGGCAATTGTTTGCACAATTCAAGGTATTAGGTACATTTATAAGTGCAACAATTAACCTTTTGACCGCCACAGACCAGACGCCACAGATGACAAGCCAAAAAGTACCTTAAGTCGACAGACTTAAGGTACTTTTTTGCTTGTTCGGCTTGTCGTCTATACGTGACTGTGGCACTCTAAAGGATAATAGTTTAACACCACATGCACTATTTGTGGTTACATAAATTCGAGCGAATCTCTAGGCTCAGCTGTAAAGGCACAATTTAAGAGAACTAGATCGGAAACACATTTATTGTGTTAGAACATGTTAATGTTTGCTGTTACTATTTTATCATAAAGGATACGACAGTAAATGTACCCGGCTCTGGTGCTAATCATTACAATACTAGTTTATAGGATAAGAAGAGTAGGTAGTTGTATGATATTTTCACCAACACTCTATGTATAGAATAGATATAGATTTAAGCAGCATCTAAACTATGAGGAATAATATTTTCTGGCCATTTATGCCTTACATAGATGTTTTAGATTTGGCCATCCTTTCCGATCCGTGAGGAATTTATTAGGTATCGAGATTAGATTTGATCAGATTCTAAATATGTAATCAGTTATGGATAATATCTATATATATATATAAAAGAAAGTCGTGTTAGTTACTCATTTTATGTGTAGGTACATAAATAAAATAAATAATTTGAATGAGCTACCAAAATATATAAAAAAGTAGTTTAGTTTAGTAAAGACTTTATATAAAAGCATTTTCATCATCTTTCTAATTTGTCTCAGACCTCAGATACTATGTCACTGTAAAAGCACAAACTATGGTAAATCCTAAGATTTACCAAACCTCAATGGTAAAAACCGAAACGATTATGAGATCATCTTTTTGAACTATTACCATGATACTCTCCGAAAATGTTAGGTTTTACCTCAGAGACATGGTCAATGTTGTAGGCTGACTACTGAATGACTACTAATCGTGAAGATGGCGACTTGAGAATGCGCATCCAGCTTGACTGCAGTACACGCCGGCCGCTGCTAAGGCACGCCTTTGGCCACAGTTCAAACCTAACCTAACCCATAAAATCCATTTGGTCAAGGTGCCCGAGCATAGTTACTATGCTTCATGAAGCATAGTAACTATGCTATGCTATGTTATGTATGTCCTATCTATACCTAGTATAGGTCTAGTTTTGTATTAATACAGGAGGTTGTCTCATCAATCGTCAATGCCAGAAATTTAAGGAATAGGTACTTATTGTTTTAGTCCCAAAACATACTAAAGTTTATTGAATAAACCTACCATAGCATAAAATTTAATGGTAGCAGTCCGAATAATCGTCATTTATTTTTTATTATTGGGTCAGCAAGATACAGGCTGTGCCTAGTTTGGGGCTCATGGCTAGTTCTACTTATGTGCTGTTTTATCAATGCTCTTTGTTATTGTTTTCTTCTATGCATGACCTCTAACTTGTGTGTCTATCAATAAATTGATTTATTATTACTATTTAAAAAAACTTTACCTTTACCAATATACAGCTTTATCAGTTACAAAAACATGCATGTTACATTTAGCATGGTTTACAATCAGCAATCCTTTGATATTAATAAATTGTAATGTAACAAACGGTAAAAGTGAACAAAATGATTTACTTCACTTATTAGTTCTCAACACTTGCAAAACATTACTGTTATAATTTCAATGAAAAAAGTAATGGCAACAGAAATTATCTGTGAGCTCTTAAATGCATGTTACGGTTTATTATGTCATTCTACAGGACACAACAACTAGTGAAACAAAAGTTAAATATGTCTGATGTTTCAATTACAGCTCTCTACAGATTTATACTATTTATTCATCTTTTTATTCTGTCATCAATGTCTCTTATTAAGTTTAGATTAATTATATCTCACCATTTTTTCATACAATTCTCCATGTTTTTTTAAAATAATATTGAATGCCACACACACAATATTAGTTTCTGTATACTTTTATATTTTTTATGTATATACTAAGCAGATTCACATGACAAAATAAAATTTGTTCAAAATACTTGCTGTTTTGTATTAAAATTTAAAAACCAAAACATAATTGTTTTGCCTTATTTGTCTATTTTACAATAATGTATTTTTTTTTTCATATAACCTATTATCCTACCAAAATAGGTACTTCTTATGTATATTTCACTGGTCTAATATGTCTAAGCATGCTAAGATATTTCTTTTACCTATTAGCTACAGATATATTTATTATAGAGTATACAATATTAATCTGTAAAATACTTATAATTGCCTCTGCTTGACTCTAGCTAAATTACTTTCTTCATATCAATAAACCAACCATTATGAGACTCAACCCACACAGACCACATCAAACCATAAAATATGGTAATTTCTTGAATGTACAGCTTACATCATGAAACATACATTTATTATTGTGAAGTCTACGGATACACAAAATTAACACAGCACAAACACAAAAATATTGATGCCCTTTAAGTGTGGACAATTACTAAAACTACAGAAATGCTGCTGGTTCCCACAAATAAGTTAAGCATTTAAGATTATGATTACAAAGAGGCAAATACCATCAACTTGGGTTGTACATATTATATGTTTGAATTAAAACATATTTACATTTCAGTACTCACTGTGACAGTCATCTTTGGCACCACCTTCAACACTATACTAGATACGTAGAGCACTGAGTCGGTCTCCTCTTCCGGTACTGCTATACGGTGTCCACTTTTGGTGCCTCGATCAGGGTGTAAGAGGGAGTGGGCTTGCGCTTGAATGTGACATATGTGTACAACAGGCTGGCCAGCACACTGATATTGAGACCCACGAAGTTCAGCAAAGAGAACACATAGTCACCACCTATCACCATGCCTAAATACGTCACTAAGATATTCTTCAGGCACCCAATGATTGTGGTAGTAAGTGCACTGTTATACTGAGTGCAGAGCATCACACTGTATGACAGTATAAATCCCATCACACATGACATTAGGAACTGTGCTAGGAACAATGAGTCATCCCAGTGCTCGTACGCAGCTGAGCTGTGCAAGTCTCCAGTGCTCCATGCGATCACTGTAGCTGGGATTATCATAAACAAAGCATTATAATACATCAGACCATATTTACCAAGATCTTTGGCATCCAGCTTCTTTTTCATGAACACTCCATTAGAAGCAGTGAAAACATCATTGAGCAGCACCAAGGTGTACCCAGTCCACGAGAATGTGACGTCGTCGGCAGCGGCGAGCATGGCGCCGGCGACCATCGCGTACACACTGATCTGTACCGACCAGGAGGGCTTCACACCCAGCACGAACCTCTCGCCCAGCATCGTCATGAGGATACTGAAGCGCCGCAGAGCTGTGAACATCGGCAGGCTGAGCTCTTTGGTACCGCCGAGTCCTGTAGCCATGTTTCCTAGGTAGATGACAGGTAGCGGCCAGATGCGGCGTAGAATGTCGGTTGACAGTGGTGGGAACTGCACCACCCTGAAGAAGCGGCCGGCCCACAGCACCGTGATGGTGGCCACCATCTGGCCCAGGCCGAGTACTTGGTATGAAGGGAAGGCGTACGTCGTCAACACAGTCTTGTTCACTACGGTGATCATGAACGACGCTAGCGCGTAGAACGACGCACTCAGGACCTTCTTCAGCATCTGTGCGCGATCCGCCGCTTCCGCCCGTTCCTGCGCGCTCAGAGCCGACATCGTGCCACCACGTATGTAATTATACTAACAGCGAGCTAAACTAACATGATCGATTACCGAACGCGTCATAAAACTCGCGGTCGGTCACGACCTCTACCATATTATGGGTGTTCGTTCACGCACATCACACTTTCATGGCCGATTCAATGATCCTTTAATTAATAAACACAAATAAAAGAAATAGAACCTTGATTACAACGCATGCCGAGCCGTGCTTGGCATCGAGATCGACTAATGACAGACCAACGAGTGTCAATGACTTGACTTTGAAGTTGACATTTGGCAGACAGACGTAAACATTCTTGGAAAAGAATTGACGTACGGCGGGAAAACCTGTAGTTTTGGAACTAGACGGAAATAAACTTAACAACAGCTAACAACTAACTGGGGAAAGTAATACTTGCAGTTTTTTAAATGTGCTATATCTCAAAAACGATTAACTACATAATATATCTCATTCAAACCAATTTTTGTTGATAGTTTTCATTGTGATCTGTAGGTATTTATTTTTTAGATTTTCTACTCTGTTAGTTTAAAAGTTAGGTGGGTGGGACACACATTTTATCACTTTGACACCATTTTGAAAGACCTATTTAAAGACACCCAACACAAATGAGTTTGATGTTGTGCGAACAAGAATTAATTGTATTTTTGACTGTTTATTGTACATACTGTTGGCGTACCTACCTACTTATTTTAAACATATTTATATAGCATTTCCGTAAATTCGGGAAGTATTTGGAATTCAATAGGTATAGATCTATGACTTAGCATGCACCCATGACGTCATCAGTTGGTATTTGCATCCCATCTAATGACGTCATGGCTTACTGCACGATTTCAGGTGACGTCATGTACATACCTCCGTTAAATTTATGATTTTTGTCGTGTGTGGATAGTGGTGTGTATATCAGAATTATCAGCAAGGTTAAAAATGAGGTAAAAGTTATAAATAAATGTAAGAAAATATTTATATCAAATTAATATTTCAATAACGTCATGAATTCTGGATTTAATTCGCACGTTGCTGTATACAGTTCGTTTCTTTTCACCAGATTAAATTAGGTTTTGAGAAATAGCCTTACTACAAAATATCATGTTGTTGCGTCAGGTAGTAGAGGGCTCTACCCGCCCTTTTAAACCATTGGTCTTAGTTATTATTTCTGTTCTGTGGTTATTATGTACTACTGTACTACCATTACTGATTGATGAGAATCCAAACATAACTAAGCCTCATCCAACATAAATTCCCGGTTGGTGACAAAGGCAGAATAATCAGACCATTATAGTTAAAATAGTATACAATTAATAAACTGGTATTATAAAAATCAATTTGCGCGGACAAATGTTACTTATGATATTTTATGATCGCTAATGTATCGAAAACGTCTGGGTAGCCCGCGAAATTCTATTTTATAACGTTTTTGGCAATTGGCTTTGGCAGGTCAGTAAAAAGTAATTATTAAAATAATCAGTACAATTCTCTAATTTCATTTTTTTGAAGTGAAAACTTCTTTAGCGGCGCTGAGCACTTTTTTTTGTATGGGTAAAAACTTTCACGGGTAAAAACGGTCACGTGATGCTGATCGAAAAATCTACGTGACCCTGACGCGAGTTTGAAAGTTAATATTGAAGTTTTCACTTCTGCCGGCACTCCCGGAGTGCTACCTTTTTTTTTTAAACGTTGCCCCACTTAAGAATTTCTCCTGTATCGTGGGTGCGTTCACACACATTTAAAGTTTTAAACTCACATACACAAATACCCAGACCCGAAACAACTATTTGTAGGTTGTAGGCCATACAAATATTTATTCCGTGCGGGGATCGAACCCGCGACACGCAGCGCAGCAGTCCAATCGCTTAGCCACTGCGCCAACCGTGCCGTCATCATTGAATGACCTTTTCATGAAAAACAGACGTTGAATAAGATTTCAATTTTGGAAGTATTTGAGAGACCATACCGCCGTACAACAGTATGCTATAGATAGAGTCTTTGCGTACAGCCTTGATAGTTGCGCAAAAGTCATTTTTTAGGTCTCTTTGGCAGTCAAGCGGGGCGCGGGGTATGAGGTAGCGTCATCCGCGCGTGTTTTAGTCATTGAGATAGGATCCTATGGAGGCGCCGCGATGTTCTATATACACACTTGCTTATACAAATATGAGTGAAATAGGAGACAGAATGTAAAATATAGTTTTGGTTCGTTCTTTCTAATGCAGTAATCGTATTTGATGAAAGAGACAACAATATTTCAGTTGTTTCTCACAATGGCAACATTTGGATATGCGAGTCACAGAATAGTAGGTAGGGTGCCGTTTTCGACATATTGTGATACAAGATGGCGACGAGTTTCGTGGTAGTTGTGCTGTCAAATAGTTGTTTACTTTTTGTTAAATTGCGATTTGTGAGAAAATTACGACGAGATTATCTCTTATACTGCGTGTATATGTTAGGAAACAGCAATTCAATATGCCTGCGTGTTGTTTTGTGAAGTGTGGTGCAAGAAGGACTGAAAATCAACCTCAATTGACTTTGCATAGGTTAGTAGTCGTTTTCATGCAATAGTATCTAGGAGTAATACATTTTCGATGAAAAAATGCTAAGTGATCATTAATTTATTGCTAAAGTGTTAATAATTGGGTTTATTTCCGTCCCAGAGACCTTTTTGTTATTTCATCATTTGATTCGTTTGTTTACAAACATGGATAGTGTTGTACCGTTGCGTAATAGTTTCCGATACTAGCTCCTTCGCTGCGCTGAAACGATATCTGTTCGAGTGACCGTGCCAGGTCCGGTCAGGGCGCGGGACCGCCCTGAGGATTATCGAAAGAGATAACGCGGCCTTGGCACAAGAGCGAAGAAGGAACATGGGTGGTTTTTAGTCAGTAGAATAATAGGGTTTGACAAACCCTATTATTGCACTACAATTTTATTGGTGATCCATCTCTTATTTTACACATTATTATATTAACATTAATTTGATCATTCATATCTTTGAACACTTTTTGTTTATCTGAGAACGAAAATATTTCGTGGCGATAGATCTATTTATGTGATACAACTTGGTAACGAATACAAATTTTGGCGACAAGAAACAAAGTCCCCTTTTATTTTACTCCGCCAGTCAGTATGTTAATCATAATAGAAACAATCTTTTTACCATTAGAAGATTTGTTCTTCACTAGGATCTTATTAGTTTGCGATTTAATTCGTAGTTGAGTTTTAGTTACATTCTAATTTAATGTTGGTTTGTTATATAATACGAGTAAATAACAGAGACTTAACCGCGACAACTGTTTGCCCGCAATCTAAACGTATACAGGGTGTAAATTAACCCATAACACAGCCGTCAACCAAGCAAGGGTGGTACTTAGTTTGATGTACAGAAACATCAAACTAAGTACCCCCCTACGCAATTTTTTTGCTGGGAAACGATTTTTTATTGGGGTCAAATATCATATTTTACGGTAAAACTCAATGTAGCAACACATTGGGCTAGTGGATGCTATGAATAGCAAACGGGTGATGGAGGTAATTTAAGTAAAGTTATAACCTGAAAAACTAGTATTTACAAAAACAACTGTGAAATATTTGGAACTTTGACCAATATCTCCGTAACTAGGGGGTTCCTAGGTATGGTCTAGAACAAAAAAATTGGTTGCCTGTAAAGTCGGTATACGGGCGAAAGTTTTACGTGACAACGACTTTGAGTGGTAAAATAATTTTAATGTGAATATTCATTCGTATAGTAGGAAGAAGGATGAAATAATAGTAACAATTTAAAACATTTATTTATACAAAGAATTATATTTAAAACATTAATTTATACAAAGAATCTCGCACTGAATTTCATATTAACAAAATTTTATTTTTACCTTTACACATACATACGTATTTATATACAAATATTCAGGGACGCGTGCCTTTCACTTTTTATGTCTGTCTCTCTCGCTCTTAGGCGGGCTAACCATGCCCGAGTGGAAGGGACGCGTGCCTCTCACTCGCTCTCATTGTGAGCGCATAACGTGAGCGGAGCGTAACGCAGTTTCTTGAAGTGTCACCCGGCAAACCAATTTATAAGACGTTGTGTGTGATGTGGTGGGGAGAACAAGTGTTCAGTAGTTTAGGCGCTATGCTGGAACATACAAACATAATACATACACTGCCAAAATCATTACCCTTCCTTTTGGCTTTTCCGTAGTCGGGTAAAAAGTATTCTTTATTTATTGTATTCAGAAAAACCACTTTGAATAAATTTTATTCTCAGGTATCCGATACCTGAGATTTTTTTTTATTCAAAGTGGTTGTAGGTAAGTAAATTTACTCATATTTTTCTGTTACAACTTTACAACGGACTGTTCATTTTAATTCAACCGTGATATCTAATAATACTCGTAATACTAGTATCGATACTCGTTACAGTAGTACTATGTTTCATGATTGCCACAACCCTAGCATTGGCAGCCATTTTATGCTCCGTAGGTATGCACCTTTTTTCTGTAGGTATTTCCAGTCCATACTTTTTATTAGTCATTGGTTTTAGTGCATTCAAATGCATACGTTCCGTTCGCTCCCGATTACACTTGCGGTGCACGAAAGTTGTGTTGTTTTTGTTATTTCTTTTTAATACGAATTTGAGTTGTCGTTGTGTTTTAAATTTAGTTTTTGTTAGTTCTTTTAAATTTAGTTTTTGTTAGTTCTTTTAAATTTAGTTTTTGTTTCGAGTGTTGTTGTTTTAAATTTAGTTTTTGTTGTTTTTGTTTTAAACTTAATTTTTTTTTGTTTTAAATTTAGTTTTTGTTGTTTTAAATTTTGTTTTACTTTTAAATGCATATTTTTATTTATAACACCCTTCGATCAATAATAGTACTAGATTAAGCATCAGGAACAAAACTAAGTCGCTCAAGTGGCCACGTTTGCACACACGTAAACATCTACATAACATCTTAGAAAAAAGTTCAATAGTATTAACAACTTCAGATGATTATAAACCTTAACACTTAAACATAACGTTCAATTATCATTGTAAAGTATATTTATTTAAGCCCTTTCATCAGAGAAAGATTAGAAGCAAAACATTTTAAATGTCGCTCCAAAGTAAAAAGTCATCAGTACAAAAATATTCATTCTAAAATGAAACTTAAACTCTAAGCAATACGGTTAAAAGCATTTTGTGTACATTGTCGTGCTTATTCTATTCCGGAACTAGCGTTCCCTGTTCAAGAACATGATACAATAGTTGGTGCGTTGTAGCAAACATTGGCCAAACAATTATAATATTCGCTGATTTAATTATATTTACAGTTTAATTATGTTTAAATATTATGAAAAAGCACATAATGATATTAAATTACCGAAAAAAAGATATTCCTTCCAAAACCTTGGTGTTACGGTGGTTATTTACGCAGTTTTTGAACGCATACTGCGGTATTTTGACGTCTTAATGTTGGCTATGATTGGACGTATATGTGTTCTGTGGATTGGACCATACTGATTTGAAATAAGACCACAAATACGTTTGTGGTCTTATATTTCGGGCCGTTTTTGAAGCGCTTACCGGGAATCTAGTACATTATTGATCGAAGATAACACCTAATAAATTTCACAAAGTCTTCACCTTTCTTTAACTTCATTATTAAAAATAAATTATGTCAATAAACCATAGAATAATGACAAGCAATAAAAGTGACCACTTTTTGTGGCTAAAAGTGTATGTACGATGCGCGAACTTTGAATTCGAATTTCGAAACCTTGCCAAGTTACGTGTCGGGAGCTGTAAAAAGTCCACAACCACAACCACATAATTATCATCCCCACTCTCATCCCCCATCCCATTATACCAAAGAGTAGAATAGCTCAATGGCTCCCCAATCCCAAATCGATGGTCTACACAGATTACAAATAAAATCAGCTTTAGTCTGTAGCATTATAATTTAGTCTATGGTATTTTTTTATTTATTAAAATTTGCAAAATCTAATAATTTAATAATAAAAATACGTCTAAAAATTAAATACATTTATCTTTTCTAAAATAATATAAACAAGAACGAAATTGCATATTTTCAGTTTTTTTCATACATTCTGACATAATGTTCATGTTGTTTGTCGGACAATGAACGGTGCATTGTGAAGAATCCGCGTAGCAAACCAAACCAAGCGACATTTTGATTATTATTCCATTGTATTGCCATGTCAGTCAATATTGTTTGTGTATTATAAATGATCGCGGGCACGGGTACCGTCGTAGTGATGCGTTGTAAATAATGTTTGAGAAATAGAACGTTCCTACCCGATTCGTATACGTGGGCAATAATTCGCGTTTGAGTTTTCAGTTATGTATCACTGTTGGGACGCGTTGCTATTCTGAAAGTGGTACAGGTAGTGTTAGGAGGGCGTCTAGTGGATTTTTTATCGTGATTGTCGGAGTTGGTCAGCGGGATGGCTGTTCCCGAGCAGTTCTCGCTTCGGTGGAACGATTTCCATTCGAATTTGTCACAATCATTTCATGCATTGCTGGAAGGCGAAGACTTAGTGGACGTGACTCTGGCAGCCGGAGGACAGTACGTGCACGCACACAAGCTGATCCTCTCAGTATGCAGCCCCTACTTCAAGGAGCTTTTTAAGGTATGATTCATTTATTTCGCATAATTTTGCATCATAATGGTTGCAAAATTTCTTGGAAAATACCATTGATATCTCAAGCATATTTCTTCCAGCATATTTTTTCGCCACCCTTGCTTATTTATTTATGACAAAAACAACATTTGTCATTGTTAAAAGCTACAACCAACAGGTAGTAGATAGACAAAAACAAGAAATCAATCTGAATACAGGTGTGTTAAGCATACATATTGATAAATACACAAACATACATATTGTTGTGTGATCTTGTGTCTGATATGGCAGCTAATTTATTGATTTTTGGCTATAGGTGTTTAGTTATCTGTCTGTGATACACTCCCCTTCCCCTCACATGCAGACAGACAGGAGGGTTGATTTGTTACCTTTCCCTTCCCTCCTCAGGGAGTGGACCCTCCGTTATTATTATTACATGCAGAATCTGTAAGCCATTTTGAGAGCACTTTTGAATTTTGCCTTGCTTGTGATAGTACTTGTTTGTGTGCTTCACCAGTTTTGGGTAAGTTTTCTCTTTAAAGTGAGCATTTTGATTATTTTATAGATGTTCCTCATGTTTATGATTTAAAAGAAATGTATGGAAGAAATAGAAAACTTATCTCTTGTAATTTCCTTACAAAGGTTAGCAATATTGTGATCTCTTGGGGAGTTCACATGAAGACTGTTTTCTACATTAATGACTTTGATAAACTATCAATAGTGTTACAGTTTTGTTACTAATATTCTACGCTATTCTATTCTATTCTACATAATACAGGCATGGTGTAGCGGTCTATGAAAACCAAAAGAATGGTTTTTGTCAAAGATTGAGCATTCACTATAAAAATATTCTTGAAATATTCAAACCAATGTTTTACAATACAATTTTGCTACTATTCAATAGTTAAACTATTCAATAGTTAAACTATTCAATAGTTAAACAATACAATTTTGCTCAAGACATGCTCATAAAAGTGAAGAAATTCAATGAATCACTTCTATTATTGTTACAATGACCTTTGTTCTATATCTCTGTATTGGAACTAAAACAAATAAAAACTTATACATATATCTGCTATCTTAATAGCATGCAGACTAATACAATAGTTGTTTATTGAATAGCTTTACATACTTGGCTCTCTTAGCTATCAATATTAACCAGAAATTGCAGTTTGGACTGTGTTTGCTAGAGCAGTAGTTTCAAAGAATGTCCCTTATATTATATTGAGATAATAGAATCATTAGTAATATTTCAACTTAAATACAAAATAAATTTGAAATTGCATATTTTTGATCTCTATGAACTGGGATGGTGAACTACAGTAACCAGTTTTGAGTAAAAACTGAAAATTACATCTGTTGTTCATTCTGTAACAGTACAAAGTATCCTTAATTTTAGTACAAAGATACATAACAATAAACATAATGATTCTGTACTTTAAGTATGTAAAGCCAATTGTTATTACAAGTGTTATCAGGGAGATATACAATGTTTTTTGAAAATTTCACTAATACAAGAAAAAGTATAAGTGAAAGTACACTTTATTATTGTACAAGTACCTATACGTAATAGTAGTAGTGATTTTCACAAACAAACTGATCTAATATTTTATGACGAGCAAGTAAGCTACAGACTGAGCACTCCCTCTATACCATTCTCGTTTGCACACTTGGTAGATAGGGTACCTATATATATAAATATATATATAATAGCGCCAAACTAGTAGCCCAATTCTGGGCTGACACAATTTAGATTGCCATCGACACGCTAAAAAGAAGAAGCACTCCCTCTCTTATTGTGGTGGTCATAATAGCATAATGGAATATAAAAAGAGCAGTGGCACTCACATGCGCCGATCTATCTAGCTGCAATCATTGTATCAGTACTCGTTGCAACTGTTATGAATATGGCCTTGTCACCCTACATCATTCACTTGAGCGGTCTATGGGACGCAGTCCGTGACGAAAATTGTTTATAATAATCAGGGACAAGGTGACTATGATGTTGTGAGATCATGAATGATTCCTGTTAGTTAAGCCACATCATTATAGGCACATCTCCATGTAAACCTTCAGGGTTAGGTTACTTTGATAATATTATGTTGTCTTCACTTGAAGCAAGTATTTGGCCACACTATTCATGCGTTTCATTTCATGTCTTCTCTAGTGCAGGTGTAGGGACACTTAGACCACTTCAAAGTGATTCACCAATTATCCTCGTCCACAGATGAACCCGTGTGAGCATCCCATAGTGATTCTCAAAGACGTGGCCCACCAGGAGTTGCGCCAGCTGCTGCAGTTTATGTACCGCGGCGAAGTGCACGTGCGTCGTCAAGAGCTCTCTGGCTTTCTGCACACCGCTGAGCTGCTGCAAGTCAAGGGTCTGACTGGTGGACGGGAAGTAAGTACCACTCTTTGTGTTATATGATACAGCTGTAACATTGGAATAATAAGATTACGAACTAGCTGATCCCCGCGGCTTCGGCTTCGGCGTGGATGTCGGTCAAATTATATTCTAAAACCTTCCTCGAGAACCAGTCCATTAATATCCATTGGTGAAAACAGCATGAAAACCGGTGCTGTAGTTTTTGAGTTTATCGCAAACAGACAGACAGACAGACGCGGCGGAGGACTTTGTTTTATAATATTACTAGCTGATGCCCGCGTCTTCACCCGCGTGGATGTCGTTCAAATTATATACTAAAACCTTCCTCTTGAATCACTCTATCTATTAAAAAAAACCGCATCAAAATCCGTTGCGTAGTTTTAAAGATTTAAGCATACAGACAAACAAACAGACAAAAATAGCGACTTTGTTTTATACTATGTAAGGATTATGTAGTGATACTCTGTGATAGTGATATTCACATAAAACCTGCATGGACGATCTGATTTTTAAGTAACATCTACGGAGAAGAACCTGCAAGAAAAGAAGACGCTATTTTTTTAACCGACTTCTAAAAAAAGAAGGAGGTTCTCAATTCGGATGTTTTTTTTTTTTTTAAATATTTGTTAGGGCATAACTCCGTCACTTGCTAACCGATTTGAAAAATTCTTTTTTTGTTGGAAAGGGTATACTGGGTACTTCCCAAATGGTCCCATAATTTTTTTATCGAAATCGGACAAGTGGTTTTTGAAAAATCAACAAAACTCAAAAAAAAAACTACATTGTCCACATTATGACCCATGAACATGAACATGTGTGCAAAAAAATGAAATCAAACAAACAAAAGTCACCGACTTCAGAAACTGATTTATTTTTGTTTTTTTTTTTGAAGTCGGTTTTATTTTTAACCGACTTCCAAAAAAGGAGGAGGTTCTCAATTCGATCGGTATGTTTTTGTTTTTTTTTTTTCTATGTATGTACACCGATTACGCTGCGATTTATGATCCGATTTGCGTGATCCTTTTTTTGTTTGATGCGGAACAGTTGCCATTTAGTCCTATAAAAATTTAGTATAGTTTGGCCTAGTACTTTTCAGTTTATGAAGATTTTTCTTAATTTATGAACATTTTTCGTTAGTGTGTTCGAGAATAACTTCCTCGTTTATGAACCAATTTTGATGATTCTTTTTTTATTGTGAAGGAGATATTTTAAGGGTGGTATTATGATATGGAAACCAGGACCTGGTGATGGAATCCCAGGGAACTCGAGGGCAACCCTCAAATTTCATAGGCACGTATTACGTGATTCGTGTTTTTTTGTTTAGTCTAATGTTAGGTTTCTTAGTCGAATGTTAAATGTATAGTAAATATTTCTATGGGATATTAAAACTAAAAATGAAAAAATAAAAAACTTTTTTGCAAAAAAAAAACAACCGACTTCAAAAACACCAAAAAGTGAAAAATAAACTTCTATCTCTTCTCTAATAAAGTTTTTTTTTTTTAAAGTTTTTTTTTCAATAATAGATTTTTACATTGTTCTATTTTACATAATAATTGTGAATTGTGAGTTCACCACCACTTTTCAACATTATTACTGGCATTAGAGTGTAAAGTAGATCGTCAGTGAATTCGGTAGTACATAACCCAGTACAACGTCGAGATGAGGTTGCAATTTTTGAAGAGTTGACGCGACGTGTCAACGTCACACGAGTATCTTTACGCATGCGCATTGTAAACCCGAGGGTGGAGGCGTCTGTTCGCGAAACGTCAGTGGGCGCGTGGGGAACATTTAATTATAACCTTTTAATTTAGAATACAGAAATTGAATTAATTTATTTTGTCAGGATTTAAGTAAAACACAAATAACTAATGATAAGTCAACATTGTTATTGACTGTTTTAGAAACTTTGCTTTGGTAAAACAATCTTCACGTAGGTATGTGCAATGTTCACTGCACAATTATTTTGGGCATCTGAAACATACTATTTTTTGTCGCAACATTATAGTGGCATTATAGTGGTTTACATTTTGATCACGCGATACCTTTAAATAAATTGACCATAGAATATAGTCTTCTTTTCAACTTTCCAAGAAATATACAGGGTGGTGCCGACGATACGTCAGTAACCTACCTAAATGTCTGTGCCAAATTCGTTCGTTACATTTTATTTCTACACGTTAATCGGTACAAATTATTCCTAAGGTTGGTAAACCAATATTATTGTTTGTAAATTGTATTGTATTTCGTTTACCGTTTTAAGCTACTTAGCTTTTTTGTTTCTTTTTCATATTTTTTTTCGGTGTTAGTATTTATTTGATAGTTTAAAAACGTTACTATGAACTAGATCTACCAGTGGTTTCATTTATTGTCGTATTGTCGGCACCACCCTGAATATGAGGAAATTGCGTGGTGAGCAAATTGCCATGGGCTTGGTTGGACAATGCGAATGGGCAATGGTTTTACGAATATTAACATTTTATTTCTGAGGGCGCGAAATGGTCATAGCGCCCACTCTAGGGTTAAATGTTGCGTTTATTAGACTTGAAAGAATCACTTGATTTGCGCAATTTTCTATTTTTTACCCGACTACGGCGAAGCCAAAAGTATGTATGTATGTATGTATGTTCCACCGTAGCGCCTAAACTACTGAACGGATTTTAATAAATTAGGTGTCAATAGATTCGTAAGAATAGCCCGGGTGACATAGGCTACATACAATTTATAAATTCTTTTTATGACGGAATTTAAATGTCAAAAACTTACCTAAAAAAAATATTAAATTGAGATAATCATAGCAAATTTGGTATCAAATGAAAGGTCTTGGCAAGCACATTACAAATATATCTACACTAATATTATAAAGAGGAAAGATTTGTACCTATTTTTGTATGTTTGTAATGAATAGGCTCAAAAAGTACTGGGCCGATTTCAAAAATTCTTTCACCCTTGGAAAGCTACATTCACCCTGAGTAACATAGGCTACTTTTTATCCCTGTATTCCCACGGGAACGGGATCTACGCGGGTGAAACCGCGGGACGTCCGCTAGTGTATTATATTATAATTTAAGTACACACAAAAATAAAATTCAAATAAAAAAATTAAGTTCAAAAATCTAAAACCCGACTACTAACAAAATCGCGGTCTTAAAAGTAGAAAACAAGAAAATAATTCGTGTCTGATATTCTTCGAGTCGCATGCCACCTTGCTAATGGCAATTAGCAGCTGACTTCTGTATCAATGAGAACGCCATGAAGGAGCATCAGGTATCAGTGGCATGCGACTACGAAGAATATCAGACACGAATTATTTTCTTGTTTTCTACTTTTAAGACCGCGATTTTGTTAGTAGTCGGGTTTTAGATTTTTGAACTTAATTTTTTTTTTCTTCGTGTCACTCTCACAACGTAACTACTTCTTTAGTTCACTCAAACCTTCACCGCTTCAACGTGATTTCCTCGCGATTTACAGCGGAGCGAGTCCCCTTCAGCCATGCCGGACGAGGTGCCGAAGCAGATACCGTCGCAGCCAGAGGTGGTCGAGCCTGTCAACGAGTGGACTCCGGCAGTGGAAGACACCACGTCTTCGGAACCGCCGCCAGAGCTGGTTGACCCGGTCACTATCAAGGAGGAGGCAGCTAGGAGCCCTCTTAAGAGGTAATGTACTCGTACATTTTCTTGCTTTGCGATGGAAACCTAGTTAGACAGACCGACTGTCGCGACGTATACCCATATATGTTATGATTCTATTATTCAAAGGAATCATGATACCCGAGTATTAGGTTGATCTCTTCTGAGGGAGTAACCTTAGGTAAACGTTGCGAATAAGAAAAAAATATTAGTTGCAACTTTTACCTGGGTTGACTATCCGTTTTGCTTGTTAATTTTTCATGGAGACGGAGCAAGGAAGGTTTTAATAGTCAATTTTACCTTACTCAACAGCTGGAAACCGGTATGGTTTCCGATCTAGGAAGCTCACTCCCAAAGGCACTCATGAGGCCTGTGGAGTATTATCGCCGCCTCAATCTTATCTTTAGAGGCCGGTGTGGTATTCTCACCTCCTCAATAGAAGCTTCAGTTATAATATACAACTACAACATACAAAGTTTGCTAACATCGTTGTTACCTGGTCAAACTGGCAGGCGGAGGACCGGATTGTGAATCACTAGCCGGGAGAGGCCTTTGTTACTTCTACTTATCAGTTGTAGTAATGTATTTACTATCTAAATTTACGACGTTACAAAATATCCGTACCCTGTTTAGTCTCGGTGGAAGTCACTAATATGATGGCCCTTTAAACTTTGACTTTTTATCACTTCCGTACACCTGAAGAACAAAGGGAAAAGCACTAACACAAAGGATCCCTTGCAGTATTTACGTCCATCAAAATATGGTTTATCCAAAACACACTGCCATTTCCCTACAGATTACTGAAGAACACCCCAACTAAGAACAGCCACAACATGAAGAAGAAGCCGCGACCCATCAAGGACAGTCCCACGCACCCGGAGAATACTGACTATGCTTACGACGGGTACGTACCCCTATATGCTCACCTTTTACCCAACTATACTGGGATCGGTTCTGCAATATTCTTATGCTTTTGTAAATAAATACGTCATTTCTTTAATTTCAAAAATTATGAGCTTTTTAGCACTTATACTTGCTTGCTGCTATACATCGGCGGCTGACTTCTTTGCACTCATTGCACCAGGACTGAGATACCAAGTTACATATTAGTCAGTAGTTTTCGACATATGCCTGATCCTAAGTTGAGGCAATATACCAGACAATGACCCACCCTTCAACACAAGAAACAAAAGAATTTATACAAAATGTTTGCATTCGAATCTCAAGGAAAATCATCAGTATTTTAGATGGGAGCGATTCCTATCCGATCATTCCTTACTAAGGATAGATTAGTCTGTAAATAATGTCTTGGGGTCAGCTTCTGAATACTAGTATTTTACAAGGAGCGACTGCATCTACTCGTACATATAACTTCTACAAGCTAGTTGCGCGCAGCCATACTAACTCATTAACCGACGCACCCATTGTATAGTATAGCTTCGTATAAGCATCGCTTTAGACTTACATTGGCGTTGCTTGCAGCGAGCCGCTGATTGACTTCGACAACGAGCTGTTCCACAGCGTGCTTGTGCTGCCCGAGTCCGCCAAGGAATCTGGTAAGTCACACCTGCTTTTTATGCTCTCTCTCCATTGTATTTTCAGGATTTTTTTAATGCTACGTTCGCACTAGTGAACCATTTGGTATAGCGGTCTCGAGTTCGAGCCACAGGTTGGGCAAAGTGTTATTAGGAGTTTCGTTAGAGTTCCTCCAAGTAGAAGTTCAGAATATGGATCTGTGGCACGTTTAACCATACTTAAACGTAGCTTACAATGACATGAACGCACACAACATTTTAATTACCATGATAATGCATTAAATAGACTAATATTATTATTTTAATGACCATGATTGTCGTGCAGATATCCATACTAAGTGAGTCACTACCCGTTAAGTCAAAACTGTTATCATCTCCGCAATATTTGCAGAGAAATCCCCAGTAATCGCTGAGTTGATTTAAGCGTTTGACTTCAAACAGCTAAACTGGCTACTTTCTTTGTCGATTACGACAAACAGACACGTCGGTGGACAAATAATGTCCCTTTCAAAATCATAACATTTATTTCAAGTTATAGGCCATTTACAGGCACTTTTGAATAGTCGAAACAAATACAAATTAAACGGAAGCTACAGTCCCAGTCTCACGTCATTATAACTGTGAGTGTACTATAGTTGCCCATTCCCTAGTGTAGATCTCTATGGACACGAATGGACAAGAAACTCCATGAACATTTTTAAATCAGAATATTGTTACAAAACCTTGGTTACATCATTCATGTTGAAATGGTATTTTATCACCCTGTGTGTACGTATATGCGAAAATGTGCATAATTGTCGACTAGCAACTAAGTGGCACCTGTCAACAGGATGGAACTGCAAGACGGGCGGCGTGAAGTGCCCCTCCTGCCACCGGTTCTTCGCCAACCGCTACAACCTGAAGGTGCACATCCGCGACAAGCACGACACGCGCGAGGGCACGCTGCAGTGCGACATCTGCCAGAAGCGCATGCGCAACCCGAGCTGCCTGCGCGTGCACATGTACCATCACCGCAAGCAGGCTGCTTACCTAGCTCAGCTCAGCTCGCAGGGGGAGCAGATGAAGCATGTGTAAGTATTATACATTCATCTTCCTTTACGTTTGGAAATTTTCCAATTTGAGGCTGCTGGAGCGGTCTGTCAGACTCTTACAGAAATAGCACGGACTTCTGTCTGGGTTCGGGAAAGTTGCAACAATTTACACAATCACCCCTGCAGTTACCACCAGCTTAGTTAGTTACTCCACCGTCTTGAGGTTCTGGTATTGAATGCAATTTTGCAAGGCGCTGGCACACCTCGGACACTCCATACAACGCCCGCAAAATAATTACCTATTACTACTACATAAACAAATAACGTTTGTGCACGACGTGCACGTGCAAATGTGTGCGTAAACTCTAGTAGGGTTGTCGTAGCCTAAAAAATGGCGCGGAAAGTGCAACGGTCTGCGTCGCGAAAACCGAACGACGACTAATACGAGCGCGAGCCATTGCTCAAGAGTCGGCGACGACTACCTCGAAGTGCGGAGTGAGGTGCGGTATTTAATATGAGCGCGGGGAAGGGAGTGTCCCTTCTGTACATACTACTATTATGTATTCTGTGGCGCTGGAACAATGTGTCCTCATCAACTTTGGCCCTGGGAAGGATTTTACTGATAGACTTACTGATCAAAATCACACGCTGTTCCTTCTTGTCACTTCTGACTGGGGGTATGGCGACACATTCGCAATTCATTTAATCACCCCTGCTAAGCCTGACTTCCTAAGGGCCCGTTCACAAAGACCAGCTCAGAGAGAAGAGCAGATTTTTTATCACGTTTAAAACAGAGTTTTGAATCATTGTAATACGATTTATTTTTACATGTCACTTCTTTTGTTATTGAGAATTCTTAATGGTAAACCTAACGCGTAGTAAATTAATGTGATTATGTGAATAATAAAAATGTGGTCTCCTCTCCGAGCCCGTCTTTGAGAACGGACCCTATGAATCAGGGACCGAAACCGGTATGATCAATACGGGTATTTTTTCGGTAACAACCTTTTTTTCTTTTACAGGTAATTTTAAACGTTACCTTTATTATTAAATTGAATACTTAACCAATATTAATACCGGTTACCGAATTAAAAATTACCCCTATCTTACACGTGCCGTCGGCAATATTCAAAGGGCGCGCGTCGCCTGTGTCAAAGAGTCGGGCAGACACACAAACTTACGCGAACGCGAACTTTTTTCTCGTAATCAAGATCATTTTTAGGTAGCCGGTATTAAAACGGTAACCTGAATAGAGGTTACATTTTTCTTCGGTCTGGATACCCAGATAGCGGTAACCTAAGTCTGAAAAATAACCAAAATTCTTCAATACCTGTACCGTAATTTATAAAGGTTTTCGGTCCCTGCTATGAATGCAAGTTTTTCACAATCAATGTATCAGGCAGAGACGCCACTCCGTTAGTATATTAACTTCGAGGTGTCCGTTGGTGTGGTGGTCGCAAACGCAACTGCTAACGACCTAGGTCCTGGGTTCGGTTTCTAGTGCAAAGGTTTTTTTTCGTAGTAGCGTCTTCTCTGAGTTTAATAATTTCTTAGTCGTGTTTTCTTATTACTGTTAGGCTAATTGTGTTTCTCACTAGCTACCGTTACGAACGTGGAAGTCTGAGGTAGGATAGATAATTATATCTGTGGGTATTAGATACTGTTTCATGCAAATACTACTTTGATGAACACTAATGCAATAATATCCGTGGTACTAGGCAACTGGGCTGATCCCAGTTGTATACGTCCCTGTGTGCCTATTGACCTTGTTCAGTTCTGTCTCCTGCTGATATGGAGGGAAGAGGAAATTATGTTTTTATCCTACTCCTCCACTATTCTTTTCTGAATAATTTCGTTGCGGGATCCAAGACAGTTAAATCGTTTCTCTGGGACTTCGTCAAGCTTCATTGTCTCGGCGCTTTTCTTGTGGTTGCCACTGTTGATTCTGGCTTTCAAGAGTAACAGTGGTTTGGGAATAGTGAGGCGGGCTTGTCTCAAATTTATGAACACTTTGTACACTGTAGACACGAAACTTGCGGCGGCCGAGCGATGGCGGCAGCGAGGCGAGGCGGCGATATCTCACGCGGGGACGAAACAAACCGTACAATATAACACTGTAGAACCCGCGGAATGGAATGCTTTTGTTTACATCGCCGTCGCCTCGCGTCGCCCCGCTGACGCCATCGCTCGCTTTCGTGCCGCTAGACTTAGGCTATAACGAAGATATTATGTAAAAAAAACAATACAAGGACGGTTGTTACTTGAAAATAACATTAACATTTGTGCCATATATTTAGAGCTTATGCTTGATTATATAAGGAATGTGCAACAAACACAACTCGTGTCTAATCCGTTAATGTAAAATTTCAGTGTGCAGAACATGGTGGGAGGCAAGTGGCGCTCCGACTCATCGGTGAGCAGCGGGGACGTGGATAAGTGAGTACAGTTTAGGGTTATTATTGATACTTTGGACGTTTTCAGTCGGTACTTAATTGGGTTTTTGACTACTGTTACTTTACGCTAACTTTCACGAAAATGTTATTTCAAAGAACTAACATAAATAACACGGTGTGTAGTAGAATGGAGTAGCTACACGCTTTAAAAGTTTTTGGTGTGGGGACTTGCTATCCTTGTAGCGCGAAATGGCCATTTGTACTACGTAACTATGGCGGTATGAAAATATGACGTCCTTTTTTCGTGGCGCTGTCTTTGTCTAGCAAGTCATTTAAAATCAGTTAAAACTAAGCCATTTTTATCGATTTTATTACTTTTTTTTTAACATCGTGTTATTTCTGTTAGGGGGCGTCCATAAATTACGTGAGGTGTTTAAGGGGGGAGGGGGTCGAGTCAAATCTCATCTAATCTTACGTTAGAGAGAGGGGGGGGGGGTCTCGGCAAATATCACGCAATTTTTTTTCTGATTTAAACAAAAAAAAATTACCCATACTATTTTGGTCCATTTAATCCATTGTACATGCTTAAGATTTAATCGTAGCCACTAGTCTTATCTAGTCGTAAATAAAAGCACGACGCAATTTTTTTTTTCTCTTTGTAAAGTAACAATCCAACGCGTTTACGTAAGAACATTAACAATTTTGAAAAATCTCACGTGAGTTTGGGGGTTGGGGGGGGGGGGGGGTTGAATAAAATATCACGACATCTTACCAGGGGGGGAGGGAGGGACAGAAAACTAAAAAAAACACCTCACGTAATTTATGGACGCCCCTTAGTTCTTTGAAGTAACATATCATTTTCGTGATTTTTAACAGTAGTCAAATACAGTATTTCGATGAAGTATTTTGACTGGTACTTCGTTCCTGTGGGGTTATTAGCGCCCTCCAGGTGAGCGAAGCCGTCGGCAAAATCCAGAGTATTATTAGTTTATTTTTTACGATTTCGATCATATTCGGCAAGCAGTTAGACTATCAAAATATGCTATTGGTTGTTCTAAAACGGAAGTTTGTTATTTAAATAATAGAAAACCGATCATGCGTACATAAACTCATGCCTTTTTCTCATGGGGGTAGGCAGAAATCACAGAAAACAATCTGCTATGAAATTAAGATCAAATTAAAACTATGCTGAAAAATCAGCACTTTTTGAACGTCATTTCCACAGTACAGTTCCATAAAATGCCCGCACTTTGCTACTTCGTTTTATCTGGGAAGAAGAAGTGGCGGAACAGACTCCTCGGCAATATATCCGTGGGTTAGGTTATAAGAACCAGAAGAACCTATTTTAAAATAAAATAATGTCAGAAGTAATAAAATTGTCACACACGCACGCACGCACATGTCAGCTAATAAATAATACCGTAGCAGTAAAAAACAATCAACGTATAATTAAATTAATAACAAAACCAAGGTCAACATAATTATAATTATATTCCTTACATGCTCTTTTTGATTCGAGCCTAGGAGCTCGTGCCTTAATAATAACTGTTAGTTAAACTGCGCTTGCCTAGGTTGATTTGTAGGTTTGTGACCACCCGTTACATACTGCGTTTCCTCCGTGCCTTGGAATGCACATTAAACTGTTTGTCCTAGCTGCCATATTTTATATAGGTCTTTGGCAGTCGTTACAAAGTCTGACAATCAGTCTTACCATAGGGTATCGTATTACCCAGTATTGACGGGGTTGTGGAGGTCAGAATTCAGATAAGACAGTCGCTCCATGTAAAAAAAAACGTGTGGCACTCTGAGACTGCCGCGGTAAAGCTATTGCATAGAATGTTTTATCAACATAAGCAAATAATTAATTATTTAATTTGACAACCTCAGTTGACAACCTTGTTATTTTCCGTAACCATAGCAACCTGGTTGAAAATATTTTCGGTACGGAATTTCTGGATTCGCTCTCCACGCTCAAGGCCCGCGATAGAAGAAGCAATAGCTTAATAGTGGCATTCAGCTGCATTGTTGTTGTTGTTGTTGGAATGGAAGCCGAGCCCAACATAGTTGGGAACAGGCAGACATGCTCTTTTTGATTCATCCACCTACATTCATACATTTGGTCAAAACAGAATGTGCACATCATCCCCGAAGGGGTAGGCAGAGGGGAACCCATTAGTACACTCACATGTCGTTAGTTATGTTTAAATCCCATGTAATAGGGGAGAGCCTGTTGCCATCAACCGGCCACTAACCCGAGGTTGCTAGTGAAAAGTTTTTCATGAAAAACCTAATAACACTTTGCCTGACCCGGGAATCGAACCCAGAATTTCATGCACGGCAGCCGCGCTTGCGACCACGAGGAGATTGCGAGGGATTTTTTTGTTAATAACAATAATTAACTTTTAACATATTGGGATGGAGTTAGGAGAATGATTTCTAACAATATTATTTGCTTTGTGTTACTTAAACGATACAACAAGTACAGCCAGTTAAAGTGATTAAGATAGATACATTATGATTGATTAGTAATTTACATGCAAAGATAAAGTTATTTCTATAGAGTATACTTAATTTTTATAATATGACTAAGGAGATAAGTTTTTACGACATCGAAGTTGGTGTTGTTAAGTTTGTGTAGTTCTTTTAATTTTTTATATTATTTTCTTATTACATGTATACAAGAATTTGAAGGAGAAACGAAGTACGGAAGAAGGAGATAATTATGTGTTGATTCTAAATGACATAAGGGCAAGAAAATGATAAGAATTGGAAGCTTTATTAAGTTAATCACACTAATATTATAAAGGCACGCAAAAACTACTGAACGGGTTTGGATATAATTAGATAAGATATACAGATAGTTTATATCGACGGCACGGTTGGTGCAGTGGTTAAGCGATTGGATTGCTGCGCTGCGTGCCGCGGGTTCGATCCCTGCACGGAACAAATATTTGTATGGCCTACAGATAGTTGTTACGGGTCAATACCCAGACCTGGAACAGGTCAGGTGTATATGTGAGTTTAAATGTTTGTGAACGCACCCACGATACAGGAGAAATTCTTAGTGTGGGGCAACGTTTTTTTTTTAAAAAAAACCTGGATTAAGATTGGGATAGATTAACCCGATTGTATTTTCTCGTGGGATAATTTTTGAGTTGTAACGGGTGAAGTCGCTGGCAACACTTAGTACAACATAAAACGATGTTATATTTTGTTAGTAAGACATAAATTCACACACTCGTAACGTCGTGTGCTAAGTTAATATAGGCACGACGCGCTGCGACACCAGTCAGACATAACTCACGCGAGGGAACATGGCATCGCAGGCGTGAGTTAAGGAACCCCAATCTACCAATATTAGCTTTGTCAGCTAATAAGTATTTATTAGATGTATTATTTCCAAATAATACGAAAAAAAAAAGTAAAAAATTATTTTTTTAAATACTTCCGTTGTCGCTTACTTAATTCGTGCCGTTCTCTTCGCCAACATCTCGCGGTGTTACACGCGTACATTGCCGCTCACACACACACTCGTCCCCTTGTCCGGACCGCAATCGGCTAGAACTGAGAGCGCCTACGGACGGGGGTCGACCGCCTCGGTAGGGAGCGCCTAGAGCCACCAGTGTCGCTGGTTGTCTCCCGCTGGGCCTCCTCCGGGTAACCGGAGGTCTCACCACAAGGTGCAGGACCGCCACGGTGGCAAGAAGAAAGCGGCGCAGGAGGCCCCGTAGCGCTCCTACCGACACCTTTATTTATTTTTATTTTATTTATTCAAGGGATATTCAGAGGAGGAGCTTGTAGCTTAATAAGAACTGCCACTCAAGTCGATCTTTAGGTAAAGCTGTGCTTGCCTAAGTCGGTCTGTGGATGGGTGACCGCCCGACATACCGAGTTTCCCGCACGTTAAGCTGTTGGTCCCAGCTGCCATATATACAAATCTTTGGCAGTCGTTACAAGTAGTCAATGACCTGAAATTCTGACACCCAGTCATACCAAAGGGTATCGTATTACCTAGTATTAACTAGATTGTGGAGGTCAGATAGGCAGTCGCTCCATGTAATACTGGTATTCAGCTGCATCCGGTTAGACTGGAAGCCGACCCCAATGTAGTTGGGAAAAGGCTAGGCAGATGATGTTTTTATTTATTCAGGGACAATAAACAGCTACAATATACAGTGTTAAAACAGAAAAAATAAATTAAAAAAATAACAATATTGCAGCCCACTACATTATCCGCATATTAACAAAATAATGAACTATATATTTATTCACTATTAAATTTTAAGCTTAGTTTTTTACCAAAATGCTTAAAAGCTGACAACAATCATATTACAGTGTCAAATAACATCTTATAATCACAATAATTTATAAAGCAAAGTATTTTTTTTTTGTCAAATGATGATACAAAACAAATAAATTAAAATTAAATCAATAATTTTCCATGTGTCAAAAAATAATATTAATTAATGAAAAGGTGTCAAAATGTCAAATGATGTCAAAATTAATACACTATAACGCACCCACACATAGGCGAGCAGCCGCGCCTATACCGGCAACACAACAGACCTCCTCCACTATTCTATTTTTTTTTTGTACTAGCCTGTTTTAATAATAATAATTCCCATTTCAATCAACAAGAGGATCATATAATTTTTAGCATTTAGGTACACTAAATTAAAATTAGAAAATAAGACAAAAGAACACAAAATTACATTAAAACTGGCAAAGTCAACAAATTGAAATGAATCATAAATGTCACTTATTTAAAATTTAAAATTAAAAAGTAAAAACTAATAGAAAATTATTGAATAATTGTTTATAACAACATTTTAAACGAGAATTTTAAACTTGTGAAATGGAAAATGCAGACAAATAATAAACAGTTACATTAATGTTATGTTTTATCCCACAGCTCGGCAAAAGCCTCCCCCATTTCTTTCCAGCTCTCCCGATGTTTTGCCTTCTTTAGCCAATCAGTAAGAAATTAGTCCAAATCGTCACGCTAGTGTTTCTTCTACAATTTTACGAATATCAATTTATTCACTTATTAAAAACCAGCTAATGCACGCAGTTTCGCCCGCGTGGATGTCGATGTCGATTATCGCAGAGGTGTACCTAATAAGTACATTCACATTTCGCTAGCTATGTCTTGGTCCCTTGAAAATAATAGGGGGCGAAATGGGCACAAATCCTACTCCATGGCTGCTATCTAATCCAATAGCACATTGCCCGACCCGGGAATCGAACCCAGCACCCCATGCTCAGCAGTCACGCTGGAGACCATTAAACCAACGAAAAAAACAATTTTTATTTTCATACCTCTTTTTTCGCATTAAAAAGTAACCTATGTCCTTTCCAAGCTCTAGGCTATATACGTACAAAATTTCATTTAAATCGATTCAGTAGTTTTGGCGTGAAAGCGCAACAGACAAAGAAATACTTTCGCATTGTAAATAGTTGTAAGGGAGATCCCCTTACAACTATCATTTAAGGTACTAATGCAAAAACACGACCTAACATTAACTTATTTACAATATAAAACTATGAAGAACTTAACAAACAAAATAACACTACATATTATAATAACATCGTTAACTTCCAAATTCAGTTCTCTACTATAAAAACACAATATTCAAATCAACATTTAATCTACACTATAAGATAAAATAAACAACAGTATTTAAATGTAGTGTTGCCCACAAACTATGGGAGCACTTAATATGATTGTCTTGCCTGTCCTAGAATTTGCACATCACAGTAACTGATGGGAGCCACTGAAAGTGCATAACTTTTCATCAAATAGACCAACTCAATTTAAATTGTCATCGACACGCTAAATAGAGGAACGCCTTTCGACGGCACGGTTAGTGCAGTGTCTGAGCGATTGGACTGCTGCGCAGCGTGTCGCGGGTTGGATCCCGCACGGAGACAAAAAAAGTATGGCCTACAGATAGTTGTTTTGGGTCTGGGTCTTTGGTTTATGTATGTGAGTTTAAATGTTAGTTAACGCGCCCACGATACAGGACAAATTCCTTGGGTGGCGCAAAATGATAAAATGGCAAACCTCACAAGAACACAACAAATTCTAAAAGCTCAAACTTCGGTTTTGACACCTAACTCAATAGTAGTTGATACCAATTTTTGCGTTTACACAACGCGCGTGTGTAGGGTCATACAATGGGTCGGTTTGGGATCGCTGTTTCAGATCGCCCCGTGTGGTTAGTTTACAAGGTTGCGTTCAAATCTCGTTTGAAGCGCGTCTTCAGCAGGTCGTCGGCGCCGTAGAAAATACACCGGGTTTGTGGCCTTAGTCACAAACTCAATTATACCTCAGACATCTATATTTACAAAAAAAAACCTAATAGAATAACATACCTACTAATAGAATAATAGGAAAAACTATTTCTTTCTTATTTCTATAGCTAACAAGTTCAATGACCACAAACTGAAGTCTTACTTCCTCACTGAGAGATGTTTAAGATTACTTAAGCCGTCGCTTCGTAAAGATTGGAAATACAAAACCTTTACTAAGTGACGGTTTAAGTAATCATGAAACGTTTCTGGGTGCGGCAGTAACACACAAGTTCTCAGAATGAGCACTGATAACAAAATGGTCGCCACATGAACATCACCCCTCGCGGCGGATGTGGGTTATTTAGTAATAAGTGGAACTGATACGCGCTCACTAACTATTATGTTGCCTTGCGACTGTATAACCGCTCAGATGACTGCCTTGCGAACGAATTACTGTTGACTGTGTATCTCAAACTGTTGAGTCTCACTTCTTGGGTACACGTACAAAACAGTATAAGTTTATACTAGTTTTGGTAAACTGTCCAATCTGGAATCGAACCCAACAAGTCATGCTCAGCAGTTGTAACAAAACTAGTATAAGCTTATATGCAATAGTTGTGTTAAAACTTTCTGCTTCTTCTTCATATTTTTAGGGTTCTTTACCGCAAAAGGAAAATGGAACCCTTATCGGATCACTCGTGTGTCGTCTGTCCGACCATTCCCCCCATTATCTCCGAAACAACTGAGCCTAAAGTTCTGAAATAAATACAGAAATTATTAGTTCAACACTTATAGATTACAGGAAAACCTATAAGAAGTCATGGTACGGAACCCTTCATGTGCAAGTCCGACTTGCGCTTGGCCAGTTTTTTACAAACTTTTTGATAAAACATAATATTTCCATTACTGTAACACATTT
Source organism: Diarsia dahlii (assembly GCA_949775195.1). Lineage (NCBI taxonomy): Eukaryota > Metazoa > Arthropoda > Insecta > Lepidoptera > Noctuidae > Diarsia > Diarsia dahlii. Next base: position 33,520,517 of record OX459189.1, on the reverse strand, counting down.
ATCATTACCCGACCGGTGACAAATATAAAACAAAGTAGTGATGAATACATCGTGAAGAAATTGTGCTAGGATTGTAAATTCGAAGACATGTGACGCACCAGACCTCCGTGTTGGGTTTCGGCCTACTTCTTGCGGAGTTGTGACTTGTGACCCAGCAGTGGGAAAATTATTGACTTATTATGTTATCTCAGCATAACCTTTTGAAGACCAGTGTTCTAAATATAATAAAATACCGAATTTATTACTACAATCATTGTCATGGTAAAAATATTGCCAGACTGTGCTTAAAAAATTAATTTTGAATAGCCTGCTAGAGTCAGCCAACTTATTGCACCCGTACTAACATAGGCTAAGTTTTGTTATTTCTAACACAGTGGGCCTCTTTGTGGTCATATCAATAAATCACACTAATATTTTAAAGGCGAAAGTTTGTATGTGTGTATGCGTGTGTGAAAGTTTGTTACTCCGTCACGCTCAAAGGGCTTAACGGATTTGAATGAAATTTGTTATCAAGATAGCTTATAATCTGGATTAACACATAGACAGGCTTTCGGAAAAATGCCTTACTCTCGTGGGATGAGCAAATAACTGCAATATGAATTTATTAACTCAATTACGCTCAGACGAGGGTTCGTTCGAGGTGGCTCAGGAAAAGAGCACTTGGAAGGAATTGTGGGAGGCTTTTGCCCAGCAGTGGATATTTGTACGACATTTGGTAATAGGATACCAATTGAAAATTTGATGTCATTCGTATGGTGGTGGTAATTTGTACAGTACTATATAATAAAAATAAATGTATAAATGATTTTGCTAAAGCCAGCTGCGCTCCTGCTGTGACGCGTGTGATGAATATGACGCGGAACAAGTAACCACTGTAATTCATCAAATTTTGACTTCTCCACCATTAACAATAACTTGTTGAAAAATCGGGTTCTCGATGTAATTATTTCTGTCATAAATATCATTAACGAATAGTAAAAATCAGCAGGGTATAACTAAAAAATACATAAATGTTATCTAATGAAACTTCTGTTCTTTCGCTCCAGCCCCGGTAGCATGGCGATTTTATCTCTATTCTACTAAGAATAGACAAAGATTTTTCCATACAATTTGACATGAAACCTTGCTACAATCTGTCATTTTGTCGATTCTTCCGTCGACAAAACCCGTTTCTTCGGTGGTCATGCTAAGCCGGCAGGTGTGGGCGCTATTATAATAACTGCGACACAGTTACTAAACTAACGCAGTATTAATGTACCCAAAAAAATGGTATTTTTTTTTGTTCCAATGAAATATTTGTATTTGTTATACACAACAGAGAAGAATCACATCATTTCGTCAGTTACAGGAAGACCCATACAGCTTGGGACGCCAAATAAAAACAAATATTACATGTAATAAAGTAATTACATATGTCCAAATGAAATGTAATACTGCGAAGAGGCATTATTGTCGAATGTTTTAATTTAACGTGCATTGAGGTAGTTCAGTAGAAGCGTTTTCCTCAACCTCAGCATAACATTTTGAAGACCAGTATTTTAAATAATAATGAATTACCGAATTTATTACTACGATCATTGCCACGATAAAAAATTACCAGACTGTGCTTATAATATGAATTTTGAATAGCCTGCTAGAGTCAGCTAAGTTATTGCACCCATACTAACATAGGATAAGTTATTTTGTTTCTAATACAGTGGACCTGTTTGTAGCCATATTAATATATCACACTAATTGGATAGGCTTCCGGATAAAGGGATGATCAAATAACTGAATTAACCCAATTGTTATACTGCAGAGCTGTACAAATTCAGTAAATAACAATTAATGCATTCATGAATTTATGCACCGTGACTAAGCTGCGCATAATATATACATTCTTAATTAATTAAATATGCTAGCTAAAGAAATGAAAACATTATAATTAATATGAACATGCTAGCGAATCGATTATAACCCGATTATGATAATGAACTATCAATAACTAACAAAGCAATAATAACTAAGAACTGTGTGGTCCGTTCTCTTTTCATTAATTTATTCTAGCTTGTAACTTTATTGACTCCCAATAATGTTAACTTGACAGCTTGACGACCTTCTACAAAAAACATTTCGCAAAAAAAAACCGACATCCAAAAAAAATACAAAAACTGGTTTACACTAATTCTTATGATGTGGCAATGAACATGATAGAAACCAAACTACTGAACTTATTTTGATGAAATTTCTTTGGGACTAATTGGAAAGTACATCATCATATCAGCCCGGAATCACCCACTGCTGAGTATAGGCCTCCCCTTTTTTCTGCCACACTTCCCGGTTCTGTGGGTACCTCATCCAATCCTTTCACAAAACAATTTAAAAAAAATGTTACATAAATAACGGAGTTATGACTTAACAAAATTAAGTTAAAAAAAAAACCTAATCGCGAAGCATCTTTCTTAAGAAAGATTTCTTTTTTTTTAAATCGGTTCATAAATGACAGAGTTCTGAATGGTAACAAACATAAAACAAATTAATGAACCGATTTTGATAAAAAAATTATAGGACCAATATGGAAGCATTTCCTATCGTATAAAAAATACAGCCAAATTGGGAACCTCCTCCTTAGTCGGTTAAAAATAGCAACCATACTGAAACCACACAACATAAGAGTATCTGCAGCCGAACTAGGTGTGACACCGGTATCACGGCATACAGTGCTAATATACCTTAACGTAGCAATCAATAAACCTACGCCACTAGTTGGTGGACTTTGTGGCCACCTATAACCTATTTACGAAAAAGACTACTTAAACAAATTGACTTACTATTCTAGTCTTTTTCGTAAATAGGTTTATTGAATACCTTAAACATAAAAAAAAAAAGTAGTAAAAGTTACACATTATGGTGTTCCAATAGTAAAACTAATAACCCGGCTTTATTTAGCACTGATGCAATACCGTAGGGACTAAAGCATCCTCTATCAGTGTACCCCTGGTTAAAAAAATGTACATTGTGAATTGTGATAGGTACAATCACAAGTATACCTATCTTTCCTTTATGTACGATTTCCTGCTAAAAAATGTTAATAGAAATTGTACGACGTTAGGAACGTAATATTTCGAAAACAGGCTATTGCCAAGAAAATTGCTTTTGAATTTACCTTACATTTTTATTATGCTTACGACTACACAAAATGGCAGACAATGTATTGGCCGACTTTCCTAACCAATAATATTAAAGAAAGCGACATCTACCGGAACTAGGTTTAGTTAACTTAAGATCCGTCGACTATAAAACCGAAGTAGTTCTAAACTATATGCATAGATGGCAGTGTCGTGTAACGCTAGTAAAACAAAGAAGGGTTTGTTCGCCACTACTATTTTTATTACAGTTTTACTGATAATATAGTTCATACAAAAAAACCGGCCAAGTGCGTGTCGGACCTCGCACAATATAGAGTTTCGTAGTTGCCTATCAAAATATGCGGAATTATTAAGCTGATTAATCTCCCTGCCTTCGGTTCGAAAGACCTATCCAAACATATCCCACACAATGGGCTTCTATAATCTTTTCAATTTTACATCTTCTTTTAAACCGCAACGTTCTTGTATAACCTCATTCCTCAATTTATCGTTACGCATTTCTCAATTTTATTGTAGGTTTGAGCATGAATGTGGAGGGGTTTAATAGTAAAGGAAGACCAATGATACGATGGATGGATTGTGTTAAGAATGAGGTTTCTGATGAGATGACGAGAAATAAATATTTATAATTCCTAAATGAATTGGGATAAGGGCAAGAGACAATTCTCGGCAGAGGCACTAGCAGGTTGTTTAGTTTCCCGCCTCCAACAGAAGGCTTGGATAAGTGGCAACCAAACGTTGCCAGCGAAGCGTATCTAAAAGGTTAAGCGGTACTTCAAGCCTGGACAGCTTTCAGTATTATTTAAAGCTCAAGTCCGGTCTGGCATGGAATATTGCTGTCTCCTTTGGGATGGCTCAGCCAAATACCAGCTTGCCACACTTGACTCTGTAGAGCGCAGAGCCAGGAGGCTAATTGGTGACGATAGGCTGGTTGTCAAGCTACATAGCCTGGCCCACCGTCGCAAAGTCGCATGTCTGTCGGTCTTCTACAGACTGTACTTCGGAGAGTGTGCGCAAGAGCTCCACGAGCTGATTCCACCATCTCCCTTCTTCCATCGGGAGACTAGACGTACTGCAGGTTATCACCGATACCTAGTCGACGTTCCACACATTTTTATTATTTATTTATTATTTTTATTATTTATTATTCCCTGCCTGCGTCGGTTTTTCCGAGTTCATATAACCCTAATCTATTTAAGTCGCGAGTAAACAGGCTTCTTCTGGGTAAGCTCGTTCCATCGTCGACATCATCTCTGCCCTTAGGGCAAGATTGAGGTCAAGAGCAAGCCCATTTATAATAATAATAAAAAAAAGACTTTCTACAAGCATTTCGGTCGAAATCCAAAAGATTGTGGATTTTGCTGGCATCCTTATCACTCAGATTAATGTTCCCACTGCTGGTACTCTAGGCCTCCTCTCAATGGCAGGGTAATGGCTAGAATCCACCACGTGAGCTCAGTGCGGGTTGGCAGATGTCACATGTCTTCGAATTTTTGGTTCTAAGAAAGACATTTCCTCAAGTTTTCCTTCGCCGTTTTGAAACAGTGTTGATGACTTACTGTCTGTAAGTCGGGGTAGTCATCACTGGGCCACCGCTGCTCTCAACGAGGTCACTCAAATAATGTTACATTTGAAACACATCTCTAATTGTATACATTTGTCCACAGCTTTTCCCCTGGCTCGACTCCGGAATCTAACAAGACGTACCACGTGCAGGGCGGACAAGGCGAGGCTATGAGGCAAGTGTGAGTATTACTATTCATCATCATTATCAGCACATATACATTATTATCGTCTACATTTCATATTCATTTCTCCTTTAGCAGGTCTGCTGGCAGATATTTCTTGAGAAATAAGCAGTACCTTTGTACTCATTGTTTTATGTTATTTTCCTGTGTTGTCTACTGTGTGTACATAAATAGTAAAATAAATAAATCAGCCTATATTGTTCCCACTGCAGTGAGATAGGCTTCCTCTCTGGGAGAGGGATGGGCTATAATCCACCACGCAAACCCAGTGCGGGTTGGTAGATGTCACATGTCTACGAATTTTTTGGTTCTAAGACATGCCGGTTTCCTCACAATGTTTTCCTTCACCGTTTCGGGAGCAGTGGTGATGAAATAAATTACACAAAGTAATGCGCCTGCCTGTGTTCGAACCCATGACTTACTGTTCGTAAGTCGGGGCCGCCACCATTGGGCCACCCCTGCTCTGTTACTGATATGTGAACGAAACATCATTTGTCTAGATTTTCCCTGCTATGTTGGGGCCGGCCAATACAAGTCCGGACAATTAAGTAATGCAGAATTCACATTGCAAAATAAAATTATTCTATGAAATGCTATAAGATTAACCTAACTTGTACAAAACACTAAAGCTAACCTATGAAATCATGTTCAAGTGTGCAAAAACTCTGCAACATTTCTTGGATGACATATAAAAATATCATTAAATTATACCAAAATAATAGGTTTTAAATACTAAAAGTCGGGGAATACTAAAGTAAACCACAAAGCCCGGGCTCATTCCGCTTAGTTATTTATTTAATCCCTTTGAATAAAACTTTTTCATGAAATAGTCATTGAATGGGATTAAATAAGTTAAAAACGCATATACAGTCTCCGTTCCGTCGTGGCCAGTCGTGGGTAATAACAGACTTGCCCCTTTTGTTTTTTGGACGATTGGAAATCATCAAATGACTCCTCCCGCTCGGCGTTCGAGCGGTAGGGAGTGTCAGACTTCTACTGACTAAAACCCACCCATGTTACTTCTTAGCCCTTTGTGTCGACGCCGCGGTATCTCTTTCGAACAACCCGCAGCCCCGATGGGACAGACTTGACCCTTGAGTGTTAATATTGTGCTTTCGATAACTGTTCTCTTTTCGGCACATGTAGTCTTCATTTGTTAAAGCAAAGCAAGGTGATAAAATATAATAATATACGTTCGGAATAAAGCCGCTTAGCTCAAATGATGTAACATTGCATAGATCTCATGAGAGCAACAAACATTTCAGCTTCGCATCATCGACTCCGGAGGCCAGGTCGTCTCCCGACGCGAACAACTTCCCGAGCACGCCCGAGCAGGCCCTGGCTGAGCCCGTTATGCCCAAGACGGAGAACGATCCTGATGCTGTATGATGTCCACCTACTGGGCCTGCCGACAACTTCGACTTTGTGCCTCCCGACCGGTTATACTCCATTTTCACTGAAGACTCTTACTGGACCGAAAATCTCATCTTCACATTGGTTGAAGATGGTCCGATGTCCTTGTATGAATAGGACACTATCAGGTATATGTATCCACTTCCGTTTACATATTTCACGTAAATTTCAGTCGAACGGATGTATTATGAACGCATTTTTGTAACTTGAGATTAGAAGTGTATCAATGAGTTGTATACTCTGCATTTTTACTTATTGTTAGTATTAACTGTACCTCGAGATTTAATGTTGCTTAATCCTTGATGTTCTATCGCAGACATGGCCTCAAGTAGTGTAGTGAGTAGTGAGTGACGGCCATGATGTAGCTTTTGATGTGTAGAATTTTTGTATCGTCGCTTTAAGAGTTTTGGGATGCAACACTTTTTCGATAATAACGTGGACATCAAGGAACCTTCGAAATTATGGATCATTTTATACAATTCGATTTTTCTTAATTATACACTTTTTTTAATGATACATATTTTATACATTCCAATACACAAATTCCAAAGACTGAAACAATATACAACTTTCATATTATTTAGTATTTCAAAAGCGCAGGATGATATTAACGTCATAGTGTGTGCAGGGAGTCTGTAGTTGGTCTGTAATCTCATTTATTCTGCAATATTGCTTAGATGTAAGACTGCGATTGATGCCATTCTTCTTATAATCTTCTACTCTATAATCTATACTCTTAACTTTAACTAATAAGTATTACTTAAGGATTTTTGGAGGATTACTAGATTCTGCCCTTGTGCAATTATGGAAATCGAATCTACAAGTAGCATAGGTCAGTAACTATGTATCAAGTTTACTGAACACATCCTGCGCTTTTAATAAAATGAGATTATTCAACGTAACTTGTATTCTATCGTCCATTCTTTTATTGCGTAGAAAATGCTCAAAAATGGTTTGTAAAATATTAACGTTGGTAAAGGATCCAAGGTAAAAGAATGGGTCATAGATGATTTTTCATAATAAAAATAGTCCAAGTACAAGTTATTTTAGGCAGCTAGACCGAAACCGATTAGATAATACGAACAAACAAACGTTGCCATTCCGCGTCGAAGTATACAAAAGAAACGTTTATTTGACGACAAGTAGGTCGTCACCGAGCGTGACGTATCACCGTATAAAGCATAACCTTACAGTACAAAATACGTTAACGTATATTAATCATCTATGTATGCTTTACTTAGACATTTAAGTTTATTTTGTTAAGTTCTTTATTAAGTCCCGTAAATCAACGTGAACAATTTATACGTACAACATAGGTTTAACGATGTATACATTTTTTTTTATTCTATACAAGGGTTGTTTTAGGTGTATTATGATTATAAAAATTATACCTCAATATTTTCAAGCGACTGTTTATGTAAGATATGCTACCCACTTCGGTTCACCGTAGGAAGGGTAACTGCTCTCGTTCCGCGAAACTTCATATTGTGACGCACGATATACTCGTATAATAGGGACTGTATCCCTTAATGTTTTTTATTGTATTCGAAGTAAAAAGTTTGCAAACAAACTATGATAAAAAGAATTTATATGACAGACTGATAATGATAGCATTAGAAGTGCTTCTAATCTTGTCTAGAACGAGAGTAGTGCGATGACTCGTGGAGTCTCTGGTCGGTGACAAATCACATTCCAATATAATAATTTAAGGTATAAAATTTTCGTCAAATTGTGACCGGAAAATATGGCACGGGTTTTGATAATGTCGTTCTTGTAACATGTGGTTACTCGTGTTAACGTTTTTCTGGTCAGGCTTTAAAGCGTGTATAGCTTTAACGTTTTAAAAATCGTCCCATCGTAATGAAGTCGAAATGTATTGTAGTCATTAGCTCTCTTATTGTATCGAGGTGAACCTTGGATTTGGAGACAAGTAGCGGACGAAGCGCGGGCGCCGCGTGCGACGCCTTCTATGTATATTTAGTACTAGCGCGCAACTCGGCCCCGAGCACTTTAAAAATAAAATGGATTAAAAAAAGCAAGTGCGTCCAATAATCGGTGTATTTTTACAAAGGTTTGGGTATCTAACCATTAATTATAAGGGGTTATGTCACTAACACTATGATATTGAAAAAAAATCTCTTTACATTCCACTAGATATAAAATGCATAATCTTAAAAAAAAATATGAATCTTTTTTCTAACTTTATATTATATTATATTATTTATAAATAAGTAACGTAGCGATTTTAAGATTTTAAAAGAGATTATTAAGAGGTACGAGTTAAGAACATTCCATAGAAACGATAGCTCTTGTAGATTTTAGCATTTATATTGATAATTATAATATGATGTGTTTTTACCAAATTATTTTTATACCAATGCTATTTACATTAAAGTATATGTCGAGTGGATAAGTTGCAACCGCAAGGCCCCTGTCGTTGACATGCCCTCAAAACAATCGTTTATAGAAGACGTTTTACTGGCATTGGCGATATCGTTTCGACTACTGGTTATACCGACAGAATGTTATACTCTCTTCAAAACAAGAACAATTGTAGTTTAATTACAACTTGAGTCATTTGATATGATAATTAGATCCTACATTGTAAATTAAAATCGACTTAAGGCTGCGCTACTGTTTCTACATATAGTTTTTACAGCAATGTTTTATGCGTCAAGGTAAGCATGCTATCGAATTGTGTCATAGCAAAAATAATGAGTTATGAAACGTACATATTTTATACTGAATTATAATATCTTTCGGTGTGAAATCTCTAAAACAAAACCAGCGCAGGCATAATGTTCAAAATTGCATATTTTCAATCGATACATTCAGTTTGACTTTCCACAATAATAACAAACACCGGAAAGTCAGTGTACTACGTTTTGCGGTGTGAGCTACCTTGCTGCTCGCTCACTCACACATCCTATGACGAGATAGTATGTATTCCAGTAACTCAAGATTTCAAGCCTAAGACTAGCGCAGCCTTGAATTTAATTTTATTTTGACCATTGTGGTTATTTCATAACCTCATTTCTAAACCTGTAAGTCAAAAAGCAGTAGTAGTTTTTAAACTGACATGGTTACATTAAAAGGAGGTCGCAGTATTATCAAAAACGCGATGACCTCAAAACTAGACCACCTACAGCTATACCCTATAATGTCATCAATGGTGTTCTGACATGTCCGCTTTGTACTCGTACGATTTCGACCAAAATTGGATATGCTAGCCACTTAAGGGCAGCACAACAAAGCTCCTGACAATCTATAGAAAGTCAGCAAATGCAGTCGCCGAAATCGGCTAGATGGCATCATCACTTCATATTAATAATATACAGGATTATTACCATATATGCACAAAACTCAAAATAACTTCATTTAAAAGAACCTAAGTATGGCAGCTATAACGATTGCATGCTAGTAGTTGACTACAAGTAGTGATGAACGATTCGCCATTGCCTCTAGAATAGTCTGTAGAGTCAGCTCAAGCTTGTGTAGTACTCGACGAAAGCGCTCAGAATATATGTTACTCTTATTCTATTTAATACTCAGTATAATGTGTTGCCAAATAGATATATACTGTCATTAGTATGGTATCAAGTCAGACTCGAGATAGCCTCAACGATGTAAAGTAAATTTCTATTATTCTCTCTAATTGTCGTGTGTATTCGATGTAATTCGATGTTGCTGTATCTATTCCCCTAGTCGTTTAACGGCTAAATTGGCAAATATATAAAAAAGAAGCCGAAACATAATTGTGTAGCTTAGTTCGACAAGTAGATGTAATGGACACATTTAAAATCGTTTGTGATGTATAAGCAGCGAGGCGGCCTCGGATATATAACGATTAATAATCTACATTCTACAGTTTATAGACTAAGACATTGCGATTGTCGCACATTTATCGATTAACTTATATAGTAGATTGATGTGTCAGTAACGATTACTGTATATGTTAATGTATCTAACCCTTATGCTAAGCTTTCTACATTGTGCTCAAAATATTCATTGAAAGTACAGGTCTGTGTATCCATGACAAAACCCTAGTTTATAAGAAAGTTTAGTCAATTTTGAATTTCTTGTTTGATCAAATTAGTATGGAATTGCTTTGAGAACTGGTTTATTGACACTTTTTACACGACGTGCTAGAAAGAAAGTTCTTAAAAGGGGTATCAAAAATATAAATAAAATAGTACAAAATAATATGGTACAATCGCCAACTTTTGAGGGGATTTCAAAAGTTAGTTTATTTAAAGTATTCAGAATAGCGGCCACTTTGTATAAATAAAAAAGCTGATAGTGTTAGGCAAGACATTGTCACAGACAACATCAGCCCATCAGCGCCTTGAAATTCAAAATAGACTAAAATTGAGAAGTAGTTCGTTCACAACGATCACTCAGCCATACAACACGTTTAGGCAACTAATCAATCGTATTAATATCAAACTGTCCGTCTTAACCTTTATAATTAAGTATTTTTTACGAAGCAAAATAACCAATAGAATGATATTCGTAGCGTAGATGTAGTTTTTTCAAGTCTTCTAGTATCTATGATCTTTGTACTGTCTCTATGCCAGACAGATATTTTCTACATTCCACTAGTTACGGTATATTTCTTAAAATTGATAAGCTATTTTCACATTATTTATATATCCTATATGTGTATATTTTGGAATTGTAATTTATAATAAGTATGTAAAATGTTGACAACAAATTGTCCAAAAATTGGCCAGTATTATTTGAGACTAGGATCTAAATATGGTCATGCGGCTAAGTATCTCTGCATTATTAGGAAGGCAGCAGTTTTTTGAAGGCAGCATAGTGATTGTGACAAAAGTCTGACTTTTACGTCGGTGCAGAGTAGTCGTAGGTCGTGAATGATAAAATGCAGTGATATTTGTATTCGTCCTATTGAGATCGAATCTCGTATAAGGCTGCTATTGAAACGTTTGACTGCAGAAATCTGACGAATCCTTGTCTCAAATGTATAAAGATGATTTCGACATGAAACATTTTTGAATTCAAACGTAACGTTGTGTCAGTATCATATATCCTTAATTGGTTAGTAGCTGCATTACAGAAACTGTATACGTATATATAAAACTCGATTTTACAATTTCGAAAAAATTTAACAAAATTGCTCAATACTTTTACACTTTATTAATCAACATAAGTCTTGTCGAATTTATAACGTACATTTATCGAATTTACGAACGAAATTAATGTAATTTCCAGACTCTTACACGGTAGCGGAAAGATGTTGAATTATTAGTGTTTTTCTGTAATCACTAAATTCATATCAATAAAATTTAGAAAAAAATGTACTAGAAATGAATCCTCAGGCTTATTGAAACGATTCCAATATGAATATTTCCTTCAAAGTAAATATTTCTGGACAGAGCAATGTCTCGAAAATCATAATATAATCATGAGTAGACAAGTAGTTTTGCACTTAATTAATAGGTATATAAGGAAGTAATCAATTATTGACTTTATTATCTTCAGTAAAAGTTTTATTGATTCATATATTACCACATTAGCATTGCTACATATTATACTCTTGATGAAATTCTTGTTTTGTACAACGAAGATGATTTGATTCGGCGAATTCTCTTAAGCTCTCTAAGTTGTGATCATATTTATTTAATAAGTTGATATTTCAGCTCGTTGATTTTACTTTTATCAATGTCGGTTCTGATTGATCGAGTTGAGTTTTTGAGGATCTCAGTCACGCATATTTGATTACACAACGTTATCTCTTTAAAATGAACTTTCTTTCTATGATGAAACTGTCTCACTTGCATATTTTCTCTTTGGTTGTAAAGTCCGTCGACATTGATATCGGTATTTTCACTTATGGCTTCCTGCCAGGTTGCCCAAAAACTTCTCTTATGATTAGTCTAAGTTTACTCTCTTGTACACCCACCACGGCTCGTTCTAAAATATTATCTTGATACATAATATATCTCAAATCTGTCTGAATTTAAAAAATTATCGCATATGTTTTTGGGTGTTCTGTATTTCTTAGCAAGAAGCAGTACATTTATATATGTATATAAGAATGGTGATGTCGACGTGACATATTATGTGCTCTGTTTATACTCAAATACCTTTTTATATTTTTATAATTTAGCTTTACTAAGATAATAAATTATAATTTTTCTATGAATACTTATTGTTTTATTTACATTATTTTAGATCCTGTTAAGCCCTTGTGCATCCGGATGGAAGTAACCTTTTGTGGAGCATTATTTTGATGCATTAGGCTGCGTTCACACGGCATTTGCATACTGCATTTGTTTTCAACCGCGTGAATATAAGATAATTATTGACGTGTGATCATAACTTTATTCTGTAAGATATCGTTCAAGATTGCGCCTTGCAGATTCGAGTATAAAAAAAATACAATTTTTTTTTAAATATCATATTACAATTTAAATATTGTTTGTCAAATGTTATTTAACAAGTGACAACAACAAGTGACACAATAAGTGACTTCGGCGTGAATGTACCATCGCCTGCAATAATGCATGGGCAGTTCAGAAAAAATACCGTGTGAAGCAAGAAATGACGCCACCTGGCGTAATAAGTACTCGATTAGCAACATTGATTATATTGTTGATGCTACACTAACTAGAGGGCGCTCACGCTGTATAAAATGTTTATGTAGTTTCTTTTTTCTGTTTAAACATTCAAATAATTTATAATGAATTATTTCTATTATATACATTTATTCCTAACTACCTACTATGTTTGTTTTAATTGAATATTATTATCATTTTCTATCTATCTAATTTTAATTATGTATGTTTTAGTTTTCAAACTTGAGGGTAGGTTGAATATGAATTCATAAATAAATTAGTAGGTAGTAGAAATAATTAGATTGAAGATTTATGAGTTATGACTAAGCCCAATTGATTGTTCGCTAAGTTTGTTTCGATTACCTCATTCGAGTGTGTTTAGCTCAGTTTTATTTTAATTTAGGTGAATTAACTTATTTCATCAAAATGAGTACGCGTTGTAATATTGTTTCCGTTACAAGAGCTCAAATAACTGATTTGCAAAATCAAGGCAAAAACTTATCGACACTCGAAACTTGTCGAATAATCTTATTGTTAACGTAAGTAGTTTTGATTTCAAAAATTTTATAAGAAAAAAAAATGTTTTAGTTACGGCTATACTACTTAATAAATAATCATTATTGCGTATTATATATTTCTGTTATATTGTTGCAGAGAAAAACTGTTGTTCTATGGGTACGACGATTTGAAGACGAGGGTTCTTTGCAACACCATCAAAGAACTAGTAGACCACGGCTCATAAACACATTACAGCGTCAAATCGTGTTATGAGAGTATGAAGAAAATGGATTCCTGCCGATGACCGACTATGCTGCTTTTTATGACTCAAGTGTTGACAATTTGCCCGTCGTGCTCATAAAAGTGAAGAGCTGCATTATAGGAGGCATGTTGTGAAACCCTGGCCCTCAGAAAACTATAAAAGGGCAAGATTACAGTTCGCTTTGGATCATGTTAACTTTGATTTGAGTAATGTTTTTTCATTCAAAAAACTTTTAAGTCCAGTGAACACGGACGCTTATGTTTGTGGTGCCGAAATAATACGTGCTAAACAAGTGGTTATGTAGTGTTCAATATGCTGGTCATATTACAGTGCACGTGTGGGGATAGATAAGTTTTGCCGATCCAGGATATATATTTCATAATACTTAAAAATAATATTAGTTAACTTTAGTACTTATTATTTATATTAACTGGAGACCGGGTTATTATAACCTATTACATGACTTACGTATTTTTAATAACTAAAAAAATTCAAACAACAATTTTTTTTTTACATTACTTAAGAACCTTTTCGTATGTTTTTGTGCAATTGTATAGCTGTTATTCTACCTATTTAATTCATTTAACTTTTCACTTTTGTGATAAAATAATCCGGTCTCCTGTTTGTCTTTGTTGAGGTTACAAAAGCTTCAATCCTCTTTCCGATTTTGGAAACGAATACTTAAGCTATGGCCTCAATAAGAAGTTTTATATAATATAATAATGTTGAACGATAATAAATGTCTGTTTTTGAATAATAAACTGTAAGAAATAAACCTCTAAAAGTGTGATAGTGTCTTTTTGTTTGTCTCCGTTCATCCCTGTTGCTAACTGACTACTAACTCAAATATTATATTTTTGAATGCTATGCGCACTTATTAGCTTATTGAAAACATTCCTTATGGTTTCTTTTGTTTTTTTTTTATCATTTAACTTCTCACTTAATCCAACCTAATACGTGTTTCCTAACTTTTTACTTACCTAACCTATTTCCAAGTCAAAGTCCATTTTTTTCTATATCTCAACAGAATAGATTACATTTAGTTAGGACTAAGTTATAAAAATCTACCTCCTTTTTATTTCACCTACAGGTGACACCGGGTAATCCGGATATTGTCATTGCGGAAAGTAAAAACTTAGGTTTAATTTCTTATTATTATTTAAGTAGAAATTACAAATAAAATTGCTGTGAGGTAGAAACAGAAATAAAACTTATGCCACCTACAAGTGACACTGGGGATTGAAGAGTTTAATATCACAGTTGTGCAGAAACCAAACGCCATCTATATTAATTATTTTCGAAAACTTGATTTCTACCTTCACAGAAAAATAGGCCCTAAGGTATCCATGCACTTGTGTGGGCGACTGTACTCTTATTGTTATGGACTTCAAAATTGGTTCAGTAATTTCGTCTATTGGTTTCGAACAGACGAACAGAAATTGTTTTGTTATGTAATAACATACATACAGGGTGTAAGGGACAGCCCTCCGTACACTTATGGGGGAAATTCATTATATCATACATTTATATATGACCAAAAATTACATAAATTACCTACATGAAGTAGACTTTAGGTAGGTATTATTTCGAACTATAGTATCTGAGTACTAAACTGTGATCCGGCCACATAGGAACACACAACTTGCAGCATTAATCTGCAAGTTTTGGTAATCTCTAGATTACCTCGTTTAAACAAATCAGACATGTTTCAGCCATGATTTTACATCTCATCTCCCTTAAAGCGACCAGCCGTGCGAGTGTGTGTAAAAATAGTTTAAGAAGCACTAGGAGGGGACATCGTTCTGCTCCAAACATCCAAACGATATAAGGAGGACGCCCTTAGAATAAGGTTGCTGCCACTGGAAAGTCTGTCAAAGTCAATAAAGTTGTAAATATTAATGTTTCTGATCTTTGTGTTCGTCACAGTTAGGTTGCTGCTGAATTGTACACAGTCCTTTCATACTTCCATACTAAGACCTACTCGTCATCTCATCAGAGAATGCCATTCTACACAGAGTTCATCCATGGTTTCTTTCAAAATAAAATATCATGTAGATAAGTCAATATAATATTATCAAACTCTAAGCCACCACATTGACCCCCTAGTTCTGGGGTATTCCATCAGCCCCTCGACGGGTCCGATGGCAGACACGACCGGGCACTTGTTGTAGAGGTACCGGTAACACGTGGCGCGCACATGCGCCGCCGTGATGCGCTCCACGGCGCGGATCTGGTTCAGTAACGTCGGCCGGCAGCCGTGATACAACGTCCACTTCCCTATGTCCATGCACGTGCCCAAAGCACATTCCATTTCTGACAAAATCTTCGTCTTCAGAAAATTCTTGGCCCTCTGGACCTCCGGCTCCGTGACGCACATGCACAAGTACATGAGCTCGTCTTGTATCAACATCATCATGTCGTCTAAATGCATCACACCGCCCACAAAATGCACTCCAAACAGTCCACAGTCTTTGTAGGTAATACTGAATGTTTGGTAAGAGTCGCACAAGCCGCAGCAAGACGCTTCCCGAGCGATCCGTAAGGGGTGCATCTCCCCGCCGGGCTGCGAGCGATCCCAGCCGCCCAGCAAGAACCTCGCCACCTCCATCACGATCCTGTCGTCGTCACTGAAGGCCGGCCCCTCCACGGCCATCATGACATGCGCAGTGGGCATCGAGTCATCGCGAAATCTCACTTCTGAGCCAGTGTACCTATAGCATTCGGTGTCGGAACTCTTGATCGATTCGAGATAGCCCATGTAGCAACCGGCTATCGAGAACATCTGCTCGTGCGTGATGCCGCCGACCGCAGCCAGCACGGTGCGGCAGGGGTTGTAGAACTCGTTTAGATAAACGCAGATGGATTGGTTATGAAACAAGTACAGGTTGGTGCTAGGGCCCATCACGGTCTGAGCGAGCGGCGTGCCCTGGAACGCAGTAGCATGCAAATAGTCGACTACCACTTTACCGGGGTTCTTGTCGTGTTTTAGCATTTCTTCATAGACGACCTTTTTCTGATACTCGATTTCTTGTCTGTTGAAGGCGTTGTTGAATACGCAGTCGATGAGTATCTCTGTAGCGAGCGGCGCGTCCTGAGTCAGGCACTCCACGTAGAAGACCACCAGCTCGCGACTCACGTGGCACTTGAACTTGCCACCGATAGACGCCATTTGTTTCTCAAGAGTAATTTTGTCTCGAGCGCAAGTTCCTTTGAAAGCTATATGTTCGAATAAATGGGCTATTCCATTGTTAGAAGGACTTTCGTAACGGGACCCGGCATCTATGAAGAGCCCGATGCAGGCTTTACAGCTGTCACGCTGTTCGGTGGCGATGGTCAAACCGTTGAACAGCTTGGAATAGTGAGTGATCGGCAGGTTTAAAAGGTATTGATCGAATTTATACGGGTAACAGATGTGTCTGGTGAAAGTCTTTAAAGGTTTGAATTGTCTTTTCAGAATGCTTGTTGTTTTGAGCATTCTCGATGATTATTATTACGTGCCTTTACAATAATAAACAAATTAATACGTGCAATGTCAATGAGTGGGGTGGTTGGTGACTTGTCATTGTCATAATATGACCGTCAGCGGCAAAGAGTAAAATACCCAAAGATAAGATGCCAGCGGAGAAAAACTTGGAGATTAGAAAAAAACTTCACTCATATTTATGAGTGAAGTTTATATAGTCCAGCCTCTCGCCACGAACTCAAGCGGCACCCTTAACTTAGGTATAATGGCGGCCACATACGTAGCGGTATACCTGAACGGTATACTGGAACTGAAGGCTTGTGCAAGTATACCTAACGTTCATAGTGACCACACACGATTCAAGTACTGAAAGAATAAGATAGATATAGTTCTGATATGAACTTTTTATTTAAACAATGTCGAAAGTGTGCTAATTACGTTTCGAAAAATTCAATTTCGGGGACGTCCGCTGCGTAAGGAGCCGACCACGCGACTGAGCCGACCTACCTCTCAGATGTAAAAGGCCACGCCCCCTTCTCCCGAAGCGAGCACGAACGCGAACCGAAGTAAACCCGACTCCATCGCGCGCCGTCCGCTGCTTTGGTTTTTTCTCCGATTCACTTTGCAAAACGGACTACCACGTAGGTAAAAGCCTTTTTATTTTTCGGTTTTTTATATAACCTATGACACTCAGCAATAATGTGGCTTTTTATTGGTGAAAGAATTTTTAAAATCGGTTCAGTAGATCCCGAGATTACCCCTTACAACTTAACAAATATACAAACACAAACTTTACTTCTTTATCTATACTACTAATACTTCTTTAACTTTATCTATACTTCTATACTAATATTATAAAGAAGTAAAGTTTGTGTGTTTGTATATTTGTTAAATTGTAAGGGGTAATCTCGGGATCTACTGAACCGATTTTAAAAATTCTTCTACCATTACAAAGCTACATTCATCCCGGGTGACATAGGCTACTTTTTATCTCTGTATTCCCACGGGAACGGGAACTACGCGGGTGAAACCGCGTGACGTCCGCTAGTAATATTAGTATAGATAAAGCTAAATTACCACTGACTGACTCACTGACTCACTGATTGACAGAATAGGGGATCAGACAAAAAAAAAACTAATTAGTCCGTCAGATAGATTTCCAAAAATTATTGGACACGTATTTTTTCTTTTTGCACGTAAACTTAAAATGAAGACGATACAGTGCTTCGAAAACTCGTGTGACGTCATATGATAGTACATTTTGACGACACAAGTGACGTTTCAAGCCCCACTCCAAGATCTTTGACGCGTTTTATCTTCGTAATTTTTTATTGATTTAATAAAACAATAAACACGTATTCAATATTTTCGATAATCTAACTTACGGACTAAACAGAATCATATTATTTTGACCCAGTCCGATCCCCGGTGGATGGGGAGGTGGGTATATTTTGACAGATTCGGAAACAAGTAACTCTCGTGAGTATCGGAAAAGTGCCAACCCCCCCCCCCCCTCTCACTCTCCCTATCGTATCTCGGAAATAAAGAGACTACGTGTTTTTTTTTAGGGATTTGTATAGAGGAGGCTCGGGGAAGTAAAAACCATTTTTCAAATTTGACCCCCTTGCCCCCTTCACCCCCCCTTAAGGCGGATCTCGGAAGTCATCTTTACTCTTCCCAGTATTTACATATTAGAAACTTGCAAATTTGTTCGTAAATATCAAGAGTTTTACACAAAGCGCGAAGACATACAATCACGTTACACACTCCGACACAAATCAAGATTAAACATTCTCGACTAAAAATACATTCAACAAGCCCCTATGTAATGTCTATAAAAATATATAACAGACTACCTGACATAATAAAAAAAGAAGAAAAATTTAACATATTTGTAAAAAAACTAAAACAATTTTTAACAGAAAAATGCTATTACAGTATAAATGAATATTTAAATGATAAAATATAAATAATGTATAAAAATTCTATGTTTGTAAAGAATTCCTATTAGGGGAGACTGGGTACACTTGATCCCTCTGGGACACATGGTACATTTATTTTATAAACCAACCACGCTTGCTAGCTGTTTGTCTATGGTACCGCAACGGTAGGCGGTACCATAGACAAACAGCTTTGCTAGTTTAGAATAGTCTAGCAAGCGTGGTTGGTTTTTAAAATAAAATGTACCATGTGTCCCAGAGGGATCAAGTGTACCCAGTCTCCCCTATGGTATTATTGGATTTATTTAGATATAGTTTTTTGTGTTTTTAAAGCTTTCTCTCTCCTACTATATCTTTGCCTTTTGCTGTGCCCGACAGGGTCCATAATGATCTCATTTTTTTAATTTACCACCTAAGTACACATTGTGGAATGCAAATAAAGTTTGAGTATTAAGTTAAGAGACTTGGAACATTTTTGTTTTTCAGATTCAATGAAAGGGGCATAGAGTTAGTCGAAATCATTTTTCAAAGCAATATTGAAAGTTAATATTGAAGTTTTCACTTCTGCCGGCACTCCCGGAGTGCTACCTTTTTTTTTTTATTTATATGAATAAAAATTAATTTCTGAAATAATTATCATATTCCTAAGATGCAACTTGTATGCCTAGTTTGACTTAATCATTGTAGTGAAATCTGTTAGGGGATGGCGCTGTTTGCCGAGATACAGGATCCGTCCTAGTTCGGCAACAGAGGATTCCATATTATAGAATTTTATACTAAGCCTATCAAGTCATATAATATGTCATTGTTTAGTTTTTGTGGTGAAATAAATAAAGATTATTATTAAAGATTATTAAAGCTCCCCTCTCCCCCCTTCACCGCCCCCCCCTCTTCACCCTTTTTTTTAAACTCGTGTTCTGTTTTGTTTACGGATTCGTATAGAGGAGGAGTTCCGGTTTCCGGCGTAGTAAACAACAGACGTTCCGATAACCACTCGCTATAAAAACTCGTAAAAAAGTGTTTCAACAAGTTAAAACAGTGTATACAACAGTTATAAATAAACATTTAGTTGAGGAAAGTGCACCAACTGATCAAATCACGCATGAATTATCTTCTAAATAACTCAAATATTGCCGTGAAAATATTTATAACATAACCTCAAAATACTATTGAGTGCAGACCATAGACAATACTAAAGTGTCACCAACCAACATTACAAACTAATTTGACAGATTGAGTGTTGCCATATAAAGAAACTAAATCCTACCATTCAAGAATTTTTACCATATATATTGTGCGCCAATTTTGAAATATCACAAATAAGAGATGGAAAACCAGATGCAAATTTTACTGGAAAAAATCCAAGAACAAATGGATAGGCAAACAATATCAATTACGGAGGCTGTTACCCAAATACTACACAGCAATTGGGCGAAAAGTTCAAAATGCTAGAGGAACAAAACCAAAATCTTCAAGTAGAAGTTTCGGAACTGAAAGAAAAAATTAAGGGATTAGAAACACAGAAGAAAAAGAACAATTTATTATTTTTTGGAATAAAAGAGGACAGTGTAGAAGAAAAAAATATTGTAAAATTCATGAAAGAAAAAATTAATACCCACATGTCACTCGGTATCCAGGAAAATGAAATCGATAAAGCTCATAGGATCGGACAAAAATCAAGCAACGGTCTTCGACCTATACTTATCTCCTTCACTTCCAACTGGAGACGAAACCTAATCATTAAAAACAAAAAGAAACTCCCGGAAGGAATATACATAAAAGAGGACTTTACGAAAGAAACGTTAGAAATAAGAAAGTCTCTGCAACCTAAACTCGAAGAAGAACGAAACAAAGGCAATATTGCCTACCTGCGAGGAGAAAAACTTATAGTCAAGAAATCATCGGATATTCAAAAGAGTGAGAAAAGAAAGAGAGAATCATCCTACTCACCTAACCAGAACCAACAACCCTCCTCAGCGGGCCCAAAGAAAATTGCTGCAAAGAATGCTTTCGAGTTTATGACCCGTCCTCGAAGCAACTCACTTAAAGAAAACGCTAATAATTAGCAATTAAAACCTGCTCCCAAGCCGACTGGTCATCGTGGGAGTATAAGACCAAAACCCTCTAAATTCCAACATAACACCACACCGAAAATTAAACTAAAACAAGCTCCACAACAACTGAAGATATGTACATATAATGTGAGGTCCTTGTCTACAAGGGAACGATTATTAGAACTGACCTACGCTCTCAAGAACATAAATTTTGATATAATAGGCTTGGGAGAAGTAAGGAGAATGGGCTGCAATATAGAAGAACATCGAGAATACATATTATGCTATATAGGTGAAACCAGCGGGCTGTATGGAGTAGGTTTCTTAGTCAAAAAAATTCACAAACAAAACATTGTAAGCTTCACGGGCATATCAGAAAGAGTGGCAGTCCTGAAACTAAAATATGAGCATGAATTATTAACCCTTGTGCAGGCCTATGCACCTACCGAGCAAGCTTCCGAAGAGGAGACTGATAAATTTTACAATGATTTAAGAAAGGCACATGAGAATCAAGACCGAAATGTGATTGTAATGGGAGATTTTAATGCCAGAGTAGGACAACCTAAAAAATATGAAAAATTTATAATGGGAAAATTTGGATACGGAAAGCGAAATGAGAAAGGTAACAGACTTATACAGTATGCCTACGAACAAAAACTGAGCATAATGAACACCTATTATAAAAAGAACGCAGATCGCAGATGGACCTGGATATCTCCAGACCAAAAAACAAAAAATGAAATTGATTATATTATGTGCAACAAACCAAGGCAAATAACCAACATAGAAGTACTAAATAATGTGCCATTTCCATCAGACCACAGACTAATAAGATCATCCTTTAGCTTGAAATCAC
The DNA here is from genome assembly GCA_949775195.1 of Diarsia dahlii. NCBI lineage: Eukaryota > Metazoa > Arthropoda > Insecta > Lepidoptera > Noctuidae > Diarsia > Diarsia dahlii. The sequence goes on along the minus strand of OX459189.1, from coordinate 33,498,574 downwards.
CAAAGAAAAGCAGGAAAACTTGCAGCTCATTACCTAGAATACCAAAAACCAGCAATGAAAAATTATTATATTTAGCAAGCCTTAAAGAAAACCTAGAGACACAATTCTGTGTACCGCCTGAAGAAAATAATGTACAACATTACTATGATAAAGTGGAACATGCAATTACAAGTAGCCTAAAAATAAAATACAACAACTCAAAAGATGAGACAAAAATCCTGAGCAGAACAACAAAAGACCTAATGGATAAACGCACTAAACTAATCCAATCCAAACACAAAACCAAAGAAATGAAAGAAGAGCTAAAGAAACTGTTCAAGACGTGCAGCAAGGCTATAAGAAGTGATTACAATAAGTACAAAATAGAAGTTGTAGAGAGAAACTTAAATAAATATAGAAGTTCGAAACGAGCTTATAAAGAACTAACAACACACAGAAACTGGATAGGAAAACTCAAAAAAGGATTTGGAGAAACGAAAACAAGGCAAGATGTAATCAACCACGCCACTGAGTTTTACAAGGAGCTGTATAAAAAATGTTCGGAAACAAACGAGACAGAAGACAATCACATAGATCCTGAAGAGGAAAAAGAAACAGTAAAACCTATTGATGAATGTGAGGTACTCGAACATCTCAAAAAACTCAAAACAGAAAAGAGTCCAGGCCCGGACAACATAACTAATGAAATTTTAAAAATTGGGGCACCTCTCTTACTCTCACATCTAACACAAGTTTTTAATTCATCTCTCAAAACAGAAAAGGTCCCCAAACAATGGTGTAATTCCGATATAGTTCTGCTATACAAAAAAGGAGACCCACTAGACATTGGGAACTATAGACCAATCAGTCTATTGCCGAGCATTTATAAACTCTTCACAACAATACTGTTGAGCAGAATCACACCAATCATAGACGCATCACAACCAATCGAACAAGCAGGCTTCCGCTCGGGGTTTTCAACAATAGATCACATCCACACCTTGGAACAAATACTAGAAAAATATAAAGAATTCAATCAACCTCTCTATATAGCTTTTGTAGACTACACAAAGGCATTTGATACTATAACGCACACCTCCATCTGGAAAGCCCTCAATATCTGTGGTGTAAGTAAGACATACATCAACATCATCAAAAACATCTACTCACAAAGTACAAGCAGAATCAAGATGGAAAATAAAGGAGAACTTATTTCAATAGAGAAAGGTGTCAAACAAGGTGATCCTCTATCACCGAAACTCTTTATAGCAGTACTGGAATGTGCCTTCAAAAACCTTGATTGGAGCCGGAATGGAATATGCATACTGGGGCACCACCTTAGTCACCTGAGATTTGCGGACGACATCATTTTGTTTGCCAAATCTGCCAGAGAGTTAGAACATATGATGCAATCTCTTGCATATGAAAGTAAAAGATGTGGTCTGCAAATGAACGCAAACAAGACTAAGGTGATGACAAACAGCATAGAAAGACCTATACAAGTCTTTGGACAACGGATTGATTATGCGCAAGAATATATGTACCTTGGAAAACAAGTCTCATTCACCAAAAACAGTAATGAAGAGGAAGTGGACAGAAGGATCAACAACACGTGGAAAAAGTTTTGGCTGCACAAGGACATTTTGAAGGGAGACTATGATTTAAAATTTAAAAAAATCGTCATGGATACATGTATAGTTCCAAGCCTAACTTATGGCAGCCAAACATGGACATTCACAAATAAAATAAAAAGTAAAATCAAAACATGCCAGCGATCAATGGAACGAAGTATGCTTAAAATAAGAAAGATACAAAAAATTCGCAGTGAAGACATAAGGAGGAAAACCAGGCTCACAGATGCTCTTGAACAAGCTTTGCGACTTAAGTGGAAATGGGCTGGTCATTTGTCAAGGTACACAGACAAGAGATGGTCTTTACAAGCTTCTAAATGGGCAGGACCTGCTGGAAAAAGAAACAAAGGCAGACCACTTAAACGTTGGGCTGACGATATAAAAGAAACCGCAGGTAAAAACTGGCTGGAAATTTCCCGGAATAGGGATAAATGGAAGGAATTAGAGGAGGCTTTTACCCAAAAGGGGTTCGTGTAAAAGGAACAGCAATATTTTAACAAACATATTATAATTACTAACTAACCTAGTTTAAGAAATCTACTAATACTTTGAATTGTAAACATACTTTTATACCGAAATAAATAAAGCTTTATTATTATTATTATTATTATAGAGGAGGCTCGGGGAAGTAAAATCCATTTTTCAAATTTGACCCCCTTGCCCCCTTTAGGCGGATCTCGGAAGCAAAGAGACTACGTGTTTTTTTTTCAGATTCATTGAAAGGGGCAATGAGTTAGTCGAAATCATTTTTCAAAGCTCCCCCCTCTCCCCCCAGGCGCGGATCCACCGTTGTGAGCACTGTGGGCATGCCCACAACCCTAATAGACTTGTGACGTCACATTTTACGGTCTCACGGGTCATAACCCCACCAAGATCATCAAAAAATTGGATTTTTTTGGAAATTCCATTTCCAAAAAAAAAATCTGCACCACAGACACTAACCATTCCAAGGCGGCACCAAATATTGTAAGCTCGCTTCGCTCGCTATTGCATTTTGCCCTTTTTATTAAGGTCATAATTTGACATTTACTTTTCTTGTCATCTCTGTATGAATAAACTAAAAGAACCCAATAAATGGAGGTGGGGTGGGATGCTTAAATTTTGAAGCTCTTTTTTCCTCGCTCCTGCAGATGTTATTATCAAAAGCGGTTTCAAAGGCTTCCGCCTTAAAACCTAATACTTTCGAGCGCCGGCTTGCACCACTCGCTCTTGTGTGTCTTAATCTTGACAAATTCTAACTCATCTCGGGGAACCTCCTCACCTTCCCTCGAAATCGAAGCGATCAACCTATCCGAGGCAGAACGCAAAAAAAAATCTCGCTCGCTGCGCTCGCGAATACATCCTATCTCGTTTCTACGAACATTGCCAGAGTACTTTCTATTCTCAATCCCGTATGAAGGAAAAGAATCTTTTTTTTCCGAGGACGTGAAAAATTTTCGAGCTCGCTCCGCTCGCTCTACCAATTTTTTTACGTTGGCTGTTTTAGTTACTCCTGACAAGACACAATTTCAGACAGTAAGAAAACCTCTTAAATTCAAACTAGGTACTAACTTTTAGGAGCTCATTACGCTTATTTTTGTAACTTGCCTTTAGAGCTCTTTTTGGGAAACTAAAGATGCACATCCCGCCCTCCCTCACCCAAATAAACCTGTCGGCGCCCATGCACGTTTTGATTCAGAAAACTATCGATTTAGTTCCTAATAGTGTCACTATATCGATCATGAGAGAGTTCATACTCCAACTCGCACTTGGCCGATTTTCGGGTGACTGTGCCCACAACCTTTTTTGAGGGCTGGATCCGCGCCTGTCTCCCCCCTTCTTCTCCCCCTCTCTTCACCCCTTTTTTTTTGTTTTGTTTACGGATTGGTATAGAGGAGGCTCGGGGAAGTGAAAGAGTGGTACGTAGCGTAGGGATAAGGACACGATAGCTTTTCCTCGGTGGTAGGCAGGTCTTGAGTGTAGCGAAGAGGGGAGGTGGCGAGCGAAGCGAGCCGGCGACCCCCGTAGCGTAGGGATAAGGTCACGATAGCTTTTCCTCGGTGGTAGGCAGGTCTTGAGTGGAGCGAAGAGGGGAGGTGGCGAGCGAAGCGAGCCAGCGACCTCCGTAGCGTATTATAGTAGGCGTCGAAACCAATCCTGTGGTGGCACCGGTAAAGCGAAGGGGGGAGCGGGCGAGCGAAGCGAGCCGGCGATCCCCGTAGCGTAGGGATAAGGTCACGATAGCTTTTCCTCGGTGGTAGTCAGGTCTTGAGTGGAGCGAAGAGGGGAGGTGGCGAGCGGAGCGAGCCGGCGACCTCCGTAGCGTATTATAGTAGGCGTCGAAACCTATCCTGTGGTGGTACCGGTAAAGCGAAGTGGGGAGCGGGCGAGCGAAGCGAGCCGGCAACCCCCGTAGCGTAGGGATAAGGTCACGATAGCTTTTCCTCGGTGGTAGGCAGGTTTTGAGTGGAGCGAAGAGGGGAGGTGGCGTGGCGAGCGAAGCGAGCCGGCGACCTCCGTAGCGTAACGAAGGTTGAGTGGGTGAAGCGTATAAGTAACTCTCATGAGTAGCTAAAAAGTGCAAAACCTCCCCTTTTTGCCCCCTTTTCCCCTCCTACCTTTTTCAAAGTTGCCCCATTTGCCCCCTTTCTCCCCCCTTAGGCGGATCTCGGAAGTTAAGAGACTTGGAACATTTTTTTTTCAGATTCATTGAAAGGGGCAATGCGTTAGTCGGAATCATTTTTCAAAGCTCCCCTCTCCCCCTTCACCCCCCCCTCTTCACCCCTTTTTTTAAACTCGTGTTCTGTTTTGTTTACGGATTCGTATAGAGGAGGCTCGGGAAAGTAAAAACCATTTTTCAAAATTGACCCCTTTGCCCCCCTTCTCCCCCCCTTTAGGCGGATCACGGAAGTTAAGAAACTTGGAACATATTTTTTTTCAGATTCATTGAAAGGGGCAATGAGTTAGTCGAAATCATTTTTCAAAGCTCCCCCTCTCCCTTCCTTCACGCCCCGCGAGCTGCGCGCAGCTCGCGCAGCCACGCAAATACTAGTTCCTTTATATAAGGTGGGAAGACGATATCAAAGAACTAGCCACAACAACATGGCAAAGAAAAGCCGCAAACAGGCAAGTATGGGAAATTCTAGGGGAGGCCTATGCCAAAGGGCAAGCTGATAATAATGTTACCGATGTCGTAGATTAAATATTATAGAATTAAAATTCATAGCATGTTTGTATATAAATGGATAGTTTAGCATAATATAATTATTATTGGTTATTCCTTAACATGGTAATAATTTCAGTGATTTATTTGAAACGAAATAACAAAATTGTTTAAATGTATTTATATTATCAGAAATAAAGGCTATTTGTATTCGTATTCCTTTATAACCGAACTAGACACAATGCATAAAAACAGCTTATCCTTTTTCTATCAGAACTGCAGAGAAACAGACTACAGCGAGCGATCTATATTATCGGCCATAGCCACGGCCAAACTGCAGTTTTGCTACAGCTGCAGGAAACTCCGAGGGTCAAAGCGAAGGTGGCAGCGAACCCCCAGCCTCCCATCGGCCGATTCCCGGCCTGTGGTAGAGCAAAATGTCGAGGAAATGAATTGCCATTGATGGCACCCATTCTTTTCTTTCAGTCGAATATCAACCGCCCTTGTGAACGGGATTGTCACGATCGGCGCATACTTCTCGCCCAACTAGAGTCTCGCCGACTTCAAGAGTTTCCTTATCGAGTTGGGAGCTGTCGTCGGCTGGTCTCACCATCGGCCCATTTTGCTTCTAGGTGATTTCAACGCCAAGTCTGCGACGTGGGGATCCTCGGTCACGGACCTGAGAGGTGGAGTGGAGTGGACCATTACGAAGGGCCTGACCGTCTTAAATCGGGGTTCGGCGTTTACGTGTGTGTGGCAGCGGGCCGGGTCGATAGTGAACGCCTCGTTCGCTAGCCCGCTGTCGTCCACCGCGAGTACATTAGGTATACCTCAATGCCACCGCGTTCGTGATTGTCACGTGGAAGTGGAGGTCGAAATGCTAGGAAACACTGCGCCAGCGTAACCACCACGAGAAAGTACCACTTAATACAGCTGATTAGCAAGAGCCTCCTCTGGTATTGGTTGAGGCTCAATTAAGCCGTTGGCTGAAACGCTTATGAATATAATTAAAATTCTATTTTTGTTTTAAACAATGCTATCCACTGGATGGTGGGGCTTGTAGTAAAGGTATTTTTTAAATTTTATTTAAGTATACGTTCATAAAAATTTTATGAGTTGTGCATTGGTAAGTCAGCTACAAAATGTTTTAAAACCTTCCGTGCATATTTCGCGACGGATACGTGAACACAATGAGTGTGCGAACCGTGATGCTGCTAGCGGTAGTGGTGACACGCCAGCTAAACGCCCAGGATTATCCCGAAAACGAACTCCAATATTTACGCCCGAATACTGGAACGACACTCAAATCTCACAATCACCTAAAAGCTACTTAAATCTAAGCATCCCTCAAATTTAAATGGTATACACAAACGCCACTCAAGCAATTTGAAACCATGATTAGCCAAGCAGTCCTCAAATGTTTACATCATGGCAACATCCTGCTAAAAAATTGATCTCAGCACGTTCTCAGTTACAAAATAATTTAGTTTACGTCTCGTATTCGTTTTACGCAGTCTTCATTGAACAAATATTTTCTATTTAGTATTATTCAGTTGAAATATAACAGCGTAATATACGTTTGGTTTGAATTACGATTGAAATTATGTATTTATATACCTAAAAAACGGATGGATATCGAAAGAAGACGTCATAATGAAAAGAAAATTTCTTGACATAATTGTCGAGATTGGAACGTCACACTTGACATTTTACGCGCGATTTTACCAAATATGTATATGTAAAGTTATTACTTATTATTTGATTCACGATGGAGAAGATGAAGAAACGTGGATGCAATTATACACCTGTGAGAAAGATATGCTCTTGGAACTAATAAAAAAGTAAGTACATAAATAAACAATGAAATACTGTACTTTACACTCGTTTAGCCGCAAGAGCCTGGTGCATGTAATATTTTGTTAGTGTCCATGCCTTTAACATTCTCGTACATAGTCAGGAGCTGAGGGCAACTGTTGCCTGTATTAAGCACTTACTTATCCATTGAAACTTGTGACCACTTACCATCTGAAACACGTAGCTACGCCACAGTACAATTACTTTTAGATTCCTACAGATACAAATACTGCCAGATAAAGCACATGATGATGAATGTGTTACATTCATCATTTCACAGATCCTAAGTGTAATTTCTGTTTCATGTTGTAAATAATAGGTATGTTAAATATTTCAGAAATCATAGAAAATAAAGAGACAAACGCCAATATAATTTTGAAGAAGCGAGCTGCTTGGGATACAGTGTGCCAACAGTATAATGCTGTTGCTGTGAGCGGCATGTCAGGACATGGCAGCAACTCCGACACCTCTATGAAAACCTCAAACAGAGGTCTAAAAAAACATAGCCGAGGCAAATGTAGACTTGATGTTTCTTATGCAGACTTGATTTTTCTTCTATTTTATCATAATATTTCTTTATTTACTTATTTAAATAAATAAATACAGAGTCCAAATATAAAACAGTTTCTTTCGAGATGCGGAACCGTGAAACAAACTCCCTCTCGTTGTACTTTTCAAAAACGTTTGTTCAACATTTCTTCATTTCTGCGGCTCACAGTTGGCCTTTCGTGATCCGAAAGTGAAGACAAGGGCGTTAAAGACATTTTTATCACTTTTTTATTTAGTTTTAATAGGTTTAAGTTGATTTGAGGGACCTCACGACCACTCTCAGATATAGGGGCTGCTCAAATCAGTTTGACAGTTGATTTGACAGATAAATAACGTTGAGTAGCGTTCCTGTATACGATTTTTAAACTGAGTGGTGTTTGAGCACCATTTAATTTAAGAAGCACTTATATTTAACAGATACTCAAAAAAGACGTTTGTGTATACGAAATTAAAGTTTAGGAGCTGCTCAAACGTTTAAGCAGCCCTTAAATATTTGAGTGTCGTTCCAGTATTCGGCCGTTAGTCGCTCTGATTAAAGACGCTCTCTACTGCTACGGGACGCTGATCTCACCCAACTTTGTGGTGACAGCTGGGAACTGCATTGCTGCCACATCCGTACAGTATGGAGACTTGTCCATTCCATGGTACTTAACGACCTCCATGGAAAAAATCCTGTTTGCGAAACGACCTCGATCGAATAAGTTCCTGGAGCCTGATCTTGGCATGGTCTTTATCAAAGAGGTGCAAATTAAATTTTATGGGAAGTTATCGGCCGTGGACTACAAAGCGATGACAGGGCACATCATTAATTATACCAACTTCTTAGTCCCCCAAGAGGAAATATTAAAAGAAGGTCTCGTAATCTCATGTAACTTGGGGAAGGAGTCTGTTTCCGCGGCACACATATGTGTAGCGCCAAAGGGCGTAGAAAAGCAGCAGCTGTCAGTCTCGGGCGAGCCCGGCAGCCCGCTGTTCTTCGACGGCAAGCTGGCGGGCGTGCATGTCGGAGGCAGCACCTTGCAGTTCTACGGGGACACCAAACCGTACTTCTTGCGTACCTATGTGCCAATTAGCCCTTTCCTATCGTGGTTCTATGAAGTACAACATGAAAGATAATCATGTCTTGTAGTTGACTCAATGTGATGTACTCGACATCACATTGAGTCAACTATATAATAAAAAAATATTATAAGTATACCAATATTAGAAATATTAGTTTTATTCAAACTTAGTACCTAAGTACTTGTAGGTCTAGTAGGGTAAGGGTGACTGTAAGAATTTGTGGACGTTTTAAGAATGAAAAAAAAACAGGCTGTCGTTTTGCATCATTGTCAGACTCAAGGATTTACGACATGAATCTCGATCCGAATCAAAGACATCCGAAGATTCAGCCACTGTTACAGAACACTCATCACCACTGCTCGACCCCGCAGTCGCACTGATTTCAAACGGCGGAAACGGTCCGCTACGGGACGCTCATCTCCGCCAACTGGGTGCTGCCAGCTGCGAACTTTGAAGCCACATACCTACATCGTCTGTAGTTCTATTAATGTTTAACGTGTAATAATGTTTTTAAACCGATTTACAAAACAACATTTATCAATTTAGTGTTAAAACCAACATTTCGTGTTTAATATTATCCCAACTTATTTCAAGAACCTTCTTGTAAAAAAGAAAATAATTATATAGACATGCATTACATTAGACATGTCATTTTATTGTGATACCTCATTTTCTATACAATGTTCAAGACAATACTGAAATGCATTCCAGTAAGACTCAGCAGGATTAGTGTCAGAAGGTATGAAGGTAAGGGAACCTGCGATACGACTCTGTGGTCGTTGCCTAACGGTGCGAGGATTGCCACGGAAGTGAAGGGTTCCTCGCTGGCATGTGTGACGCTGGCGGTGGCGGCGGGTCCGCGCTACGAGACCAGCTATACCAATGGACTGACGCACTTCATAGAACACGTGGCCTTCAAGGGCTGCAGAACGATGAGTCAGGATCAAATAGAAAAAACAATGCGTGGTATGGGTAAGATGTCAGTGCATACTTCGCGGGAGGAGCAGGTGTTCTCAGTGGTGGTGTCCTCTGAGCATGCGCACATAGCAGCGGAGATGCTGTGCAGGATGATCACCGAAATAAACATCACGGACGCCGTAATAAAGCAGGAGCGAGAAAACATCAGGAGGGAGATCGCCGATGCTGAAATCGATCCAAAAAAAGTGCTGTTCGACTACCTGAACGCAACAGCTTTCCAGGGTACACCGCTGGGCCAGCGCGTTATTGGCCCATCCGAAAATTTAGACCGATTTAACGCTGAAATAACATCTAACTTCTTGTGCGAGCACTATGTGCCCTATAGGTTGTGTTTGGCAACTACAGGGGCTGTGGATCCCAGGAAACTGGTTGACGCAGCTTCTTTTACTATAGGGTGTATACCAAGCGTGCCAGTCGGTGAGTTGGGACCCACCCGGTTCACCGGCTCCCAAGTTGTGTTTCGCGATGATTCTATGCCTTTCTGCCATGTAGCGATCGCGTTCGAAGCTCCGGGGTACACCGGCGCTGACTACTACAAGATGCTTGCGTTGAGCTACGTAATAGGTGCGTGGGACCGCAGTCAGACCCGCGACGAGAGGCTTGCACCGGCGGTGGCGCGCTGGGTGGCCATAGACAAGCTGTGCGAGCGCTATCAGCCGTTCTACACGGCGTACCGCGACACCGGCCTGTGGGGCGTGTACTTCATAGCGGACAAGTGGAAGCTAGACGAAGTAGTGACCAGGATTCAGAATCAATGGATGGAAATGTGTACAGTGCTACGAGCACCAGATCTTGAGAGGGGTGTAAGGCTCGCTCGCCTGAACGTGGCGCGGAATTACAGCAATGTGGTGTGGTCTGCACACGACTTGGGGCAGAAAGTGCTGCACACATCCGCGGGGGTAACTATGCGGACGATGTACGAGGGATTGGCGGGTCTGACCGTGCAGGACATGCGTGCGCTTGCCGACCGGTACCTGTACGACCGCTGCCCGGTTGTGGCCGCGGTGGGCCCCACCGAGACCATGCCCGACTACGTCAGGATAAGGAGCGGCACGTGGTGGCTAAGACTGTAATATTTCAAATAAAATGTACAAATTGTTCTATTAATTCTCTCTTTGTATAATATTGAATATATTAAAACAATAAAAGAAAAAACAGTTTCAGCCTTCGATGACCAAATATTCATCGAAGGTATAGGAATCTAGGGCGTCTCTCCGGGCTGTTCCATCAATACTTACCGTGCATACAAACGTCCAAACACATTTCACAGTAGTTAACCAGTTTTCGCACAACAGAAGTCTAACACAAGAATAACTTTATCGTGGTGATGCTGTCAGCCTTTTCCGAGGGCTACAGCTAGTATAAAATACCTTTACGATTTTAACGCAAGTTAAACACAATCCCTGAGCTTAATTAAAACACGATTAAACCGATCACTGCACAACGGCGACGGCACGCTAATGACTTCATAATTAATTTAATTTCAGCTGAACTCATTCACTTCAGGTTCATTAATTAATCTTTCATCCGCACTGAAAAGAACTCTTCAGATTTCAGCAGCCGACATTAAGAGAAAAAAGTTCCAATTCTTAACAAGGTGGAAGTTAGCCGCATTTGTTTCATACACCTGATAGGGCATGATTAGGCCACAAGCTATTTGTTTACTCCCATCGGGGCAGGTACGGTATGCGAACTTCTTCCATTCCTGAGATTAGTGCGGACATACAAATACATAAAATTGGAGACACCCACTCGCTGGAAGCTTTGGACGACATCAATAGGAATTTATGACTTAAGGGTGGCGTCGTCGGGGCTGCGGCTTGTTCGAAAGAGATACCGCGGCCTCGGCACAAGGGCTAAGAAGGAACATGGGTGGTTTTAGTCAGTAGAAGTCTGACACTCCGTTCTGCCCAGAGCGGGAGGAGTCATTTGATGATTTCCCACAACCCAAAAAAAACAAACGGTGGTGACTCACGGAAAACAGACATGCTGCGCCGACCCCAATTCTTGGGGTTAGGGCAGGAGAGTGATAATGATGAATTCTAGTTAACAGGTGTAACTCAATTGATTATAAATTATTGCTTTTGTAAGCCATTATCTTTAATTATTATTAATTCATTTATTTCAGATAATAATCCATATAACACAATTAACATACAAATTCGGATCAGATTGCACAAAACAAAAACAAAAAAAAAAATGGAAAAAATCTCTCGTATGATCTTAAGTTCTTAACAATGGCGTACCTACAAGTAATATCTGATTCTGTGTACAAATAAAGACAATGTACTTACACTCTAAGGTAAACTAATCAAATAAATTAAAAAATAAAGTTTAAAAATTATATCTCTTCGACCATGATTCACCACCGGCGAAGATGTTACGACTTACGACTGCCGAGCAGACAGAGCCCCCCCCCCACTCTGTGTCTCTGCGAAAGGAATTGGGTATTAAGTGTTAATTGATATAAAACCACCGTTTTTAGCCGACTGACCTCATCATCATCAGTAGCCTATAATGTTCCCACTTCTGGGACACAGGCCTTCTCTCGATGAGATGGAGTGAGCTATAATCCACCACGCGGGCCCAGTGCAGGTTGGTAGATGTCAAGGTTCGAACCCACGACTTACTGTTCGTAAGTCACGCCACTACTGCACGCAAGCAGGGTAATGTTTTTCACGCGTATGTTAAGGTTGATGTTCCAGGGTAGAGCCCGCGAAATTTTGCCATTACAACCCTCCAAGTTCATGTAACTCTCAAGAATGACCTTTTGATGAAATACTCATTCTTGACAGTTACATGAACTTGGAGGGTTGTAATTATGATTTTGATGATTATAAATCTGTAACTGCATACGTCTTACAGCCGCGAATCTTATTTTCACTAACATACAACCTAGCACTGGCCTGCAAATTGCTAAAAACGTAAGAAAATTTGAATTTCGCGGGCTACCGTGAACATCCACCTTAACAGGTTGGAAACGTCCGGGACCCATTCCGTTTTCATATAATTATTCCAACTTTTATTTCATTTAAAATGTCTCTATTTTTAACTGTTATTTTTTTTCAGTCGGGTTTATTATTGTTGTACATAATCATTATGATAGTCTTATCTGTTAGTAATCGTAGTTTCGGTTCCCAGGTCGGGTGATGTTACGGAAAACAGCCAGGAGGAGTATTATTTTGTGTGAACAGACGTCTGTTCCCATATGTGTAAGCAATATCGGTGGTTCTGTGCCTGATTTAATAACCAAGATAATATTATAGATTTTGGCTTCAAGAAACTACCAAACACTAGTATCGCAATATCAAGTGCTTCCATATTGACGGTTTTGCAAGAGAAATTGGATAGGATTTTTATCGGCCATAAAGTTTTTATAGTGAGTTTCTGGTTAGTCCGGAGAAGGCGTATTGAATTATTGAACACTGCGCCAAATATGACGTGTTTGGTGAATCGAAGGTGTGGGGCGTCTCTCGAATAAGATGGTAGCCAATCAATAAATTATTGAATGTTATCGAAACTCGTTGGACTTCACAGGATGTGGTTCGATTCTTTTAAAAGATAGTTGGTCTGTTTATACTTAGGTACCTATATGCATTCGTCACGCACGACAAGTAGGTATATTAAGTCACATAATATAGGTACGTGTCGTGTCGGAACCTTTGATCGCAGAGCACTCAATTTAAGTGCTCGGCGATCAAAGGCTCTAGTATTTTCTGCATTTTTTTTTAATAATTACTAGGACGGCTATGAAAATAACGTTTGTTACTTATTTATTTATTTAAACCTCATGCACAGGAGTGGTACACACGGCTACACATCAAGCTCATCAAGGTCTCGTATTGTATAGGATTTCCGTACAGTGCGAGATCAGCGTAAACTGGAAATGTATAGCTTGATGTGTAGCCGTGTGTACATAGGCGGACTTAATGCCACAAGGCATTCTCTACCAGACTTATTCGGGATTGGAAAAGAATTGTGCATGTCTGGTTAGGTATGCTTTTCCCGAAATAAAAGGGTACCTAGTACTAACTGGGCTGTGGGGGGAAAATAGGCAGTCACTCCACGATAGACTGGATGCTGACAAACATAGTTGGGAATTGGCTAGGCAGATGATGATGACGTAGGTAGTGGAGGCTTTTGGTAATGGTGGAAACTTATCCCACGGGAGTATTATTTTGGGATTAGAAGTAAGGATACATTTATCCTTACTTCTAAAGCTGGGTGATAAGGTAACAAACAAACAGAATTACTTCCGGAAACATCTTTGGTCCTCAAATTACTTTCAATAAACTTGAGAATACAACTTGAATCCGGATGACGGACTAATTTCAATCTCCGGTATAAGTTTGTCCATGTCGAGTCAAGTCTGGAGCCCGTTGCTTAGTGCAACGATAGCGAGAGGCAATATCCGTGATCCGGCCCGAAGTTGGTTACTGCCAAGATTTCCATCTGGTTGCCGACTTCAACATCTTGCTAGCTAATAATGAAGTTTTACTTGTTGAGGATACAGGAATGTAAATGAATAATAATAAAAACGGGAAAGTAGATTTATCGACCAATTAGAATAGATAAAAGTCTTTTCGAGTAGTAACTGCCATTCTTAAACAGTTGTAAAAAATGCCTCTAAAACAGAAAGTTTTCAGTGTCATCATTCTCTTGCCTTCATCCCAATTCATTTGGGGTCAGCGTAGCTTAGTTTTCATCTTCCATACTTCTGTATTACTCGGACTACGGACTTACTTCATCTCAACAGACACCTCCATTCTTGCCATATTATCCTTTACAGACGTCCATTCATCCCGTTTGGTACTCCTCTGCTCTTGTACTCATCCACATTCATACTCAAAATTCTCCTCACGACATTTTCCTCCTACCTCCACATCACATGCCCATTTCGCGTTGACCGATTAACACACGACCGTCCAGCGTGTACATGACTTCACCTGTGTCTTAGCCCTGGAAAGTGCTACCGCCTTTTATGCCTTTCTCTTGCATTCTATACAAAATATGATTTCACCACCATGTCTAATCTATCATACGTCTCCCTTTCGTTATTCCAAATACATCTTTTGCTGCTCTCATTCTACAATCCGCCATTTCTTTCCAACATTCATTTACAGATTTCCCTTCTATATCCTTCATTTCAACCATCTTGTCTACTACCTGCTCTTAAACATACTTATTGCACATTCTTCTTTTCCTACCATACACCTTCTGGTAATTAAGTGGGGCCGTTCTTTGTCTCGTCTGAACGTAACGCTGGCCGTTATTACGACCAAACTGTGTTAGACGAAGACTAACTGCCGTACTCAGAGATATTTAATGATTACTTAAGCCGTTACTTAGTAAAGGTTTGACATAAAAAAACTTTCTCTTAAGTGTCAAAATCTTCACTAAGTGATGGTTTAAGGAATCATTAAATGTCCCTGAGTTCAGCAGTAAGTCTTCGACCAGCAGCACTTTATAGTTAGTAACGCTGTTTCGTTTGTCCAAGAAACAGTATATTTGTCATGGTGTCACTTTAACTTGCATATTTTTGCAAGTTTTCAAATTTTCCTTTTATCATCATCATCATCATTTCAGCCGAAAGACGTCCACTGCTGGACATAGGCCACCCCTAAGTGTCGCCACATTGACCGGTTCCGTGCGTCTCGCATCCAGCGGATCCCCACAACCTTCACCAGGTCATCGGTCCACCTAGTGGGAGGCCTTCCAACGCAACGTCTTCCGGTTCGCGGTCGCCACTCCAGAACTTTCCGGCCCCATCGGGCATCCGTTCTGCGAGCAATGTGCCCTGCCCACTGCCACTTAAGTTTGGCAATTCTTCTTGGCAAATTTTCCTTTGCTGTACTTAATTTAAGATGAAACTATGAACAAACAGATGTTTAAGAGTTGTTACCCAACTGTGGCGAAGCTCAAAAGGAGGGTTATTAGGCATACACAATTACAAACGAAATATTGACCTTTAATAGTGGTCTTTCAAATGACTCTCTATCTGCTGCATTCAGGGACGCCAAGCCAATATTTAGACACTTTAGTGAAGGTCATATATATCTCTGAGTACCGCAGTATCTATGTGATGCAGGCTAACAGTATCATAGGCACTGACTATAACTATATAATAACTAATATTTCATGTACTCGCACCTATATATCTCTGGTACCGTTGCGGCGTAAGATGTCATCATCAATATTCGTCACGACGCCGCTCTGTTGTTCTCCACGGAGCGGAGGCAGGAATTTGATTCGTGTGATTATATGTACCTATGTTTACATTTTTCACTAATGACAGATGGGGACCGCTCTATCCACGTAAATATAATATACCATCAAGCTGTTTTCGTCACCCTCATATCGCCAGTTATTATGAAAATATGAACCCTCTTGTGTATTGGGGGCGAGCCTCTTGTCATCAACCTGACACGAATCTGATTCGGGCTGCTACAGAGAAATGTCGGAGCTCAAAACCCAGAATATATAGAAGACTAGATAGCACTGGCACGATTACAGAGTTGGCAATGTTAAAGGTAAAGGACATTGGGAACTTTACTATGGGAAAAATCCCCACGGCGGACAGAGATGAAACGGAATTTATTTGAAAGTTTTAGACCTGTATGTATGTTTCCATAAAGCGCTATGTTGTGACATATGGGAATTCTGAGGTAGGATGAGTCTAAGTTGGAAATATTTTTTGTCTTAAATGATTTTTTTTTTTACTTTTTATGTTGATTTGCATCGCAGAATAACTAGCTTGAGCAGCGCCGGTTCAGTAAACGCGCGCTGTTCTCCGGCGCAGCCGAAGCGCACGCCGCTTGTGCGCTTCTACGGCCAGTATGCGTCTTAGTGTGACGCCGTTGAGACGCGCCGTAAGATATTTGTTTACATTAACGTTCATATTGTACACGACTGTCTCACAGCAGCGGAATCTCGTTTGACAGTGCACCGCTGTTCAAGAGCGTTCAAGAGCCCAGCGGCGCGTCTAGCGGCGTGACTATAAAACCAGCCTTAAACAACCATATTGAACAAAAGCTGAATAGACAGAGGAGGTATATAATAATAGGCTTTTATTATTCATTATAATCTCAACATCAGCATTCATCATTTCAGCCAAAAGACGTCCACTGCTGGACCCTGCTGTCCCCCAGGTGTGACCAGGCCATCGGTCCACCTAGTGGGAGGCCTTCCAATGCAACGTCTTCCGGTTCGCGGTCGCCATTCCAGAACTTTTCGGCCCCATCGGCCATCCGTTCTGCGAGCAATGTGCCCTGCCCATTGCCACTTAAGTCTGACGATTCTTCGGGCTACGTTAAGTTAGATCTACCCAACTGGACCGTTTGTCCCAGGTAGACATAATCGTCCACAACTTCGAGCGTAGAGTCTCTGATGTTGATAGGAGTGGGTGTATATGAAAATTCAACATAACCTTGGTTTTGTCCATGTTCATTTTAAGACCCACTCTTTCGGAAGCTCCACTGAGGTCATCAAGCATTTGAGGAGTGGCTAGAGAGGCGCCACGGCGCGCTCACCTTCCGTCTGACGCAGGTCCTCACCGGACACGGATGTTTTGGGAGGTACATGTACCGAATCAGGCGGGCGGAAACGCCCGGATGCTTCCACTGCGAGGATCGACCGGAGGACACGGTGGCGCACACTGTGGAGGTGTGCCCTGCTTGGGCGGAGCCCCGCCGTGTTCTCGTAGCGGCGATCGGCGGCGGCGACCTCTCGCGCCCGGCCCGCCCGCAAGCCATGGTCCGGGGCGAGTAGTAATGGGACGCCGTTGCCTCCTTCTGCGAAGCAGTGATGCTAGCGAAGGAGGTGGCGGAACGTGAGAGGAAGAGAACCTCTGGTCCCAGCCGCCGCGGGAGACGCTCCGGGCGTCGGGGGCCACGTGATGGCTTCCGGCCACCGTAGACGCGGGCCTGTGGACGGTGAGAACGGGCTAGCTCGCCGTCCGGTTGTCTTATGACGACAGCAGACCGTGTCGACACGGCGCGTTTGTGTTCCACGCGCGCCTCAAAAAAACGTCAGCAAGGAGGGGCCCGCAAGGGCCGACACCCGTCGGGGCTGCGGATTATCGAAAGGCATAACGCGGCCTCGGCACAAGGGCGAAGAAGGAACATGGGTGCTTTTAAGTCAGTAGAAGTCTGACACTCCCTTCCGCTCTGCCCAAGAGCGGGAGGAGTTATTAAAACAAAAAGGTCATCGAGCATTTTACTGAGGTCTTCCATGGTCACAGCCATGCATGACCACTATATCGTCGGCAAACCGAAGGTGAGTGATGTACTCACCGTTGACGTTGATGCCAAGTCCTCTCCAATCCAGAACCTTGAAGACATCCTCCAATGCAGCGGTGAACAGTTTCGGAGAAATGACGTCTCCCTGTCTCACACCGCGCTGCAGAAGGGTAGGTTCCGAGGTCTGGTCCTGAAGTTGGACTGACATGGTGGCGTTTTTGTACAAACACTTCAACACCTCGATGTACCGGTAGTCGATTTGGCGCCGTTGGAGAGACTGCAGTACAGCCCAAGTCTCGATCTTTCTTGTAGTCCACAAACGTTAAACAGAGAGGCAGGTTTTTTCGGTCTTCTGTATAACCTGCCGCAGCGTATGTATGTGGTCTACGGTACTGAAGCCTTTTCGGAATCCGGCTTGTTCGGGAGGCTGGAAATCGTCAAACCTGCGTGCGAGACGATTCGAGATGACTCTTGAAAACCACTTGTAGACATGGCTTAGAAGTGAGATAGGCCTATAGTTCCTCAACCGGGCATTGTCACCCTTTTTGAAGAAGAGCACCACCGCACCCCTGCACCAAGCCTGTGGCATTTTCTCCTCGAGTATGACGGAATAAAATAACTTCTGTAGGGTCTTAAGGACTGGTTTGCCACCCGCCTTCAGAATTTCATAATCTATGATAATAATATTGTCCAAAAAGGCAGCTGGCGCAAGATTGACATCTTCAATCTTCATGTCTGGTCCATGAAAGGTACACGTAGTCTAACATACTCGCAATATGTGCAAAACACCCCACTATGCGGCGGCCATGGATACAGGAACAATAATAGCTACGTATTCCTTCTCTTCTTCTTGTGTAGTATCAATTAAAATGTAAATATAATACTGTTTCAGACGCACATTACGTGACCGGATGCGATCTCTTACCAGTGTCTTGTTTGCGACCCACTTCGGGTGTCAATAGGGGAGAGCGGGGCTAAAAGTGCCGGGGGTAAATTGTGCCGACGCGAATATCTCGAAAACAAAAAGAGGTAGTTATACGATCGTATTGTGTCGCGTAATGCCTAACAGTCGGGCACGCGCGGCTGCCATTTTAGTTGCGTCTGCGACGCGGACCGAGTGGCAGTGCATGTGAGGGTCGTCCAGCGCCACGTCAGTAAATATTTTCGTTTCGATACTTTTTGGTCGCAAGCTAGCTTTTTTCGTGCTTTTTATATGAGAGTTTTAGTAAAATGTTTGTTATTTATCCTAGTTTGCTATGCAGTGTAATTTTAATGCTTTGAGCAGAGTGATTTTTATATGTGAGACAAAATTTCAAACTCTCGCTCACGGGGTAAAATGTGCCGTTCATGTGGGGCTGCTTGTGCCGCGGCACAACCAACCCCGACTTAGGGGTTGGTTGTGAAATCTATATGATATTTTGTAATGTAGTCCTTAGAGACTGATATTTTTTAAAAATTTATTGATCTCATTCGCATTTTTAATAATTGATCGCATTCGCATAAAAATAAGTACAAACTTTGATTTAAAATATGTTTTTAAGTTTGAAATAATTACATAAGTAAGGGTAATTTGTTTTTTTAAATTATAATACTTAGAAACTGTTGATTTATAGTAAAAATTATAACAAATAAATATATTATTATAAAATTGATGTCTTTTAAATTCTAAATTAATTTTGATTTATGTAAAACACCTAGCATTATCAACGGCACAACCGACCACAGCTACGGCACAACTTGCCCCAAAGTGGGGTTGGTAGTGCCTTGCCGCCGCTGTGTAAAAAAAACACTTCTTCTTAAAAACTATGAAAAATGTGCAAAATCTGTAGGTAAATTCGTATTATAGACTAAATTTGGCTTAGGATGAACCGCTACTTTCAGACATAGTACTTGTTTTATCCGAATCATATAAGGATTTGTCAAAATCGGCACGTTCAGCCCCGCTCTCCCCTACACTTCAATTGCTTATGCAATTGAAGTGTATCGACACCCTCGTAATTGCTATTTGATCTCAAATGTTCGTTGCTGTAAAAGAAGAAGAAAGAACAAGAAAGAAAGAACATGGGTGGTTTTTAGTCAGTAGAAGTCTGACACTCCATACCGCTCTGGCCAGAGCGGGAGAAGTCATTTGATGATATCCCAGACCCAAAAAAAAGGTGTAATGTGAAATGTACAAGTAAAAGTACCAAAGTATTGAAACCTTATTTTCTGAATGTTCCCATAGGTTACAGAAAAATGAAATGCACAGCAATAAAGTGGATAACAGTATCTATCATCTGTGATAGGTTTTGTTTGTGTCCGCTACTTTTCGAAAAGCGGGGCCGAAAGTTCCCAATGTCATTTCTAAGGCAATTAACCTACCGCACTAACGACTTCACGAATTTTCTTACGTTTTCTTGTAATTTGCCGGTCAGTGTCAGGTTGTATCTGTATGTTAAATTAAGTAGGATTCGCGACCGTAACAAATGTGACTTTACTGAGTAATAAATAATGATTAAAATCACCAACACAACCGTCTCAACACAGTTAAAATATGAATAAACAGCCGGCTTAAGTTCAAGCGTGTTTTCTTGCAAATACATCATAACTTCACGCTCCGCTGACCACCTACATGAAACAAGAACATAGTGAGACATAGTAAGCAAAACCGTGGTCACAGCTAGTTATGAATAAATCCGAATAAAACATTTCAAACGAGCCTTGCTGTTGGAAATTTTCAATCATCCTTCAAAATCTGTCGAAAGTCCAATGTCCATGTCCATGGCGCGACGTGACGTTTGAGCGAAGGGACATCGGCGCGTTCCATTAGCAAGCATCACATGCACACTTCCACATGCAGTGAGGACGCTTTGAGCACTCGCCATCGGGAGTTATGATTCCATTCTCTCTGTTCACCGGCTTTTAGCTGTGAGTGCCATAAGTACTCACTCAGGTGCACGGCTAATACAAACTTAATTGTTCACAACTGTTTGTACAATTTATGTGGCTCTGGTTGGCTGGACATTACTTCAAAACTGCTCGCATTTACAATAGGGCAATAGGGCACTTTATGTGACGGCTAAACACCCTTATTTCAGAATAGGTGACGCTACAGAATCTTAGATAATCGATCGAAAGCGTGTCCAGCCAGCTTGAAAAACCACTTTTCGCTGGT
Source organism: Diarsia dahlii (assembly GCA_949775195.1). Taxonomy (NCBI): domain Eukaryota; kingdom Metazoa; phylum Arthropoda; class Insecta; order Lepidoptera; family Noctuidae; genus Diarsia; species Diarsia dahlii. The sequence goes on along the minus strand of OX459189.1, from coordinate 33,477,988 downwards.
CTCTCAATCTCGGTAACGGAAGTGATTTTGACGAATTTTTGCATATCAACGGGCGTCACATAAATATGTGACAGGCATCAAGCTAAAAGTTTTGTGATACGTACAGTGGTTTAGTAGAAAAATGCAAAAAACTGTGTCCAGCCATCTTAAATTTACGTAAAAAACTTTTGGCTGGCACTTCCGAATCCCACATAACGGGAGCGTTTTCGAATATGGTTCCTTTACTAATACTTGGTGACGCAATGTGTGACAGTAATAACGTTTGATTTATGGCGTCACATGTAAGGGTTTACGAGATATCAATGAAAACTTAATGTATACTTGTGTCCAGCCATCTTGAACTCAGGCTGGCTGGACACATGTATCTCCGCTGCCTGATGATCTACGACCTTCAAAATGTTATCAAAATGTTGTGACGGGGACGATAATGATAACCTGAATTAGTGACGGAGAAACTTTGGGTAGTTTCAAAGATATTGATCATTTAAATTTTCCCATACAAACACTGTAGTAGGGTTACCAATATTGTAGGTTTTATGTAGGACAAAGTATATTTTAAGGTGTTTTCTTTAATGGACGAAAATCCGCGTATTGGTGATACTAATACGAACAACTGTAGATATTTAAATCAATAGAAGACAAAAGTGTAGAGGGGGGGGGGGGGTTTAATGTTATTGATTATTTACTTGCAGATACCTATCTACTCTTTTTAGATAAGTATTGGTGTTTTTTATGATAAGTACGTATGTAGATATTGTGTCAGGATAACAGACTAATGCTCTAAGGTATTTAAATGAAAAAATAATGTAATTCACGTTACTTACCAAGGACCTCGTTAAATGAAAACGCACTTAGCAAATATGCCACATTACAATTTGCCATCGGCTAAAATGATTATTGTAATTTCAGGGTTTTTTTGTAATCTGTTCTGTCCTACCTACTCCTGGGCAAGAACCTACTTATGTTATATCATAATGGTCAGTAATGGCGACGCCAATCACATTACTTGACGGTTTCCTGATTGTCTCACACAAGATCACACAACAATCACACGACTATCTTGAATACAATCTAGTTTCATAACCTATTAGGTAAAGGAAGATAAACACGCGATTAACTTACTTTCTCATTTGGTTTCACTTGCATCAGGTGAGCATTTATGTTGACTTGTGAACAAACAAAAAGAGGTGAGCACAGTGTTTATAAATGTTTAATAATGTCGCAAGTTACCTTCAAATGAATCTTATACTGATGTGTAGGTACAGTGCGATCAAAATAACTCTGAACATAGGTTTTGCGAAATACGCATGTAAACTTGGGAATAACTGTTATTGCCAGATAAACGCTGGAGAGAAGTTAAAAATCGTAGCTTAGCTCACCGGACGGTGTTATATCGTCTAGACAGCTTTACTATCACGTTCTATTGAATGTAGTACTTTGATTACTAAACTGCTTGTGTCAATACTAATTAAAACAAAAAAGTAGATAAAAAACTAAAAAACCCGACTGAAAAAACTGAAAAGCAAAAAACAAGCTCCTCCAACTCCTTTTGGGCTTCGCCGCAGTCGGGTAAAAACAGTCGTCCTGAACTTATCCCGGAATTTTTTTTTTTGTATTTGGCAGAGGTGCACCTGATAGTATCACCTATATTCTGCCAGTAATGCTTGAGTCACATGTTATAGAGGGGGGTGAGCCTATTGCCATCAACCGGACACAAATGTTTTTGTTACGTAGCAGCCACAATCCGTGGCTGCTTTGTACATAACAAAACAATGCCAAATATTGTTTCCAAGGCTTCTTTCGAGTTTTCTTATTGTAAACGGTCTCTGACGTGACTTTCCAACGTGAGTTGTTTAAAACAAAAGAAGAAATGAAGTTTTTAAGGCTTCAGTTCAATTAGAAAAATATTAATTCTGACTGTCGCAATCTACTGGAGGAGGGAAACCACACGTTTCAGTTGCCACACCAGGGTACGCAATCAGCTTGTTTATTTGAGACGAGAGACGTCGCTAAAACTTGTGCGGTCGGGTAAGGAAGCCGCATTTCTTTGCCAGGCTTGCCGGTTGGCAGATTGTGGGTTCAAATCCGATCCATGATCGTGATCACGATTCTGATCGTGATCAATGCTCGTGGCTTCTCTTACCTTGGCGTTTTCTTATCTTTGAAGATCGGTATGCGCAGCTATTTCTGCTAACAGAACTTGCATCCGCTTTCTTTTTGTGTTTTTTTTTACGTTATTTTCATTTAAAATATTGTGTCTACACTGTATCTTTAAACTAACTAATTTAAGGAAACGTCGTGAATTGTAGACTACCTCCAATATTTTGTAACATTATATCGTATGATTTCTTGTTTTTCCTACATAATACTAATACATATTATATGCGAAAGTTTGTGAGGATGGATGGATGGATGTTTGTTGCTCTTTCACGCAAAATCTACTAAACGGATGTAGATGAAACTAAGCACAAAGATGGTTTATAACCTGGATAACCGAACTCCACCCGTGGGACAATTATCGAACTCCACGCAGACGAAGCCACTGGTATAAGCTAGTAAATTAATAAATCTAATTATGTAAGTGATGATAGGTCAAACTCGCTTACATAATTAGATGCAACCACATATTGACCACCAATTAGATTACAATGCTATGATCCCATACCATTGGTGTTAATTATTAACCAGTTTAACACCCGGTCATTGTATTGATTGATACGGTCGTTTAGGCAGTGGTCCGACCGCCGACGATGAACGAGTAACGAGTAGAACTAGAAAGTATAAACGAGTTGGCGATCAGCGGGAAGCGAGTTCAAGCGAGTGTGCAAATGCGACGAGCGATTACTCGCGCCATGCTCGCGCCACTCGCCCGCGGTCGCCCAGTCCTGTGCAAACCTGCGCGCGCGTTACTTGTGTCATCGCTGAACGAGTATCGCTGAGCGAGTTGACTTTTGAAATCGTCGCTTAGCGACAAAACGAGTAAAGCGAGTCGTCGCCGGCAGTGTGAACAGTCAGAGAGCAACTTTTACTATATGCATCTCTTTCGTTTATACGGAATGTACATTTATTATGCGTTTCTTGAGAGAGAAAATCGCCGATAGTTAGTCGTTATCTCGCCCGCGGTCGGACCACTGCCTATGTTATGAATAGCTGTCACTGTGGCGCTTTCAGCGGGTTAAGTGGTCAAATTATGTGGATGTAATAATCGCCTTAATTGTGTTCTATTGTCAATTCTACGTCTGTTTATTTGGCTAAACTGTTGCCAGTTGGGTCAGACCTACTTCGTTTGGCAGTGGACTTAAAATCATGCTTGTGATCATCGAATCATGTCAGCAGTTAACTGTGATTCCTATGTAATGGCATATATGGCATTAATCCCTCCTCACAAGGACTTCGGGTTACTGAGAAAATCCTAATGGAAAAGCTCATTTAGTAAGTAATTCTAATTAACAAAATAATATGTGGAACTGTTAGTGTACTGTACTGTGTATTATAGGTAAGTTTGAGTATGTTCTTGGGCCAGCGACCCGTTGCCTGACGATTTATATTTGGCGTCAGTCGATCTTGGAGTTAAAATAAGCACTTGAAAAATTAAAATTGTAGGATTTACTTTATCTAATCCTTTGTAAATCCCACGGGATTTACAAATGTATAAGGTTTTAATTAAAATGATAGCCGAATCGAATCACCTCAATACATGTGGCATCTTGGTAGAAGTCTAAAGCAGTAATAAGCTAGAAAACTCACAAATACACTCGAGAGCAATGAATCCGGGTCACTTAAAGAATGTTAAAAATCTCGGAAACTAAAAATGATAGGTTAATGCAATAAATTGTATTTAATAGACAATGTAATACTACTTAAATAAAGGTATTAAAACTTCTTAGTTATTGTAAAGTTATATCATAAAAAAATCAAATTTGAAAAAGGGCCACTTTCGAAGATGGAACTACGTAATTACAGCATCTGGTTTTGCTTTTGTTTGTAATCTGTCATTTATGTGGGTACATAAACCATGTTGATAGTGCTCTATATTCATTATTCAAGCTGAAATTATGTCGCTTACGCCTGAAGAATGCACCAGAATACTTACAATGCTGGAAACCGGCCGGAGTCAGCGCGATACAGCCAGGACTGTCGGTGTGTCGCTGTCAACAGTACAAAGAGTTCTCCGACGTTACGAAGAAACTGGTTCTAACCTACGCAGACCAGGAACGGGCAGAACCAGGTGTACCACAGCATGAGAAGACCGATACTTGGTGAACACCATGCTTCGAAATCGCTTTCTCACAGGAACTGAACTCACAAATCAGTTTAGACGCCTCGGAGGAAGTAACCCAAGTGCATGGGCAGTAAGACGTCGGCTTGCTGAATCTAACTTAAAACCCCTTAGACCTGCAAACGGCCCTAAACTGGAGCGTGGGCATCGTATTTCAAGACTAAGATATGCCCAGAGCCACGTAAATTGGAGTATTGAAGATTGGTCAAAAGTTATGTTCTCCGACGAATCAAAATTTATGCTCTACAAGCACGATGGAAGACACAGAGTGTATCGAAGACCAGGGGAAAGATTCAAGCAAGCATGCATCGAAGAAAAAGTAGCCTACGGTGGTGGATCTGTACTTGTGTGGGCCGGAATTTCTTCTGAAAGTCGCACAGAGCTGGTGATAATAGAAAACGGCTCTTTAACTAGCGAAAGATATGTGGAAGAAATCCTCAATGATCACGTTGGTCCATTTATGGTCAATTTAGGTGAGGATGCTATATTTATGCATGACAATGCCCGACCTCATACAGGTAGGATTGTGAATGACTACCTTCAAGAGATGAACATTACTCGTATGGAGTGGCCAGCGCGCAGCCCGGATATCAACCCGATCGAGCATGCTTGGGGCGAACTAGGCAGATGCGTAAAACAACGAAACCCTCCCCCAATCACGCTTCGTGAGCTCAAAATTGCTCTCACAGAGGAATGGGAGAATATTCCCCAAAATCGTATAAGGAACTTGGTGTACAGCATGCCAAACCGCGTAAACGCAGTAATGGAAGCACGAGGAGGCAATACGAAGTATTAAAATTCAAGAAAATCGTAATAAAGTTCAAAAATTTCATGTTTCCTATTTTTGTTTTAAGGAGAGATCAGCAGTTTTTTTCTTTGTGTAATTTTGTGTTAATAAAATGTATGGTGACTCATATTTTTTTTACTTTTATTTAAGGAGTATTACATTGTCTATTAAATACAATTTATTGCATTAACCTATCATTTTTAGTTTCCGAGATTTTTGACATTCTTTAAGTGACCCGGATTCATTGCTCTCGAGTGTATAATGTTGAATTATCAAAGTTTATTCTGATATTTACATATTTTCACTTACAGGTAAAAGGTGTAAATATCAGAAGCAATAAATAAATATATGACGTACAACACGCTCATGGATAACCAAGTAGTGGCTGGGGTTCTTGATGATGATAACTATGTTTTTGAATTTCAGCTAAAGTTACTTTTATGCCTGACTTGGCGCATTGATTTAGTTTTGCCCAGTACCGAAAGCAATTAATTAGCATATCACCCCCAGCCCGAGGTCACAAATGGTGCCTACGCGGTTCACAAAAATAAAACAAAACTTATAGGTGATTTTCTTCGTAAAATAGTACAGTGATTGAGTCTTCCCATCTGCACCAGGCTTTAACTGCCTAGGATGTGTCTGAATCTGAAGTTGTTAAGAATAGTTAGAAGCTGAACAAATACAATGTCCTGAGCTCAGCACTATTTTGAATTTAGGTCAGTTTCCCCCATGTTTGATCTCGGCACTGTCTCCAAGAACACTAACTGCGCTGCCTATATAAACACTGGCTTCGCTTCGACTGTTTATCCAGTAAGGCTCGCCTCGGCGGCTGTAGTCTGTTGACTCTTGGGACCGCAGCAACTGTACCCAAAAACTTTGTAAATTTCTGCTTCAAGGAAATTAAAAACTCCAAAAGTAAGTTTGAATAACGGCTTCTTTAAAGTTTAGATAGGACATAACGATCGCTTTTTTTTAGATAAGGTCTCACAGGGCACGGCATCTGTATGTACCTAACTAAAAAAAATGTTACCAATTTTAAAGTTAAGGCTGTCGGCTTACACCAAGAGTGGGCTCTCAGGATCGTCTATTATCACCAGGAAGGGGTAAGCTTCTTCCTGGTGATAATAGATGCTCTCACGTCGAACATCCAGGAAGAGGCACCCTGGTGTATGCTGTTTGCCGATGACATTGTGCTGGTTGCCGAGAGCGGCCAAGATGTCTAGAGCACATTGGAGGTGTGGTGGCAAAAACTGGTGAATATTGGCCTGAAACTGAGTAGAATCAAAATGTTTTGCGATTTCGGCGGTCTCTCCAGTCCTGTGCCACTCTTGCTGGACCCAGAATTTTACCCAGAACTGCAGGGCTGGCCATCTCTTATTAGCCATTTGACGTGTACATCTTGTTACATCATCCTCACATAATATACTTTCTCAACCGGAATTATGTAACCAAGGTTTTGGTCCTGAAAGTCAGACAGCAGTCACATCATTCAAAATACTGATATAAGACTGTCAGTTGGTGAGTTATCATCAACTATTTTTAACCGACTTCTAAAAAAAGAAGGAGGTTCTCAATTCGAATGTTTTTTTTTTTTTTTTCGGGCATAACTCCGTCACTTGCTAACCGATTTGAATAATTCTTTTTTTGTTGGAAAGAGTGTACTTCCCAAATGGTCCCATATTTTTTTATCGAAATCGGACAAGCGGTTTTTGAAAAATCAACAAAACTCAAAAAAAAAACTACATTGCCCACATTATGACTCATGAACATGTGAACCACTAAAAAGTGAAAAATAAAAACTTTTTACGATTTCAAAAAAAAAAAACACGAAAAAGTGAAAAATAAACTTTAGAAGAAAAATCAGTTTCTGAAGTCAGTGACTTTTGTTTGTTTGGTTTAATTTTTTTGCCACCGACTTCAGAAACTGTTTTTTCTTCTAAAGTTTATTTTTCACTTTTTCGTGTTTTTTTTTTTTGAAGTCGGTTTTATTTTTTGTTAAAAAGTTTTTCATCTATTCGAAACCACGTGCAACGCCGCAAATTAACTGAAACACAGGCAAACAGGATATTAAACGATGTGCAAATAAAACTGCTTTTTGCCAAACTTTCTCGTTGAAAAGGTAAACGCGTTGCAAATGCTGTGTTAGTTGTAATTGTTGTAATTTATGTGAATTAATGTTTGTTTAATTATTTTACATGGAATAACAATTTATAGATCTACTAGCTGATACCCGCGACTTCGTTCACGTGGAAATTTTGATGTGTGACTGTCTCGTTGATCGAGTGGTCTCAAGTGCAACTACTGAGGATGAGGTCCGAGGTTTGATTGCAAAGTGTTTTCGCAGTAAAGGCCACGGAGCGTTGTTTTCGTGCCAGGTCGATGGCAATATTATATCTATAGACATCAAACGCCCCCTATTACATGGCGCTTGAACATTACTGGCAAAATGTGGGTTTACGATTAGGTACACCACTGCCTAACTCTTTCGGGATCTTCTGTTGGCACTGGATGGGAAAACTCTTCGGAAAGTGGAATTTTCGCATCTACATCTAATTCTAGGCGACTCTCTCCTGTTTAAAGCAGCTTATTTGCAAAGACATCTGTTCCATGGCCAATCGCAGTTTTTTGGTGATGTTGCAAGTTGGGGTAAGATTCGACGGCAATTTGTAAACGGAAAGTGCAATCTGGCCATTGTTAGGCAAAGTTGCGGCAATGCCCAAGGCAGCCACAGCCGATAAGACGGCACGGTTGGCGCAGTGCCTCGGCGTTTGACTGTGGCGCTGCATGTCCTGTATTCGATTTCCACACTGAACAAATATATTTACGTCGCGGGTCTTATCAAATTTTAATTAGGTTTTTATTTTAAAGTTTTTACAGCTGTTTTTCTTACTGTGTACCTGTCAATTTGTATTTGTTGACTATTCACGACAAATATTAACACCGCAATTCTGAAAATGGTGTCAAATGAACAATGCCATCTGTCGAAGACGAAGTTAAACTGTCAAAATTTAATGCATGGGAAGCAAACACACACTATAGGGTTTAGGCTATGTAGTTTCCTGCATGAATGGTGCGCGGAGGCACTACACTGGGGGATAACTCCGCTGCCGCCGTATATTGCCGCATGGCGGACAGACCCCACTGGTGTGATTTCATGGCCACATAGAGAGAGCGACTGTCGCAACCCCGTGCAGGGCACAGTGGTGGTAAGTCTCCTCTTTGAGGAGTGGCTTGAGAGGCGCCACGGCGCCCTCACCTTTCGTCTGGCGCAGGTCCTCACCGGACACGGTTGTTTCGGGATTCGGAAGGCACCTGCACCGAATCAGGCGGAAGGAAACGCCCAAATGCTACTATTGCAAGGATCAGCCGGAGAAGACGGTGGAGCACACCGTGGAGGTCTGCCTTGCTTGGGCGGAGCCCCACTTGGGTTGAGCCCCGTCGTGTTCTCTTAGCGACGATCGGCGGCGGCGACCTCTCGCGTCAGGCCCTGGTTCAAGCGTTGTGCGGGGCGAGGGGGGATGGGACGCCGTCACCTCCTTCGGCGAAGCAGTGATGCTAGCGAAGGAGGTGGCGTGGTGAGAGAGAGAACCTCTCGTCCCTGCCGCAATAGGAGACGCTCTGGGCGTCGGGGGTCACGTGATGGCTTCCGGCCACCGTAGGTGCGGGCCTGTGGACGGTAAGTAGTGGGCTAGCTCGCCGTCCGCCCGTCGTAAACCACCGCCGGTTTACACTTTGTTAAGTTAACACTGCAGGTGATTAGTGCAGGTGTTTAGTAATCAGGGTGTGAACGGAAGCGTGAAGTGATTAGTGTTAAGTGTTAAGTGCGATTAGTGCTTATTGATTAGTGCGAGTGAATAGAATCAAGGTCTATTTTTGCTGTTAAGTGACCTCCCCCCGTGTACTGTTCCACTCCCCTCTCTCGCAGTTCGCCTGTACTAATCAGTGTGTAAACACGTGTGTGTTAAGTGCACAGTGTCAAGTTCAAAGCGAAGAAGAACTTATCGCGTAAAGTTAACGCTTAACACTTATCACTTCACACTTCGCAAAGTGTAAACCGGCGTTAAGACGACGACAGGCCGTGTCGACGGCGCGTTCGGTTCCACGCGCGCCTCAAAGAGATGTCAGCAATATGGTTGAGGCCCGCAAGGGCCGCCGCTTGTCGGGGCTACGGGTTGTTCGAAAGAAATATCGCGGCCACAGCACAAAAGGCAAAAAAGGAACATGGGTGGTTTTTAGTCAGTAGAAGTCTAACATTCCCTACCGCTCTGCCCAGAGCGGGAGGAGTCAAATGATGATTTCCCACCCTCCAAAAAAAAACCCTATGTAGATTTTCAAAGCAGCGTCATTTAAACTAATCAAGGGATTCGTTATCGTAACTGTTTGAAAAATACGATTTAAAAGTTATCTTGTGAACACACTTATTAATTAGTACCGTTTTGATGCAATAGATGTCGTTGCATGTATGTTTCTAAATGATGATAAGTTTTCTTAAATACCTTAAATTCGTATATCTTTTGATAGAGAGCACCAATTCCAATGAAACAAAAACTAAAACCCTAATCTTATTAGTTTTAAAATGTACACGTGATAATACTATAATAAACTATACACCTAAGACACACAGACACAACAAAAGAAAACATTATTTTTTCTAAATAATTATGTTCAAAATACAGAAACTCTACGTCTACAGATTTATAATATTGTATTTACAATTAAAATTAGATTATATAAATTTACTCTGAATTGATTTGAAAATCATATAGCATCGAAATGAAAACAAATACGTGGAACTTACAAAAAGTGAAAACCGATTGGGGATCGAACTCGCGAACACGTTTCAACATTTTTGGAAATCTTATAAAAAATCACAAAAAGTGAATACTGACTGTGATTTGAACTTGCGTACCTTTGTTTACAGGTAAGTCTCTGTACCGTTAGGCTACGTACACCAGTGACAAACAGTTTGAAATAGACCTTCTGTTTTAATATAGTATGACCGTTGACAGTTCGATTGTGTACGATACCGGAAATTTGAAATGACGTAAGGGACTTCAGCTTTCTCTTGGATTTGCAACGCTCGCACCAGGTGCTTAAAGTGAAATATTGCACAGCACGCTCGATGTCCCTTGCGTTATTTCGTATTTCCAGTATCAAGCTGTAAAACAGTTGAGGATTATGGATAATGCAATACTGCTCACCCCCTTAAGTTATTATGGGGATAATTTATAGCCCATGTGTTATTCCAGACTATAATCTACCTCTGTGCCAAATTTCATCCAGATCCGATCAGCCGTTCTCGCGTGAAAGAGCAACAAACATCCATACATCCATCCATCCATCCATCCATCCATCCATCCATCCATCCTCACAAACTTTCGCATTTATAATATTAGTAGGATAATAATACATGTACAAATATCAAGAGGCTTTGTTTATTCACGCTCCTGGTAACCAAACACGGTTAAATATAGTGTTTACCACACATAAACCGTAATTGTCCGGTAATTATTTGATAGTCAATATTTTTGTGATACTAATTTACACATTTTTGTCTTTAAAGTATCAGTTTATAATAATAATGTTCTGCTGACCATAAAAACGACATCTCATGCCAAATGTATTTGCCCAGCTCTGACACATAGCTTAGGCTGATAAAAGAAAAACAGTCGAAACATCATCGACAATAAAAAATAACATTACTATCCTTCCATTCACATTTTATTCCTCATCCCCCGCTGCGAATACAACACAACATTTTTTCCATTCTATTTAATTTCCTCTCGTCAAAAGTGTCGAGCTCACGTGCCCACTATAATGAAAAAGATGAAGTAATATTATGAAATATTCAGCATCCCATTTCTTTGTGAGAAGAAATTGTTTTTTGGACGGCTTTGTTTTCCAGTCGAGATTTTAGAGATTACATTTCACCCACCTGCCTTACTAGTGTTTTCCTATTTATTTTGGGGTCGGCGGCGTAAGCAGCTAAATACCTATCAATATTTTACATGGAGCGACTGCTTGTCTGACCTCCACATCTCAGTTTAAGTATTGGGTAACACCGGCCACACCCTTTGGTAAGTCTGGTTATCAAACTTTCAGGCTACTGACTGCCTGCAACGACTGCCAAATATCTATAAATGGCAACAGGGACCAACGGCTCAACGTGCTTTTCGAGGTACGTTAAACCGTAAGGTGCAGAACAACTACAGATACTGATTGTTAAATGGACGTCATCCTGTATGATTTTAAAGGTGCTAGATTTTTTGATCAGCCCAGCATAATATTATGTATGTCTGCTTCAAAGCGGCTCAAAAAAGATTCCAAACATTTGTAACCCAAAGGTTTTCGTTTACACAAACACATTTTTCAAATATTCATGTTGTGCAAGTATTCAAGCGTACACACACGAAAAATATTTCAAATCGTTTATTAACGGTTCAGGCGGAAACACGGCGTTTGACAATGTGCGCGTATTCTATTGTTTTTGGTAAAGCATTCTTTATTCAAAAGTGGGTCAACGTGTACAATGTACAAGGTTGCTTGCTTTGTCAGCTATACCTATGGAATTTGCTACGATTTTTCAAACATTTTGTTTGTGGTAAAGATTTTACACCAACGGTTATGTTCCTGTTAGTCTGCTAGTGCGATTAAACTCGAATAAAACATGTAGTTGTAGTTTTATAATTTTTAAAATGTGTGCCCCTCCCCTTTATACACCTTTGTTTTGGTTGGTATTTCTTTTGTTTTGTATGAATAAAAACCGAGACGGTAAGTTGTCAACTTACCGTCTCGGTCTCTTAGACATTAAAGGTGGTATGTCTATAGATTACAATAATAATTCAATTTAAAATAGGTCAGTTAAGTAAATAGGTCATTACAATTTAGATAAAGGAATGTCTCTTTGGTGTAGTGGTCGCAAGCGCGATTGCTGTGCTTGATATCCTGGTTCGATTCAGGCAAAGTTTTAATTCCCACATTAATGTGTTTTTGAATTCGGTTTTTTTATGTACCTAACATAACCCTTAACCTTCAAGAATCCCTAAAAATACCTACTCACGAATAGAGAACCTCCTCCTTTTTTGGAAGCCGGCTAAAAAGGGAGTCAAATGTTCTACTTCAGTGTTGTGAGAAGAGGCATGTGGTCTACACGAATACGAGACACACCGATCCAACACATCTACTCTAACGAATGCACGATGCACGCACCGCTTGTCAAAGTTAGTCTCAATCGGCATTACTGAGTAAAAACGGACTCCCCGATTGTATCAAATGAGATGTTGTTCTGAATCAAATTGACATGAAAACTTTAATAGCGCGATGCAGGACGCTAGTTTAGTAGTTTTTATGCTTCTGAGAATTTACATTTAGTTTTTCAACGATATTAATTATGACGTTGCATTATCTAGTGGTTTTAATAGCGGTGGTGACGAATTTCATTTCATGATGAACTGAAATATAATTGATTACAGTGTAGTTCCCAATTCGCTAGTATTTGGCATCGCAGTTATAAAGAAAATAAAACAAAACTTTTTCTCTATGAATTGGCAATACAGATTTGACACTTCTTTTTCGCGCGTTGAACGGCATCGCAAGTAAAAATGGTTTCTGAAGAAAAACTTATTGGAAAAATGTGGAAATACTCTTGTATAAGTTGGATTGACGACGTCGAAACAAAATACGGAGTCCCGATGGTGTGCCAAACGCAACCTCAGTTTAAATCAACGGCAAAGTGTCGACCGGGACCGGACTTGACCGGAGCCCTTTGCTCGTCATTACTTCGGATAACGAAGGTAAGCTTTTTGTTTTAGGTGCAACTAAGTCAAAAAAAACGTGGCTGGCTACAGCAATGGTCGAGGATAATATACCGTGTTGGTACGAGATACTTAAACACGAAGATCAACTTTGATACGAGATATCAGCTTTGATGTTTATAACAGATTTCTGTTACCGGCACGAGTTGCCGATGCCGACCAGCCCCACATGTGGTTACAGTACGAGATACTGTTTACCGTGTTAGTACGAGTTACCAAACACGAAGATCAACTTTGATACGAGATATCTACTTTGATGACAAACGGCACGAGCTGCCAATTTGATCTAAACCAGCATGTGCTTACAGTACGAGATACTGTTCAGTGCTATTCTAATGCTGTTGAGAAACCTTACAATATACAGTGTTTACAAACACTACAAGATATCAACTTGGATGTCAGATTTCTATTATATCGGCACGTGATGCCGATTTGATCAAAACCAGCATATGCGACAGTACGAGATACTGTGTAGTGCAAGTCAAATGCTATTGAGAAACCTTAAGGGACCAAGTAAGGTATTTTTTCATCATTTTTGAGAAAAAAATCATTAAAAGGTGTGAAATTTGTCAAACATCAGGCCCTGATGAATAATGTGACACTCATTTTGTTGAAATCCCAGATATTGAATCCTTATCATCACCAAAGTAAAGCTAGTGATCTCTAAAATGGGAATAACTAGAAATAAGTGTATCGCTTACCAGCAAAGACAGGTGGGCACAGCACTTACAATAATAGACAAAATCAGGTCTCTTATAATAAAAATCCTACTAGATAAAATAACTATGTTAAAATCACTTGGTGAAGCAACAAGTTGGTGTGTGAACTCTATCATTAAGAAACTAAAAACAAGGTCTGTAGTGGCTCTGCACAAGCATTTCATAGAAATTACTCATAAAACTATTTTTAAATGGTGGCAATTTATCAAAGAATTGCGGTAAATAAGATGCCTAATACAACAGAGTTCAAATTCTATTAAGAAAACTGCACCAAGCCAGCAATTTCTGCTTAAAACATAAGTAACAAATATATGGGAAACAGAAAGAGTCAACCACAACAGTTGAAAGCATCAACCAACCAAGGAGATGGTATGAGATGGACCACAGACTCGACCACAGCCATCACACCGCAGAACATCCTTGAACCCACAGCGTTCCGAGAGAACCCGGGATGTCTACCACAATAGCAGGAAATAAACAAGGTACATATTTTGTTTGTTGGTTGTAATCAACAAATGACCCCATTATATTGCAGTGGATTAAGGATTTCATGTCCCTATCATGTCTCAGTCCTAAAAATAATTTACCTGATTGTGAAATTACACATATGCAGGAAGCTTTTGTTCATAATTGTTCACCTTTTACAATTAAGAGCTATAACACCATGTTGTCATCCAAAGGGAGAATACATCTCAAAAGATTTTCCTTGTTTCAAAACCTGATGGCAAACAGGTTAATTTTAAATCTAAAACCTTTGAACAAGTATGTAAAAGTCAGCACTGCAGTAAGGTTAATTGCTGATCATTAATAAGTGTGTTGCATAGACTTTAAGTCATATTTATGATTTAAAGTTCCTTTGTTTTTGAATTCAATGGAACCTTATATGAATTTACAGCATTGCCATATGGACTATGTACTGCACCTAGTTTGTTCATCAAATTGTTAATACCTGTGGTTGTTTATGCAAGAAATTTAGGCCACTTATTCATAATCTACATTAATGATATTTTATATATTGACCAAGCATATTACAAGGAGTGTTTACAAAACATGAAAACAACAATTAGTGTGTTAAAGTTCATATGCTATTATTAGGGTTCCGTAGTCAACTAGGAACCCTTATTAATTATGACAAAAGTACCCTAGTACCTTGTTAATGTTCTAAACTGGGATTCATGATTAACTCCAAATCATTGTGCCTACCTACCAACCATACCTTTTGAAAAAAAGAAATACAATGAAGAGTAGGTATGTTAAATTCTAAAATTTAAAATAAGAGAATTTTGCCTTGTTTTTAGGCACATTAGTAGCAGCATGGCCAGCTTTATCATAATATGGCATAGTACATACAAAACAAATGGAAATGGAATACCATTACTGAAATCAAACCATCTTTTTATCAGACAATCAATCAATTATTTTATTAATTATGATGCATCCATGACATTACCTATGGTTTACTTTTTCAATGGTCATCATCATCATCATTTCAGCCGAAAGACGTCCACTGCTGGACATAGGCCTCCCCTAAGCCCCCCTCGCCACATTGACCATGACCAATAATTGACCGTTGACTTTCAATGGAGAAGGAATATAATTATGTTATTCCTCCACCAATGACACCATGCTTATCAGCAAAACTTAGAAGCATAGCAGTGAAGAAAATTTGATTTACAAGTTTATACAGACCTGACAGGTTGGGATACTCATTGCTATGGTGAAAATGTTGGAGGCCTGTGGTCACAATCAGAGCAAATATATCACATAAACCAGGTTAAGGGCAATATTTTCTGGTTTAAAATGCTTTGTAAATTCAAAAAATAATTGTGATATTCTTCTTCGAATTGACAACACTACTGCCATTGCTCGCATTAACAAGATGGGTAGTGTTCAATGTCTAACCTAAATGATGGTAGTAGAAGGATATGGGTTTGGTGTGAAGCTAGGTGTATTAATCTCCAAGCATCTTACATAAAATCTAAATATAACTTGTCAGATGAGGAACCAAGGCATACTAACATTGCCACAGAGTTGGAATTATCATTTATGATTTAATAGCCTTACATAAAATCTAAATATAACTTGTCATATGAGGAATCAAGGCATACTAACATTGCCACAGAGTGGGAATTATCAATTATGATTTACTTGCTACCGGAGTTAATTCAAATTGTAAAGCATATGTGTCATGAACTTGATATAGAGACCCATATGCATTTCAGATAGATGCCTTTTCATTTAAATAGAGCTCCTATTTTTTTTATACACATTCATACCATTGACATTAATTACGAATTGTCTTCAAAAATTAAAAAAAGGGGGGGGGGGGCAAGGAAATATGAGTAGGTGTAGGTACCCACCGTGGACTTGTCAGATATCCTTTGGTAAAAATGACGATGGTTATAAAACCAATCATATTCTATTCTAATAATAATTTATTACAATCTCCTTTCAGTACCAAACACCCATAAAGCAACCAGCTTACTCCGGCAGCGACCATCTTTTGCAAAATGCATTCACTTAAAGAGTTGGTACTTATTCTGCCAAAATCACAGTGTGATTCAATACCAGATCTAATACAATACCTCACTGAAATACATTATACATAAACCAAAATAATGTTGGCTACAGCTTGTTACATTAGGCTAGATCAATACTTTCGCTTCTCTGTTAAATGAATGAATTGACAGGGATGATCACATCAAGCGTTTTCTCATGGGTCTTTAAAGAATTCAACCCGCTTTATACAAGTATGGGAATACTTGTGATCCTACAATAGTAGTGTAGTAGTAATCACTGTCTAATTGGGGATAATCTGAATTTTAATTTAAAAAATTAAGTAAAAAGCTTGTCACCTTATTAGCTCTTGCTACTGCTCAAAGAGTGCAGACTCTATCAGTTATTAAAAGACAATATGTCCATGTCACAAGACATAATACATTATGTACATTACTATTCTTATAAAAATATCACTGTCATCAAAACTGAAACCTGCTTTCCTTATATAACAGGCATCCAAACAAACAATTAGTAGAAGAATTAAATTATTAATGAAGGGAAGTGGGATTGACTGATATATTATGTACCACACATAACACACTTTATGCAGACACATATTTTGCTAAACAGGCAGGGGTGTCATTAGATGTCATTATGAAAACTATTGGCTAGCCAGATAGTTCTATTACATTGACAAGGTTTATGATGTATCAGTGAATGTTAATGGTTTATGTCTGTTTGACGGCACGGTTGGCGCAGTGGCTAAGCGGTTGGACTGCTGAGCTGCGTGTCGCGGGTTCGATTCCCGCACGGAACAAATATTTGTATGACCTGCAGATAGTTGTTTCGGGTCTGGGTATTTGTGTATGTGACTTTATATGTTTGTGCACGCACCCACGATACAGGGAAAATCCCTAGTGTGGGGCAAATACCGTCTTAAATACCAACTTGAAGATGTAAATCATATTTACATTCCTTTATTTATCTTTACACAAACTTAATAAGTTTAATTTAAACATACAGTTTTAAGTTTTATTCAAACATTCCTTATTATTAATGATTATTTATTTTATTTGTACACTGTCATTAATAGTGTTTTAATTTAGTAATATGGCATTATTAGCTATACATACTTATAGCATTTATTGTTTCATATTGTATCTGATTATGATACAGGACTGATAGTATTTTATTATCATGAAAATACTAGTAGCCAATTATCATTGGTTTGTCTTTAATGACGCCCTAGTTATGTAAGCCACATAATGGCTATTTTGTCTTTTTACACATACATACTTATTATATAATACCTTAAGATTGATGATTATGAATCATACCTACCTAAGATATACAAGCATAGGTTGACTATATTGGTCTCAAATAAATTTGATTCATGTAACAATAAGATTGATTTGGTAAGTTTTTTGGTAAGTATTTCCAAAAGAGTGGCCCATGTCGACTTAGACTCTAAACAGCCACACTGTAATCAATTATATTTCAGTTCATCATGAAATGAAATTGATTAATCAGACGAACTTACCTTAAGTGAAGTCCGATTACAATTTCATGAAGGATGAACTGAAATATAATTACCCACCCAACCCATCCTTTTTAGGATTAGTCCCTTGTCGAATGGGCTAATAGAGCAACGCTATCTCTAAAGAGTGTCAAATCTGTATTGCCAATTCATAGAGAAAAAGTTTTGTTTTATTTTCTCTAAAACTGCGATGCCAAATACTAGCGAATTGGGAACTACACTGTAATCAATTATATTTCAGTTCATCCTTCATGAAATTGTAATCGGACTTCACTTAAGGTAAGTTCGTCTGATTAATCAAATAAATTACACAAAGTAATGCGCCTGTCTGGGTTCGAACTCACGACTTGTTGTTCGTAAGTCGGGGCCGCCACCACTTGACCACTGTTACTTAAATGTTCATATTTGGGCAGTTCGTGTAGTTGCTGTAAAACGCAGCATATTTCTGAACCTCTGTTCGTAAGTGCTTACAAGTTTATTACTCTAGAACAGCTAGTCCGTTTATTGATTGAAGTGATACAATTACAAACAGAACTGCTCCCTCAGGAAAGCCCGTGCCAGAAAGCACGCTAATTCTGGCTGATGGTGGTTTTGTGACAACACTGATGAGGAAGCGCCGTCAGCGTACCATCAAGAACTGCTGCGGCGCGGCTCCATCGGAGCCCAACGTGTCTATTCGTGCCGCGAAGCTGAACACTCCGGTGTACATATCCCGCCTACACTACACCACTACGATGGAGCCCTTGTGGAGATCAAGAACAACGTCAACTTTAAAGTGTTCGTGGTGCGAGTATCAATTTTTTATCTGTATCTCGTTTTGTATGACGACTTTTGACCGTAGGGTGTGTTGTGCCTAGGGTTGCCATATTTGGCAAGGCTCGTGTCGGGACGCAAAGAGAAAAAAATATTTAAATATGAATATTTTTTATAAAAAAAAAAAAAATACAAATTCTACTGTATGGAAGCAGTGCTAGACGTAGCTTGGTCATATTTTGCTGAAGACTTTACTTTTTTAAGTAATTCTTTCTGCCCTTTTACATACCTATTTATAAAACTCCGTGCAAGTCATATTGAAGTTAACCTGACACTGTAATATCGACTCCACAGTCTCCGGCAGCAGGCGATTTCTTTCATCGGTCCACTGGCTCGACATTAATGAAAATACTCTTTCCACTGTAGCGTTGTGGCCAGGTATCGCAAACAAATATTGGCATAATTTGAGCATTTGGCATTTTCTTTCAGGATTTGCTGTAAGATTGAAAAAGTAAATTCACTTCTCTTCTACAGAATTTTTGGCCTTCCACTCTTCCGTGTCAACTGTAGCCTCCAAAAAGTTTTTCAGATAATTATATTGCTGAAAGCAACTGTCGCCCAAAATCTCCACACCATTTTCATTTAGGTATAAAATAGTGTTTTCAACTGCTGTCCATTCTGGGGTTTCAGATAGCATCATCCAATCAAACACTTTATATTTATCAAATGATACAGACCACTTTTGCAGATACTCAAAAGCTGTATTATAAAAAGCCACTGTCTCCTCCTCAAACTTCGTGATCAATGTTATTATTTCGAGTGAAGGATTCTCATTTTTTAATTTGTTTAATTGTATTTTAGTTTGCATGCCTATAAAATTGGCAGACTTCCTCTCTGTCAGTGAATTTTGTGTTTCCTGTAATATCTGCTTTATTTCAATTATTGACACCTTTTTCTTCTCAACGCTTTTTATATTTTTTTGAAATAAATTGAGATTGGACTGAATAAATAGGAAATAAATTTCACTGATCGGACTTTTAAAAAAATCTGAAATAATTTTAGGTGGTCTCTCTTCGGCGTTAAAATAGTTTTTTAGTGGAATCCAAAGTTTGAGGATCCGTTCAACCGCGGGCATCAGCGAAAGCCATCTTGTTCTTGAGTGCGACAGTAAATTTTGATGATTTATATCAACATAAGCGCAAAATTCCTTTAGCTTCTCAGTCCTGACAGTATATATGGAAAAATAATTAAATATTTTCAGGACGATGACTTCGACATCCACAGACAAGATTCCAGCTGCACTTGATACAGTATTGTGCAGAATATGGGCTGGGCACCCAATTCCTTCTAAATTTTTTCCGAGTTCTTCATTTATTTTGTGAAAAACATTGCATTGGCCTCGTCGTTCAAGCCCTCCAAAGTTTGTATTAGTATTGTCTCCACAAATAGCGATTAGCTTATCTAATGGAACCTGCAGTTGTCTTAAAGTATAGATACAATAATTTGAAATAGTTTCTGATGTTTCATTTTTAAGAGACTCAAATTTTAACAGCTTCTGTTGGATCCCATCAGCTTCAGTAAAGTACTGAACGAGTAAAGGAAACATTTTTTCAGCTTTGTGATTTGACGCGTCGGTGCCTATGCCGTAAAATGGCACTTCTTGCAATATTTTCACTGTTTCGGTAACAGAGTGCGGAGCAAGAATATTTTTAACAATAGCTGTAGCCTTTGTCCTAGCAGTAGACTGCTTTGCGGCGATTTTCGAGTCGGGATACATTGTTGCATTCAATTTTACAATACAGTCAAGAGAGCTAAAAGATTGATGATGTTTTACCACTTTATAAGCTGTCGTTAGTTCCGCTGCACTTATGAGTAAATCTTCATTGGTATCTTCTTTAATCATAAAACCAGATATAGACTTTGATGTCGATACGATGGCAAGTTTCTTTTTGTGACTAGCCGTAGAAATGTGATGCTTAACGTCAGCCTTACCTCCGTGACTTACTGATATGAAACAGTGACAAATATCACCCAACGCTTCTTCATTTGTACGTCCTTTCTTTATAAAACTCCATTCTTTTGTATATTCATCCGAAAAATGGCATTTTCTCTTTCTTGTTGTAGACATTTTCGTGATGGCAACAAAAACGACAAAAATGTGACTTAGCTAAACACTAAAACAATCAACAACATGTATGCGAAAGTACAAGCTTCTCACTCGCTGTATTGATGTTTGTTTACCCACTGCACGGCACAGCCACACTGACTGACTCGCTCGCTTTTGCTGCGATAGCACGTAGCGGGGTGCGGGGGGCACCCTTCTCCCTTCCCCAGCGCGGTACTCGCGAGCAACGCGCAACGTTGCAACCGCGCTTCGAGTAATTTGGCGCGCGTATTTGAATTGCTTTGACCGCGCGATAAAACGGGACGTAATAGCGTTTTGTCGGGACGTCGGGACAGAAGGCCTAATGACGGTGACAGTCCCGATATATCGGGACGAATGGCAACCCTAGTTGTGCCACATGCACGCACGCACGTCTTACATCAGTGGATGTAAGACTATATGTATATGTATTAATATCCACCAATTAATAAACCTTTGAGTGTCAGGATGATTACTAGTTATTTACTGTGTTCGAAAGTATCTTTAAAAAGGTGTGTTGGGAACAGGGGTTTTATGAAGTAAAAGCACAAAAGACAAGACTATTCATTTTATTACTTTTGGTCTTGTCAACTACATCAGACTCGATTCCATTCGCTAGGTCCCTAGTCTTCGTGGAGAAGAATGGACAAGAAACTCCACGGGAACACATTTTAAAGTATTAGGTATGCAAAGACAACCTGACATTGTCTTGGACTGTCTCAAGTTACAGCAATTTATCAGTTTACATAAACAACAATCAATTTAAACCATATAGTACATATTTCTAACACATACTTAGTTATAAGTAATATTCAGAGCTTAATATCAATTAACTTACATAAACATTGTAGATCCTTAGGACAATACAAATAGGTTACAGCTTTCTCCACTTTGTAATCTTGGTTCATTAGTAGGACGTTTACATGTGAACTTTATTCTATACACATGGAATATAACACTCTGGGTACAGATCCAGATATTACTCGTGTTATCTAGTTAACTCGTAGAATAGTTGCAGCGTAACTACCCTGAATTGGCGGTAACATTTGCTTTTATAACCGTCAATTCATACTTATTACATCAATGATTCCCGCCAATGGCAATGGTCAAACATTATAGCCAAATAACTAATAACACATACAATAATTAGTTTATCTTAATTAGCGGAACTATTTTAAAACTCCATTAGGTAATTTAGCAATTTAGTATGTATTTATTTGTAATCTTTACATTTATTCGGATAAAATATGAACATCAACAGATAGTTCCGGGAATAGATAGAAACAACTGGATACATTGAAATTGCAAGATAAAATCTAGGAAACATTGTAAGTATCATATAATAATTACTACTTAATTTATTGGCAATTTAAAGTAAATAAACATTTAATTTGATTTAACTATTTAAATACCACAAAGCTATCTTCGGTTCGGAAACCAAGTCTTTTAAGCCACAATAATAACTACTTCTATAAAATACTTCGGGCTATAAAATATTATTAGGACAATGTAGGTTTATTCGGAATAAGAACCTTACTGTTCTAAAGATATTTATTTACGATGATTATTAATTTGCTGCTATATTCTTATATACATAAGGCTATTCTATCACACGCACGCATTGACATAGTGCGTAATTGAAGTGTTACTAATATAGTTTTAAGCACACTAATAAAAATGTCAGCAAAGCTTTCCAGCAACAATCAATGTTCCTAGTGATTCTAGAGCTCTCTTTTTACCTAAACTTTAAGCCTACTTGTGGACAGCGTTAAGTTTAAAACTTTAATAACGCTCATTGAGTTGTAAATAGGTATAAATAATGTACTTCGCCAGTTATAGTCAGGTATGATTTTATATTCGGTTATTCTAAAGCTTATCAACATTCCAGTCAGTAACAAAACACTCTAATTCCAAACGTAACTAACTGAATTCATAACGCCGTGTAAAGTTGGCACAAAGTTAGTGGGCCGTGATTGTCGACTCATATCATTTAATTGAGTTACGAAGCTTTTAACTTTACCTTTAGTGCTTCTGACGGGATCACTTAACATCTGATAGCTTGTGAAATATTTGGGTATTGTTGTGTAGACTGGAAGGGCTCGCGGCAAATAAGCTTGTGGGCTTGCAAAAGAACCACCGTAGATGGGTGACCAACGTTTACATACCAACTTCCAGCCCTCCCTAACTGAGTGCAGTACTTAATGAATAACCCCATCTGAAGCCCAAAAGTCTGACAACTGGGTTTTCAAATATCCAGGGTTTTGGAGGTCAAACATGCAGTGTTCCATGTAGGGTAGGTGCGCCGCCGCGCCGCGCCGGTTAGCGCCCGATTAGTGGAGTTTACAACTTTGCGCTAATATGTAGTGTTGCATGTTGCTGAACTGTTGCGTTACGATAAACTTTGTTTCAAAACACTGGAAGGTCAACGTTCCGTAGTGTTCAGATACTCTGTGAAGATAAAACGAAACAAACTCAGTGGTCTCAACTCAGTCTCCTTAAAAGTTCTGATATAATTTTAGTCTAGTCATTTTAAGACTATGCCTAATAATATAATTACAGTCGCGGCAATCATCTGACAGCTCGTGGAAAGCGCTGTTACGTTGTTACTTTATCTAAACAGTCTATACCTGCTAGCACCAGCTAGCTGCCCTTGAAGGTCAAGGTCAAGGGCAACTCGTTGTGTCTCTCGCACAAAAGACGCAAGAGTCACTATAAAACCAGTTCAATCAGTCAGACTGGCCTGTTGGTCTAGTGGTTAGTGACCCTAACTGCTATGCCGGAGGTCGTGGGTTCGATTCCCACCCAGGACAAATGTTTGTGTGATGAGCACGATCATTTGTTCTGTGTCTGGGTGTAATTTATCTATAATATGTATGTATTTAGAAATATATAAGTATTATAAGTATGTTTATCAGTTGTCTAGTACCCATAACACAAGCTCTGCTTAGCTTGGGACTAGATGGCGTTGTGTGATAGTTGTGGAATATTATTATTATTATTATTAGTTGCCGTCATGTACCTATTACTCGGAGGGTGCATAAGATTATGATTATAGGATGAACATGTATCACAAGAGCACGAGTGCTGACACCACGCGACCCACTGACAAGTCTACTCACAATGCTGCAGGATTTTTTTATTGTCGTGATATTTTTCAGGTCGCAGCGAGGAGCACATTCATTGTCTGATCGCAGTGGAGTTGAGACGTCCTAAAACTGTACCCGATCCATAGAACCCCGTGTTATTATAATTTGATGATTATTTATTTATTTAAACTTCATGCACAAACGTGGTACATATAGGCGAACTTAATGCCACAAGGATGATTCGATAGTTAGTTTAATAATTTAAGCATGATGATACTCATGTTACTCACACTCACTCTGAGTGAGTCGATATCTCATGTCAGTGTGTTTAAACTTTTGACCGCCACGGTCAAGTAAGACGACAAGCCAAAAAGTACCTTAAGTCGACAGACTTAAGGTACTTTTTTGCTTGTTAATAATTTAAACATGATGATACTCATGTCAGTGTGTTTATTTTGCACGAAGCCCAACTTATATCCACATGATGAACGAGCCTTACGGAATAAATCCTGACAGTCCGACATTTGACACACAAAAATGAAAGCTGGCTAAAAGTGTTTTTAGTTTCTGCTAGTGTTAGTGAAATCTGCAATGGCCAGCCATATAAGGGCAACCGCTAGGAAATAGCTTGTAAGGGTCGCCGTTACCGAAATCGGTAAGGAGGACTATATAGTGAAATCGGGTTCGAGTATAGCTACGGATCCCTGAACAAGTCAGACACAATAGCAACAGTGGGTCACGCGGACTTGCTCGTGGAGTAGTGGCGAAATCTTACCAAGTTTTACGTCGAGATTACGTCAAACATTATTTTCCTTTTTTTTACATTTAACTCATTTCGAAACTGTAAAACGTCAGAGGATTGTTTTAATTAAAGACTGAAATAGCCACCCCTGTCCAATTTTAACTGTAAAACTATGTAAATGTCACAACGTGACCATGATGTAGACGCAATAACTTTCGAAACTGTTATACCAAAGTGAAACCTCAAAAATAATGTTTTCAAAAGAGTGGCGAAATTGTTCAGCAACTTCGACGCTGGTTCCATAAATACATAATATTGTATGTTCAATAAAATCTCACTCAAGTTTTTGCTCGATGTGCAAACGACATAAAATAAGACTAAAAGCCTGGTACTTAATTGATACAATAAAAAGTAGCAATAAAATATGAAAATTCCTGATTGTCGATTAGTTCGTGTAGTTTTATGAAGTTATCTGAAAATCACCACATAGTACATACGAAGATATCTAAATCACGCGCGTCTATTCTGCAAAATACAATCAAAATTAATTCAATTCTGTAGGAAATTGGTTATCACAAAAAGTTATTTTAATGTGATTTTAGGACTAAAACCTATCGATGAACTGTTTTTTTTTCTTTACTTCTGCAGCAAGATCTTCCTTCTTATTATACATGATGATTCTTAGTAACGGGAAATACCCTGTTTGTTTTAAATAACGTTACACACGATGTGCGACATACATGGATATATCTTACTATTGCGCTGACTCACACCACACGTGCACACGTAACTATAGACAAGTTTAAGTTTTCTTAAGCAAATATGTTAATGGAATAGACAAGAATTAAAATGATTAAAGAACTGCCAAAGAAAGCAAAGCTAAGAATTATAATAACTTCAAAAAAAAAATACATATAGAAGTGTGTATATAAGAAATGGGTGTAAGAAGTCTTCTTTTTTTCCAGCTTAGAGGGATCGAAGACTTGAAATATTTGCACACAACAAAATAATAAAAAATATTTTTAACACAAACAAAACAAGCACAATTTATAAAGAAACGAAAATAATGACCATTGGACGTTGTACGTGACGTTAAACTCTTTAGTTTAACGTCACGTACAACGTCCAATGGTCATTATTTTCGTTTCTTTATTTTCGTTGTTTTTTCGTTTTTTTATTGGTCTGAATACTTTTATTCAGACCAATATCGTTTACTAAATTAATATAAGTTATCCAACGCAGCACTCGCCGAGCTATAGTATTCTATTTTTTTTTTACTAAATTATTGCTTAAGAGGGATGAAGCCTATAGTGTTTTACCGCTGGAAGAACCTAATAACTCTTTGTGCGACCTGGAATCAAACCCAGTATGATAAGCAGTCGCACGCACCACCACTGGCATTGGACCCACGAGGCAGTTAAATTCATCAAAATTTGTTCAATATTCAGTGTGTCTCAACTCAATGTCTAAACAATCAAAACTAATATAATAAAGAGGTAAGTTTGTAGTGGTAATCATCGGAACTAATGATTGAATGTAAACAAGATCTTTCACTGTCAGAAAGCTACCAATAGTATCGATATGATTTATTAGGGAACACCCAAATACTCCGAAATATTTTATTCCGAATTTCAATATTCCGATGTTCAAAAGTCCGAAAGTCATAATACCTAAACTTTATAATCTCTATTATTCAAAATCACGAAGTTTATTTTACCGAAATTCATAAACGCGATTTTTTTGTTTTCCGATGTTCATATGTCCGAAGGGTCAAGTGCCAGACGAGATGTCTGTCCGAAAAACGGCGTTCCGATTTCCAGTATTCCGAATGGCAACACCCAAATACTCCGAAATATTTTATTCCGAATTTTAATATTCCGATGTTCAAAAGTCCGAAAGTCATAATGTCAAAAATTATA
Organism: Diarsia dahlii; assembly: GCA_949775195.1. Classification (NCBI taxonomy): domain Eukaryota; kingdom Metazoa; phylum Arthropoda; class Insecta; order Lepidoptera; family Noctuidae; genus Diarsia; species Diarsia dahlii. The sequence continues at coordinate 33,451,710 of OX459189.1, read as the reverse complement.
ATCACTATTATTCAAAATCACGAAGTTTATTTTACCGAAATTCATATATGCGATTTGCTTCTTTTCCGATGTTCATATATCCGAAGAGTCAAGTGCCCGACGAGATGTCTATTCGAAAAACGACGTTCCGATTACCAGTATTCCGAATAAACTGCTGATATTTTGATTATATATATAGGATAGATATAGGATATTAGTTTAATCCGCGTAGGCGCGGAGGGGCAAGACGGGCCCCAAGCTGAGGATCAGGTTTACCAAATATGTCACTTAGCAAAATAATTATCCGATAAAATTTTATTTAATATCGTATTATTTGACAAACATTGCATAATTTTTTGACGGATGGTGACGGAAGTCGACGTCAAGGGCACCCCGAGGTTCGTTTTGATAGGTTCTTTTAAACCCTGCAGACAGAAAAAGGAGCCTCGCGCAACGTGCCTCCGTCGACCTGCTGACGGAAACGCTAACCGTAGACGGTCGACGTCAGGGGCACCCCGAGATTCGGTTAGTTAGGTCCCTTTAAACCCTGCAGACAGAAATAGGTGCCCTGCGAAGCGGGGCTCCGTCGACCTGCTGACGGAAACGCTAACCTTAGACGCTCAACGTCAGGGGCATCCTGACCTGCTGACAGAAACGCTAACCCTAGACGGTCGACGTCAGGGCACCCCGAGGTTCAGTAAGTTAGGTCCCTTTAAACCCTGCAGACAGAAGTAGGTGCCCCGCGAAGCGGGGCTCCGTCGACCTGCTGACGGAAACGCTAACCTTAGATGGTCAACGTCAGAGGCACCCCGAGGTTCGGTTAGTTAGGTCCCTTGAAGCCCTGCAGACAGAAATAGGTGCCCCGCAAAGCGGGGCTCCGTCGACCTGCTGACGGAAACGCTAACCTTAGATGGTCAACGTCAGGGGCACCCCGAGGTTCGGTTAGTTATATCCCTTTTAACCCTGCAGACAGAAATAGGTGCCCCGCGCAGCGGGGCTCCGTTGACCTGCTGACGGAAACGCTAACCTGAGACGGTCAACGTCAGGGGCACCCCGAGGTTCGGTTAGTTAGGTCCCTTGAAACCCTGCAGACAGAAATAGGTGCCCCGCGAAGCGGGGCTCCGTCGACCTGCTGACGGAAACGCTAATCTTAGATGGTCGACGTCAGGGGCACCCCGAGGTTCAGTTAGTTAGGTCCCTTGAAGCCCTGCAGACAGAAATAGGTGCCTCGCAAAGCGGGGCTCCGTCGACCTGCTGACGGAAACGCTAACCTTAGATGGTCAACGTCAGGGGCACCCCGAGGTTCGGTTAGTTATATCCCTTTTAACCCTGCCGACAGAAAAAGGGGCCCCGCGCAGCGGGGCTCCGTTGACCTGCTGACGGAAACGCTAACCTGAGACGGTCAACATCAGGGGCGCCCCGAGGTTCGGTTAGTTAGGTCCCTTGAAACCCTGCAGACAGAAATAGGTGCCCCGCGAAGCGGGGCTCCGTCGACCTGCTGACGGAAACGCTAACCTTAGATGGTCAACGTCAGGGGCACCCCGAGGTTCGGTTAGTTAGGTCCCTTGAAGCCCTGCAGACAGAAATAGGTGCCCCGCAAAGCGGGGCTCCGTCGACCTGCTGACGGAAACGCTAACCTTAGATGGTCAACGTCAGGGGCACCCCGAGGTTCGGTTAGTTATATCCCTTTTAACCCTGCAGACAGAAATAGGTGCCCCGCGCAGCGGGGCTCCGTTGACCTGCTGACGGAAACGCTAACCTGAGACGGTCAACGTCAGGGGCACCCCGAGGTTCGGTTAGTTAGGTCCCTTGAAACCCTGCAGACAGAAATAGGTGCCCCGCGAAGCGGGGCTCCGTCGACCTGCTGACGGAAACGCTAATCTTAGATGGTCGACGTCAGGGGCACCCCGAGGTTCAGTTAGTTAGGTCCCTTGAAGCCCTGCAGACAGAAATAGGTGCCTCGCAAAGCGGGGCTCCGTCGACCTGCTGACGGAAACGCTAACCTTAGATGGTCAACGTCAGGGGCACCCCGAGGTTCGGTTAGTTATATCCCTTTTAACCCTGCCGACAGAAAAAGGGGCCCCGCGCAGCGGGGCTCCGTTGACCTGCTGACGGAAACGCTAACCTGAGACGGTCAACATCAGGGGCGCCCCGAGGTTCGGTTAGTTAGGTCCCTTGAAACCCTGCAGACAGAAATAGGTGCCCCGCGAAGCGGGGCTCCGTCGACCTGCTGACGGAAACGCTAACCTTAGATGGTCAACGTCAGGGGCACCCCGAGGTTCGGTTAGTTAGGTCCCTTGAAGCCCTGCAGACAGAAATAGGTGCCCCGCAAAGCGGGGCTCCGTCGACCTGCTGACGGAAACGCTAACCTTAGATGGTCAACGTCAGGGGCACCCCGAGGTTCGGTTAGTTATATCCCTTTTAACCCTGCAGACAGAAATAGGTGCCCCGCGCAGCGGGGCTCCGTTGACCTGCTGACGGAAACGCTAACCTGAGACGGTCAACGTCAGGGGCACCCCGAGGTTCGGTTAGTTAGGTCCCTTGAAACCCTGCAGACAGAAATAGGTGCCCCGCGAAGCGGGGCTCCGTCGACCTGCTGACGGAAACGCTAATCTTAGATGGTCGACGTCAGGGGCACCCCGAGGTTCAGTTAGTTAGGTCCCTTGAAGCCCTGCAGACAGAAATAGGTGCCTCGCAAAGCGGGGCTCCGTCGACCTGCTGACGGAAACGCTAACCTTAGATGGTCAACGTCAGGGGCACCCCGAGGTTCGGTTAGTTATATCCCTTTTAACCCTGCCGACAGAAAAAGGGGCCCCGCGCAGCGGGGCTCCGTTGACCTGCTGACGGAAACGCTAACCTGAGACGGTCAACATCAGGGGCGCCCCGAGGTTCGGTTAGTTAGGTCCCTTGAAACCCTGCAGACAGAAATAGGTGCCCCGCGAAGCGGGGCTCCGTCGACCTGCTGACGGAAACGCTAACCTTAGATGGTCAACGTCAGGGGCACCCCGAGGTTCGGTTAGTTAGGTCCCTTGAAACCCTGCAGACAGAAATAGGTGCCCCGCGCAGCGGGGCTCCGTCGACCTGCTGACGGAAACGCTAACCTTAGACGGTCAACGTCAGAGGCACCCCGAGGTTCGGTTAGTTAGGCCCCTTGAAACCCTGCAGACAGAAATAGGTGCCCCGCGAAACGGGGCTCCGTCGACCTGCTGACGGAAACGCTAACCTTAGATGGTCAACGCCAGGGGCACCCCGAGGTTCGGTTAGTTAGGTCCCTTGAAACCCTGCAGACAGAAATAGGTGCCCCGCGCAGCGGGGCTCCGTCGACCTGCTGACGGAAACGCTAACCCTAGACGGTCGACGTCAGAGGCACCCCGAGGTTTGGTTAGTTAGGTCCCTTTAAACCCTGCAGACAGAAATGGGGCCATTCAGTTTTACTAGGCGTTCCTATGAATTCGGAGTTTTAAATGATCGGAATTCGTATTTTTGATGATTCGAATTATCATTAAGTCGGATTTCTTGTTTTTCGATTAATTGAAACTCGGCATTTTGAGAATAGTAATTATAAACGTTAGGAGTTTAGAAAATTCGAAATTTTAAAAATATGATGAATGATAAATCGGAGTTGTTAAATTAGGAATTTTGAATCATTCGGAATTATGAAAATCGGTATTTTGAAATTCGTACTTGTGAAGATCGGAATAAAGTTTTTCGTATTATTGTAGTGCACCCATTTTTGATGATTCGAATTATCATTACGTCGGAATTTTTGTTATTCGATCAATTGAAACTCGGCATTTTGAGAATAGTAATTATAAACGTTAGGAATTTTGAAATTTCGTAGTTATAAAAATAGGATGAATAATAAATCGGAGTTGTTAAAATAGGAATTTTGAATCATTCGGAATTACGAAAATCGGTATTTTGAAATTCGTACTTGTGAATATCGGAATAAAGTTTTTCGTATTATTGTAGTGTACCCGATTTATTATACACCCCATCACTGTAGGTGCTCAAAAGGGAATAAAGTTATATATTTTTAATTGTTCCCAATAAAGCACCACGTCAAAATATTGATTGGTGCTCTAATGGGAATACTTTTGGTGCTCTAAAAATAGGTGCTCAGATGGGAATACCTCCATTTTTCGTGGATAGGGTATACTTTAGGTTATAAATTATAGTTATTTATTGCATATTAGCCACGCTATATCATGAGGGGGCGATAGACCGATCTAGCTAGGTTTCATTTTTAGAAAACGTCGTCAAAAAAAAAACCGTGCAAGGCTCGGTCATCCAGGTACTCATAATAAAATCAACAAAATGTAACAAGCGCGGGTGCTGCATTTGATTGCTAGGCCGGTAAAGTTAAATTGAGTTTTGCGACTATGGTCTGGAACAATTTTACGATTGAAATATTTCCGATAAAGTTAACAAACCCATTGTAAACTTTATCGGAACGGAAGCAACTTCGTAGAGAACTAACTGGCTAACTAACTGTATCGGTTTACTGTAAAAATACAAAAGAACACCCCAACTGGAGTGTCAAGTAATTTACTTACTTACTGTTTAAAAGCGGGGTTACTGTTTAAGGGTTATCCTCAACCCGTCGGGGCTGCGGGTTATTCGAAAGAGATACCGTGGCCTCGGCACAAAAGACTTAGAAGGAACATGGGTGGTTTTTAGTCAGTAGAAGTCTGACACTCCCTACCGCTCTGCCCAGAGCGGGAGAAAAGAAAAGGGTTATCCTCAAGGGTAGTCCGCGTATTTTTTTCTGCTTGGAGCCGAGAGAGGCGCTCTTATGAGGCTTGCCTCCAGCTCCAGAGCTTAGCCAGTGGCGGTAGCCTGTCCATGTTTTTTTAAGATCTTATATTGTGCCGCTGCTGTACGCCTAACGCCTATCCTCTTTTCGCGATCTAGTATGATTATAGGCCAATCCTTTAAGAATAAGTCCAGCTCATCGCTCCATGGCCTTCTGGGTTTGTTATTTTGTCTTTTTCTACCAGGTGGGATACAACATGGCAGCTGTAAGGCCAGCATAGGGTATTTGTGTATCAGAATCATGAATTTAAAGGTTGTCAAATTTACCTTTTTAGGACATCTGGAATGTGTAGAAAATGTAAATCACAATAAGCAATGGCCTCAAATGTCGTGATTTTAAGAAATAGGCATTTTTGGGGTAACGAGAACTGGACAAGTTATTTTTGATGATTTTATTGATAACTAGCTGATGCCCGCGGTTTCCCTGCGAGGATGTCGGTAAAATTTCATATTAAAACCTTCCTATTGAATCACTTTATCTATATAAAAAAACCGCTTCAAAATAATTTGCGTAGTTTTAAAGATTTAAGCATACATAGGGACGCACAGACAGCGACAGCGACTTTGTTTTATACTATGTAGTGATAGTGAAGAATCATCAAAAAATCAGCATGCTGCTGACCAGCTAATTAAAAATAAAAAAAAAACGCAAGATAATTTGAACTTCGCAGGCTGTCTTAGAGCGTCTCCTTTAAGGAAGGCCAGGGGAACTTATCTCTTGCCGGTCATGTTCATTGTTAACCGTCCTAGCTGCAACCATTCCTCATGTAAATGATCAAAGTCAGCAAGTTCGCCTCTTTCCTCCCTTCTTTCTACTGCTAGCATGACTTGCAATACACACTGGATCATCCCGGACTCAGCCCCTCGGCCTACTCTCACGAAGTCGTAAATTATTTAGGGGTGATATTTTCCCGGATAACACAGTTTCGTAATGAATGAGGCGCGGATTTTGTGTAGGTACTGCAGAATATTTTTGTTCGAGCTGTGAATAATACTTCATAATTAGTTTTCTAAAATTACTAGAAATTTTTTGAATACTATTTAGAGTACCTTTTGTTAAAATCTACTGTGGGGAGTAGGGTGTACGTACAGTCTTGAGGATAATTAATTTTAACGTCTAATGCCGGGAAACTTGTTTAAAATTTTATTTTATTTATTCTATCTTTCTTTACCGTGTGATTAGTGAAATATCTCTCAAACGTGCTCGCTTCCTCGTGATGTTTTCCTTTACCAAAGCATGTCATGATTATACAATACGCTTTTGTATCCGAATAATCAGAGGGACGTGTTTTGGGGTCAAACTTCCGACCTATGTTTTTATATATTCCTAGCTTAATAGTTCGAAAATATCCCACGTTTTGGCGGCTTCATTAGTGATGGAATTTTAAACTTACAAACAATCCTTCTTTATAATATAAACTTACTTTTAACTTAAAGTTACGCTAACTTAGTGGTAAAACTAATACCGTTAAGGTTATCGAGGTATAATATCGTCGAATATTGCACTAACTCGGAATACCGATATAGTTAAACCGGGGTAAACTAACTGGAACTTAGAACGTCGTTAATATTCATTAAGTAGATTAATATACCACATTGTAATTACAGCGCGTGGTTGCTGCTCGTTACCACTAACCGTATTATTATCTTCACTATACAAACACGATTCATTTTTGACAGCTCGCGGCGACTTTTTGTTGCGATGCTGTCGCGCGTTGCAAATGCGAATAACGCGCAACGTAAAGGCGCATCGGCATCCCTAGAATAACAGTAACAAAAAGATTAACCTATCTATGTATCATAGAGAACAACTATGAGATTAAATTATTCTATTGAAAACTAAAAGCGTGTCTTATTACAATGTATCTAAGAGTGGACAATAAGGTGAGGCTTCTTATAGGTTTTCCTGTAATCTATACCTAAGTGTTTAACTAATTTCTGTATTTTTTTCAGAATTTTAAGTTCAGTAGTTTCGGAGATATGGGGGGGGGGGAATTGTCGGACAGACAGACGGACAAACAGACAGACACACGAATGATCCTATAAGGGTTCCGTTTTTTCCTTTTGAGGTACGGAACCCTAAAAAATGTCTGCTCAACGACGTAAATGAAGCAATGAATGCTATTAAATAGTCAAAATGAGCGGCGTTGGCACAGGGTGCGCAAACTACGCAATTACCCGCCGGACTAATAACATCATCACATAAAGACCAGCTAATAGCAGCCATTTCTAAAGCGTTCCTATTAGCCATTTCACTTTAAAAATGTATGCTCCCTAATGTGGGTAAGACTTTCTACTTCTTTTCCTTATTAGCTGTCTCGCTGCGCCTACCAGATGTATTTACGACCACATAATGAAAGCTATGGAAAACATTTTGTGTTGTCCCCTCTGGCTATGATTCCTGAAGTTTGGTCTAAGTTATGAGCTGATCGACTTCTTCTCAGCGTGCCGGTGGTTATCTTATATGATTCGGCCCATTTGGCGACGTTTGGCGAGTTGGGTACCTCTGTAGCGTCCAGCTGTATCTGTAATGTGCACACAACAGGATATGTGCGATACGAAGTATTCCATCGAATCATCTATGGTTTTCCTTGTTTCGGCCAACCTGGGTCCTGAGTGTGTCATAGCTTATCGACATTTCACTTACCTGGTGGAAGTACCTACTTGGGATCGTGGCCGCAAATGCAGCTGATGGTCATGGGGATGGTCATAGTCGGGTAGCGGCAATTACATTCTCTGCTGCAGTTTGGATTCTGGAATTGTGGTCGATTAATGACAATATTCTCGCCCCGTAACTACATACCAGACTAAAGCATAATTGGCTTAATATGGGCAATAGCAGCAGACATTTCAGCACATAGTAATCCTACTAATCCTACTAATATTATAAATGCGAAAGTTTGTGAGGATGGATGGATGGATGGATGGATGGATGGATGGATGGATGTATGGATGTTTGTTGCTCTTTCACGCGAGAACGGCTGATCGGATCTGGATGAAATTTGGCACAGAGGTAGATTATAGTCTGGAATAACACATGGGCTATAAATTATCCCCATAATAACTTAAGGGGGTGAGCAGTATTGCATTATCCATAATCCTCAACTGTTTTACAGCTTGATACTGGAAATACGAAATAACGCAAGGGACATCGAGCGTGCTGTGCAATATTTCACTTTAAGCACCTGGTGCGAGCGTTGCAAATCCAAGAGAAAGCTGAAGTCCCTTACGTCATTTCAAATTTCCGGTATCGTACACAATCGAACTGTCAACGGTCATACTATATTAAAACAGAAGGTCTATTTCAAACTGTTTGTCACTGGTGTACGTAGCCTAACGGTACAGAGACTTACCTGTAAACAAAGGTACGCAAGTTCAAATCACAGTCAGTATTCACTTTTTGTGATTTTTTATAAGATTTCCAAAAATGTTGAAACGTGTTCGCGAGTTCGATCCCCAATCGGTTTTCACTTTTTGTAAGTTCCACGTATTTGTTTTCATTTCGATGCTATATGATTTTCAAATCAATTCAGAGTAAATTTATATAATCTAATTTTAATTGTAAATACAATATTATAAATCTGTAGACGTAGAGTTTCTGTATTTTGAACATAATTATTTAGAAAAAATAATGTTTTCTTTTGTTGTGTCTGTGTGTCTTAGGTGTATAGTTTATTATAGTATTATCACGTGTACATTTTAAAACTAATAAGATTAGGGTTTTAGTTTTTGTTTCATTGGAATTGGTGCTCTCTATCAAAAGATATACGAATTTAAGGTATTTAAGAAAACTTATCATCATTTAGAAACATACATGCAACGACATCTATTGCATCAAAACGGTACTAATTAATAAGTGTGTTCACAAGATAACTTTTAAATCGTATTTTTCAAACAGTTACGATAACGAATCCCTTGATTAGTTTAAATGACGCTGCTTTGAAAATCTACATAGGGTTTTTTTTTGGAGGGTGGGAAATCATCATTTGACTCCTCCCGCTCTGGGCAGAGCGGTAGGGAATGTTAGACTTCTACTGACTAAAAACCACCCATGTTCCTTTTTTGCCTTTTGTGCTGTGGCCGCGATATTTCTTTCGAACAACCCGTAGCCCCGACAAGCGGCGGCCCTTGCGGGCCTCAACCATATTGCTGACATCTCTTTGAGGCGCGCGTGGAACCGAACGCGCCGTCGACACGGCCTGTCGTCGTCTTAACGCCGGTTTACACTTTGCGAAGTGTGAAGTGATAAGTGTTAAGCGTTAACTTTACGCGATAAGTTCTTCTTCGCTTTGAACTTGACACTGTGCACTTAACACACACGTGTTTACACACTGATTAGTACAGGCGAACTGCGAGAGAGGGGAGTGGAACAGTACACGGGGGGAGGTCACTTAACAGCAAAAATAGACCTTGATTCTATTCACTCGCACTAATCAATAAGCACTAATCGCACTTAACACTTAACACTAATCACTTCACGCTTCCGTTCACACCCTGATTACTAAACACCTGCACTAATCACCTGCAGTGTTAACTTAACAAAGTGTAAACCGGCGGTGGTTTACGACGGGCGGACGGCGAGCTAGCCCACTACTTACCGTCCACAGGCCCGCACCTACGGTGGCCGGAAGCCATCACGTGACCCCCGACGCCCAGAGCGTCTCCTATTGCGGCAGGGACGAGAGGTTCTCTCTCTCACCACGCCACCTCCTTCGCTAGCATCACTGCTTCGCCGAAGGAGGTGACGGCGTCCCATCCCCCCTCGCCCCGCACAACGCTTGAACCAGGGCCTGACGCGAGAGGTCGCCGCCGCCGATCGTCGCTAAGAGAACACGACGGGGCTCAACCCAAGTGGGGCTCCGCCCAAGCAAGGCAGACCTCCACGGTGTGCTCCACCGTCTTCTCCGGCTGATCCTTGCAATAGTAGCATTTGGGCGTTTCCTTCCGCCTGATTCGGTGCAGGTGCCTTCCGAATCCCGAAACAACCGTGTCCGGTGAGGACCTGCGCCAGACGAAAGGTGAGGGCGCCGTGGCGCCTCTCAAGCCACTCCTCAAAGAGGAGACTTACCACCACTGTGCCCTGCACGGGGTTGCGACAGTCGCTCTCTCTATGTGGCCATGAAATCACACCAGTGGGGTCTGTCCGCCATGCGGCAATATACGGCGGCAGCGGAGTTATCCCCCAGTGTAGTGCCTCCGCGCACCATTCATGCAGGAAACTACATAGCCTAAACCCTATAGTGTGTGTTTGCTTCCCATGCATTAAATTTTGACAGTTTAACTTCGTCTTCGACAGATGGCATTGTTCATTTGACACCATTTTCAGAATTGCGGTGTTAATATTTGTCGTGAATAGTCAACAAATACAAATTGACAGGTACACAGTAAGAAAAACAGCTGTAAAAACTTTAAAATAAAAACCTAATTAAAATTTGATAAGACCCGCGACGTAAATATATTTGTTCAGTGTGGAAATCGAATACAGGACATGCAGCGCCACAGTCAAACGCCGAGGCACTGCGCCAACCGTGCCGTCTTATCGGCTGTGGCTGCCTTGGGCATTGCCGCAACTTTGCCTAACAATGGCCAGATTGCACTTTCCGTTTACAAATTGCCGTCGAATCTTACCCCAACTTGCAACATCACCAAAAAACTGCGATTGGCCATGGAACAGATGTCTTTGCAAATAAGCTGCTTTAAACAGGAGAGAGTCGCCTAGAATTAGATGTAGATGCGAAAATTCCACTTTCCGAAGAGTTTTCCCATCCAGTGCCAACAGAAGATCCCGAAAGAGTTAGGCAGTGGTGTACCTAATCGTAAACCCACATTTTGCCAGTAATGTTCAAGCGCCATGTAATAGGGGGCGTTTGATGTCTATAGATATAATATTGCCATCGACCTGGCACGAAAACAACGCTCCGTGGCCTTTACTGCGAAAACACTTTGCAATCAAACCTCGGACCTCATCCTCAGTAGTTGCACTTGAGACCACTCGATCAACGAGACAGTCACACATCAAAATTTCCACGTGAACGAAGTCGCGGGTATCAGCTAGTACTATATATTTTTTTTGATAACACCTGTGTACTTACTCTTATAACTATGTGTCACGAATTAAGATTTTTGTATTTTGAATATTATGTATGTGTAGACGTATGTGTAGGTAAATATAAAGACGTTTACAATCTAAATTCTCATTGACGTTGTATTCACGTGCCGGCGACGCGACGTTAGGGAATTGTTTGCCGCTTGTATATGTAGCCTGAACGTTATGTATTGTGCATTCAGATTCCAGCCGCAGGAGGGCTTTGTGAGGTACATAATGTTTTGTACACATTATGAGACCTCCTCCGTCTTCACCGTTTTGCCTTACAATTAGCGGGGCTACTGCGTAACCTTATAATATATTCATTGCGATGTTGACTTTGTCTGCGTAGACATTCTGGTCAAGTTAAAAACAATCCTATATGTTAAACTCATAATTTATTTATTATACTGTTAGTTTATTAAAAACCTGGAGGAACACTACATACAACCTTTGCAATTTTGAGTTTCATGACTTTGATATTTGTGCTGGTAATTTAAAACGCTAACAGCACCGAAACTAGCGCCACCCACATCTTATTTCATTTACTCTAAAATCACATGCACATCCAATTTGAAAAATCCAAAACACTACCATGCTAGTAAATAACCTGTAATATTTTTAAAACCACTTTTCATGATTCTAGACTTAATAAATTAAGAGAATTACTTATTACCGCCAAAAGAGTCCACTTTTATCTTTAATCAGTTAGTTTATTTACTAGGTAGCATGAAATTGTTGGATTTTTCAAATTTGTAAAAGAAATAAGATGCGGGTGGCGCTAGCTTCGCGTTTAGTGGCGCCTTAAGTGCACTAAACAGTACCCAGTATCAGTACCAAGTCTTTATGCACAGAACACTCTTAACACCAGCTGTGTTACAACGGAGCCGCCATTCGCCAGACATCAATCAAGTCCTATTGATCACTTGTCGGGAACAAATAGCTCCGGGCGAGGCCTGTTCACACCTGACTCGCCACAAGTGATTGGTTAACTACGTAACACGCGCAAATACGCCTTCAGGCTGTCGAGTTTCAGCACCTAAGTACATACAAGCCTGGGTATGTCGATATGTTGAGGGCATTTCGTGATTTAGTTTATGACTGGCTGATGCCCGCGGTTTCGTCCGCGTGGATGTCGGTTATCGCGACCAAAAGTAATCTTTTCATTCCCCCCTTTACAACTCTTTTTGCGTATTAAAAAGTAGCTTATCAGGCTCAAGTTCCGTGATGAAGCCATCACGGAATTCTTTTGGCGTGTCCGCCATTTTCTTACAACTTCGATGGCTATCCATTTGCCACACTCTTTATTTGTTTTGTATTCCCCTTGGCGAATTTCCAAATAGCGCACACAACCTTGATTCCGTAAGAATATTACATTAAGCCTCTTATAATCCGTGTGCGGACAATTTGCCGTTACATTAAGTGGTTCTACGTTACTGTGGCATCTTGACGATTTTTTCGCTTTTAACTAATGAGTTAAACGCTGTAAGTGGTTAACTGTCGTAAATAACTATGTTTATTCTTCTCTTCGCGATATTATTTATTATTTGACATTTACTGAACATATCATAATATCACGTCTATAATCGTCGAAAGGTTAGGCACTAATCTTAACCCTAATAAAGGTTGTACTAATGTATACATTTATCCATTAGTACACCACTTCACCCACACACATACAGTCATCATCCATACGAACACCATTCACATTCCATTTACTAGCCATTCCTTTCCATGTTTTTTTTACACGACTGCCCCAAAAAAAAGAGTGTTATGTTTTTCCATTTACAAAAATTGCTCGTATTATCAATTCTACATCATCATCAGCCTATAATGTTCCCACTGCAGGGACTCAGGCCTCCTCTCTAGGAGAGGGATGGGCTCTAATCCACCACGCGGGCCTAGTACGGGTTGGTAGAAGTCACATGTCTGCGAATGTTTTGGTTCTAAGACATGCCGGTTTCCTCACGATGTTTTCCTTCACCGGTGATTAAATAAATTACATAAAGTAATTCGCCTACCTGGGTTCGAACACACAGAAGTCTAGATTTGCCCTGGTTGATACGTTAGAAACACTGCTTACTTGGGTCTTGTCATGGAATCGGACGATGCGACTTCGTCACACTCGTAGAGTCGCTTCCACGAACCGTGTCGCGGAAACTCGTTGAATGCTCAAAACAACATATTTCAATGTTCCCCGTGCAGTAGCTAGATGGAGATGTGTGCTACCTGAGTAAAGTAGCTTACTGGCAAAATGAGGTTATTCAATACAACTCTGCCCAACCCTTAGAGCAAAACAGCCGTGATGTTTATATTGTTGTTTCGAAATGGCCAACAACAACAACCTTCAGAAAACCAGTTGGAATTAATACACAATTTTGAAACGTGTTGCTAACAGTTAATTTACTTAAAACTGTAGCCCAAATGCGAAGCTAACGAATATATTAAAGCTAGTATTTTAACTTGGCAACTTTGCCTCGGAATGTTTCACGGAGCGAAACTTAGTCTTGTGAAGTTGCCCGATGAAAAATGATGAAGGGCAAAGATGAAAATATTTAGTTTAAAATAACGATAATTAAACAAGCTTGTTTCTTGATGTTAACTGTCTATAATTTATACGGCTTCATTTTATTATTACGCTTTGGACTTTTTAAATTGCTTTCCTGTATGGTGGATGCTTTAATTTTGTTTTATAACTAGCTTTTGCCAGCGGCTTCTAACTGAGGATTTTCCATACAAACTTTCATCCCCTATAAAGAAAAAGGGGGGGGGGGGGGGGGTTGAATTTCGAAAAATTATTTCTTAGCAGATGCCTACGTCATAACATCTAGGTACCTGCATGCCAATTTTCAGCCCGATCCGTCCAGTGGTTTGGGCTGTGCGTTGATAGATCACTATGTCAGTTAGTCACCTTTGAGTTATATATATTTAGATAAAGATTTCTTAAAGACGCATGTATACTTTGAGATGACTTATTAAACTCAACTCAATTTCACGTGGTTTGCAAAAAATCACGTAAAATTCCGACTATATAAAACACTATTTTAAATTCCCCATTTAAGATAAATAGTACCCCGAATAGTGAGATAGAGAGGTATTGCCGTTAACCGAGCATTCCTGGCTACTACGGAGAAATTCTTGATCCCGACCTGGGAATGGAATTGAGAACCTCGTACACACATGCAATGCCAGTAATACATATCATTTAAGGACTTATTCAAAAAAAGGACATACCAAGAAGGAAAATAGGTTAGTCTCTTCAGAATAGTTAGGTGTGTGGTACTCGCAACCGGAGCCTAACGAACAGATCCAGGAACAGGTCCAGATGAACGTGGACGGCAAAAGGAGTTTCTAAGAATCATAGCAGGTAGCGTTCTCTGGTTCCTCCCCATGGTAAATGGCGTGAGTTTATGTCTTAAATATTCGTCTATTAACTCAAATGTTCAATCAACCTACTAGTATTAGCTAATGGAAATTGAAAAGTTTTCTGACAGAAAATCGAAGCTACACGCGACGGGCGTAACTCGTCTCAAGTTGAGAAACTTGAAGGTGTAAGCACAGATAATATAATACTAGCGTGTGTAAGTCATTATGCGTGGAGAAGCACCTAGCTTTAAAATAGTGGTAATTGTTTTATTTATTAGAGACGTGTCTATGCAGTACTTGTATGTGTATAAATGTAACATAATCAATTTAATTACCTTCGTCCGACAGAATCTCATCACCATTTCTTACTATATTAGCCAACGAATAGAAAAAAAAATGTCACGCGAATATAAATTTCGGTGGAATATGATTCATAATAAGGTGCTGATTGCGCCCTGACAGTTTACTATAAACTGTTTTTTTACGAAAACGCACGCATTTCTAAAATGATTTCTATCGAATCAGGTTCATTTTCTACTAATATGTTTTTAACATCTACACACACATCACACATCGTCTTTAATGATCAAATTCTAAGTGAGCTTACGTTATTCAAAACCATAACAGAACGAAATACGAGTATTTTTACATCCATACAATACGTATTCATCACATAATTCCGCGTGGAATAGAAGGAAATCTCCCAGAACAGAGTACTTACATTTAATTTCGGATAATTGAACATCGTTTGCGTTCCGTATGTTTGTATGCTGTGTAATTGGTTTCCACGCTTTGAACGCATTGGGCGAGCATTTTCCGCCTCGAATTTTTAATAAGCCACCCCGGTATTGACAGACCTGAAGCTTTTACGGGTTCCGTACACGAGTGGTGCCAACGGAACCCTATTTTTAACCCCGAGTTTCAATACTCAGTCGTTGATTGCATTCTACTTTGTGTACTTAGGGTGAGACTTATAATGAGATGAGATCATTAAGATCCTGTCCGCAACAGCTAAGTATAAGGGGGTGAGGAGTCGTTTACAACCACTGGAGGTAGCCTGTTGAATTGTGCACATAATACGTATAGTTATCGATGAAGTTTAGTTACCCAGCCAAGTTTCAAGAAAGTCTACTCAGCCATTTGAAGCTCATCACGTATTTTCTAGTCTGATCGGATCGAAATTTTAAATCCTGTCACTTGTCAATTATTTTACATAAGTACCAGACCACTTGCAGAATACCCAACTCACTAGAAGAACTCCTCAACGGCATCTTGCTTAGTTCATCCATTGAAGTGTTATAATGCTACAGAAAGACACAGGTACACATACTCACTTCAAACTAATAATACTCGTCTTTTCCTTCGCCTCGGGTTTTAAAATACCGTTCTTTGACATAATGATTCCATCATTTCTATGAGTGGATGGTGCCTTTGAAGACTCAGTGTGAAAAATTTCACAAATAGGAATATCAAAGGTACAGGTTTTTATAATTTTTTACAGGTACATTTCACTGATTGATTCGCTCGTGTAAACTTGTGTTTGAGGCGTCAAAAGCCAAAGAAACATAGTGATAGCTACTCTCTTTGATGCAGTGGATTATTTTGTAAAAAGTGAAACCTTTTTTTTTTTGGTGTTTGGAAAATCATCAAATAAGGGGAGTGGCAGACTTCTACTGACTAAAAACCAACCCATGTTCCTTCTTCGCCCTTGTACCGAGGCCACGTCATCTCTTTCGATAATCCGCAGCCCCGACGGGCGTCGGCCCTTACGGGCCCCTCCTTGCTGACACTCTTTGAGGCGCACGTGGAACACGAACGCGCCGTCGACACGGTCTGTTGCCGTCATGACGATGGCCAGACGGCGAGCTAGCCCATTACTCACCGTCCACAGGCCCGCGTCTACGGTGGCCGGAAGCCATCACGTGGCCCCCGACGCCCGGAGCGCCTTCCGCGGCGGCTGGGATGAAGGAGGCGACGGCGTCCCATTCCTCCTCGGCCCGGACCATGGCTTGCTCCAGGGCCGGACGCGAGAGGTCGCCGCCGCCGATCGCCGCTATGAGAATACGGCGGGGCTCCGCCCAAGCAGGGCACACCTCCACAGTGTGCTCCATCGTGTCCTTCGGTCGATCCTCGCAGTGGAAGCATCCAGGCGTTTCCTCCCGCCTGATTCGGTACAGGCACCTCCCGAAACATCCGTGTCCGGTGAGGACCTGCGTCAGACGGAAGGTGAGGGCGCCGTGGCTCCTCTCTAGCCACTCCTCAAAGAGGGGACTTACCGCCACTATATCGTGGCGTGCAATAAAAAAAAGTGAAGCCTTAAATAGACTGTAGAGTTTTCACCACGCCTCACTGGCCAATCCTATTGTCGGAATGGTTGTGAGAGAGCGTCAATGGAAAAAAAAATGCAACATGTTGAGCATGCCTGGAGCAAATGCGACTCGACTTGCGACGCGACTGTCATTAGTAGCGTAGGGACGTGCAGCTTGCAGCAAGTCGCATAACTTGAGACCATCATCATCATCATCAGCCAGAAGACGTACCTACACTGCTTAAGAAAGGGCGCTCCCGCATATAACGCCATAAAGAACGGCACCTACCAAATTAAATTGCATCCGATAATAATAATTAATATTCATTATGAAGAGGTTACACATGTTTTAACTAACAATTATTTTGATTTATTTTGTCTTTTATAAAAATACAAACTAATCTCGCCACAAAAAGCTTGATGACTTTACAAAGGACCAATGGGTATACAAAGCATGGAACACACACATGTATAAAGATTATTAAACAGTTCTCGGAAGTCGGGGCGCTATTGTTTCAATTCCATAAGTGAGAAATGCGGTGCTGGTAATGAGCTGGTTCATACGTTATACACTTTTCTTTACAAATGAGAAGTATGAAGTAGATTCATAGTTTGTTGGTAAGGCGCCTTTGTATCATTCCGTCGGTGTAGTTCCAGCTTAATTACCTACGCTTCAGGCTTTAACTTAATTCTACAGTTGGGATTATTTCCCGTGCATCTCATTGTGTGCATTGTGCTGGGTTTTGCGCACGTTGGACTATAACCAAGATCTGCAAAACGTGATTAAAATGGAACTTATTTCTTTCATTTTTGTTAAACTTAACATACCTGGAATATCTGCTGTATCGTAGATCTTTCTTTCTTTCTTTTCTTTTTTTAAAAACGTTGCCCCCACACTAAGGCCGCGGGCACATGATGCGTTGCGGCGGCGGTGCGGCGCGATTCGTCGATTGGTCGAAATCGCGCCGCACAGCCGCCGCAACGCATCGTGTGCCCGCGGCCTAAGAATATCTCCTGTATCGTGGGTGCCTCGTGGGTGCGTTCACAAACATTTAAAGTCACATACACAAATACCCAGACCCGAAACAACTATCTGCAGGCCATGCAAATATTTGTTCCGTGCGGGGATTGATCCCGCGGCACGTAGTGCAGCAGTCAACTACTTGAACCACTGCGCCAACCGTGCCGTCAAGTCTTCATCAGCCTCTTTCAAATCTTTAATTCCGTCTATCTAGTGGGCTTTTGGGCTCGGCTATCATTTGGAGATCTTTGGCAGTCCTTACTGTTAGTCAGTGGCCCAAAAGTCGGACGGGTTGCGGAGGTCTGATAAACAGTCGCTCCATGTAAAGTGCTGATATTCAGCTGCATCCAGTTAGGCTGCTACCTTAACCTAGTTGGGAAAAGGCTAGGCAAATAATGAGATTACTCGGTAAAAGTATAAAGTGTCAAAATTGACAATTCGATCATTTTGTTACAAGGCGTTTTTTGCGATTTGGAACACATCTTTTTCTAGGTGTTTTGTTCTGTTAGTTTTATCATAGTATCTTTAATCACTTTGCGTCATACCAAAACACGAATAGTGTACGTTGACTAACCGAATCATCATCATCATCATCAGCCTATTAATGTTCCCACTGCAGGGACTCAGGCCTCCTCTCTTTGAGGACTAACCGAATGCTGTCAAATAATTTATCTTGAGTATATTGTGTGACGTGACTGCAACAATGGAGGCTTGCGTTTGTTGCGTCAAACAATTCCCCCCTCCCCCCCCGTATTCCCAATAACAATTCAATGCAACTAGCGCATTTGAGAACACTCAACAAACGAGGTTCTCTGGTCAGTTAACTCCTAAATAATTAAATATTAAGACATTAATTACATGGAACGTTTAACGAAGTCGAAACTCACTGTCTTGTTCGTCTTTCCATCATTGCAATAGGAATCTTTATCTATAAAAGCGAAAGGTCACTCACTGACTCATCACGAAATCTCAAAAACCGCTGGACGTACAAAGATGATTTTTGGCAGGAAGGTAGTTTATGGTTAGTAGACGTCCGCTAAGAACGGATTTTGCGACAGGGCCGGATTAGGGTGGTCTAAGGGCCCTCGCAAGTTTGTATGAAACTCCTTAATTTTTTATGCTACAATCTAGATTTTTGGCAGAGACGTAGTTTATAGTCAGTGGGCGTCGGCTATGAATTAATTTTGCGACAGGGCCGGATTAGGGTGGTATAAGGGCCCTCACAAGTTTGTATGAAAGTCCTTAATTTTTCGTGCTACAATCTTGATGTTCGTCAGAGAGGTAGTTTATAGTTAGTAGACGTCCGCTAAGAACGGATTTTGCGACAGGGCCGGATTAGGGTGGTCTAAGGGCCCTCGCAAGTTTGTATGAAACTCCTTCATGTTTTGTGCTATAACCCAGTTTTTTGGCAGAGACGTAGTTTATAGTCAGTGGGTGTCTGCTATCAATTAATTTTGCGACAGGGCCGGATTAGGGTGTTCTAAAGGCTCTCGCGAGTTTCTATGTAAGTTGATTTTTGTACTTCCGGCCTGAAATTTAGCAAGATATAACTATTAGCGAACAATTTTTTTTGTGACGACCTGCAGTAAGGGCTCTTGCAAGTATGTCAATGAAATCCTTGGCTTTTTGGAGCCAAAGATCGGTAGAGAGGTAAAATATTATAGTTAAGACATATTTATTATTATGTAAGTGTGGGAACATATTTTATGACAGGGCCAGTTTAAGGGAATATATTCGCTTCGATTGGCATTTGTCATTCGATTTGGCATAGTACATCCCAGAGGCAGTCCCACACATACATACACGTCAAAATTTCCTCGCGAACGAAGTCGCGGACAACAGCTAGTACATTATAAAAATATTGAAGATCTGACTTCTAATGTTTTACTTAGATTTGTTGTACTGAATGCAGAAATGAAGGCCAGGTGATAGAGTTTTCTTCATAATACATTAAGTACCCTATTTACGACAGGAGCGACATCAGGTTCTGATCTAATTACAAGAAACAACTTACTGGCCGCTGCGTGTTGTTTATTCCCATATATTGCAACAATTGGCAGAAGTAATATCTATTAATTGTTGTAGAAATGTTTTGAGTGGCCTTATCGCTGTACGACTTATCAAAATGTCTTGCGTCCACCTGGCGGCCAGGTTAGTAGCGGTGTCTATAGCGTTTTCGAGTTCACTTTAAGACAAAGTGTATTTTTTTCTACAAAATTTCTTCTGATAACTTTTTTAAAGAATGTAAAACCAGAGGGCGTTTGTTCTTCCCGACATTGCGATAACTTTTTTGTTTTGGAGATATTTTAAATTTTTCACAAGTTTTTTCTTAATATTAGTAGTGATAACCTTCATGACCAGCTTTATATTAAAAGCATCTTTTATCACAATGTTTTGAGTTTTTAATGATGAGTTTTACCGTAAAACGTGATTATTCACCCAAAGAAATCGTCGTTTTGCAGCAATAATTTTAGCGTAGCGCTACTTACTTTAATCATAATGCTTGGTTGATGGTTTCGTGAACGGTCAGTATACACCATGTATGTTATCCTTAATCTCTTTGTTGTCTGCAGTCCCTTGTCCCTGGTCGTGATAACGTAGTGCGAGGACGTGGGGATTCTGTTTGTAGATGCAAATTGACTGTTGACTGTCTGCGCTAGAACAAATATTAGCGCAAATATTAGATATTAAGTGTAGGTGTTTCTATACAAGAGGCATGTGTCGACTAAATATATAATATCTTAATAATATAGTGAACGTGAAAGGCTTTTGTTTACCAAACACTGAAGATGGGATATTTGAATGGATTTTGTGAACCTTAACGGTAATTTATAGCCTACAGTCAAAATAAAACTTATATAAAGATAATTGCGCAATTATAACCTGGGTGCTAAGTCACTTTTCATGTCAGTCTGTGTGACTTCTTCAATCTCAAAGTACTGTTTTCAATTATAGTCCGGTCAAATTAGTCTAAAAATAGGGGTGAGTTACATTAATTCCCAACCAGCTGAAAATTGGTAGGATTGTTCAAAAAACTATGATAAATGAAATGTGGAAAGTCCTCATCGATCCGACACCTGGAAAAAAGTACTGTCAATATTGTAGACAATTAAATTCACAATTTGTAGGGAATTTAATTTTCTACAATATTGACCCGAGTAATTCTTTGCTGGTTTGTAATTTTCAGCTGGTTGAGAATTAATGTAACCTTGGATGTATATAGGACTAATTATACCGTAACAGGGGCTTTTGAATGTCAGAAAAACAAAGAAAGCGAAGCTACAGTCACAGGGCATAATAACAATTTCAAGTACTGTATTCAAAAGCGTAGATATCTCCCTTTTAACACAACGGATATGATGCGGTTTTCACCATTAGTCAAGAATTTAATCCGTAAGGTTTATGTGTAATCCTAGAGTGGTTGCGCTATGAACATTTTGAAACACTCCGCAAAAAGTAATACTAAACAGGCTAAGTAAGCGTGGTGATCAGTGATTTTGACCCCTCTGATGTTATGTGGAGAGGTGTTTACCCACATGTGGGATAGGTACATAGGCTGCTAAATACACTGTTATTATTGTTTTAACTATGCACACACCAAAGTCAATTATTCCTATCCTATTACATGAGACTTAAATAATAATAATAATAAGTAGCTGACATGAAGCAATCGTTGAGGCAGCGCTTCTTCGGACGCCTGAAGAAGGTTCTTAATAGCCTTCTTTCAGGTGGGAACAAGGTGCGCGCCTTCAACGGTTGGGTCATGCCAGTTTTAATGTACTCTTTCGGCATACTCAAATGGACTCAGACTGAACTCGATGCCTTGGATAGGAGAGTCCGTACATTGCTGACCGCAAATCGGATGCATCACCCACGATCATCGGTCATGAGACTGTACATCCCGCGGAAATGCGGGGGTCAAGGCTTTTTAAACGCGAAGACCCTCCACAACCGCGAGGTGTGCAGTCTCAGAGAATATTTTTTAAAGGCCGATGTGGGTATGCACCGAGATGTGGTCGCAGTGGACAAGGGACTCACCCCGCTGTCCATGGCTAACGAGAACTGGCGCAAACCTGTAGTGCTTACTGCTGATTACCGCAAGGAAGTATGGCAAAACAAAGAGCTTCACGGGCGCTTCTACCGGGCTCTTCATGGGCCCGATGTAGATTTTCTAGCGTCCGTGTCCTGGCTACGTTTCGGCGACCTCTTTGGGGAAACTGAAGGTTTTGTCTGTGCAATTATGGACGAAGTTATGTTGACGAACAACTACCGGAAATATATTATGAAGGATGGGACGGTTGACGTGTGTCGGGCATGCCACCGTCCGGGTGAGTCCATCAGACATATTATTTCTGGTTGTTCTCGTCTGGCTAACGGCGAGTACTTGCACAGGCACAATCAAGTGGCCAGGATTATTCACCAGCAACTTGCCTTGAAATATAAACTTGTGGAATCTGAGGTGCCGTACTACAGGTATGTGCCCGACCCAGTTCTCAAAAAAGACCATGTCACGTTGTACTGGGATCAGTCTATCATCACTGACAGGACTATTGTTGCCAATAAACCTGACATAGTGGTGATAGACCGATCAGCGCACCGCGTAATGATAATCGATGTTACCATCCCACATGACGAGAACCTCGTGAAAGCTGAGAAAGAGAAGCAAATAAAATATCTGGACTTGGCACACGAGGTTGTCGATATGTGGCATGTGAACTCGGCTATCATTGTGCCGATAGTCGTCACGGCCAATGGCCTGATAGCAAAAAGCATGGACGACCACCTGTCAAAACTTTCGCTTGGCGGTTGGATCAAGGGCCTGATTCAGAAGGCTTCTTGATACGGCCCGTATTGTGAGAAGGTTCCTGTCTCTGGAACCCTAACCACCGGTGGCTTGGACCCTGCTCCCGACACCGGTGGACTACTATTTTTTTATATTTTTAAATGTTTTTTGTTATCTTTTTTAATGAATATTTAAAAATGTAAATTAGTATGTAAGGAAAATAAATAAAGAAAATACTAATAATAAAGCCATATATTCCAAATCTCAATTTCAAAATATATTACAATGTTTGTTAGTTGTGCTTAAATTAAAGAAAGTTTACTTATAATTAATGTTAGTCTTATTTACGAGATTTGGACCCCTATTTGGGTAAAGGCCTCCTCCTTCCTTTTCCATGTCTCCCTGTCCTTGCCTGACTTTAACCAGTCCTTTCCTGCGACGTGTGTTATGTCATCAGTCCACCGTTTTATTTGTCGACCAACATTCCTTTTCCCCATTGGTCCTTTCCATCGTGTGGCTTCGATTGTCCATCTTCTGTCTGGGTATCGTGAGATGTGTCCGGCCCATCTCCACTTAAGTAGGAGTGCGTGCTTGAGAGCATCAGTGAGCTTAGTTTTTTGACGAATGCTTTCGTTCCTAATTTTATGTATTCTTCTAATTTTCAACATGCTCCTTTCCATTGCTGTTTGACTGCATTTGATTTTTTGTTTTATTTTATTTGTAAATATCCAAGTTTGGCAACCATACAGCAAGCAAGGCAGTAGGCATGTATCAAATACTGTTCTTTTCATATGTAAGCTATAGAAACTTAAATATAACTGGCTAATAAATATAACTGGCTAATAAATATAACTGGCTAATAAATATAACTGGCTAATAAATAAGGGTGTAGCTACTACTAGGCACACCTTTGCCTATTATAACCCTTCAGAGATTACAGGCGTGATGGTATGTGGAACAAAGTTACCGAGCAACCACAGCAGTCCACCATGCCTGTTAAGTTTGCAACAAGTATCCAAACATGTTGCAAGTTGCGGCGAAACTGGCAACTGTGGCCTGCCCACACGACCGAGGAACAAGTTTGAACATGTCCAGAAGTTACTGGCACAGCGGATGATACCTATTGAGAGTATTCTCGAATATTCTTGAGTATTTCGCGATGCTTAGCAGATTGTGTGTACCAGTAGTCTTACGGTAAATAATTGCACTTTGCAAAGCGTCTGCTAGTATTTACTAGCATCACTATTTGTCTATGAGCTTAACGTTCAACACTTGTGTTGAGAGTTGAGATAGTGTCTGCAGAAGAAACAATTCAATTCGTTTGTCAGTCATCGGTCACCAATATGGATCGGATATTTGCAATATGCATATTTACGTAAAATATTTTTTTGTCCGGCAAAGTGGAGAAAAAGTGTGGAAGCGGCTACTTTCAACAAATAATATTTTTTCCGATTCATGGGAGTTCATGAAAAATATATAGTGGGTATAAAATGTGGTGTCTATTCTGTTTAAATTTAGGTAAGACTAGCTGATGCCCGCGACTTCGTTCACGTGGAAATTTTGATGAGTGACTGTCTCGTTGATTGAGTGACAGTGAAATTAGTGATAGCTTTGATTTCCACATCAGCTGTTCCAGATCTTCAAATTTTATACGACAACAGAGACTGCTCATCAGGCTGAACAACTCTTGCTAAGACGTCATTCCTGTATATGTTATAGTGTAGCTGGGCTCTTGGACTTCCACATCGGCTGTTCCAGATCTTCAAATTTTATACGACAACAGAGAGTGCTCATCAGGCTGAACAATTCTTGCTAAGACGTCATTCCTATATATGTTATAGTGTAGCTGGGCTCTTGGAGTTCCACATCAGGTGTTCCAGATCTTCGAATTTATTCTCTTTGCAGAAAATGCTCATCACGTGGAACAATTTTTGCTATGGTACCATTTTTTTATCTCTTATAGTTAAGCTGGTCTGTTGCGGTTCTGCATCAGGTATTCAAGTTTCCAAGATAAATTATAGCCTATATGTTGGCCAGACTTAATATCTATACAACAAAAAAAAACCATTCAAATCCGTAGAGTAGTTCCGAAGATTAGCGTGTACAAACAAACAGACAAACAGACACACAGACAAACAGACAGACGTTTTTTTCGATTCGTGCTCTATTACTGTTTCTAAACCCCCCTCAATTATTTTTTTTTTAATATATTCAATGTACAGACACAGTTTTTTTACTGTTTTATTAGGTACTAGCTGATGCCCGCGACTTCGTTCACGTGGAAATTTTCAAGTTTCTAAGATAAATTATAGCCTATATGTTGCCCAGACTTAATACCTATACAACGAAAAAAAAAAAATTCAAATACGTCAAGTAGTTCCGAAGATTAGCGTGTACAAACATACAGACAAACAGACAGATTTTCTTTTTCGGATTCTTGCTCTATTACTATTTCTAAACCCCCCTCAATTTTTTTTTTATTATATTCAATGTACAGACACAGTTTTTTTACTGTTTTATTATATGTATAGATATATATAATATATGTATAGATGTATAGATAGTACGTACAAAACGACTTCATCTTCAAAATTTTGCTGCTAAATAACTAAATTAAAGTGTTGCTGCTAAATATTTACATTAAATAAAATTAAAAATATAATGACTGGGCTTGAACCAATGATTATATTTATCACTCAAAAATCCAACTTTAGGTTAATATGCATCTGAATTTCCGATCTGTAGTCATCAGTCACCGCGACGTGGACACAAGCGCGGTGGACGCAAGGCACATCGCATCGCGGACGTGGACACAAGCGCGGTGGACGCAAGGCACATCGCATCGCGGACGTGGCGTGAAATATCGAAACGTAATAAGGAGTGACATCCGACTTAGCAGTGTCTGTCTGTCTTGCAGTCTTGTTTGTAATAAAAACAGGAATACACTTTCGCGTCTGTTTTCAGGTTTCACTACTTATCTGCCTAGCCGTTTCCCAACTTTATTTGGCATATACGACCCAGTTTATACTAGGTAATACGAGACCCTTTAGTAAGACTAGTCGTCAGACTTTCAGGTCACTGACTACTTGTAATGACTGCCAAAGTATGGCAGCCGGGACCAACTACGTAACGTGCTTTTAGAGGCCTTGAGGTTTGTAATGGGTGGTCACCCATCTACAGACCAACCTAAACAAGCGCGGCTTAACCTAAAGATCGGTCCTAGTGGCAGTTATTAAAGGCCTACTACTATCCAAATAAAACAGTAGGACGTATTTGACCAAAAATACAAGAAGAGTGAATTCCAATTTCACAAATGAAATATACACACTAAATGTTTGAAAACTGAACTGAATTCACAGACCGTTTAGTAAATTAGTTTGGTAAAAAATAAGCGAGTTTCGTGTCAAACCAGTACCTGGCTATCTATTAAAACTTTCCATTTAGCTTGTATCAAAAACTATTTCAAAAGGGTAGAAATGGTGGTACAGTCAGCATCAGAAGTATATTAACATTACTAGTTAATTATTATCATTATTAGTTTCGAAGCTGTTTTTTTAATAAAAACTTGTTAGATATTACTCGTTACTAAATGTTATTGGAGTATAAGGACTATTTTAACGAATAATCTTATGAAACATTAAAAATAATAGCTAGAGTCCTGTACATAAAAGAATTAAAATTCCGAAATGTTCAGCTACTTCTGATGCTGACTGTACCTACTATTTTCATTGAATGCCGCCAATATTCTCATCTCCCCGATGTATGCAGTGGTGCACGGTTGTGTTGTCGACAGCACACAACTGGCCACTTGCAATCAAACGCTCCGGTGCGCGGAGCCGTGGGGGCCGCCTTGCTAGCTGAATAGAGGCTGATGTTCAATAGATCTTTTATCACGTGAGTCGGATCCCAGACAAACTTCAGGCGGATCAATGCAATGGGGCTTTATAAACTTGGGTTAAAAGCGGTTTCCTATTTTACTTAGTTACTCCGATCCCTGTTGGTTCTGTATACCAACGTTATAGGATTGAAACTTTTATTACGGGCAGAGTCAAGAGTTGTATTGACAGAATGTATATTATTTAATAACTAGTATGTGTTAGTACGTACAGTCGAACAAGCTGTAGTATACAGCCAGTTACCTTGTATTACTTTTAAGATTATACAGATAAATCAGTCGCTTAGTGCGAAACACTTGATAAAATTAAATTGCAATTAATATTTTCAGTGTAATAGAATTGAAGAGATCTCTACCAGCATACTTATTAGCTTGTTCGACTGTACATTCCAAGAGTGGCAGCAAATGAGACCGTTAAATTGTTTATAAAATCTGCAAAACAGCTCAAGAAAAGTTAAGGTAACTGCCATGTCTGCATGGATTGAATATTATATTATCTCTCTCTTGGTCAGTTTTTACGCTTCAAGGATGTTCAGAATAGACACTTTAAAAGATGCGAAATTGACCCTTTAGTGTGGGAAAAGCAGGCACAAAATCGGCCCGAGAGGAGACGTCGTGTGCATCAGCAAGTTAACACGTTTGAAGAAAAAAGGAGGTCACAATTGGATCAAAAGCGCGATGACCTTAAAGCTAGGCAACCTAAAGCTATACCCTATAATGTCATCAATGGTGTTCTGACATGTCCGCTTTGTGCTCGTACCTTTTCGGCCAAAGTTGGATATGCTAGCCACTTAAGAGCACACGAGAGAGCAGCAGAACAAAGCTCTTGACAATCTTTGAAAAGTCAGCGAATGCAGTCGCTGTGGCCGAAATCGGCTAGATAGCATCATATATCATGTCTCTCTGAACATCATCTGCGAAGCTCTCGCAAGTTTGGATTGTAGAGAAACTTGTAGTTACATCGGGATTGCAACGTGTTCGCCAACTGTTCAGATTTGAGATTACACACTCGACATACGCTTGTACGGTGCGCAACCAACTACTGTAATAAGACTTGTAAATTTTCTACTAGACGATAGATGTACCGACTCTGATAGATGAATAAGTGAAGTGTTAAACATGGAAAAAGTTAAAAATGTGTAGGTATGTAGTGGAAATTTAAGAGTTAAAAGATAATCGTCTGTCTTGGTACAGTTATGTGATGAGACATATGACTCCAAGAGTGGTCAATAATGTACTCGGGTAGAGAGGGAGAAACATCAAATGAAAAACAGGCCAAGCGCGAGTCTGACTCGCACTTGAAGGGGTTCCGTTTCATCGTAGTAGGGAAGCAACCCCTTTTTTTTGGGCATGGGAAATCATGCAACGACTCCCGCGCTGGGCGGTAGGGAGTGTCAGACTTCTACCTACTAAAAACCACCCATGTTCCTTCTTAGCCCCTTGTGCCGAGGTCACGGTATCTCTTTCGAACAACCCGGAGCCCCGACGGGCTTGTTTAAGTCCTTGAATTTGCAATTAGTTAAAATAATAGACATTAATTAATTAGACGATATAATAGAGGAGACCACGATGCTAAATGGGGATTTACTCGAGCGCTTTCTCTAAAGCCCAGTAGGTACCTATTGGGTTGCAAAGCTTAGATGATAAGAAGAAGGTGAGAGTATGAAAATGAAAAAAAAAAAATAATACTTAGTCGAGCGCGTCAGATTTTCTAAGGGGATGTTAAGTAAACCTAAAAAAAGCTCTCATTCAATAATCTGACGATTTTGATGAGACGCAAACTCGCGGTTATTAAGTAGGTATTATAACGTGCAAAAAAAAAAATTGGTTGCCTGTAAAGTCGGTATACGGGCGAAAGTTTTACGTGACAACGACTTTGAGTGGTAAAATAATTTTAATGTGAATATTCATTCGTATAGTAGGAAGAAGGATGAAATAATAGTAACAATATGTCTGTCTCTCTCGCTCTTAGGCGGGCTAACCATGCCCGAGTGGAAGGGACGCGTGCCTCTCACTCGCTCTCATTGTGAGCGCATAACGTGAGCGGAGCGTAACGCAGTTTCTTGAAGTGTCACCCGGCAAACCAATTTATAAGACGTTGTCACGTCAAAAATTCGCTATTTTGACATACTCAAGCGCGTCAGATTAAGATATATATGGTTCATCTTTATGTCCTAGACGTGCTGTCTCATAAACTGACGATTATCTAGAGGGATTCGCCTAATCTCACAAAAAGTTTTTTTTTTTTAAATCATTGAAATATGTATGTATGGATAGAGTACATACATACAAACAAAAAATGCCCAGATACACGGTACCCCAAAGTGTCACGTTATCGAGATATTTGAAGGTAAAGATCGACAATGAGTAGGTAGTTAGGTACCTACAATGACCACATACGCGCCTTACTGGCGCAGTTGTGTGTGGCACTACACGGTGCCAGCACGCCCCACTGGCGTTGTGAGACACGCTATCAAGGAGACAGCGAAGACTCAGCCGCCTTGTTGGAAGCTGACGAGGACGTCAGAGCGTCAGGAGAGGCCGTGTTGGCTCAAAGTCACGCCATCAGCCAGTAGCCGTGCGGTCAGCGTGCGGTCGTCGTGCGGCAACCGACAGAAGTTTATAAAACGAGGCGAGTGGCGTTGCAACGGTCACTTTTTGCTTGGACGGCGCTCGGAAAGGACTTGCTACCCGACTTATCGTGTGCTTGGCTATTTTTGGTTTTTGGTTTATGTTTTTGCTCGTGTGCTGATTATTCCATTTTGCTAGTGTTTTTTCTACTTGATTATTGTTTAAAATGTTCCTCGTGATAATTTTTGTAATTGTGTAATTTAAAGATATTAAACATTGTTTATTGTTTTAACGTATTTCACTTCTGATTCCTAACAAAATAATATCTGTTATAAAGCTCTTGTAAAGCTCATAACATCCTTGCTCAGCTGATGAACTAGTTAACTTTGTGAGCTCAAGTTTTAACAGAACTTGAGATACAAGCCTTGCAGGATACTCGGAAGCCTTTGATATAATAATTATTAAAACTTTGTGTTTCTTGGAAAGTGGTATTAAGTATTGGAATCTCGTAATAGTTCAATATTTCAACCTTTCAACAAGCTTGTAACTTTTTGTTCGCGTACGTTTTTAAAATAACTGAAGTTAGTATTCTAGGCATTAGGATAACCTATTTATCAATTTTATAGAGTTGTGCTCACAAGTTTTAGTTTAAGGCGGGGTTGCAGTACTTTTTAAGATTTTTGAACATATAAAAATCGAACTAAATACGAGTTTTTTAATAAATAAAAATCATTACATCAAAATTGAACATACTCTCTAGTAAATCGTAAAGATAGAAACGCGATTTAGAATGATCGGCTCGATACTTTTTTTAAACGGTTTTATTTAGCTCACCCCGTTTGTTTTATTCTTGGGTCAAATTTAGTAATTTAAATTTCACCCTCTTTCTGTCAACCGATTAATCTGAAATTTTGTATACACTTTGGACTTTGGTGACAATACAATTATGTTTATTCATTATCATTATAAATTCAAGATGGCCGCCGCTACAAAATGGCGGATAATTTATGTTTTATTAATCCCATCAATATGGGTATCAAATGAAAGGGCTCAACAAGCAGAATACAATATAATATAAAAAATTGAAATCCAAGATGGCGGCCGCTACAAAATGGCGGATAACGTAGGTTTTATCAATCCCATCAATATGGGTATCAAATGAAAGGGCTCAACAAGCAGAATACAATATACTATAAAAAATTGAAATACAAGATGGCGGCCGCTACAAAATGGCGGATAACTTAGGTTTTATCAATCCCATCAACATGGGTATCAAATGAAAGGTCTCAACAAGTAGAATACAATTTACTATGCAAAAATTAAACAGAATGCGAAATAAAAACTAAAAACTAGAAAATAAAAATATGTAAAAAAACTTTTTAAGTTAAACGGTTTTATGTTAAACATACATTGCAATGTTTAAGATAAATGTACTAAAAACCAAAAAATAATAAAATAGATACAGTCGTGGGAATTATAAACATATGCATAGACTAGACTAAAATAAAACCGTGGGGCACGTCAAATGTTTGTTTTGTAACATTACAAAACAAACATTTTTATCAACGATTGTAGACAATTGACGTTTAACTTAAAAAGTTTTTTTACCTATTTTTTATCAAACATGACTCTAAATCACAATTTGTACTGCTAAGACATTTCATCATGAATTTATATAAAAGTTATATCAATAGATAGAACTTTTTATTCTGAAGTAAATGTTGAAAACATATTGTATAATTTCTTTATAGTTTTTCTCCAAGAAGCAAAAAACTGTCAAAATTTAGGCATTATATCGCTCGCGCGGCAGGGCGGGGGGTGAGGTCGTGCGTACATAAAAACAAAGTACTGCAACCTCGCCTTAAATTAAAACGAAAGGCATCGACTTCCGAAAATTTATTTATTTGCCTGCTACGTCGTAGTTCACTTCGTGCTACGGCGTAGCCACTACAAGCTACGACCGGTCCAAGTCTTTCAAAATATTTTTCGGATATATTCCTTTGCTTGGTAAATTAATGTTTTGAAAAGGTGTTGAATTTATGCTTCAATCTGCATGAAACTTAGTGTATTTTTTTTTTATTATTTTTTTAAACTTTGCCCACTTTTGGAATTTCTCCTGTATCGTGGGTGCGTTCACAAACATTTAACCTCACATACCCAAATACCCAGACCCGGAACAACTATCTGTAGGCCATACAAATATTTGTTCCGTGCGGGGATCGAACCCGCGACACGCAGTGCAGCAGTCCAATCGCTCAGCCACTGCGCCAACCGTGTCGTTTTTAGATCTAAATTTTTTTTTAATGTATTCGAGTTAAAGCACTTTTTAGTTGCTGATTAAAATCAACGATAGATAGGTACTTAGTGTTGCCATCTGATATGATGCTAAATTAAGGCCTTTTTGGTATAAGAATCTTATTCAGTTTGTTTTTTTAATCTGCTAGCTTTATAAGACATATATTTTATATGTACGGTCAGCATCAGAAGTATATTAACATTACTCAAAGTTTCGAAGCTGTTTTTTTAATAAAAACTTGTTAGATATTACTCGTTACTACATGCTATTGAAGTGAAAGGACTATTTTAACGAATAATCTTCTGAAACGTTAAAAATAATAGCTAGAGTCCTGTACATAAAAAAATTAAAACTCCGAAATGTTCAGCTACCTACTTCTGATGCTGACCGTACCATGTATTTCGTAACCTCGAATTCAAAGTAGTCGTTTAGGATCAAGCGTTTCATCTTATTGTTATATTGTGGGCGTTGAGTGATAGAGCTCTCAATATGAAACCTAGAATATACCTTCCTTCACATTTTTATCTTTAATCAAATGTTACTGCTTCGGAACCCTTTCGATGGATAAAGTAGAAGAATATTTGTGTGTGAAGTAACCTTTGATTTCTGACGTCATTGATGTAACTGTTAGTTCCGTTTCACGAATGTTACGCCTCGCCCGGTTAGAAGAACATAAACAAAGAGAAATAGATCTCTACGTTACAACCATTTCTTAGTAGTACACGAACTACGGTTTGTAACGTTCTCACTTTATTATTCTAAATATCCCAACATCGATTTTTTTCTTAAAAGAATCTGCTTTTCTATACATTTTGACCGTGCGGGTATTATTTATTTCATATTATTCAACTCACAATCTATGCTTCGATCCTCTCCTCTCCCTTTCCACATACGATTCAGCTGTCCTCATAACATGTCCACACCACGACAGTCACTTCCCTTTTAACTTTTCTATAACTGGTGAAACTTTTAAAGTTCCTCTAATAAAGGGTGTAAAAGTACCCCTAACAAAGCCGAAACGTATTTGTTTCCCCCGTCACTGGCATCAGTTTTTGTTCTAGACCATATCTGGAAACCTCCTAGTTACGGAGATATAGTAAAAAAAAATCACATCTGTTTTTTCAAATACTAGTTTTTCAGTTTTAACTTTACTTAAATTTCCTCCATGACCCGTTTAGTATTCATAGCATCCACTAGCACAATGTTCGAGTGTTAGATTTTTCCCCCAAAAATAAAGTCGAATCCTAGCTAAAAGTTTTGCGTAGGGGTACTTATTTTAATGTACATAATGTTTGGTTAACGGCTTTGTAAAGGGTTCGCTTACACCCTTTACACTCATTCCTTAGCTCATCTATTGTTGTCACACCACACATCCACCGATGTCCCGAATTTCCTAAGTTTATTAAAATGTTCTTAGGATACGTCAAAGATGTAATTAGCAGATATTAGGGAAAGTTTTTCGCTATCAATCTTCCAATAAGGACAGGACTCAGGCAAGCAATCAGTCCTAATTTAGTAATGGATGGAAACCGCCGAACACGGCAACGGAGCTCTCTGTATCGACACGAATTGAACGAGCATAGCTCGGGCATCTGCCTCACCGCAAGCGATTCGCGATAAGTGATAACAGATAGCCACTAAGAACAACAAGCAGCGAGTGTCTAGTTTAAATATACGGTCGGAAGGAACAACTATCTGTAGGACCAACAAGTAATTAGAGTGTACTACGCGACGAATGACTGTGCGAATAAGACTTGTGCGACAAAACTGTACTGCGACTCACCATAGTTTGAATGCACGCTTGTGCGAATGTACACTGAAGCCTGACATCACGCTAGTGTGACAAACGATTGTGCGACAGTAGTGCGACACTACGGAAGTGCGACACTACGTAGTGCGACACTACGGTACGCCAAACAATTGTGTGACAGTACTGTGATTCGACAGTAGGTACAGTGCCCCACAAAAGCGCATGGATAGCAAGGAATAAAAATCGTGTGAAGCGAGAAATGACGCCATCTAGCGTAAACTAGTTATCGACTAACAACATTTGATTATGCTGCTACAGTTACCTAAAAGAGGGCGCGTTTCGTTTTGTCTCTGTAAACATTTCAATAATTATAATGAATAGTTTATTTTATATTATTTCTTATATCTTAATAAAGTTCCTAACTATTAACCTGTGAAAATTTATTTATAAATTCTATCTGATAGTCTATGTTTTACTTTTCAAAAATGGATTTATAAATATTTTGCAGGTAGTAGAAATAATTAGATTATGAGTTATGACTAAGCTCAATTGATCGTTCTCTAACATCGTTTCGATTATCTTGTTCGAGTGCTTTTTCTTCAGTTTAATTTTTTGTTACCAATATGAGTACGCGATGTAATGTTGATTTAGTGACAAAAGCTCAAATAATTGCTTTGCATAATCGAGAAAACTTGTCAGAAATAGCAAGACCGGTGTTAATGTAAGTAGTTTTGTTTTCACACATTTTTATAAAATACTTCATTATTTTTAATTACTTTACTACCTACTTAATAATCATTATTGCGTATTACATATTTCTATTTTATTGTTCAGAGAAAAACCGTTGTGCTATGGGTACGACTCTTTGAAGAGGAGGGTTCTTCACAACACCATCAAAGAACTAGAAGACCAGACTGCGGCTCATAAACACATTACAGCGTCAGATCTTGTTATGAGAGTATGGAGAATATGGATTCCTACCCATGACCGACTATGCTAGTTTATATGTTTGTCTTTGTTGAGGTTACAAAAGCTTCAATCCTCTTTCCGATTTTGGAAACGATTAAGCTATGGCCTCAATAAGAAGTTTTATATAATACTACCTGATGCCCGCGGCTTCGCCCGCGTGGATACTGTAAAAACAATCCTTGATGCGGATTATATATTATTCTAAAATTTCAGCTCGATCGGAGCAGAACTTTTAGAGTTTTTGAAGCGTACACAAACCAACATAACATTTTTTTATTTATAGATAGATATAGATATAGATAGATATAGATATAGATAAAGATAATTATGTTGAACGATAATAAATGTCTGTTTTTTGAATAATAAACTGTAAGAAAAATGCCTCTAAAATTTGTGTAATAGTGTCTTTTTGTTTGTCTCTCCCGTTTGACTACCGACTCGATTTTTTTATTTTTGAATGCTATGCGCACTTGTTAGTTTAATGAAAACATTCCTTATGGTTTCTTTTATTTTTTTTTTACCCGACTGCGGCGAAGCCCAAAAGGAGGGTTATTTATCATTTAACTTTTCACTTATTCCAACCTAATACGTGTTTCCTAACTTCTTACTTACCTCACCTATTCCCAAGTCAAAGTACATTTTTTTCCTATATCTCAACAGAATAGGTTACATTTAGTTAAGACTAAGTTATAAAATTATTTCACCTACAGGTGACACCGGGTAATCCGGTTTATCTCGCATGCCGTCTCACTTCAAACATTTTCAAAAGAAAGTGACGGCATGCGAGATAAACCAAGCGTAAGTTAAACCAGGTTTAACAATTTTTATTAATAAGGCGGATAAGTTTTAATTTCTTCTTATTATTTAAGTAGGAATTACAATTATAATTGCTGTGAGTTAGAAACAGAAATAAAACTTATGCCACCTACAAGTGACACTGGGGATTGAAGAGTTTAATATCACAGTTGTGCAGAAACCAAATGCCATCTATTAATTATTTTCGAAAACTTGATTTCAACGTTCACAGAAAAATAGGCCCCAGTGGTATGCACTAGTGTGGGCGACCGTGCGTTGATACAGTATTACAGTAGTATGACACTATTACAGTGTTGATAGATTAGCTCAGAACTAATCTATCTAAACATGTTACCGGCCCAAACTCGATTTTAGGCTAAACTATAGTTTGGCCTCGGACAAACCAGTATAGCTTAGCCTAGACTAAACTAATTCATCCTGTTACCGAAATGAAGGCCGCGTGATGTCGAGACTCGAGCTTCAGTGTGTCGCACAAACGTGCATTCGAACTATGGTGAGTCGCAGTACAGTTTTGTCGCACAAGTGAACTCTATAACTGATAGTCTACTAAATTTATTAATCACAGTCTGGAAAACGAATATACTTCCACGTTCATAATTGATTCAATTACTTAAATCAGCTCGTAATGTTAATCAGCAATATATGCAAACAAATTGCGGCAGACAGTGCAGTATGTTAAAAATTAAATGAGACACTGATGGGATTAATTCAATGAATGAATTAATTTGATTGAGGCGTCGCTATTATTTCGTCAGGTTGTTTGTGCGTAAAAACTGGTTCATGTTGGATACGATAATGGATGCTTTGTATTTTTGGAGGTTGGGAAATCATCAAATGACGCCTCCCGCTCTGGGCAGAGCGGTATTGAGTGTCAGAAGGTATTCAGTCCTACTGACTAAAAACCACCCATGTTCCTTCTTAGCCCTTTGTGCCGAAGCCGCGGTATCTCTTTCGAACAGCCTGCAGCCCCGATGGGATAAAGGATCCTGTAAGCCATAAGGCTTACTTGATAACAAATGACGATGATTGTCTGGCGAGTCCACAGCAAGCTTTTATGCACTTTGTTATTGATATTCCAATCATCTTATCCTGATCAACGAAGGGATCATCGCATCGTACTCAAACGTTATCATAAATAGAGAAAACGTGATAGGAGATAGGAGGGTCCTGAATGACATAGATCACCCAAATATAGCCTTAGATCGAATAACACGAGCATTTTCTATTTTAACATAATTCGGATTTGCGTTACGATTATTTAATTCGTTGTTGCTGGGACGCCGCTAGAGCATTTCATTTAATTGGATGGAAAGCTAGCAAATAAAGTACGCGATTTTAAGAGGTGTCTGTCGCCATCTTAGAGGCAAATCTAAATTTTTATGAACTTCTCACTCTACTCAGCCTTTTCCTATGGGGGCAAGCAGAAACCACAGAACGCCACCTCTTACGATCCATACTCCTTTTGCCTTGTCCACATTCATACATCTTGTCAATTATGCATGTCTCCCCAAAAAACGTCAGACCAACACGCTGTTCAATTAAGTTAATAAATGTGGGGTCGTTCTTTGACCACGTGCCGACGATGTACACTCGCAAATGGTTTATTTGATCTCTCTCTGTTGTTCCGAACAGATTTCTTTTGTGGTTCGCGGTCCGGTAGAGGGCTGGTTTGTTTGCTACATAGCTTATTTTTCATTATTGTTTCGCTTTCTTTGGACCATCCTTTTGAAGTGTATCTCTGTACATATACACATGCCAGAATTAGGCATGACCTTTTTTTGTTCCTTTGAACATTTGTCTTTAATGTTTACATTAAATATACTGTGGTGTTGAGGGTAGTTTGGAATAGGTAATAAAATAAAATCAGTTTAATACAGTACTGCAATCGTGTTTATTGGTTATAAAGTCCTCTTCCCCCGGACCGCCGTAAGGTGCAGACGTATAAAAGACCCATTACTGTTTTAAAATAAATCAAATAAATCAAATTTACGTAAATTAAATTCAGTGCAAAAAATAGGAGCGCAGAAGTGTCGAAGAGGTGTTTGTTGTGAATACACAGTGAGCGGGACGACAATACGCCATAACCCCACTGACATCTACTCCTGGTACCAGAGACCCAGCCAGAGATCACCTTCAACCAATAAACGTCAGAGCAGCGACGACTCATATACTTCGGGTAAGGCCCATAAATTACTATTGGAAGACTACCTGCGCCTGCGCCTCCTCTTTGAACTCATCAGCAACGCCTACTGCCCAATCAAAGGTTAAGCTCCTCCCCCGAGCCCAGCTCAAAATAGTCATCTACCTTATTAGGACTTATTATACCCTAGTAACATGTTCACATCACAAATGAATAAATCGCTGTCGGATCCTAATATGAGTGAAGGGGGTAACGTTACGCCACCTAACAACTATGTTGCCATCCGTAAAAGGATGAGAGAGGAGGACTTGCCTGCGGAATTCTGTAAATTTAAGGAAGAGATGAGGGAATTATTTTCATCATTTATGGCCACTCAGAAAAGTGAACTTTCGGTAATAAACACAAATTTAAAGGAAATCCAGCAAACTAACACGAGTATTGAAGCTAGCGTAGCTCGCCTGTCCAGTCAACACGAAGAGTTCCTAAAGAAAATTGAATCTCTTGAGTTACAAGTCAAAAAAGACAGAGAGTATATTACTATATTGGAAGATAGAGTGGAAGACCTACAAAGAAGCTCGCAGAAAACATGTATAGAACTCAAGAACGTTCCCAGAAAACCCCAAGAATCAAGAGGCGACCTTATAAATATGGTTTCATCCCTCTCTAAGAGCATTAACGGAAATTTGGACGTGAAAGATATAAAGGATATTCATAGAATCCAGAGCAAGAAGGTCGGGGTTAAAAACACCCCCATAATTGTCGAACTTGGTTCATCGATTATAAAAACCGATTTTCTACAGAAAGCTAAAACCCACAATATAAAGAATAAAATAAAGCTCCAGGCCAAACATCTTGGTTTCACTAACAGTGAGGACACCCCCGTGTTTATCTCGGAACATCTTACTGCTAAGGGAAACCGTTTATACTTCTTGGCGCGGGACTTAGCAAAATCAAAACAATATAAGTTCTGCTGGACCTCTTTCGGACGTGTCTTCGTGAAACGTGATGAAAACTCTCGGGCCACCATTATCAAGAGTGAAACTCAGGTACATAACTTAATGCAGGAACTGTGACTAATTGATGTAAATGCCTGTACTAATTTGCCACTATTTATTCTTTTCTTATGTATTAGTAACTTATTTTTTAATCCTTCTATATCGTTAAATCTATCAAGCATCAGGATAATCTCTAAAATGTACCCATTCAAGCACGTTCAATGCTATCAAAATGTAATAAAATGTAAAACTCATACAACATACACATTACACTCCACAACACTCACACTAACAATCTACATAACTCTTATTACTCACACACATATACACAGGTCACACACACTCTCGATTATACTTAAAAACTATTTACAAGTAGCCTTTCGGTGTTTCTTCACTAACGTAAATTGCACGAAGCACCTGTTGTTTTATAAATGCACTAATGGATAATAATCTCAGTACTATACGGGAACTAGATGATATCGAAATTTCGAAGTCAGTTATTGTGAATATTGAAGAGTTGCATAATTACTTACAGCATGATAACTTTAATCTGACAATATTAACCCAAAATATCAGGAGTGTCTATTCTAACTTTGAAGACTTACAGATAAACTTATCACAAATAAAACATAACATTGACGTGTTATTGTTAACGGAGTGCAGGCTTAATTATCACAGACAACTACCAGTGCTCGAAAACTACACTTCGTACTACACAAAAAATCAGCTCAATCAAAATGATGGTGTAGTAGCATACGTTCGAGATGGGCACTTAGCCCATGTAACTGAAATCAATATATCGCATGCGTCAGCTATCCAGGTATCCATTTCTGACTATACCATCATAGGCATCTACCGTTCACCCTCCAACCACTGTGCTGATAATTTTATTAATTCTTTGAATATTTACCTTGACTCTATTAAGACACATAGAAATATTGTAATTGTAGGGGATATCAATATTAATTTAATAATAAAGAACTCTGAAACATCGCAACAACGCAGAAACAGATTAAACTATCTAAATATGCTAGCCACACATGGCCTATTACCAGGACACTATCTACCTACCAGAGAACAAAGTTGTTTAGACCACGCACTTATAAAAATTGACAAAACTTTCAGCTCGGCATTCGTTGGAGTTATTAATACCTCAATCACAGATCATGCAATGGTTTTAACAAACATAACCCGATCACTTAAAATTAAAAAGTCTGCTAAAACCAAAACTGTGATTGATTTTGATAATGCCTACGCTAATTTGATAAGTACTGACATTTTATTTTTTAATACGTACAATGACCCTGAGGTCATAGCTTATAAATTCATAGAGGTAATAAAATCCTCACTACTATCTAATACTACAACTAAGATAGTCCCAAACAGCATGCGGGTAATCAAGCCTTGGATGACTGCTGGTCTACTTCGATGTATTATTCTCCGTAATAAAATGCAAGTGCAAACCAAGAAAGAATCCTATAATATTATTCTAAAAATCACTTACCGACGTTATCGTAACTTTTGTACAAATTTAATAAAGAAACTTAAAAGAAAATCACAAAGAGAACAAATAACTAAATCATTAAACAAACCAAAACAGCTCTGGAAAAAAATAAACGAAATTACACAATTTAAAACTCCTAAATCAGATAATTCTAATCTTCTTAAAATCACATCACACCCGCTCGATTAATTAAACCGTATTAATCATTTCTTCGTTACAATTGGTAAAACATTGGCGGAAGAGATCATTAAAAATTCCAACCTCTCTACTTCTGGCCCTTCATACCTAAGAAGTGAACAACATAATACATCTTTCGTACTGCTGGACACTGACCCGCAGGAAGTGGATGGCATACTCATGGGTCTCGATTCTGGAAGCTCACCGGGCTGGGATGGTATACCAACTACATTCTTGAAAATTTCAAGGGACTTCATTGTCCCTTTAATAAGCCAACTTGTTAACCTGTGCTTTAAAACCGGGATTTTTCCAGAAGCTTTTAAGCGATCTATGGTTACACCTGTGCACAAGGGGGGAGACCGGAACGATGTCAGTCAATAACTATCGCCCTATATCGGTTATATCATGCATCTCGAAAATTTTTGAAAAATTACTGAATAACAGACTGATTAGTTACCTTAATAAGTATAACATTTTATCTCCAGCGCAATATGGGTTCAGAAGGGGTCTATCTACACAAGACGCTATTAAGGCATTAACGGGCGATATAGTTAACAATGTAGATAAAGGTCTAAAGTGCCTCACAGTATTTTTAGACCTAAAAAAGGCATTTGACACCGTTTCTGTCCCCATCCTTCTGCACAGACTTGAAGCAATCGGTATAAGAGGTACAGCTCTCTCTCTTTTTGCTAGTTACCTATCAAATCGAAAACAGCAGGTTAGGGTTGGAAACGTAATAAGTGATGAAAAAACTGTCTGTTTCGGAGTGCCTCAGGGAAGTGTGCTCGCCCCGACGCTGTTTCTGATTTACATAAATGAGTTGTGTAATATCGGGAACAGCGGCGGACGAATTTTTTCATACGCAGATGACACAGCAGTAGTTTTCGCCGGTGACTCTTGGGCTACCGTACGTGACATCGCTGAACGTGGATTAGCGGTAATAGCAAGTTGGTTAAACTCTAATCTTTTAACCCTCAACGTATCGAAGACTAACTTCATCTGTTTTACTCCGAACCAGAGGACACAGCCTGGTGCTGATTTTGGGATCGTGATCCATGAGTGTACCAACTCTCTTTATTCATGCAACTGTAAAAGCATACAGCAAGCTAGTTTTACGAAATACCTTGGTATAACAGTTGACCAAAGACTGTCTTGGCACACCCACATCGAAAATACCATGGCCAGGGTCAGAAAGCTCATATGGATTTTTAAAACGTTGCGACATGTGATGCCGTCGCTGCTACTAAACAAAATTTATACTGCTCTTGCACAATCGGTCATCACATATTGTATACCAATCTGGGGAGGGGCCACTAAGACAAAGTTTCTGGACCTAGAAAGGGCTCAAAGGTCTCTCATCAAAGTCATGTACTTCACACCCTTTCGATATTCTACAGACAACCTCTACAGGGTCAGTAATCTGCTTACTGTTAGGAAATTATATGTACTGAATATTACCATCGATCTGCACAAGTCCCTCACATTTTATTCATCAAATCTCGACAAAAGACGTAAAGATATTGTGGCTCACTCCTCTCGGATCCGTACGGTTTTTGCTAGGCGTCAATATAACACACAATCTACTTACATTTACAATAAATTGAACCTGGTATTGAATAATTATCCCACGTTGCGGTATAATTGTAAAAATAATCTAACAGAGTGGTTAAAATCACAAACGTATGATGAAATCGAACTTCTATTAACCAGAATATGTTAAAGAACAACCTGTGCCCAATACTAACGTACATTAATCATGCAATCAGTAATACACATACACATACTCACACCGATACACATCACATATCCACCTCCCCACCCAACACACACTTACACACACACAAACACTACACATACTTGAACATGTTAAAATAATATTGTACCTATAATCCTAGTTTGTAAATTTTTCTTTTCTTTTTAAGTATGTCTCAACAATGTAGAGAGAAAGTAATCCATGGGAAGTTGCGAGGTAACCCCATCACAAGTATGTTTATAACTTATCGGGGCTTGCCTCAATTTTGTGCTGTAAAACAATTGTAAGAGAATCAATAAAAACTTTTATTATTATTTTATTATTATAAAGTGTAATATGCATATTAAACAGTCCAGTATGATATATTAATTAAGTAGTTTATTGTTCAACACAGTAACGTGAAACTTAATATTTTCACACAGAATACATGTAAATGATGACAACTTATATTAAACATCGATTCATTCGATCATAGATTTACTACAAAAATGACTTAGAAGTTTTTTTTTTAATAATATTTATTTTTATTTGAAGCAAAATCTCTGTGTTCGATAACAACTGCATTAGTATAAAACTGTGTCGCAGTCAGTGTTAACCTCCTAAGTCGAGGCAAAAGCAAAGCTTTTTTAGCTTTGCAAAATGAGACTAAGAATAAAAAAAACTTTTTGCAAAAAAAAGCAACCGACCTCAAATAAACTTCAAAAGAAAAATCAGCTTCTGAAGTCGTCACGTGACGTTTCTTTGTTTAATTTGGTTTTTTTGCCACCGACTTCAGAATCTGATTTTTCTTCTGAAGTTAATTTTTCACTTTTTGGTGTTTTTGAAGTCGGTTGTTTTTTTTTTTGCAAAAAGTTTTTTATTTTTTCCATTTTAGTTGTAATATCTTATAGAAATACTTACTATGATACCTAACCCTAGGCCTAAACCTTCAAGATTCCCTGATTATTGCTTTCAACTCCTAACCATTGAGGAGTAGTACCTTCCATCATAAGCTCATCAACATGAAGTGATGACTGCTAGATGCGAATACTTGTATAGCGTCAGAAAAAGCACGAAACACGTAATACGTGCCTATGAAATTTGACGGTTGCCCTCGATTTATTTGGGATTCCATCACCAGCAGGGCTATTGTGTATCTTTTAATGACAGTGGATAACTTATAATGTCTATCAAATAACTGTCAAATGGTGAGTTTTTAAGAAAAAAATGTACCAAACCATAACCAATTTACAGTTAATCTATGGACATTTCTGATAGCCACTGACGTTAAAAAGATAGGTACGCAATAGGGGGGCAGGTCCTGGTTTCCATATCATGGTGGCCCTTGAAGTATCTCCGTTCCAATAAAAAAAAAACTAAATGTGGCACTCGGAGACTGCCGCGGTAAAGCTATTGCATAGCATTTTTTAGCAAATAATTAATTATTTAATTTGACAACCTCAGTTGACAACCTTGTTATTTTCCGTAAAAAGTACTGAATCCTGAATATTTTCGTTAGGGAATTTCTGGATTCGCTCTCCACGCTCCAGGCCCACGATAGAAGCTATGCAATAGCTTAAAAGAATCATCAAAATTGGTTCATAAACGACGATGATATTCGCGATACACAAAATCAGGTAACATACATAAAAAAAAAGTGTATTGTACACATCTGCATACCCCCTCAGAGCATACAGGCGTGATGTTACGTCATGATAATGTATATTCAATAAACATCCAAGCGATTCCAGCAATTACGATATATTTTTCCACAAATGGGGGAGAAATCAGGTAACATACATAAAAAAAAAAAACATAACCTCCACCATAGAACCTCCTCCTTTTTTGAAGTCGGTTAAAACTAAAAATAAATACTATGAAAACTTGAAATTAATCATTTACAATATGATTTTTATATGAGATTGTGTGTGTACTGTATATGTTATGTATGTGGAGTGTATGTGTGTGGGTTGTGTGTGTGTGTGTGAAGGGGGAGTATGTTTGTGTAGGAGGTGTCACTTTGCGCATTTAAAACATGTATACGACATTTAGAAAGGGAGTTCAAGTTTTCACATTGTCACATAAGTTAATGATAATGACTTATTAGTATGGCCTATATTTCAACATTCTGGCAGAAACTTATGTCCTGCCAAAATCGGACCAGCCGTTTTGGAGAAAAGTTACAGTAACAGTTATAAAAGTATGGTTAATATTCCATATCTATGCTAGGCGGTAACTGATGAATTTTAATATAAGTTATCTATTAGTAGTGGTAGCAGATAACTAACATATTGTATTTAATTAATGCACTTATTTACACTTAGCTGAAACGTGGACACTAACGATACGGTTGGTCCATAAATTTAAAGTCGCTCAGCGAGCTATGCTAGGGGTCTCTTTCAGGGATCGCATCCGAAATGAGGTGATCCGACAGAGGACCAGAGTTGTCGACATAACTCACAGAATAAGTAAGCTGAAGTGGCAGTGGGCCGGCCATATTAGTCAAAGAACCGATGACTGTTGGAGTAGACGTGTTCTTGAGTGGAGACCGCGAATCGGCAAGCGTAAGGTGGGACGCCCGCAGGCTCGGTGGAGCGATGATCTTCGCAGAGTGGCTGGTAACAACTGGATGAGAGTTGCCGAAAATCGAGTTGAGTGGCGTAAGACTAAAGAGGCCTATATCCAGCAGTGGATTGCAATAGGCTGATGATGATGATGATGACTTATTTGGTTCTCTATTGTGTCACCTAACTTTTTTATCCATAATTTAAAATACCATAACTTTTTTTGTCCTAATATTCATTTATTTGTCCGAATGATAACTTACCCGAACTAAATATCACATGCCATAAAATTGAAATCCCTAAATATAATAATAATATGTCCTAAATCCATTTGTCATAAATATTACAATCAATAATATACGAAAGACAAATCGTTTTCCATAAAAGTTTTAAGTCCTAAATTAAAATAACATAATGTTTATTTATCATAATAATATTATTAGAACAAAGTATAACAAAGCTTTTGGTCACGTCACTCATACATGCAACGCATGTACTCCATGACGCGCGCTCGCTTCGCTCGCATGTTAAATAACACTAATACCTATCTTCTGTCCCCGAAGTGCCGGGCCTCCGCCGGCCTCTTTCGTCGGCCTACGGCCCGGTGCCCATGCCGCCCATAAAGGATACTGTCGCGAGACG
This sequence comes from Diarsia dahlii, assembly GCA_949775195.1. Classification (NCBI taxonomy): domain Eukaryota; kingdom Metazoa; phylum Arthropoda; class Insecta; order Lepidoptera; family Noctuidae; genus Diarsia; species Diarsia dahlii. Next base: position 33,407,302 of record OX459189.1, on the reverse strand, counting down.
GTGATTCATCCACTTAGCGGACGACTAGCAACAGCATTTTGGTTATTCATCCGGCTAATCGGACGACTAATTAATTTTATTCATCGGCTAATCGGACGACTAGACACTTCGAATTTTTTTTAGGACTATAAAATTTATTATAAACGAACATTCGGAAAATACACATTAGGTAAAGCAATAGTTAGGACATATTAATTTAGGTCATGTAAAATTAGGAGATTCAATTATTATAGTAATCGATATTATGACAGAATACTTTTAGAACTAAAGATTATGTGATTATGTTAAACAAAATTTCGGCAATTTGAACATTATGGTTAATGAAGTTTATGGTAAACGTGTTATGGATAATGATTTTCGGACAAACAAGGAGAAGTAAGGGAGTACCGACTTATTTACATTGCTACTTTTAGTACAAGGTCGTTACTAACTAGTGAAAAGCGCATTGGACTCGAACTAGCTAAATAGAGATGTGCCCTATAATAAAATGACATAATATGTTAGAGAAGGATCAGTTATCATTCTCTAACATCTAACGAAAGAATTTTAAGAGCGAGTGGTGGATAAAATGACAGAGATGGGAGACATGAATGACCGAAGTGCAAATGACTGTTGGAATGATATGGCTGGGTGTATTATGAGTGTAGCAAAGCATGTTTTAGGACAGACGAAAAGAAGGGACACAATAGATAGCGATACATAGAGGTAGTCAACAGTAATTCAGAATGTTCTGAAGGAAAATTCAAGGAATGGCAGAGTATTGAAGTTGCAAATTAATGTAAGTTTGAAAGCTGAAAGGAAGAATGAGTTTGATACTCTTAAGAAACAAGCCAAGAAAGCGGTGGCTGTAGCAAGAGCAAAAGCACAAGACAAGCTTTATGACGCTTTCGATAGTCCAGCTGGCCAAAATGTCGTAGCAGGATGAAGTCATGATAGTAAACATGTTTATGTTTCAAATATGAACACTTCTACAAACTTGTCCGCACTATTAACCGTTAGGGAGTTTCCTCGTGAGAAGACGATAGCGCCTGCAGGATTAAGTCAAGTTTGTCATAAAAATGTATTGTCACCAGAATCAAAGATTTGAGCAAAATTTCAGTTTAATCGGAATTGGTTAGAAATTCACATTTTTTTTGTATTTTTTTTATTTTCTAAAATAATTTAACTAACTAGTTTATCCTACTAATATTATAAATGCGAAAGTTTGTGAGGATGGATGGATGGATGGATGGATGGATGGATGGATGGATGTATGGATGTTTGTTGCTCTTTCACGCGAGAACGGCTGATCGGATCTGGATGAAATTTGGCACAGAGGTAGATTATAGTCTGGAATAACACATGGGCTATAAATTATCCCCATAATAACTTAAGGGGGTGAGCAGTATTGCATTATCCATAATCCTCAACTGTTTTACAGCTTGATACTGGAAATACGAAATAACGCAAGGGACATCGAGCGTGCTGTGCAATATTTCACTTTAAGCACCTGGTGCGAGCGTTGCAAATCCAAGAGAAAGCTGAAGTCCCTTACGTCATTTCAAATTTCCGGTATCGTACACAATCGAACTGTCAACGGTCATACTATATTAAAACAGAAGGTCTATTTCAAACTGTTTGTCACTGGTGTACGTAGCCTAACGGTACAGAGACTTACCTGTAAACAAAGGTACGCAAGTTCAAATCACAGTCAGTATTCACTTTTTGTGATTTTTTATAAGATTTCCAAAAATGTTGAAACGTGTTCGCGAGTTCGATCCCCAATCGGTTTTCACTTTTTGTAAGTTCCACGTATTTGTTTTCATTTCGATGCTATATGATTTTCAAATCAATTCAGAGTAAATTTATATAATCTAATTTTAATTGTAAATACAATATTATAAATCTGTAGACGTAGAGTTTCTGTATTTTGAACATAATTATTTAGAAAAAATAATGTTTTCTTTTGTTGTGTCTGTGTGTCTTAGGTGTATAGTTTATTATAGTATTATCACGTGTACATTTTAAAACTAATAAGATTAGGGTTTTAGTTTTTGTTTCATTGGAATTGGTGCTCTCTATCAAAAGATATACGAATTTAAGGTATTTAAGAAAACTTATCATCATTTAGAAACATACATGCAACGACATCTATTGCATCAAAACGGTACTAATTAATAAGTGTGTTCACAAGATAACTTTTAAATCGTATTTTTCAAACAGTTACGATAACGAATCCCTTGATTAGTTTAAATGACGCTGCTTTGAAAATCTACATAGGGTTTTTTTTTGGAGGGTGGGAAATCATCATTTGACTCCTCCCGCTCTGGGCAGAGCGGTAGGGAATGTTAGACTTCTACTGACTAAAAACCACCCATGTTCCTTTTTTGCCTTTTGTGCTGTGGCCGCGATATTTCTTTCGAACAACCCGTAGCCCCGACAAGCGGCGGCCCTTGCGGGCCTCAACCATATTGCTGACATCTCTTTGAGGCGCGCGTGGAACCGAACGCGCCGTCGACACGGCCTGTCGTCGTCTTAACGCCGGTTTACACTTTGCGAAGTGTGAAGTGATAAGTGTTAAGCGTTAACTTTACGCGATAAGTTCTTCTTCGCTTTGAACTTGACACTGTGCACTTAACACACACGTGTTTACACACTGATTAGTACAGGCGAACTGCGAGAGAGGGGAGTGGAACAGTACACGGGGGGAGGTCACTTAACAGCAAAAATAGACCTTGATTCTATTCACTCGCACTAATCAATAAGCACTAATCGCACTTAACACTTAACACTAATCACTTCACGCTTCCGTTCACACCCTGATTACTAAACACCTGCACTAATCACCTGCAGTGTTAACTTAACAAAGTGTAAACCGGCGGTGGTTTACGACGGGCGGACGGCGAGCTAGCCCACTACTTACCGTCCACAGGCCCGCACCTACGGTGGCCGGAAGCCATCACGTGACCCCCGACGCCCAGAGCGTCTCCTATTGCGGCAGGGACGAGAGGTTCTCTCTCTCACCACGCCACCTCCTTCGCTAGCATCACTGCTTCGCCGAAGGAGGTGACGGCGTCCCATCCCCCCTCGCCCCGCACAACGCTTGAACCAGGGCCTGACGCGAGAGGTCGCCGCCGCCGATCGTCGCTAAGAGAACACGACGGGGCTCAACCCAAGTGGGGCTCCGCCCAAGCAAGGCAGACCTCCACGGTGTGCTCCACCGTCTTCTCCGGCTGATCCTTGCAATAGTAGCATTTGGGCGTTTCCTTCCGCCTGATTCGGTGCAGGTGCCTTCCGAATCCCGAAACAACCGTGTCCGGTGAGGACCTGCGCCAGACGAAAGGTGAGGGCGCCGTGGCGCCTCTCAAGCCACTCCTCAAAGAGGAGACTTACCACCACTGTGCCCTGCACGGGGTTGCGACAGTCGCTCTCTCTATGTGGCCATGAAATCACACCAGTGGGGTCTGTCCGCCATGCGGCAATATACGGCGGCAGCGGAGTTATCCCCCAGTGTAGTGCCTCCGCGCACCATTCATGCAGGAAACTACATAGCCTAAACCCTATAGTGTGTGTTTGCTTCCCATGCATTAAATTTTGACAGTTTAACTTCGTCTTCGACAGATGGCATTGTTCATTTGACACCATTTTCAGAATTGCGGTGTTAATATTTGTCGTGAATAGTCAACAAATACAAATTGACAGGTACACAGTAAGAAAAACAGCTGTAAAAACTTTAAAATAAAAACCTAATTAAAATTTGATAAGACCCGCGACGTAAATATATTTGTTCAGTGTGGAAATCGAATACAGGACATGCAGCGCCACAGTCAAACGCCGAGGCACTGCGCCAACCGTGCCGTCTTATCGGCTGTGGCTGCCTTGGGCATTGCCGCAACTTTGCCTAACAATGGCCAGATTGCACTTTCCGTTTACAAATTGCCGTCGAATCTTACCCCAACTTGCAACATCACCAAAAAACTGCGATTGGCCATGGAACAGATGTCTTTGCAAATAAGCTGCTTTAAACAGGAGAGAGTCGCCTAGAATTAGATGTAGATGCGAAAATTCCACTTTCCGAAGAGTTTTCCCATCCAGTGCCAACAGAAGATCCCGAAAGAGTTAGGCAGTGGTGTACCTAATCGTAAACCCACATTTTGCCAGTAATGTTCAAGCGCCATGTAATAGGGGGCGTTTGATGTCTATAGATATAATATTGCCATCGACCTGGCACGAAAACAACGCTCCGTGGCCTTTACTGCGAAAACACTTTGCAATCAAACCTCGGACCTCATCCTCAGTAGTTGCACTTGAGACCACTCGATCAACGAGACAGTCACACATCAAAATTTCCACGTGAACGAAGTCGCGGGTATCAGCTAGTAATAAATAATTCATTCATCCCCTCTTCCACACTCCATAACTATTAAACGGCTATATTAATTTTTTTGCAAACATTCTTACGAACACTTCCGACTAATAAATAATTCACCTTTCAAACAAAAAAAACGTGATGGACAGATACACACACGACATACACACACAGACACGTCAAACTTAAAACACCCCGTTGTTTTGCGTCGGGGGTTAAAACACACCAGACCCCTGCAGCCCTGGAGCCCTGGTTCTAATTCTGAACGAACTACTAAAAGCTACTATACCGACCATTACACTAACAATAACAGCCATATTTGATGAAATCATAAAGACATATAATATTCCTACAGATTAGAATCAACCATAATGAATGTTCCCACTGCTGGGACACAGGCCTCCTCTCTTTAACAGCATAATATTACTTCATAAAATAGCAGATAGGGGAGAAATAGATAATTATCGACCCATCAGCCTTATGTCGAATTTATATATTAAGTTCTACAAAAATACGAAGAATACAACTAAAATTACCCTGGGCTTTGTAGATTACAACAAGTACTTTTATTCCTTAGAACATGAAAACATATGGAAATCATTACGTATTCTTATGGCTGATATTGTACATCCATTCTGGCGGATTACTGATGTAATAATTAACAATTATCTGCTAGTAAAAGTCTCGTCAAAATCGGTCCAGCCGTTTTGGAGAAAAGTCGTTTGAATCGTTTGCTAAGAGTTACAAAAATATGGCTATAATTCTATATCCATTCTGGCAGGATGGCTAGTAAAAGTCCCGTGAAAATCGGTCCAGCCCTTTTGGAGATACGCCGCAAGAAACGGACAGAGAAATGTGGTTTCGTATAAATATATTATATTACAATCAGACACTTCAATTTCATTTATTTGTAAATAGTAAAATAAAATATGTTTTTGTTGTTTTATTCTATATTTACTCATTTCATGTTTCTTTCTCTCGCACTTTAAAAAAAAAAATAAAGCGTTGCCCTACACTACAAATTAGTAGAAAAAAAAATAGTAGGAAAATTTAGTAAATTAATAGCAGTTTAATTTAGTAGGAAAATTAGTAGGGCAACACTTTATTATTTATTTTTTATTAGTTTTTTTTGTGAATGCGATCATTCACAAAAATTTAAACTTTCATACACAATCAGGTACCTAAATACCCAGACCCGGAACAACTATCTGTAGGCCATACAAATATATGTTCAGTACGGGGATCGAACCCGCGACACGCAGCGCAGCAGTCCATTGCATGAGCCACAGTGCCAACCGTGCCGTCATCATGTTGCTGTGTGTTATTACCTAACAGTTGAACAGTTAATCAGCTGTCAATTGTAGAACCAATGACAATAGATTCAAACACGATATTTCTGGCCGGATTACCCTTATTAATTAGCCATGTCCGATCCTAACCAACATGTGTTTGAAATACCCAAATCGGCCTAAATGTTGCACATAAAGGAGGCTCATATATAAATCGTTAACATAATTAATTGCCACTAGTTTGGTACAAAATTGCCTCGGGCGAAGCGATTACTATGATTCCGAATAATTGAAAACTACTGAAATTCGAAACTGGAGTGAAAGGCTTACTGAAGCGGATCTGATGCGGGAATACGGTGGCTACGAATTAAAATGGGCTGAGGTTATTTATGCTGTTTAATATGGAAATTAATACCAACACATTAAACTGTATTCATACTGAAAAACGAATTGTTTAATTCAGAGAAATTATATTACAATTTCCCACAACAATGGCTTGGTTTTAATCATAATAGGTAGGTATTCAAGTTTGAGATTTAAAAATGTAAAAAAGTAGAAGTCTTAAACGTCGCAGCTGCTATTATAAAGAGATTCTGAACTGAGTTCAGAACTCAGCAAAGATGAATTTATGAACTTAGAACTGTGAAAAACTCTCTCGTTGAAAACTTACACGAGTTCATTGTTCGCGTCATTTAACAGATTGTATTTTATTCGAAGTTGTATCGTCGCGTGGCTTTATCCAAAGCTAAAGCCACCATTTTGTTTTTTAATATAGTTTCGCAGATATTTTCGTACGCATCCCGCGACCTTCGATCGTGTGTAACTTTTTAAGTCCTGTTATTTATAATAACATTAATGAGAATTTACGTATCTATACGCTCTCATTACGCGGGTGTAAGCCAAAAATTTAAAAATTGCTCCAAAACATTACTTATGAGGAAACAGAGGCCTCATAAAAAAATAAATTACATTCTTTCTTATCCTCCATACACTTACCCTACCCACACACACTTACACTCACACACTGACACACAGATACTGACGCAGGCACTTACACACCCTCCCCTAACACACACTCACTTTCTCACGGTCACTCATTCACTAACACACACCCCCTTATCTTGCTACAACTATTATTAATAAATGTCTAGTTTTAGTTTTATTATTATTAAATTAAATGTTTAACTAGTTTCTACCTACTTATAAGCTTAACCAAAATTATTGTTAAGGAACTTCTGGTGTCTTTCAGTCCAGGAGTGGGCGCTAATAACTGCGACACTGTTACTAAACTAACGCAGTGTTAATGTACACAAAAATTGTTAAATGCTTTTGTTCCAATAAATATTTGTATTTGTATTTTCTTATATTAGACCTTATAACATCAGCTATCTACCAGTTAAAGTCTCGTCAAAATCGGACCAGCCGTTTTGGAGATCAGTCGTTTGAATCGGATTTGTTATTACTTTCAAGGGTTTTAATTTTCTCGCGACTAACCCTAATTATTTTACTTAAATAAAAGTAGTTTATGCTATACCTTATACAGCTGAAAGTTGAAAGTTCCATCCAAAACGATCCAGCCGTTTCGGCGCCGGAACTAACAGACAGACAGACAGCTATTTGCCAGTTAAAGTCTCGTCAAAATCGGTCCAGCCGTTTTGGAGATCAGTCGTTTGAATCGGATTTATTAATAATTTCAAGGATTTTAATTTTCTTGCACGGAGCCCTAATTTTTTTTCTTAAATAATAATAATCTTTATTATGAACATCTTACAGGGTATTCTTGAGGGGTATCTTAGACCAGCAAACAAAAAATATATTACTAGAGATTTCAGTATAACTAAAACTAGAATATAAAGGTAAAAAATAAAAATAGAAAAGAAAAGAAAAACGAACGTGCGTGTGTGTAGTTGTGTGGTTGTGTAGTTGTGTGTGTGTAGTTGTGTGTATGTGCGTGTAGTTGTGTGTGTGCGTGTAGTTGTGTGTGTATATATGTATATGTGTGTGGGTGATCGTGAGCGTGATTGAGTGTGTATTTCATACCGTTACAACAAAAAGAGATTCAATTTTTTCATAGTCCATGTCATTCAACCATGAAATAATTTTACCTTTGACTTGATTATTACTGAATGATCTGATGTGATGAATGGACTGTGTTAATTTATTGTATAACCGTGGAGCTTGGACGTTGTAAAATCTGCTAGCAAATTTTGTGTTGGCTCTAGGTACTGGACACTGCACCTTTCTTTTATTTAACTTGGGTAATATTGGAATGACCTGTTTGTGGTATCTACGTATGACTTCATAAACATAAAGTTTACGAACGCTCATGACATTTATTTCTTCGTATAGATCTTTCGGTAGGGAAATCTAAATGCGACTATTAGCAATGATCTCTGTGCGCGCTCAAGAACAATCATAATTGTTTTACAAGCCCCACCCCAAACACTGATGCAGTAGTTAATAATACTTTGACCAAGAGCAAGATATGTTTGTACCAGGAGATCTCTGCCAGCTACATCACGCAGGTTTTTAAACGCGAGTATTAGTTTTCTTGTCCTGGCCGCTACCGAATTTATGTGTGCACCCCAGTTCAGTTTGTCATATATTATGACACCTAAATACTTAAGGGCTTTTGATTTAGCTAAAATGGGACACGTGCAACTTGTATCGTTATCTAGATAAGGATTCCTGTTGCATGGGTATGTGTGACTCTTGATAATAATAATAATAATTTATTTTCTCATTTAAACACATTTTTTATACACATACAATGTCAAATATCTACGAGACTGGTGTCTGTTTTAGGTAGAACCTGTATTACAGATCACCAGGCTAACCCTCCGTCGGACATTTCTCTTAAGACATAATAATTTATAATTATATGAACAAAATTAAATGAGTTTAAGCAATTCAGAATAGTAAATACAAATGAATTAAATTAAAGATAAATTAAATTACAAATAAATCAAAATACAAAATGTCAAACTGCAAATAAATTAAATTGAAAATAAATTAAATTAAAAATAGATAAAAATACGAATAAATTAAATTGCAAAATAAATTAAATCAATTACATTTTCAATTAGAGATAGAACAACAATATTTTACAAATCACATAAAACATTATGAAAATGATAAAATAAAATTTATACAAAATTTTTAGAGAAAACTTTCAGATCACTAGAGTGGGTTGTTTTAGGCTTGGTAGAGCGTGTGTGTGTGGGAGTGTGAGTGAATTCATTCTTCACACCATAACCAAATAGTGTGAGGAATAATTTGTGTATGGGTGTGTGTGTGTGTGAAAGTATACCTATAACGTTCCCTAACTTAGTTCAAGGGTTTCAGTAAACGTTCCGTTGCATAGTAATCAAGTCCTTGAAGCCACGAGAGCACTTTTTTTTTGCACTCTACCCTGGAAAGGGGATAGATGGACAAAGTTTTATTCATATTGTTATACAAATACGAACCCAAAAAACCATAAAAATTGTGTGCCAGACTGGTCATATATCTGGTTGTTTCGCAGACAGTAGTATTTCTCCTTTTCCCTGCGAATTTTTTAGGGTCGTAAGGCAGTTCAGCATGCTTCTTAATAACAGTGGCTAAAATAAAAATTTGTCGAACTGTAAGTACCTTACAGTGTTGATACAAATCCACTGTAGGATATCTTATGGGAAAAAAAGAACTGACTTTTAATATGGCTCTCTGGGCTCTCTCCAACATTAAAAGGTGGGTTTTAGCGCTTCCCCCCCAGGACGTAATACAATAGGACAGCAAAGATTGACACAATGCGAGATAAACTGATTTGATTATAGAGGTGTCAGCAATGTGTCGAAGAGATTTGAATATATAAATAAGCTTACGAATCCTGGGAACCAAGGCCTCAATGTGATGTTGGAAGTTCAGTCGGTTGTCAATTATAACACCCAGATATTTAACGGTGTTAGTTTTTGACAAACGCGGACACTTACAAGAGCTGTTGAATGGATGTTCACACTGATGTGAGATAATTGTATGATTTGGTTCGTCTTGTTTCCTGATTGTGTAGGTCATGAACTTAGTTTTGTCCACATTTATTGTGAGGATGTTTTCATTTAGCCATCTAGAAACTTTATTAAAACCATTTTGGGCGTGCGTGTAAACTTCATCCCAAGTGTCACCATGGAATAGCAACGCAGTATCATCGGCAAACGTAATTACTTTTCCATTGGTCAGTTCTATGTTACATAGGCTATTTATATACACTAAGAACAAGGTCGGACCAAGGATACTGCCTTGTGGGACACCATATTCAATGGGAAGCTCATCACTTACCCATTCATTCACTTTAACTACCTGCGTTCTGCCCTCTAGATAGCTCACAAACAAATCTAGTGTTCCACCTCTAACACCCAACTGCTCTAGTTTACTTATCAAAATGGGAATAGACACTGTGTCAAATGCTTTGGCTAAGTCCAGGTAGATCGCGAGAGTCTTCTTCTTAGTATCTAACTTAGATATAATAAAATCCGTCAATAAATGAACGGCGTCTGAAGTTGATTTATTAGCGCGAAATCCAAATTGACATGACGATAAGAGCTGATTAGTCTCCAGGAACTTAACCATTCTGATATTCATTAGTCGTTCTAATATCTTAGATAAAGTCGGAAGGATAGAAATAGGTCTATAATTATTAACACAGCATCTATCCCCACTTTTGAAAACGGGAACTATTTGTGACTTTTTGTACGCAGATGGGAATACTCCTGTAGCAAATGACAAATTGAAAATAAATGTTAGAGGAGGGACAACAACATCAATAAATTCCTTTAGGAAGTTTCCTGTGACTCTGTCTACTCCTACCGCACAATCATTTTTGAGGTTTGATATTAATGATTTTATCTCAAACTCGTCTGTGGGTAACAGCACCATTGATTTTACACAGGAACTTGTAGATTGAGGCTGAAATGAATTAGCGGTGTTTCCTGATTTAGTGTTATCGGATTTTCTTTTTTCTGCCAATGATTTGCCAATACCCGCAAAAAATGTGTTGATATTATTAACAGATTTGTATGGATTCTTGGGGCAAATTAATTGTGTTGATTTTTCATTTTTCTTTGACGTATATGTAATATTTTTAATAGCTTCCCACAACTTCTTGTTATTTTTCCCAGCTTTCCCAATCATATCCTTTTCGAAATTTATTTTAGCCTTCTTCAATATATTATTACAAAAATTCCGATACCTCCGATAAGTTACTTGAATAATTTGATTCTCAGGATTTTTTTTAAATTTAATGTAGAGTTTATCGCGGTTTCGCATGCATCTCAAAAGACCCTTTGTTATCCAGGGCTTCAGAATTCTTTTGCGACCAGTGCTTGTTACGGTAAACGTGTTATTGTCAGTAGCTTTAGAGATCGATTGTGTGAAAAAATCCGCTGCCAAGTTAACATCAGTCATATTATAAATAGGACTGAAATCAATATTCCTCATGCTTTCATTCAATCCTTTGGAATCCACTCGATTGTAAGTTGTTTTAATAATTCGTTTAGGTTTAGTGTTGATAAAAAGTATCACGGATGATTGTAATTGTATCCTTTGGGGCGCCTGATTTGGTAATACTAAAACAAATATATTTTGTTTTCTCTGCATTTAGGCTTAACAGGCTGTTTTCTAACCACTGCGTTACGATACGTAACCCTCTCTCAACAGTGGTCCTTAATGAGTGCCATGAAGTATCGTGAAACAGAATAACTGTATCATCTGCGAACATAATTAATTCAGCTTTATCAATTTTGATGTTGCAAAGCTCATTAATATAGAGTAAAAATAGGCTTGGTCCGAGTGTACTCCCCTGGGGTACGCCAAACCCAATGTCAACGCTGTCGCTAACCTCTTCTCCAATCCCAATGCACTGTTGACTTCCAGATAAATAGTTCTGAAACCACAGAAGTGGAATACCTCTGATTCCTGCATTCTGAAGGCGTGAGATGAGAATAGGAATTGAATCGGTATCAAATGCCTTCTGTAGGTCCAAAAACACCCCCACGCATTTTTCTCTCTTGTCTAAGTATGATGCAATGCTAGAGGTTAACCTATCCACAGCGTCAGTAGTCGAACGATTGGATCTAAACCCAAATTGGTTGTCGGATAAGATGTTATTTATTTCTAGGTATTTAGTTAATCTCTTATTGACTACTTTCTCTAATATCTTAGACAAAACCGAAAGAAGTGATATAGGTCTATAATTATTAGGTACATTACGTTCACCGGACTTGTAAATAGGTATCACTATAGCTTTTTTAAATGCATTGGGAAAGCTTCCACTAATTGGCTTAAATTGCAAAGATGGACTACCCAAGTAGCACGTTAGTGTATTTTGGAACTTCTTCTGCAACTGTAGGTAGCATTTATGTGATGCAAGAGTGTACGGTATTACTTATAGATGCAAACAGCGCTCGAATTTGCATATGAGTAACACATATCACTAACAGTTGCTTTTGAGTGATTTTTGTTTCTACTTTATAACTTATGGTGGCACTAGGCCGAATTTATTAGTTATAGACGCATAAAAGTTTCAATTTTCAATCTTTTAGAACTCAAAGAAGCTTAAGACATCTTAAAATCTCCCATTAAGAACCGTACCTTAATAGGTGGTAATTTTTCCTTATTTGGCACCTTTAGTACTAAATAAGTAGTATATATAAGTTACTTATCACCTGTAGTGGCTCAAGAGTTATTATTGCTGCTCATTTGGAACCTAGTGTAATTGCCTTTGTAAGGTCTAATATACTCTATTATGCCACTGTAACGCGTAGATCGATTCCAAAAGATGGTTCTTGAAAACCTTAAGCAACAATTTTCTTTCATTTAGAACCACTTAAGATCTTACAGTTCTAACACTATCGCAGGTTCCGTACATATTAATAAATTTAAATAGAGTATGATTTGTATTTAAGTAAATTTCCTACATTTTAGGTAATTGAATAGTTTATGAAACAGTTATGAAATCACTAGTTAACTTTGTAATTTTTTAATCTACTTATGTTATACAGGGTGTAAATCACAGACTGGTAGGCAAGGCATGATCAGCTCATTTTTATAAGTAACCCTTCTGAATGGAAAATTTGCAAACTATCAGTAAGAAATCAGGCATCGAATTAAAAAGTCGAGAATTCCAGCCAACATTTACAATTTAAGTAAATTTTACTTTATTTACCTTCCTAAATGGGTTTTGTACTCGTCTTGAGGATCCCCAATTCAACGCAAAGGCAACGAGACCTGTTAAGTGAAAATAATCACTACTAGGTACTAATGAGGGATTTTTGGACCTAGCAGCTCTATTATGGCAACAAATGAGTGTAAAAATGAACTGCAAGTTCTATTTTAAATCGCCATTTTTAAAAATGGAGTCCTTGAAAAGTATCTTGTTGAATGGTATTTTATTACACTAACATACAATAAAATGAGTTTTGATAACTGTTTCTGATGTAGTTTGACATTATAATTTTTTGTGAAACCATAATGTTAGGTTTTTAACAACCAAACTTTTATGAAGTAATATCTTATTTATTTGATCACCGCATATTTTTTGCTAATTCTTGATTAGATCGAAGGCGCATCAAAATTTACTTAGTAAATATACCATGGTTTCACAATAAAAAACCATTTGCAAGGGCTCCATGATGGTTATCCTGCGTTAAACACATAAGTTTTGAATACTCGCAAAATAGATGCTACAATCCAAATAAAAGCTGTCACAACACACAGCCTTTGTTGTTTATCTCCACCGAAAATAAGAACTTGTGATCTTATTTGTCACTCAACGAATGAACTGTATCGCTTTAACGTTCAATCATTCATTTACGGCGCGCATTTGCACCGCTAGTTCCTAGTGCCACTCAGGGTAACAATTCGAACTCTTATGCATCGCTTTTGCATCTCTAAATAAGTTGCAATTTTTCTCCCTTTGGTAACATACAGGTTGCTTATCGGTTCTAACCACCTATATAGAACTTAATTACGGTGGATTTTATTACTAAAGTTTCCCAAAATATTCTATAAGCAAGCCTTTTGTCGCAAAATGTGTTAATAGGAGAGCTAACATGAAAGCATAGCTGCTAAGGCTCCTTCCACGAAATCATCTCATTTTGATCAATTTTGATCGGTTCGTGTGGGAAATCTATGAAGAATTTGAAGCTTCCTTTTGGCTATTATAGGAGACAAGTTCTTTTTCTGGTGAATAGTGATCAAGAATTTTCAAAATAATGTTTATATTAATGGCAATCACCCGTATTCAAAAGCCCTTTTCCGCAAAAATACCGATCGAGTTACGTTTGGCTTAGCCGAACATAACACTACAAACGATTCTAAACATTAAAAAAAATATAAATAACATCACCATATGGTCTACTGGTGTACCAAGGAGTCACATTTTCGACTTCAATACAAAAAATAGCTGAAAAAAAATGTTAAAACATCGCAATTTTTACAAAATGTCTCGACAACTAAGATTTTTTTTCTATACCTTAGAATCACTTTAGAGAAAATTCAAAAACTACGTATTAATTTTAAGGTAACCTTCTAATTGAATCATATTTTTATTTTATCAATAAACTATAATTTCATTTCGTAAATTGAATCCAAAGTTAACTATATTATCGACCGCGCAAACTCTATCTCGCCAGTACGAATCGGCCACTGCCAAAGGACGGACGTATCGCTTTGTGTCACAAACGCTCCCGTGTTTTTCGTAAACATATTTTCGAGATTGTAAGCCGATTACCACAATTTGATACACTTATTAATTTTGATCAAACATGTTTTTTTTGCTAGTTTGTAAAGATTGCTAAAATTTTTTTCATCTTCAAATCGAAGTCGAATTTCAAGATCGATTGTTATTGTCGATTGTACTTCGATATATATTTTTAACCGACCTCCAAAAAAGAGGAGGTTCTCTATTCGTGTTTGTATGTCCGCGAATATCTCCGTCAATTGTGGACTGATTTTCAAAATTCTTTTTGTCTTGGAAAGGGTATACTCCCGAGGTGGTCCCATTGTCACCAAGTCAGTTTCTGATGATGGGAGCTCTGAGAAATTGAGGGCAACCCTCGAATGTCACAGGCGCACATAACGTTTTCCATACATTTTCAGAAGCTGTTCAAGTATTTGCGTCTGATAATCATAATTTCATGAGGCTGCGCTGATGACGGAAGGTGCAACTCCTCAACGGTCAGGACTTGAAAGAAAATTCCTTCAAAATTACACGTACTTATGGATCGATAGTTGTATTCTTTCAGGCTATTAGGTTGAACTGATGATAGACGGTAAATCTCATTAACCGACTTAAAAAAAAGGAGGTTCTCAATTCGTCGGCTAGGAAAATTTTAGGTTTCTCCGTCATGGGTGTCGTTTTCATGGTTTTTGGGGTCGCTGATTACGAAAATGAGGTCAAAATGAAAATCCAAGATGGCGGTCAGGAAATTTTTTGGTTTTTCCGTCCTATGTGTCGTTTTCATGGTTTTTGGGGTAGCTGATTACGAAAATGAGGTCAAAATGAAAAAACAAGATGGCGGTCAGGAATTTTTTTGGTTTTTCTGTCATTGGTGTCGTTTTCATAGTTTTTGGGGTCGCTGATTACGAAAATGAAGCCAAAATGAAAATCCAAGATGGCGGCCATGAACATTTTTGGTTTTTCCGACATGGGTGTCGTGTTCATGGTTTTCGGGGTCACTGATTACGAAAATGAAGCCAAAATGAAAATCCAAGATGGCGGCCAGGATTTCTTTTTGTTTTTCCGTCATGGGTGTCGTATTCATGGTTTTTGGGGTCGCTGATTACGAAAATGAGGTCAAAATGAAAATCCAGGATGGTGGCCAGGAAATTTTTTGTTTTGTCCGTCATGGTTGTCGTTTTGATGGTTTTCGGGGTCGCTGATTACGAAAATGAAGCCAAAATGAAAATCCAAGATGGCGGCCAGGAAAATTTTTGGTTTTTCCGTCATGGGTGTCGTTTTCATGGTTTTCGGGGTCGCTGATAACGAAAATGAAGCCAAAATGAAAATCCAAGATGGCGGCCAGGAAAATTTTTGGTTTTTCCGTCATGGGTGTCGTTTTCATGGTTTTTGGGGTCACCGACTACGAAAATAAGGTAAAAATGAAAATCAAGATGGCGCTGACGAAAATTTTTGGTTTTTCCGTCATTGGTGTCGTTTTCATAGTTTTTGGGGTCGCTGATTACGAAAATGAAGCCAAAATGAAAATCCAAGATGGCGGCCAGGAACATTTTTTGGTTTTTCCGTCATGGGTGTCGTTTTCATGGTTTTCGGGGTCGCTGATTACGAAAATGAGCTCAAAATTTAGTAATACTTAAAATGGGTTTGTTAAACATGAAATCGAAATAAATATTAATAAGTTATACTAGACAAAATGTTAAATAACATGAACAGGAAAAAAATGGAATTATAGGCATTGTCATTCAAATAGTCCGTTAGCCTTTATCACGTTTCCACCGGGCACCACGTGGAGGTGGACTGACACCCAGCGTTTTTTTTTTTTGGTTGTTTTTTTTTCATTGATTTTTATACACAATGTTCAAATCAGATTTTAAGTATTATACGTGATGAAGGGAAGAAAATATTTGATTTTTTGTTTATTAAAACTGAGTACACTACACACCCCTGATTACGCATTGCATATTCGCCAATCATGTGCTTTAGCGTATGTTCCATCAGAACAAGTTATCAACGCTTTTGACGAACTGCTCGAATCTCAGTTTTATATTGTGCATTCTGGCCTCCTCCGACAAGTCGTTGATTATTTTGAAGATAACTGGATCGGAAGGTTGGAAAGACGGGGCAGGTGAGCTCCTAGATTTCCTATTGATCTGTGGAATACTTTTGATGCATTTCTTCAGGAAATTCCTCGAACGAACAACTCCGTTGAGCCTCTTTCACAGGGGATTCTCGTCACTTCTAACGGCTCATCACCCATCTATATGGAAGTTTTTGGATGAACTTCGTCGGCAGCAAAGCCTGACAGAGCTGAAACTGGAGCAAATTTTGTTTCGTGGATCACACACAACTAGGCGGCCAAGATATAGGCAAACATCAGCAAGATTGAAAGATTTAGTTGAATCATTTGAGGAGAGACCACTCCCAGATTACTTACCGGCCATTGCTCATAATTTTGAATTCCAACAAATTTGATTAAAAAAATACATTAAAAAAAACGAAACAAACAAAATGATTAAACGTAAAAAACTAAAAAGTATAAAAATTTAAAAGAAATAATCATATCTATCTGGGGTCAAAGTCTACATGCTGCATACGGCCAATGACCTTTTTTTTTTTACAAAATAAGCCAGCATTCCTTCAGGCGTGATCGAGATTCTTGACCTCGAAAGCACAAAACCTAACAAAAAATCATGTTTTTTTTTCCTTCATCATGTATAGGTAATACTTAAAATCTGATTTGAACATTGTGTTTAAAAATCAATGGAAAAAAAACAACCAAAACAAACACGAAACCTAACAAAAAATCAAATATTTTTTTCCCTTCATCACGTATAATACTTACAATCTGATTTGAACATTGTGTATAAAAATCAATGAAAAACAACAACCAAAAAAAAACGCTGGGTGTCAGTCCACCTCCACGTGGTGCCCGGTGGAAACGTGATAACGGCTAACGGACTATTTGAATGACAATGCCTATAATTCCATGTTTTTCCTTTCATGACAGTTATTTTACATTTTGTCTAGTATAACTTATTAATATTTATTTCGATTTCATGTTTAACAAACCCATTTTATGTATTACTAAATTTTGAGCTCATTTTCGTAATCAGCGACCCCGAAAACCATGAAAACGACACCCATGACGGAAAAACCAAAAAATGTTCCTGGCCGCCATCTTGGATTTTCATTTTGGCTTCATTTTCGTAATCAGCGACCCCAAAAACTATGAAAACGACACCAATGACGGAAAAACCAAAAATTTTCGTCAGCGCCATCTTGATTTTCATTTTTACCTTATTTTCGTAGTCGGTGACCCCAGAAACCATGAAAACGACACCCATGACGGAAAAACCAAAAATTTTCCTAGCCGCCATCTTGGATTTTAATTTTGGTCTCATTTTCGTTATCAGCGACCTCTAAAACAATGAAAACGACACCCATGACGGAAAAACCAAAAATTTTCCTGGCCGCCATCTTGGATTTTCATTTTGGCTTCATTTTCGTTATCAGCGACCCCGAAAACCATGAAAACGACACCCATGACGGAAAAACCAAAAATTTTCCTGGCCGCCATCTTGGATTTTCATTTTGGCTTCATTTTCGTAATCAGCGACCCCGAAAACCATCAAAACGACAACCATGACGGACAAACCAAAAAATTTCCTGGCCACCATCTTGGATTTTCATTTTGACCTCATTTTCGTAATCAGCGACCCCAAAAACCATGAATACGACACCCATGACGGAAAAACAAAAAGAAATCCTGGCCGCCATCTTGGATTTTCATTTTGGCTTCATTTTCGTAATCAGTGACCCCGAAAACCATGAACACGACACCCATGTCGGAAAAACCAAAAATGTTCCTGGCCGCCATCTTGGATTTTCATTTTGGCTTCATTTTCGTAATCAGCGACCCCAAAAACTATGAAAACGACACCAATGACAGAAAAACCAAAAAAATTCCTGACCGCCATCTTGTTTTTTCATTTTGACCTCATTTTCGTAATCAGCTACCCCAAAAACCATGAAAACGACACATAGGACGGAAAAACCAAAAAATTTCCTGACCGCCATCTTGGATTTTCATTTTGACCTCATTTTCGTAATCAGCGACCCCAAAAACCATGAAAACGACACCCATGACGGAGAAACCTAAAATTTTCCTAGCCGACGAATTGAGAACCTCCTTTTTTTTAAGTCGGTTAATGAGATTTACCGTCTATCATCAGTTCAACCTAATAGCCTGAAAGAATACAACTATCGATCCATAAGTACGTGTAATTTTGAAGGAATTTTCTTTTAAATCCTGACCGTTGAGGAGTTGCACCTTCCGTCATCAGCGCAGCCACATGAAATTATGATTATCAGACGCAAACACTTGAACAGCTTCTGTAAATGTATGGAAAACGTTATGTGCGCCTATGATATTCGAGGGTTGCCCTCAATTTCTCAGAGTTCCCATCATCAGAAACTGACTTGGTGACAATGGGACCACCTTGGGAGTATACCTTTTCAAACAAAAAAATAATTTTGAAAATCGGTCCACACTTGTCGGAGATATGCGCGGACACACATAAAAAAAACATACGAATAGAGAACCTACTTCCTTTTTAGAATTCGGTTAAAAAGAGACGGAAACATTATTTATTTTTGACGTGTTTAAGTGCTTTCACAACCAATTTACAGCAAATATTAAAATCTGTGATTAAAGATATCATAATTTTTGATTTTAATTCATTTAACACATAATTGAACCATTTTTATGTTGATTGATATACTGTACCTATACACAACACACATTCCAGACTTTTTTTCAAAGCCGTACGCGTGTACTTACTTACTATAAAATTATGTCACCTAAAATAATAATCGTCGTAATGATCAAATTTTTCAACCGTAGTTCAACGCTCGAAATGCCCGTGTGTGCGTTCGTCGGTGTTATCGCTGCACACAAACTTAGAAATTGCCTAAAGTTCCGCAAGTCTTGTCTGTACAAGGCCTCTTAATTACAGACGTGGAAATTTTGTCCCAACCTGTGGCGCTGCTTGATTTAAGGTTCCTTTATATCTATTATTTCTACGGGGTCAAATAAAAGTACTTTAAATGTTATAGTTTATAATAGCTATCTGTCAGTGAAAGTCCCATCCAAAATGGTCCAGCCGTTTCGCTGCCGGAACTAACAGACAGCTATCTGCGAATTAAAGTCTCGTCAAAATCGGTCCAGCCGTTTTAGAGATCACCCGTTTGAATTTTCTAGCGAGGAACCCTAATTATTTTTCTAGTTTATATTATACTTTATAACACCTATCTGTCAGAGAAAGACCCATCCAAAAGGTCCAGCCATTTCGATGCCCGAACTAATAGACAGACAGACAACAATGTTTAAGAATGTGGTTTTGTTATAACTATCGTATTAACTTTCATAATGCTTTCAGTAAAAAGCTGGTATTTGATATTACAAACAGACACTACAATTTTATTTATTTGTATATATGTATGCATTAAAAGGTCTAACATATTAAGCTAGATTGTTTAACATCAGCTATCTGCCAGTTAAAATTTCGTCAAAATCGTCTCGACAAAACTTTTGGAGATAAGACGTTTTTTTTTTTTTTCCTTATCCTAGTGTCCATCAAAATGATGGACCCTAATCTAATTACAATCTAGCCTTGTATTATAGACTAATAAGTAATTTAATTCTAACTTAAACTGTTAAATTGTATTTACGTACTAAGAATGTGTCCATTGGCACTTTTCTTATTGTCTCTATTAAGGCGAATACACTTTTTCTTGTGTTTATTTGGTAACACTTGTGCTACATTACACTATTCACTAACACTAGCACTAAACACTAACTCGAACGGTTTCGTTCTTTGTAGTCTTCTCACTCACTATGTCCGTGTGGTCGAGAAGCTGGATCGCCTCGACATTCACATGCTGATGAAGTCTCTTGTCGTGAGCTTCTGCAGATTTTTGGATCACTTTATCGATCAGACGTTTGAATCGGATTTATTAATAATTTGAAAGGTTTAAATTTTCTTGCGAGGTACCCTAATTATTTTTCTTAAATAAAAGTAGTTTATGTTATACCTTATACCTTATTTTTGTTCACCTATCCCCCGTCTATGTAAATTATTAAACAGCTGTAGTGATCTGCTCTGTAGTAATGTGCTGATGTGCACTCTGGCTCACTTAGTAAGTTCAAAACTATTATTCAGAAAACATTGTAAAATAATGTAAGTGTTAATATTGTCTTTAAAAGTAGTTTTAAATTTAGTTTAGTTTTAATTATATATTTAGTTGTTTAGAAATTATAGTTATGTGCGGTGAGTAGTTGGTACTCACCGGTTGTTAAGTTGACACTCAACGACATATAAGTTGTGCATGTTGTGCTTACCTGTAAGAGGTTGATACACTTGTCTGTGACTCTTATGTATGTATCTCTTTTCCTTGTGTAGTGTATTCAATTGTAGGTGAGCCAAATAAATAAAATAAAATAAACAGCTATCGGCCAGAGAAAGTCCTTTCCAAAACGGTCCAGCCGTTTCGGTGCTAGAACTAACAGACAGACAGACAATGTTAACAGTTACATGTTAAGTATGGCTAATATTCTAATTACGTCATCGGATCCCTTCACATTCATGAAATTGAATTACGATATTATATTAATTTACAAAGTCACTATCATTTGTTCGAATATATTAATAAACTATTTCGATGATGAACGAACATACAGTTTTCGTAAAAAGTAATGACTATACCAGTTAGGTGCTATCAGTATATGCTGTTGGTTTTAATTAGCGAAACATCTAATCAATTAGTTACGTTTTGATTTCAATTTGAGGCAGTTATTTAGTCCAAAACGAAATTATACAGGTTTACAAAGTTTCGATACTGTGAGTGAACTAGTGAACAAGTTTGGAGCGACACACGAGGTCCACAGATGTTAGTTAAACACCCAATTGTATGTGGTTGAGATTGCTTAGATGTGTGGTGTAACGCGATTAGATAAAATAAGGAATGAGTATGAGTACATAAGAGGAGGTCCGAAAGTGGCACCGGTGAATGAAAAGTTGTGTGGTAATCGGTTATCGTGGTATGGACATGTGATGCGAAGAAATGAGGAAAATGTAGTGAGAAAAATGTTGAGTATGAATGTAGATGGCTACAGGAGTAGAGGAAGACCAAAGAAACGATGGATGCAGTGTGAAAGATGATATTATGGCAAGATAGGAGGTGAGTGCTGAGATGATGAGTAATAGAGACTCTTCTCTATTACTCATAGCAGTAAATGGAATGAAATGATGTCGTGCCAAGTCTAAGGTTCCTTACTGCGATTTCTTTATTATTATAGTTAATGTTGTGTGACTTGGCCGTTGAACATTCTTTATACGTTAGTGGGTACAAGTCAATTTTGTTTACACGTAATGTTATAACCCATACAGGTATATTATTGGTAATTTTGAACACCAAGAAGAAAAAGTAGCAGAACTAAACGAAACGAACAACGGCCAAGTCACACAACATTAACTATAATAATAAAGAAATCGCAGTAAGGAACCTTAGATTTGGCACGACTTTGTCTTGATTTCATTACTTTTTAGAGAAAAACAAGCAGCTCCATCGAGACTTGGCTAGTTTTTTACAGAATGTTTTTGGTGGGATTTCACTTCTTTTTGTAGGCTGAGGGTTCTTCATCAGATACTCCAGACCTTCGATTTTTGACATCAAATGAAGAGGCAAACAAAGTTGAATATTTTTTGTAAAGGCGGTATGTCGATCTTTAATAGTTTGGTTGGGCTTTTGTGTTTTCAAATAAGGGTCACCAGGTACTCCAGATCTTCGATTATCACAGTTTTTATATTTTCCCCTTTATGTGGCCATTAAACCCTAACTCTGTACCAAATTTCAGCTCTCTGAGTTTATGGGAAGTACTAGTTCTATTTTGGTGATCATGAGTGAGTGTCATAAATGCGAAACTTTGCTTTCGCTTAACTTCGGAGCTAAATGACCTGCAGACTTGTTTTATTTTTATTTTAACTGTTATTTTATAGCTTACTGGATGACGAAAATTTCTGCGTCCTGGTCTTATCCAGAGGTTCTCAAATAGGGGCCTGAAAATGCGGCGAAATGGTTCCAGTAAAGGATGGTACGGCAGTGTTTGCTTCGCACTGCCGTGCCCCCCGATGAAGAATGGTGAATGCCTTGGGACCTGACGGAGTTGAAGTTTGGAATGTTGACCTGAAATGAAGTAAGACCAGACCTTTATAGTCATAACTCTTGAAAAAGCGACAGGTCATTGCAACAACTTGCGACAACTGACGTTATAGGGGAAAATATAAGTCCGTGATTAGACCTGTCGTACTGAATGGATCGAAATGTTAGGCTATAAAAAAGATGGATGAAAAAAGTTAGCAGGTAGCGGAGAGAAAAATATTGAGGTGGATATGTGGATTTAAAAGAATCGATGAAGTAAGGAATGAGTGGTGTAATAATAATGGATAAAGTAAGGACTTAGTACCTATAATACAAATGAAGTTTGAAAGTTGCGACAGTTACAAAAAGTTTTAAGAACATTGATTGTCTTGGTATGGGCATTGGGCATTTAGTGAGGAGGGACAAATCGCATATGACTAAAACCAACGTGGAAACAGTGATGGATATAAAACATGTTGTTGGAAGGAGAGGGAGACGAATACCAAACAAACGGTGAAAGGATTGTGTGCCAAACGAGATGAAAGAAAGAGATGAAAATTATAGCGTGTGCGCTGGGCGAGGAAAATGAAAGAAAAAAGTAAATTGCACCGACCCCAAGTAACGTGGGACAAGCTGAGCAAGATAACGACTGGCATCGTGGTATTAGAACGGTTTATTCAGAAAATAATATATACTGTTAGATGCATTTATTGCGATTTTCGAGCACGTAATTACTTGGATGTGACGAATCGTGCTCCTCAAAAAGCCGGGTACTGCACTGTTTAATGGAGATTGTAACGTAAAATGTGTTAATGTTATGCATGTGGTTCAAATGCTGCGTCACGAATACTAATCAGATACAGTGTGAGCTATTAAATTCTTTTGGCGTTTAAATCAACATTGGATTTGGTATTTTATAATGAATTTGATATAGGTAGTTAATAGATATTTTATGGTACATACTAAAAACGTGCAGCTAAAAATCGTAGGAATCTAAGGATCCAAATGACGTATATGCAGTACATGTAGTGTTTCAAGTAGTACTCGGAGTCGCTTTCATCTTCGTAATGGCATACAGGGAAGTTCACTGGGACGTTGTCACCGCAGACGAGCGTTGTTCGCAAGTTCGTGGAGTCCGGCATGGATATGACGGTGTCAGTCTCGTCAATCTCAAACAATGTTCTGCTTGTATTCATCTATTTCAAACTTTTTAAAAGAGTGCTGAAGCTGTATAGCGCTGAGGGCTGCTTGTAACAGTAATGTGGGCTTCCTCCCAGTCTTAACAGGGTGGCTAAAAGTGGAGGCAGGGGTTTACGAAAATGGCTATACCTAACAGTGACTTGATAAACTGAAAAAAATTTAGTTGTCGACTCGAAAAGAAGAAGAAGATTGAACTGACAAAGATCGTTTGGTATTCGGATGGTCGCAGATAGATAGGAGTTGATTGAATTTTCTAACTAAATCAGCTAAATTGAATGTGAATGATAACAGAATTCAATTATTTGTTAAACCTATCTAATCTGACCTAAATATTTCAAAACGAAATCCCTTTTGATTGACTATTTAACTTAAAAAACACAAATAGAAATAAGATGATTGAGAGGAGGAGTCACTTGCTGTAAGTTAGGGGCAATCCAGATGTGTTCGTTGTAGATGGCGTTGTTGATGCAGCTTCCGTGGTCGTTGGCAGAGTCAGGGTGCTTCTCAGGATCGATGCTGTACGTGTGCATCTCATCACTTGATGTATGTCTTGTATCTTGTGGTGTGTTAGTACTGGCTGCAGAAATATCGAGTGTTGTCGTCCGGTGAGTGAATATCCTGCTGGATAAAATTTGAAATTAATAACTTGTTAACTGGAGAGCACGTAACTTGGAACTTGGTTAGGAGATCGAAATTAAAATAAAAGTAAAACCCGACTTCGACAAAAAATAACTTTCGCTGAAAAAGTATGACACCAGATTTTCAGGATGCTGAAATAAACAAAGTAACTGGAAAAACAAGAACAGAAAAAGAAAAGCTACAGTGATACGTTATAGGTACCAATCTAAACACTATAATAACGTGAAAAATCAAAAATATAATATTTGACTTAATTATGACTATCGAAAGCAAGGAATGTTCTATTACAGTATTTTCGTTACATTTAACATAATCTATACATATAATAAAATGGTAGGAAAGCCAAAACTGTACATTGAATATTTTTTTAAAAGAATACTTGGGGTGTGATCTATAATCGATACCGAAGTCAAAAATATAGTTTTTAGAATTTTTGTCTGTTTGTCTGTTTGTCTGTTTGTCTGTCCGGGATAAACTCAAAAAGTACTGCATGGATTTACTTCAAATTTGGCACGAATATTACTTAGGAGTCGGGTCAACACATAGGCTACATATTATCACGCTATCACCTACGGGGAACGAGCAGTGAAGCTTTATTTCTTCAACGCATTCTGTAACAACGTGTAATCTATCGACGCATATTTGAATGTTGTGATTATGTTAACCATGCTATTAGCTAGCTTTACAATATAAAAATCACGCAATGTAAAAATGTAACTTAGGCCAATAAACATAATTAAAATTAAATTAATATATTTAAAGCAGCGCCATCTATGAGATTTCAAAAGCATCAAGTCGAATTACATGTGTAAGCCCTTTTTGGATACAAATAATTTAAATTTGACACTGGTAGCGAGGTTAATAGTTGCTTATAAAAGTCATAGATGGAGTTGTACATTTTCTTCTTAAAAATTGTATCGTTAATTCGTTTCAGAGATGAGCAATACAATTTAAAAAAATGTGTTTATATAAGTTTTAAGCTGCTTCATCTATGTCTTATGAAATTCATCGAGTTTGTCTTTATGTAATAATAACAAACAGAACTCAAAAAGAACTGCAAACCCAATAGCTTTGTGGGAGAAGTATCGCCATCATCTGTCTGAAGTTTTTTTTCGAGTTTTGGGGAGTGCTACTGGAGACAAAGTCGAAGTAACTGATGAACGCGTGCTGAACACCTGTCTCACAGTTCACTTCAAGACGTGGTCATTGCTATCGGCGGCAATCCACTGGTCGAATTGGGTTACCAACTCCCCAATCATCACCGCATCAAGACCGTGGAAATCGGGAGTATAACGCTGAGACAATTTACGATCCGGGCGAAATGACTACCAAACTAAATTACCATGTCGCTTTGTTCTCTTCAGAGCAAAAACTAATTTATGACACCTTTGTAAAATGTTTTTCTTGGATGATCCTGGTGGAACAGGAAAAACATTAGTTACCACTGGCATAATTGCAGAGGTCAGGAGGCAAGGCAAAATTGCCATTGCTGTAGCGTCGTCGGGAATCGCTGCCACACTGCTTCCGGGTGGCAAGACAGCACATGCCATGTTTGAAACTCCCATCGATTTAGAGAGAGCCGAAACGCATGTTTGTGGTCAAGGATTGCTCTTTGATCATATGAGATGAGTGTACGATGGCCAATAGGAAGGCAGTTGAGGCCGTGGACAGAACCCTGCAGGACATCCGCAGGAACGAACATTTGATGGGTGGTGTCACAGTTCTGTTCAGTGGTGATTTCCGACAAACACTTCCCGTGGTGACGCGGGGATCGAGAGCTAACGAGATGAATGCTTCGTTGAAACGATCTTCGTTGCGGTCACAAATTCGTACGCTACGCTTGACCATTTAGATGAGAGCTCGGCTCGGCGGCAATGCACGTGCTCAAGAATTCTCCAACGTCATTCTAAGTCTTGGCGAAGGCACTCTACCAGAGGAGAGGGTTGGACAGGTGGTCCTTCCAGAGTTTCTCGGTAGATTTGTATCCAGCTTAGAAGAACTCATTCGCTGTGTGTACGGGGACATCAGTCGTATACCGCACCAACAGAATTCTTGGGTGTGTGAGCGGGCCATTTTGACGCCCAAAAAGTGTCGGAAATTGAGGTGAATGAAGTGGTCTACATCTCTATAAACACTGTCGTCGAGCAAGATAACGCCACACATTATCCCGTGGAAATTCTGCGCATACCATCAAGGTGAAGGACGGTGTCCTGATTATGCTTCTTCGGAACCTATCTTCTCCGAGGTTGTGTAACGGGACCCGCCTTGAACTCATCTCGCTACACAGACACACCATTGAGGCGGAAATTCTTACGGGTTGTGGCAATGCAGTATTTATACCACGCATTCTCCTCATACCTCATAACTTCCCGTTCCAGTTCAAGCGCGTACAGTTCCCCATGAGTGTTTGCTTTGCGATGACCATCATTAAGTCGCAGGGGCAGACATTGAGGGCAGCGGGTGTCGACGAGAGGACGTGCTGCTTCTCACACGGGCAGCTGTACGTAGTCCTGACTCTCTTTACATTTTGGATGCGGAGAGCCAAACCACTAATGTTGTTTATCGAGAAGTCCTATAAGTATGTATTTTTTTTTACCCTATTCTGTATTCCTTATTCATTATTTTCTCCATCTGCTTCAATCACAACTTATGACTTAATTCAGCAGAATCACCATAAAGTCATTTATTCAAAGCAGGCTGCAAATCAGCCCTTTTAGATGGACAATTTTATAAGAGACAGTCTCCCTCTGTTACTGCACTTTCTGTAGATATGAAATGTAAAGAAGAAACGGGTAAATGAATGTTATTTTAAAAGGTATAATCGTAGGTATTTTTGGTACTGTATAGCGTTCACGCAGACGACGTCGCGGGCAGCAGCTAGTTATTAATAACAATGAAATATCGGTAAAATCGGTATCAGTCATGAATGGCTAACACGGCTCAGTTGGTTTGAAAAACGTCAGGCATACGTGACTGACGAGTGACGATTATTGTGATGAGTGGTCAGTCGCGAGAACCATTAAGAAACATAAAGCAATATAGCATTTTGGTAGCCATTGTTTTACGAAATAGGTTTTAGATCATAGTGAAAATCGTTATTTCCCAACAAAATATGTTTTGAATTTGGTATTTTGGTGACAGTAAATAATTACAGAACATAATTACTGTGTCAATTCACCCATTTTTTCCCGACAACTCTGTATTAGGTACAAACACAGACAACCTAACAAATTCTTGTTCCTACGCTTCCAAATATCATTTGGAAGGTATAAGAAAACATCAATGTTAATATTATAAGGAAGGGTGATAAACTGAGAGAGGTATTCGGAACAAATATTGAAGCTTACCTAGGCCGGGCGCGGATTCCTGGTTTCAGTCTTCTATATGGGTAGGTCTGTATCTCAAGACCAATTTTACTATAATCGTAAGAACTGATTTATTGAAACAGTTTCTTTACGATATAGTAAAAGAGGCTCTGAGAACAGCTGATTGATTGAGGTGAAGATAATATCATGGAAACTACTCGTAGACAAATCTACTTTACTACAAGACTACTGACCTATAAAATTAAATATATAGACATACCTTTTCGACCTGGTGGATCACACGCAGCATATTAATTTCTTGAGATCCTGCACATTCCACTAGTCAGAGCGGAGTAGTTCAGCAAACAGTTCCGGGTACCGAGACACGTCCTCCAAGCCGCTGGGATCCCTGATGTAACATACTGGTTGTTATCTTAATATGAATGTTTACCCAACGAGTCCTGAGGAAACGGGGCGGGGGAAGACTGGACGTGGAAAGTGGAGGACAGAGTGTGGTGGTGCAACTTGCGAGAGGCAGATGTCCAGCAGTGGAGTACAAGCCGAGGTCATATTATATGAGGGTTTCGTGTCAATCCTATTGGATTGAGTTCATCAATTCCGGACTCCGGCCGGTTACTGAGTGAGATGGAAAAATCCAATAACAATTCCAGTTCTGGAAATCAAACTCAGTCAAAATCTCCTCTAATGTCAAAGTAGTCAGCACCAATCATACGCTTGATGTAGTGGAAGTGCTCTCCAAACCAGCAAATAGCTTCAGCTTGGCACACTTATTATGTAGTAGTAAGTTAGTGTGCCTGTAAGATGAAATTACTTTATTTGGAGCTTAATAATAACTGCCACTCGGTTGATTTTAGATTAAGTCACTCTTGCCTATAAGGTTGGTCTGTGGATGGGTTTACCCATTACACACCGAGTTTCCTCCGTGCCTCGAAAAATATGTAAAACATTTATTATTACTTATAGATCTTCTAAAGTAAAAACCAAGTTTAAAAATGCATACACAACATACGAACAGCTGAAGTGGAGGTGGACAGGGCATTTGATGAGAGAAAAGCAAGAAAAATGGACAAAAAAGAACACAGAATGGTACCCTTTAGACGGAAAGAGACATAGAGGAAGACAGGCTAAGAGATGGGAGGATGACGTTAAGAGAATAGCGGGTTCAGCATGGACTCGCACTGCAAACATGAGAAAAGACTGGAGAGCTTTAGAGGAGGCCTTTGTCGGAAGACAAGTTGTAACCGAACTACCGTTTGCCGATAATCAATAGATATTACAATTGTTAATATATTAGTTAAACTCTAGTTAATAGTCAAAATGTGTTTTTAGATAGTAGTCTTAAGTAAATTAATTTTAGGCACACGATACTACTTCTGTGTAAAACTTTTTAACAACAATAAAGGCATTTTTTATTTATTTATAGATCTTTGGAAGCCGCTACAGGTGACCTAGAAATCTGACAACCAGTCTTACCAAAGACCGTATTACCCAGTGTATTAACTGGGTTGTGGAAGTCAGATATTCATTCGCTCCATGTAAATAAGTTAGCTAAGGTCATCTGCGCGTGAATTGGATTAAAGTGGCCAAGCAGTTGCGCTGGTGCAAATCAACTCTGCGGAAAGAAGAGATGGGGTGGTCCTATTCTTTGTGTCCTGACACCACACGAACGAATACAATGTAAAGCACTGGTATTCAGTTGCATCCGGTTTGACTGGAAGCCGACCCCACTATAGTTGGGAATAGGCTAGGCAGATGATGAGAGAGACAGAGGTGCTGCTCAAAATGAAATGAAGACTATAGACATGAATTTAAGAAATGTGCAACTTACTTGAAACTCTCGCCTTTTCTTAACGGATTAAGCAGATGTTACAGTACGCCATTTTGAACGATCCTTGAGATTGGCTACGTTTGCTTCAGGTTGACTGTATCGACGACTGCACGACGCACGATTTCTTGGAAAACTTTTATATTTTGAGGAGTTTAATCAGACAAATAATTACGAATACTGAAGACGCGATCAAAGTGGTTAACTGCTGGGTTGAAGTTATTTGACAATTTAGAAGAAAGCAGGAGAAATAGAAACTGCTTTTTAGTTTTTAGCCACAGAACAGGTATTTAAAATACTATGATGTTGAGAATTGTCGGCAACCGCTTAGTTGTTGAAAGTTCTGTCCCAGGCAGACTAATGGTAACTGGTAGCACCTTCAGCGGTCCACCGCACAGGTTTGGACTGATGTCTTATTAAATTCAATTATTGATTGTCAATGACACACACAAGTTTTAACACAGAAACAACGTCCTATTGATAGGTTTAGTTCCACTATGAACCAGACAGAGAGAACTGTAAGACACACTGCAGTAAACTATGGCTATTTAATGACTTGGAGATCACAAGTAGCTTTAGAAACTTCCAAACCCACAGGACGACCGACACAGAATGACTAACACTGCGTCCCCCACCGGTTTTTATACCCAAAAGAAAGCGATCAGGCTTCAAGCAACGTGATGCCTAATTTCGGGGTTGAAAAGTTGTGAAATTATTTCTATTGTTCTAAGAAATCACAAAAACATTTCACCATAACATTTTTCATAAAAGGTAAAAAAATGGTGGTCACGTTGTTTGCCTCATGAGAAGTTGAAGAAGTTTTTTCTTTGGCTTCTCACGTTGATTTTATCCCATGGAAACGAACAATTGTGATAAAAAATATCCTTTGCCCTACTCCAGTAGGGCTATTGCGTATCTTTAAATGCCAGTGGTGACAGAAAATGGTGAAGAAAGAGACATTTATTTATTTACTTAAAACTAAGTATAGATGGAGATAGACTGAGGAAATGTTACATTTATTCCTGAAGTATAGATTTGCAAGTTACGATGTTGATAGTTTACTAACACGCATTTGTAAAAAAGTTTACCTACTAGTTAGAACGTTGTGAAAAAAATCCTTACATTTGTATGATATCCAGGATGTCATTCTCACTATTATGAAGTAAATATGCTGTCTATTTAAAATGTCCGAACTTACATAACATCATGCATGTAATCCCTGAAGGCTTAGGCAGAGGTGTTGGTCTAGTGATCGCGCGTGTTTGTGTTTGTGTTGTGGTGTGGCTGGACGGATCGGGATGAAATTTTGCATAGATAAAGATAATCACACAATCTTTATCAATGCTAAAGTTTCACGCGAACGAAATGGCGAGAAACAGCTAGTATTTTTATAATAATTTCGCACTGTTGAAGGCAACATCTAGAACACCATGCAATGATCCTTACGTGCTCTTTTTGCTTCGTCCACTTTCATACATCTGGTCATACACGCACGCCGGTTGTGAGTAGGTACTATTCACTAATTCATTTATTTGTGACGTAAGCGCTCGTTCTGTCTGTGTTTTAGAACTAACCGCCTTGTTTGAAAGTAGTATTTCCGCTAATGAAAAAAGCTTTGCAGTTTTTGGAACCCAAGAAGTTTGGCAAAACGCCAGAGAAATGTAAAACGCTGCTAACTTAAGCCGTAAGTAATGCTGGTAAAATAAAGAAGACACAATGCATTAGTGAGTATGCGGAGTTGTTGACTATCACAATTTAGCAGTGTTACGTGATGCCATGTTGAGGAGCTCGTTGCTTAATAATAACTGCCACTTTGGTTGACATTTATGTTGGTCTATGAATGGGTGACCATCACCCATTATATATCGAGTTTGTACCGTGCCTCGGAACATATATTTTTATAGATCTTTGGCAGTCGTTACAGGTAATCAGCGACCTGAAAGTCTGACAACCAGTCATACCACCAAAAGGGTGTAGTATAACCTAGTATTTAATGGATTGTAGAGGTTATAATTATAGGCAGTCGCTCCATGTAAAATACTGGTATTCAGCTGCATCCGGTTAGACTGCAAGCAGACCCCAACATAGTTGGGAGAACTAGGCTGATGATGATGACGTGAAGTCATGATGCCAAGTGTTATGTGGTGGTAGTGGATGCGTCAAGGTGCAAAGGTCATCGCTGGCGCTGACGTCGATATGTTAAGGAGAATAGACCGGTTTAGATAATTGCTGTTTGTAAACTCTACAATACATTCAAGGAGACAATTTACATTAAAAACACTTATCCATCGCATCGTTACAATGGATGTTTCGTTTAACCACAAACACACGGTGTTTGTTACGGACACTCACCACCCACAAAGTATTCACTGGGTAGGTAGGCTATTCGTTTATTCATTTCCATACATATTAAATACATTTTTAAATATTCCTATAATATAAAAAACATTTAAAAATATAAAAATAGTAGCCTTTAGTTAGCCTTTAGTAGGCTTTAGTTAGCCGGTGGTTAGGGCAATTACTGCCTTCTGAATCAAGCCCTCCATGCAGCTATTCAGCGAGAGCCTCCTCAGACGTTGGTCGAGGCTTTTGGCTATTAGGCACATTGACTGCTAAACTCACGTCCCACATGTCGACAACCTCACAAGCCAGATCTAGATACTTTTATTGCTTATCTTTCTCTGCTTTCACGAGGTTCTCGTTATTCGGGACCGTTATATCAACAATCATTGCGCTACGCTCCGATCGATCTATCACCACAAAGTCAGGATTGTTGGCAACAATAGTCCTGTCAGTGACGATAGGTCCCAATATCCCAATACAACGAAATACACACATCAAAAGTGTCTAGGGATCAACATATATTTTTGCAATAACTTTTCTCCTGATTGATATTAATTAAAATTTTCTTTAAGGATTCATCAAATAAAGTGTTTTCGTTTGTCACAGTAACGATAAACCAAGTCACCTTTGCATTAATAAAGAAATTTGCCATTTTCCTAATAAAGGGATTTTTGACATTTGAACCACTAACATTAAAGTTCGAAAAAAAGACTGAAATAACAGGTTTCTTTAAAATTTTATTGGGTAACTTAAACAATTAATAATCCGTGTTTCTACCGCGAACACTAACAACACAAGAACATCGGTTTGGCATACTCAAAATGAGTTCATCCAAATCACGCTGTGGAATGGCCGCCCATGTTCGTTGCAACAACAAAAAAAGGTCTTCTTGCGACTAACAAGCTAACATCAATGTCCTGCCCTGGCCTGCTCAGTCGCCAGACTTGAACCCGATTGAGCATGCATGGGATATGCTACAGAGAAGAGCTCTGCCGAATATGGAGGGTATCCAGTCGCAAGAAGACCTTTTTTTGTTGTTGCAACGAACATGGGCGGCCATTCCACAGCGTGATTTGGATGAACTCATTTTGAGTATGCCAAACCGATGTTCTTGTGTTGTTAGTGTTCGCGGTAGAAACACGGATTATTAATTGTTTAAGTTACCCAATAAAATTTTAAAGAAAACTGTTATTTCAGTCTTTTTTTCGAACTTTAATGTTAGTGGTTCAAATGTCAAAAATCCCTTTATTAGGAAAATGGCAAATTTCTTTATTAATGCAAAGGTGACTTGGTTTATCGTTACTGTGTCAAACGAAAACACTTTATTTGATGAATCCTTAAAGAAAATTTTAATTAATATCAATCAGGAGAAAAGTTATTGCAAAAATATATGTTGATCCCTAGACACTTTTGATGTGTGTATTATCATCATCGAGAACTGGGTCCGGTGCATACTTATAGTAAGTATGCCACTTTTTTATTATTATTTAATTTTGATTTTATTTTTATTTGCTTAACGGCATTCTGACGTGTTAAACTTATTCCAAAATATTAATATTTCAAAACAATGATTTTGAAGTTATTCACCAACACATTTTTGTTTTGTTTTTGTAGAGTTTTGCTTTTTAGGGTTCCGTACCTCAAAAGGAAAAAACGGAACCCTTATAGGATCACTTTTTAGGGTTCCGTACCTCAAAAGGAAAAAACGGAACCCTTATAGGATCACTTTGTTGTCCGTCTGTCCGTCCGTCCGTCTGTCAAGACCCTTTTTCTCAGGAACGCGTGGAGGTATGAAGCTGAAATTTATATCAATTACTCAGGTCTACTGTCCCTTGAAGCTGTGAAAAAATCAAACTTCTAAGCCAACGCAATCAAAAGATACAGCCGTTTATGCCGCAAATTTTCGACACTTGCAAGGGAATCAAAACCTACAGGGTGCTTCCCGTGAACTCAGAATCTTGAAATTTGGTACGAAGCAACGTCTTATAGCATAGATAAAGGAAAAATTACGAAAACCATAAATTTTTAGTTAGATCACATAATAAAAATATTCTAAGTAATTTTAAACTTTGTTTGTACGGAACCCTCGGTGCGCGAGTCCGACTCGCACTTGGCCGGTTTTTTTTTACTTAAAACCGATTGTTTCGTTTATATCAACGTACGTAAATTCAGAGAATCACAAAAATAAATGCTAAATCTGAGATTTGAACTTGGAATGCCATGATCGGTTTAACGCTCAAACTGGACCCTTCTCCTGTCTACAAAAACGAATAAAAGCAATTGCGAAAGGGGTGAACCCTTTTATAAAAGCACACACATTTACATTCTAAATAATAGAATCCTGCATCGCGCAAGCAAAGTTTTCACGCGACTTTGCTTAAATACAACTCCTCATGCCGTACATTTGATTTATTCCTAACCTGACCCGAAATCCTAACCCGGTGGTGGGTTAAGTTAGGAACTCGAAAAAAAAAAAGAATTTTATTCCTAACCTAACCCACTACCGGGTTAGGATTTCGGGTCAGGTTAGGAATAAATCGTACATTTGGGAAGGCCGGTGTCTACAGAGTAACGCAGTTTAGTTAAACCTATCTGTGCCCTTTAATTTACGAGAGTAGATGTTCAGTCGGCGTCGCTCGTTTGGTGGCCCGATAGCCTCTCAACCTCACTCTTGTAGAACAGAATCTTGTGACTACAAGATTCTGTCGTCGCCCTTTTTTTTAGTGGCTGTGACGGAATCAGTTATTTTGAATCAGCTCAGCGTGTTTAGCATTTTACTCACTTTTCAATACATAAGTTATCAGGAGTTGCAAGTAACCTTCCGTGCCTACCAAAAATACAAGGAATTTATATAATCCTACATAGGCGATGGCCATTTAGTCATCGCGCTAAACCATCTTCGATGGACTAGGTGACTAGTTTACTTTAACTGGGCTTTTATCCGCATTTAGCCTCTTGAATCATTGTGCGTGATGTTTAAATAGTACGTACTCCAACCAACATAGGTCGTCCCAGAATTGTGGCAGCCTTCCCAGACTGCTGCAGGCTTCCGGGAGAGTTAATGGGGATCGTAGAGTTGTGCCCGGTGATCTGCCACCGCTCCTGCACTCTAGGAGTACGTGCTGTGGCGTTTCTTCTACCTCCATGCATCCTCTGCACAGTGGGCTATCTGTTACACCTATTTTAAATAGATGTTTGTTTAAGGTAGTCATCTCACTAAACCACCTTCGCTGTCGTACAGGCATTTCAAAGAAACAGGTCACTAAATGACTAACTTCTTTATGATACAGCTAACTCTAAACAGTAGTGTCAGATAAAGTCAAACATTTTGTGGCAACTATGATTTGAACAGCAGTTACCGTTAAAAGAGTTCTACTGAGTGAAATGCATTTATTATGCAAAATGTTGAAATTAATTTGAGGGTGAAATTACTTCAACACGCTGCTCAATTTAGTGAATAAATGTCGGGTCGTTGTTTGACCACGTGCCAGCGGTTTGTGATCAGAGCGTTCACGGACGATGTACACTCGAAATCAGGTTTTCTTTTAACTGTTTGCAGTTGTTTCGAACAGATATCTTTTGCGAGTTCGCGGTCGGGCAAGGAGCTCGTTGTGTGTTTCCTAGCTAGCTTATTGTTTAGCTTTTACGGAGCATCCTTTTGAAGTGTATCTATTACACACACGCCAGACCCACGCATAACTAACGACCTTTATGTTTATGCCTTTGAACATATCTCTTTGTTGTTCATGTTAAATACATCGCACTGCTAACACAAGACTGTATCAAGTCAAAATGAAGCTTTTTTCAGAAACGATGGAAAACTGATTATTCGTTTCCTGTTAACGATTGTAAAAAAGTGAACACTGTTTTAAAATTAGTCATAAAATTCTTGCACTATTTCAGTGACGGTTTTATTGACGAGTAGAAAATTCATCTGTAAAATTTACAGATGAAGAATGAGATAGCTCGAAAATCAAAAAAAAAAGATTGCGACATATGGTTTGAGGACAGTTTGAAATGGGAAATGAAATAAAAAACAGTAATACAGTACAGCAAACGTGTTTATTGGTTACCAAGTGTAATTAATATATAAACAGTCCAGTATACAGTTGCCTGGCGCTTTGCTAAACGGGGAAGACAGTGACGTAAGAGTGACCGTCCCTCCGGAGAATACAGTCTGCGGAGGGACGGAGTGAAGTCAGGGACAGTGAAAACGTTATCGTGTGCTGAACATACAGCAACGCGCCACACAACTCAACACAAGCGCACAACTCGGAAATTCGGTTTCAAGCTCATCAATTTGGGTAATGGGCATTAAATAAGATGGTTAACCACAAAACTCGTAACAATTTTTACATTTTCCTTGACATAAAGTAATCGTCACGTTATCACGACTTCACTAGTACAAGTTTAAGTAGGTACTTTGATCATGAAGCGAATCTTTGTAGAGCTTGCCAGACACTTACATTGAATGGTTTCTTTAATGCCCAAATTAAATGCACAATGGAAATTATATGTCGTTTCGCCGGGAGTGGCCACATAGTAACCAACGCTGCGGTCGTGGCGCCTCACTCGTCACATTGTGGCCACCCCGAGCCAGTGAAACGATGGGTTGTCATAACATTACATTGTAATATCATCATCCCCACGTACAACAGTACAAGGGTAGTAAATAGACGTTATTAAACCGACAGTGCGCTTGGCAGAAATTACATGTTTGTACGTAAAACAGACCAAAGAACCACAAAATAACAGCCAGATTTTGGAAGAAAATCCTTAGTTTATAGTTGAGTATAGGTTCAAAAATCGCTCAGTCACAATTTATAAGAAATAGTAGTTCTTTCACATCATATATTATTAAAGTTATATTTAAATTTACATTAAGAAATTCACAGCATTTCATTTTTTAAAGTGGATGGTATTATTGTCTGTATGACAAATCAACATGAATGACGGGTTACATACATTTTCTTTTCTCCTTCCTCGAGGCATCGAAAGCCTTTTAGTACAAAATTATAAAATGAAAAGTGTAAGTAACAGTTTTAATATGAAACTGTATAAGAAGTTATAAAAAGTTAGGTCATTTTGGCACAACGATCTCCATCACAAGTTTAGACCTTACGCTACATTGTATACTAGCTTTTAGCTTACATAGTCGGACAGGGTCGGACAGGCGCTGTTCCGCCGAGATTGCCGGGCACTTACCGCGTCCGGCATCCGGCGGTGCCTTGCGGCTTTGTTGCTCTCATTCCTAGCTCAGCTCTGATCCGCTCGCATTTAATGCTTGCAAACTTTAAAGCGAAGTGATGAACGAAGTCAACACAGAGATAGATGGTCTTACATTTGAGATGTTTGTCTCAAGCGCACTTCGCTCATTACCCACTTAAGTTAAAGCCTCGTTGACTCTAGTCCAATTTAAGTTGAAAATAAAGTAACGAAAATACATAATATTTTCACATACAATACATGTAAAAGATGGTAAATTATATCAATCATGATAAAATAGATTAACTACATAAAATGACTTACAAGCAGTGAAATTGGAACGAACTCCTGGTGAAACCATACGGCGTCAAAAAACATGACGAAACGCCAATCCGTATGTTTCCATTTACGTACAAATAGCTTTCAATTCCTTACATGTAATTTAACATCAAACAATAGGAATCCAAATATTAAACAAATGTTTATAATTTAGTATAACGTCATTTTTTACAATTTTTTTCTCTACCTACGTCCCTAGATCGAACCTTTCATTTTAAATTACAATAGTAAAATAAAATATTTTTGTTATTTTTCTCTATTTTTACCCAATTTATTTTACTTTCTCTCGCACTAGAGCCTCCCATTTAATTCCAATTTTGAGTTCTCTATCTAATACTCTCCTGATAATGCAACCTTGGGAAAAGAGAGTGAGAATGAAAGAGAGACAGAAGTCGTATTATCAGTAAGAGCGGAGTTGTAAGGAGTGAGTGATATGTGAACACAATCTACTCGGGAGTGAAGGAGGAAGAAGTGCACAGTTCACAATGATACACCTACCATGCAGCTACAACATTTATTACATTATATATTTGATTACCTAACTGTTACGACACTTAAACTGCTAACATATTTCAAAAGCGTTGCCGATGTTCTTCTAACCCACTTGGCGCACGCATGTGTCCACAGACGGCACTCCTTCTCCACGATATGCGAGACTGTGTCCCAGCATCGGGAACATTATAGAATGATTACTAAGTATGCTATTAAATATCTCTGATTACCCGAAAGACACAATCCAAGAACATGATCGATAAAAGGTGTCAAGATGCCAGCTACAGTAAGAACATGGAATTAACAAAGATGTCCTCTCTCAACCTTGTTAAATCTCGCACAAACTAATTTGGCAGCAGTTGATATCAAGCAGTAACTTGTCGCCGCGCAAGTTACTGTCTCAACTCTCAGCTTTAAACTTCCATCATTTGCTTCAATTAAAAACTTCGATGTTCTTACTATAGTAACTTGACAAGATGCATCGATTATAATATAGAGGGCTGTTTGAAATCACAGTGGTCTTATCATTGGTCTGTCTAGGTTGGGGTCTGCTTCTGGTATTTTACATGGGGCGTCTGCCTAGGTGACCTCTATCATATTTTATGGATGATGGTTGTTGGACTTGCAGGCTAATATTGCATATCCATTCCAAATTGCCAACTCTCCCTAACGCTTATGTAATATGTCAGCAGCTATCTTGAATAATAACTAAACAGACACATATTGACGTAATTACGTCATCGGTTAAAGTCCCTCCACACTTGTTCAGTCGTTTCATCATTAATGTTCATGCATGAAATTAAATTACAATAAATTAATTTGTTAATTTGCGAATATTTACGGCTGCATCAGCGAGCAAATAGCTTTGGTAAACAGTATTTACTAAATTAGATTGGTTTCGATATCGTGTCAGTTTTAATTAGCCAAATATCCATTTTCATTGTTTTGATATCAATTTCAGGCAGTTATAATGCAAAACAGATTTTTGCAGGTACATGTTGTTTTACTAAGTACCGATTTTATCGAACAGCTGAACATGAAGTGTGGAGCAACGCTTATTGGTACACAGACATTTATTTATCATGTTAAACACACATCAATTGGAATCAAACTGTCGGATTGAAGTCACGGTCCGATGACATATCGTGGGACGCGACTGCCCATTCGATACATTTCTATATTTTCCACCGAAAAATATAATTTCGGGTATTTCGCAAAAATCTATTTGTTATCACAGACACATCAAACGGGATATGAACGAGATTTGTTGTGTTTCCAAATTAGAAGCTATGAGGGAACAGATTAACATACTCACATACACACATACATACATACCTAGATAGCCTGTCAAAATCATAACCCTACTGCCGTATAGTCGGGTAATAAATAATTGAAGAGGAATTGTGTGGTCCTATCGAACAATAAGTACATGGTTAAAGTGAAGGTGAAAATACCAGTTTCGGGTTTGACGGACGGACAAATATGTTTTTGATGAATTAGGTCAAATTAAATTCTAAAGCGAATTTTAGACTATCGTGATGTTGGGAAATGTTGGATTATTCAAATAGTGGGTTTTAGAGCATGTAATTACTTGGAAGTGGCGAATTGTGCTTTCCAGAAAGTGGGATACCGCACTGTAAAATGCAGATAAAAGTTTACTTAAAATGTGTTGTTCTTGATATATGCAGATTTCCAGTTTTAAATTAGTTTGAATCGGCGTTGATAATGAATTTTAAACCTTCAATAAATATGGTATATTTCAGGGATGTACTACCAACGTGGAATCACAAATCGCAGGAGTCTATAGATCCAAAGTATGTACAGACATATGATAGAGACGTTGTATAAGCAGTACAAGTACCGTTTGAAGTAGTATTCAACGTCGCTCTCGCCCTTTTTTTTTTTTTTTTTTTTTTTTTTTTTTGGTGGGTGGAAAATCATCGAATAACCCCCCCCGCTCTTGGGCAGAGCGAAGGGGAGTGTCAGACTTCTACTGACTAAAAACCAAACCCATGTTCCTTCTTCTTCGCCCTTGTGTCGGAGCCGCGGTAACCTTTCGATATCCACAGCCCCGACGGGGTCGCTCTCGCCCTCGCGGTGGCACATGGGGAGACGTATCGGGGAGTTGTCGCCGCAGTACAGAGCTGGTCGCCCGTACAACGAGTCCGTCATGGAGATGGTGGTGTTACTCACGTCAATCTCAAGCTATTCGTACAATGGGTCAGACTAGATGCAGAAGGTGTAGATCAAAGAGTTGCGGCACTGTTTGGAAAAAGGCTGTCAACTGATTACGATTGTTCGGTATGGGGATGATCGCAAATAGATTGCACTTAAATGCAGTTACTTACTACACCCTACTAAGCTGAAATTAATGCTGAACTAAAGATAACACAATTCAATTATTCAATTACCATAACTATCTAACTATTTATCTAAATGTTTCAAAATAAAATCCCGTTTGATTGACGTGTCACTATCCAACTCAAAAACACACCTTATCAAATAGAAATAAGATTCAAAACAGCAGTCGCGTCGAGTAGTTAGGGGCGGTCTACACGTATTCGGTGTAGAACGCGTTGCTGGTGCAATTTCCGTTGTCGTTGGGTGAGTCGGGGTGTTCCTCGGGCTCGACGCCGTTCGTGCGCATCTCATCACGGACCTGCGCAAATAAACATGATTCATGTCTTGTATCTTGGGCCTTGTTAGCACTGTGGCTTGGGACGGACTTCCTGCTAAGTTTGCTCAAGTCTTGTTTGCTGCAACGTTATGATAAACAGAATCAGAGCAGGCGGGGGACTTCTACTCGCGTAGGACAAAAATGGGGTGAGCGGACGATGGACTAAAAACAATTATGTAACCAATAACTAGGAAACATTTCTGTCTGACAGAGACATGAATGTATCGTCTCCTAATCAGCCTATAACGTCCTGCTGGGACAAAAGACTCCACTCTATGAGAGAAAATGGGCTATAATGGCCCATCACGCGTGCCCAGTCGGGGTTGGTAGATGTCACATGTCATCGAATTCTTGATTCTAATGCGTCCGCCACACACTCGACGAGTGGCATGGGAAGTAGCGAGGAAAGGAGGCAGGGACATAGTGTGGCAACGTTACTCGTCATGCTCCTCGTCCTGCCGCGATGATCGCGCGATGAATACATGTGATCCACCATCTCCGCTGACGAGGACGACGAAGACGATGACGACGATGTATATTTCTTTTTATGACATTGATATAATTAACTATACTAAAAATGCATAGCGCGCACGCTGCCACAGTTTCATCGTCCACCAAAGGCAAATAACAAGTGAGGAGCGTCGCGATTAATTGCGCGAGTAGAGCAGTGTGGCCGGACCGAGCAACATCGCGGCAGCGCGAGGAGCAGCGCGAGGAGCATAGTGTGGCGGCCGCATAAGACATGACAGTTTCCTCACGATGTTTTCCTTCACCGTTGTGTATCATCTGCTCAATGAGGCCTCGAGGCCATTACCGCCGAGGACTTGCCACAGCCTCAACGTACACGGTGTGTGTTCATTTTGTCCGCGACGTCATTGTGCATAGGTACCTACGTCACTGTCAGTAAACCGAGAACTAGCTATAAAGTATTTATGCACATGTGTCCGTCCGGTGAATGAATGTTCTGATAAATTGAATTAGAAACTATTGACATGCAAACAGCACGTAATTTCACAAGAGCATGGTTTGCAGATCCAAATTGGATTGGACGATATTGGTTGTGATTTCGATGATAGGCAACTGAGAATTATGCAAAGCTTTTCATATAACTGTACTGTATGTTTTGGTTTAATTCTCATTTAATTTATCATGTTTGTTAGAGAGATTTGAGCCTATCGATTGATGACATAGTACAGAGTGTTATTTTTCGGATTTTAATCTGATTCCCGTGTTTAAAACAAGCGAATTTTCGAAAATGTCTAAATGCATATTCATTCTTTTTGTTAGTCCAGGAATGTTTCCTTTAAGTGAAATGTGCTATGTGTTAGATATATTAGAAAATGCATGTTCATTTTTCTGTTCATCATTTTCTTCCTTAAGCGCCCCACTGACTGAACTGAGTAACGAATGACATTCTATTTTCCATACACAACATAAATATAAGACAGATATACCTTCTCAACCTGGCGCATTACACGCAGCATGTTAAGCCCGGCGAGGTTTTTGAGTTCCTGGACATTCCACTGGCCAGAGCGGAGCAGTTCAGCAAACAGTTCCGGGTACCGGGACACGTCCTCCAAGCCGCGGGGGACCCTGGGGAGGTCACATACTGGTTAATATTTTTTAAGCATAATTATTTATCCTACGATAGGAATTCAAGTGGGACAGACTGGATGCTGAATGGGACAGGCCGAGGTCATCATATAAGGTTCTCATGTAATAGGACCGGGCCTATAGCCATCAACTCCGGATTTTAAGCGGCTACCGAGCAATTCCGAATGAAAAAATCCAATAATATTGCCGTTTCTGTGATTCAAATCCAGGACCTCAAGCTCATGAGCATTTTTGTCTAGCACAAGACTGCTCTGTTAGAGTCATAATGATCGTTCAGAGAATCGAATAGATATAGAAAAGCAAGGAAACGTTTGAAATGTGTTCATAAAATGGCGACAATAATATCTAAAGCTATCTGTCGGCATTTTACATTCAAGTACTTTCAACGTAGCGTATTTCGTCAGCATGAATTCCTTTAGCGAAATCTATTTCGATGCGGTAAATTTGTAGATCTAATTCTCACAATATATGACAGTGAAATTGGAATACTTTACGTTTAGCATACAATGAAACAGTATTGAAAATTCCTAGGATGAGGAGAGTATAAATTCAATCTTGTGACTTAACAGTGATGGATACACCCAGGGGTGATGAGAGACAGATAAATAGAAAGCAAACAGCAAGAAATGGTACATTGGTGCATTGGTTAGGGGAAGTCGAACTATCCTCCTGATCTCAAAAACCAGTCTTCTGAAAATGATAACTCCTAACCGAATTGCAAGGCATAGGTACGCCTGTAGTACATCATACTCGAGCCTTTGAGTGGCACAACAACAACATTTTGAATAACAAGTGCTCAGTAGCAGCGCGTTACGAACGCTAGTCTAAAGATGCATAATTTTGTTATGCATTTGTGATGTTAATTGTTGTTTAAGTGTGTTTCTAATATTAGTTAAGTAAGTCTATTTCATGTATTACTAACACTATGGACTTAAGGTCTGCAAATAAAAGTTTAATAATAATAATAATAGGCTCTCGTTAGGCAGCTGGATCAAGGGCTTGATACAGAAAGCGGTACTCCTGGACACGGCTCGTATTGTTAGGAGGTTCCTTTCTCTGGAGCCCTGACCGCCGGTAGCTTGGACCCTGTTCCCGATACCGGTGGGCTACAATTTATTATATTTTTAAATGTTTTTTTTATTGATTTTGTAAGGAATATTTAAAAATGTATAAAATTTGTTAAAAACTAAATAAAGGGAATAATAATATTAATACTGTAAGTGTAAAAGTAATAAGCTGAGTGAATTTTACCTGTTCACGCCGTCGAAGTCTCCGCCGATGCCGACGTAGTCAGCTCCAATCATGCGCTTGATGTAGTGGAAGTGCTCTGCGAACAAACAAATAGCTTCAGCTTCGCACACTCACTTTGCAAACGAACTCACAGTATGAAATTACTTTATTTGAACTATTGGAAGAAGAGAGAATCAAAGGTGTTGCACAAAATAAAGATTATAATAAACATTTAAAAATGGTAAATATACTTAAAACTCACGTTTTTTTCCTAACGGAATATGCAAATATCGCAGTACGCCATTTTTAAAGATCCTTATTTACTAGTTTAGCTTTCGGTTTCTAGTGCAGCCCACCAGAGTTTTTGGAAATCTCTTAACTTTCTGACAAAATAATTATATAAATGGTAGCGAATACTATAACGGCGATTAAGGGCCGTCTTGCTGGGGTTAAGTTATTTGACAAGAAGTCAATCAAGACTGAAGAATGTGAATTGACACGGAAGTAGACGAAACGGAAACTGCGTTTTAATTGAGATGTAAATCAGATGAAGGTTACTACTACTACTACTATGAGGTTGAGTTTTGTGGCAACCGCTTATTTGTAAAAACTTATTTTCGAATCGATGATTAATATTTAACTGACCAGAACGTCGTAATCTGGACACCTCACCCCGGGCAGACGAATAATACTGGCAGAACTTTCAGCAGTTGAACGCACAGACTTGGATTCATGTTTGATTTAAATTCAATAACTTCTTGATATCAACACACGCAGGTTAGTACACGCTTAGAAACCATACACAATGATAAACGCTCAGAGAAATCTAGTCGTCGTTGATATCGGCAGACAGGGCAAAGCACCTATTTTGTTGGTCCAATATTGACAAAGGAGACAGGTTATATATTCTGGTACACACGGCAAAGCAAAACGAAATGTAAAAAGTTCCGAGAACACAATAGAAGTACCCGTTTGGCCCCAGACTAGGCACAGCCCCAATCTTGGTGGCCAGTTATATCAGAATTAGCCTTTGAATGGCCTTATTGAAATATTTGATATCACTTTGAAGCAGATAGAGCGAAGTTATAACACATATTATAGAAACAACGTCCTATTGAAAGGTTTAGTTCCACTTTGGACCAGACAAAGTGAGCTCTAAGACACACAGCAAGCACAGCAGTAGACTATGGCTATTTAATGACTTGGAGATCACAAGTAGCTTTAGAAACTGTTCCGAACCCACAGGACGACCGACACAGAATGACTAGCATTGCGTCCGCGACCAGGTTTTATACCCATAAAGAAGCTTTAAGGCTTCATGCCTCGTGAGGCCGCAATATTGGGGTTGAAAAGTTGAGAAACATTACTATTGTTTTAGAAATAAATAAAGCATTTCTCCACATTTTTCTTATGGAACAAATGTAGGCCACGTTTTTTTGCCTCATGAGAAGTTGAACAAGCTTTTTCTTTGGCTTCGGTCACGTTGAGCCATGGAAACGAACAACTGCGATAAAAATATCCTTTGCACTATCCCAGGTTAGGTTAAC
Source organism: Diarsia dahlii (assembly GCA_949775195.1). NCBI lineage: Eukaryota > Metazoa > Arthropoda > Insecta > Lepidoptera > Noctuidae > Diarsia > Diarsia dahlii. Next base: position 33,362,319 of record OX459189.1, on the reverse strand, counting down.
TTTAACATTTATTTATTACACATGCATGGATTCGCAAGTAACGAAGTTAATTTTTTAACTAGCATTGGAAAAAGAGATACACACTCGTTAGAAGTGTTAAGAAAATCAAAGGTACTTTTTTAGTAGTAGGTTGATACAGAAACTGGTAGTGTACCTATAACTAGAAACAGTTGTGTTCGGTCTCAAAGTGGATCGTATCTGAAAACTGACACAGAAGCGGAGGTCCTAAGTTTGTTGGGATGGGACGCAGGCGCAGCCGGACCGACCTGGTTGCACAAAACCTCGGTCCCGACGTCGGACCGACTACTGAAAGAGACGGTTGTTAGCGTCGCTTATGAACGCTGGCTATTATTCTCGTACGAACTGAAAACATACGCCAGGGAATGGGACGGGACACAACAAACTCGCACTCTGAGGTAACAAAGAAAGAGGTATGTAAGAGGTAGTGTAAGGATACTTAAAGTAGATGTTACGTGATGTCCGAATAGGCAGCAAATAAACTACTCGTACTGCTTTATTTGACTAGCTTTGCCCGCGGCCTTGCTCTCGTAGAAATGACGATTTTCCATACAAACTTTCATCACCTATTTAACTCCCTTGTGGGTTGAATTTCTAAAATCCTTCCTTATTCCTTGTCTACATTATAAAGGGAACCTCTGTGCAAAATTTCCGCTTACTAGGTCCAAGGGTTTGGGCGTTGATGAGTCAGTCAGTCAGTCAGTCAGGACTTCTCTTTTTATTTATATAGATTAAAATAGTGATTATTTTTGACTTCACGATTGACTGACAAACTTCACTGAAATGAATAAGCTGAGCATGAGGTCATGTCTTTGATTCACAGATCGAGCAGTTTTTATTAAATTAATAATGATAAGTGAGAACTTAATTATCATTCTCTTGACCTTATCACAATTCATTTGGGATCGGCGCAGCATGTCATGTCTTCAGACACCTCCTTTCTTGTCATATTATCGTCCGTTACAAAGTCCATCCGTCGTTTCTTTGGTATTCTCTACTCTTGTACCCCTCCACATTCATATTCAAAACTTTCCTTACAACATTTTCCTCATTACTCCGCATCATATACCACCATATTCGATTGATGATATGGGTCGATTGGTACTCAACTTTCCAGTAACCGACGCCACTTTCAGACATTCACATTATTAAGGTTCAAAAATAAGTAATAGTCTAGCAGGCCGAGCCTATAATAGGGCTCGAATAGCAATAGATTCATACCATTTACAAAATAACTCGGATTTTAACATAACTCGTAGTAATAAAACTGGTAAACATATGCATATATTTTTTTATGAACACTGAAAATCAAGTACAACTCATGTCATCATCTTTCAAACAGTTCATTGGAGTACTGTAACCGTCCATAATAAAACTAAACTATCGATCCGCACTATTTTATTCACATTAATACAATTGGCACAGTTAAGCCGCTTGACAAAGCCGTTGAAAGCGCCACAGTGATCAGTTATTCATTTGTAAACGACCATATCAATCAATTTAATGACCGGGTGTTAATCCCAGTAATAATTAACAGTAATGGGATCATACTATTGTAATCAGTTAGGCTGTCAATAAGCGAATATATTATTATTATATTAGCGAGCTCAAACGGTGTTGGAGAAACTAGTGCTATAGATTGACCGTTTCAGGATACGATCCGACCACCACGCATTTTCTTACAAGTTTATTTAATGTTTTATTAAATGTATAGGGGAGAGCACCGGTGGCCCAGTGGTGGCGGCCCCAAATTACGATCAGTTACTCGTGGGTTCGAAACCCGGCAGGCGCTTTATAATTATACTTTGTGTAATTTATTTCATCACCACTGCATGTCCTAGTACCAAAAATTTTGAAGACATAAAATATGACATCTACCAATAAGCACTGAGCCCGGGTGTTATATTATAGCCTATTCCCTGTCATAGACAGGAGGACTGTGTACAAGCAGTGGGAGCATTTATAGGCTGATGATGATGATGAGGAGATTTACCGAGAAAAGTATGAATAAGGCTTTTTCAGCTCTTGGGCAGAGCGAAGGGGAGTGTCAGACTTCTACTGACTAAAAACCGAACCCATGTTCCTTCTTTGCCCTTGCGCCGAAGCCACGTCATCTAGTACAAAAATCCGCGGCCCCGACGGGCGTCGGCCCTTGCGGGCCCCTCCTTGCTGACATCTCTTTGAGGCGCGCGTGGAACACGAACGCGCCGCCGACACGGTCTGTTGCCGTCATGATGACACGGCCGGACGGCGAGCTAGCCCATTACTCACCGTCCACAGGCCCGCGTCTACGGTGGCCGGAAGCCATCACGTGGCCCCCGACGCCCGGAGCGCCTTCCGCGCAGTTGAATTTACCCTTACAACGAACATGTGGATACGAGATGTATATGATCGGATTGAGCTGTTACAATAATATAAGTGCTTGCTAAACCAAAAAAACATTTATCCAAATAAAATAACCCACTTCACAAAGAAAAAACTTGAACTTTGTTTTCTTTTGTTTATTTTACCTACGCAAACGGTTTCGCAACGTGAGCTGTTAGGTTACCTACAACAGTAAATTGCGAAATACCAAAACATTATTTTTTAATGGAAGTGAAGCTTTAAATACTTGTTCTACGCAATTCTTGAAAACTTGTTTCACGTAGCTTATATTGCCGAGTTGGTTGTAAAACAAAATAAAAAAATGTTGTGAAACTTGAAAGAAGCCTTGAAAACAATGTTTTCTATTGTTTTGGTCGTAAAAAGGCTCTGTTGATACTTGGAGAGTTATAAAAATATTAATAATTCATTGTAATTTTTGAGTAATGGCGTCACTGCTAACGGGTTTCACAAAAAGTTTGTTGGTTGCTTACGTCAATCCAAGATACTTGTGATTTTTATATTATTGTTATTTAACTATCGTAAGTCCTCGTCAACAGTTCTGCCATTTGTGTCATATAAGTAAAATAGCTCATCAATTGGTTATCCTCACTGAACTCCATATAACGACAAACCACAAACTACAACACGCGTGGTTTAAGTTTCAAGTTCAGTTTTAAACTTAAAACTACTGACTGTGTGTAACTTAGCGATAAGTAAAGAGTAAGTTTGTACCACAGAGAGAGTACCACAGGAACAAAAGGTCTGATCGTAAAACAAATAGTAGTATAGGCTTATTAATTTCGAGGTGACTAATAACATAAAGGGCGATTAAGTGTTTGCAACTTATAAAATAAGATTTAAGCGACTACCTGCGTGTTTTACAAACTAAAACTGGCAGCTGCATTAATTGTTTGTATTGTATTGTATTGTTTGTATTGTTTTTATATTTTTAATTTAATAATATTCATAATCATTATTATTATCATTTATTTTTATCTGAATTTTAATATTTTATTCATGTTTGTATTGTGATTGACATGGTAACGGGTGTAAAATTACCTGAATAAATGAATTTATTATTATTATATTATTAATGTAGCAAATAAACTGTACAAGTCAGTGGAAATAGTAAGCGAGGTGCTATAAATGAATAACCCATTGGGGCTGCGGGTTGCTTGAAAGAGATACCGCGGCCTCGACACAAAGGGCTAAAAAGGAACATGGGTAGTTTCTGACACTCCCTAACGCTCTGCTCAGGGCGGGAGGAGTCATTAATTTGATGATTTCCCACACTCCAAAAAAAAGGTGCTTTAAATAATGCCTTGGCGACTAATTATGTTAGCAAGGGGCATAGATACTCGTAGTGTGTACCAACTACTAACCATCGTGCCATCTAAAATTCTACAATATGGCTCTGATTTGCGGGCAGCTCCAATAGGGGATCGGACTGACTCAAAAAAATATGATTCTGTTTAGTCCGTCAGTTAGATTATCGGAAAATATTGGATACGTGTTTTTTGTTTTATCAAATCAATAAAAATTGACGAAGCTATAGCGTGTCAAAGATCATGGAGTGGGGCTTGAAACGTCACTTGAAGGTACAAAATGTACTATCATATGACGTCACACGAGTTTTCGAAGCACTGTATCGTCTTCATTTTTTGTTTACGTGAAAAAAGAAAAAAAATATGTGGTCAATATTTTTTGGAAATCTATCTGACGGACTAATTAGTTTTTTTTTGTCCGATCCCCTATTATCAAAACGAATACAATAAAAAAAGATAAATCAATGACTCACTACAAAAGATAATCTCAATCGACTCTATACGAATCGAAAGCCAATGAGTAAGACAGCTTAATCTTCAGCAAGGCAAATAAGTACGCACTAATTATAGCCTTTACAATAGTCCGTGATTAAGTGGCAGGATCCCGGCTCCAAGTGGTGGGATCTTTGCCCAACTGTTGGTCTAATGGGCAATTACGAGGTACCTTTGTTTCGCGGTGTTACAGCGTGTTGTGGCCTAAATACGATGATTATGCAAATTGTACGCGTATGAGTTAATTTTCTGTGTTATTTGCATTTGGATTGACTAGTTTAAAGCGTAGTTTTGGATTTGATGTAGTTTTATCAGTTCAAATACTTACATATTATTATACGTGTGTCTATTTAACGCAGACTTCTAATGGCTGTTTGCGATTGCGTCTATGATGAAATAAATTTATTAGTAAGGAAACTATTAACGCACAGTTTAACGTGGATTAGACTTATATTGTTCACAATTTTATAAAACACTACAATTCAATAAATTGGTTTTCTACATTTCGATGCCTGGATTCATACAATTATGTTATGTAACTGTCTAGTTTCCTATAGGAAAAAACCGAGAGATTTGTTTGTGCATTTAAGTATACCTGCAAAATTGCATGGATACTTTAGAAAGAAAGTTTATAAGTCGACAACTAAAACTAGTTAAGTGGTGTCATGTGTCGCTTCACACGATTTTATTTCTGAATTGTCCATGCAATTTTACAGGTGACGGTACCTACATATTGATGCAATTGTCACTTACCAGCAACGTCGGAGATGGTGGCATTAGGAGCGCACTTCACGAAATCGGGGAAAAAGTTCACCATGATGATACCACCATTTTCTTTCTGCAGACAAATATAGACATGAGATTGGAGTACGTTATAATATAACATAACATTTATTTATTTTCAGGCTACTTTTGCCCATAGATAACACCTTACAGACTAACATAGATATGATATAATATACATATAGCTTATTATTGACCTTGGCTAAGTTTAGTAACAGTCAACTTTTTTTTTTATGGGACTAACCCGCCACACTAGTCATAAACCAGTGTTACTACTGAAAGCCAGAATCAACAGTGACGACCACCAGGAAAGCGCCGAGACAATGAACCTCGACGAAGTCCCAGAGAAACAATTTAGCTGTCTTGGATCCCGCAACGAAATTAATCAGAAAAGAATAGCGAAGGAGTAGGAAAAAACATAATTTCCACTTATTTTATTATTTACTAGCGGACGTCCCGCGGTTTCACCCGCGTAGATCCCGTTCCCGTGGGAATACAGGGATAAAAAGTAGCCTATGTTACTCAGGGTGAATGTAGCTTTCCAAGGGTGAAAGAATTTTTGAAATCGGCTCAGTACTTTTTGAGCCTATTCATTACAAACATACAAAAATAGGTACAAATCTTTCCTCTTTATAATATTAGTGTAGATGTAGATTTAATTTTAATTTTTTTTAAAAACGTTGCCCCACACTAGGAATTTCTCCTGTATCGTGGGTGCGTTCACAAACATATAAAGTCTTCTGAGACTTCTCTCCATATCGGCAGGTGACAGAATAGAACAAGGCCAATAAGCACAGAGGCACGTATACAACTGTGATAAGCCCAGTTGCAGTAGTATTCTTTGTGTAGGACCTGCTTTGTGACATCCAGTACGAATCAATGTAAGTTGTACAGATGTGTCCCGTTACCTTATGAAACGAAGCTTCGTTTCAAAAGCTTTCCTGCCTTCGCTAAGGCAGGAAAGCTTTTCTATATCCTAGTATTTAAGGTAGTTGAAATCCGGAGTTACTCCTGCAAAACCTCTCTATCTCTGCGACGGCCACTCATGTGCCCTTTTTTTTGCTGGTGGGAAAATAATCAAATGGCTTCTCTCGCTTTGGTCAGAGCGGTAGGGAGTGTCAGACTTCTACTGACTAAAAACCGCCCATGTTCCTTCTTAGCCCTTTGTGCCGAGATCGCGGTATCTCTTTCGAACAACCCGCAGGCTCGACGGGGAACTCAAGTGTCTTGTGTTTCGTTTTAGATATTTATTTCTCAAAGAACAAATTACAGTTCACTAAAAGAGAACTTAACTTAATTAACAATAGGTTAGGTTTTGTGTTTCACTTAACAAAACGTTTCGTATTTTTGTAAGAACTTTGAAAAGCATCAGGTTTTAGGCAGAAAGTATATTGCTGATAGAAAGATACTTTATCTGGGCCCTTCGGTGTGCTGTCAGTTTGTTGACTATTCCAACCAATATCTGTCAAGTGCAATATAACAATGCGGCGTGAACCTTTTGACACTTGAGTCATATTGCCAGAAGAGCGATAAGGTGAATGCGACAAGGTAGCCCGCGAAATTTGAAGTTTTTTGCAATTTACCGATCAGTGTCAGGTTTTGTTAAATAAAATAGGATTCGCGGCTATAACAAATGTGACTTTATTAAGTAATAATGATTAAAATCACCAATTCAACCGTCTCAGTTCATCAAGTTGCAAGTTGACATTTGGTGAGTTATGCTTATGTCAGCCCATCATCAACAACCGGGCACACATCCAGACCCCGAGGCTACTCCTGAGAAGTGCCTGATGGAAAATCCCAATAACACTTTGCCCGTTCCGGGAATCGAACCAAGGACCTCATGCTCAGCAGTTGCGCTTGCGACCACTAAACCTACCAAGTAGTATGGAAAAAATAAGATGGCGTCGTTATTTGATTATGGTCACAATTCCTGCAGCACTATAAAGATTCAAGCTGTGGCGAGAAAGTGTTTGCCTATCAATCCCATTTGTGCCATTTTCTAAAAATTTCCCACCTGGACACGAGTTGCCATGGCTGACCTGGAAGTCCTTAAATAGACCACAGACACAGGTTGGCCGAAGTAAGGAAAACCTGTTCAAGTGGAGATGACTATAGATGACTCTACCCTGGAGTGTAAATGTGGCGATGGAACACTTGACATCGTGTTCTGTCTGTCCAATTACTTGCACATCACAGGAGCTGATGGACGGAACAGAAAATGCCAAACTCGTCGCTAAATAAAAGTGTAGTGACTTACCAGTGATTGTATGATATCATCAGGCACGTTCCGCTTGTGGTTGCAGAGGCTGTAGACCGAGGAGTGCGTGAAGACCACGGGCGCGCGGGACAGCCGGATGGCGGCCCGGGTGGTGTTCTCCCCGACGTGGGACAGGTCCACGATCATGCCCAGCCGGTTCATTTCACGCACCACTTTCTACAGACAATTATGGGGAGGTTCAAGATCTGTTTTTATTATAAGGTGCATCCATACTGAAGGTTGATAGAGAACTAAACTTTGGAATGGATAACTACAGTACTTTCACTGTTTTCATGCCTTCTAATTTTTCTGTTTTTAACAATTCAAACGTGCCTGTAAGGGCCCTCGCCACAGCGACTTTTTGTAGCGACAGCATCGCTACTGATGCGCGTAAGTTTCATTAGCGAGCGCATCGCGGCAGCAGCGATGTAAACGCGCGACAGCATCGCTACAAAAAGTCGCCATGGGCGAAGGGGCCTAATTGAAATAGATAGAAAAGTTTGAAAATGATAATAGACAGCAACGAAAATAAAGTTTTATTAAATGTTTTTACAATATTGTGTCACAAAAAGTTACTTCAGTGTGGATGCATATTTTGTAACGCAAGCTGCTAGCATTTCAGAAATGAATTCTTGAGTTATGAGTACTTATGAGTGACGGGTTCACTTATTATTTATTTGTTTTACAAATCTAGATTCAAGTTCGCTTGCCCCAACAATCACTAAATTAGAACAAGTGCAATTTTCCATTTAACTTTGCCCCACACTAAGAATTTCACCGGTATCGTGGGTGCGTTTACAAACATTTATCTCATATACACGAACAACCAGACTTGAAACAACTATCTGTAGGCCATACAAATATCTGTTCCTTGCGGGGATCGAACCCGCGAGACGCAGCGCAGCAGTTCATCGCTAAGCCTGCGCCATCAAATCAATTTATTGCATGTGATAGATTATTCCAATAATTTCAGTTTATTTATTACACTGTTTCTTTAATTGAACACAAATAAAAACATCCCTATGATAATTATAACCTTGTTTACATGTGATACACAACATTTAACAGTTCCTCATCAAAATACTATCAATATTATTATGAAATACTGTTGATTTAATAATCATCGTTAAAACAAAGATTCTAATTTCAAATAAACCTAATTTACATTATTCTAATGATATTTTATATCCCGACGTATTTTATAGAAGTAGTTTTTATTGTGACTTAAAAGCCTTGGTTTCCGAACCACAATTACTATTGGTGGTATTTGAATAGTTAAGTCAAGTTAAATGTTTATTTATTATAAATTGCCAATAAATGATATAGTTATTATTAAACGATACTTATAATGTTTTCTAGATTTTATCTTCCAATTTTAATAAATTAAATAGTTTCAATCAATTCTCTGAACTATCGGTTGATATTCATATTTCGTCCGATAGTCATAAAGATTACAAATAAAAACATATTATATTGTTAAAATTAACTTAAGACGTTTTAAAATAGTTTCACTATATAGGATTTGCTAATTATTATTTATGTTATTAGTTATTTAGCTGTAATGTAGTTATACATTTGCCATTGGTGTATTATGGCGGTAGTCGTTGAGTTACTTTTTAAGATTGGACGGTTATAAAACTAGAAGGACTGGCAATTCGGGTTCAGTTACGCTGCAGCTATTCTACGAGTTAGCTAGTTAAATACGAGTAATATCTGGATCTGTACCCAGAGTGTTATATTCATAATGTGTCTAATGAATCAAGACTACCAAGTGTAGCAAGCTGTAACCTATGTGTATTGTCCTAAAAACCTACCTACAATGTTCATGTAAGTTAATTGATATTATGCTATGAATATTACTGATAACTATGTGTTAGAAATATGTACTATAATATGGGTTATATTGATTGTTGTTTATGTAAACTGATAAATTGCTGTAACTTGAGACAGTCCAAGACAATGTCAGGTTGTCTTTGTATAATACCTTAAAAGATGTTTCCCGTGGAGTTTCTTGTCCATTCTTCTCCACGAAGACCTAGGGACCTAGTGAATGGAATAGAGTTTCGAGATTCAGTTTGACAAGACCAAAATAAATTCAATTAATGGTCTTGTCTTTTGTGGTTTTATTTCATAACAACCCTGTTCCCTACACACTTGATTAGAGATACTTTCAAACACATTAAATAACGAGTAATCATCTTGACACACAGTTTATTGATTGGTGGATATTAATACATATACACAAGATACTTTCAAACACATTAAATAACGAATAATCATCTTGACACACAGTTTATTGATTGGTGGATATTAATACATATACACATAGATTTACATACACTTTCTCACATCAGAAGTGGGATCGTCTCCGGCTCTCTGATATAATTTCTAATGGTCTTCCTGTTTTATTTTCATGATCAATGCTGGAGCTGCTGCTGGTGTGATGATGAAAGCTGTGACGCCGATAGCTCACCGCCTCGACTTGGCTATGATCAGAACGTCGACAGCACGTACTCCGACAGCGAGATTGAGAACCTGCTGGAACCACTTGGAAGCCAGGCCATGGATCAAATCAAGCAGCAGTACGAATTAGCTAATGTCGGTAAGGCCTTTAGAGGCTTTGCTTTATTTTTATTTATTTATTCTCTAAAAACGTAGTAATAAAAGATCCTAAGGGATATTAAGATCCTAGCAATTGTAAAAATAAAACTAGAATGATTTAGGAAATTGTTGATTCAAAGTTAAGCTTCTTTCAAAAAGTTTTTGATGACATCAAAAACTTGTGATGAAAATATTTATAGATTTTTCGTAATGCAAAGCATTACCCTGTCTTGGTTAGTACCCCCAAGTTAAATGTTAGTTTTCATGAAACATCCGATATGTACAATTAAAGAAAAATAAGTATCTCGTCCTCAATTCAATTAATGAGATTATGGGATTGAAGATATACAAATATCTAACGTTATTTTTGAACCTTGTCTTGCAAATAGTATTAATGACAATGTAAATATTTGTTTCCTTGATAATTCTAGTTCTCGCAAAATAAATATTGTGAATATAATGAAACGTTACGTAGTATGAAGTTTGAAACTACAATAAAATTCTAATACGATCTAGATAGATAAGATTGAGAATTTGTCTAAAAGATAAGTTTTAAGTAGGTGAAATACAAGTTATTAATATTAAAGAATATATTTTCTAAGTTAAATAATTTAAAGATATGGGAGATACATATTATCGGCCATGAGAACTTGGTGCATTTATTAGGAAAAAGAAACCCACAAATTGAGTAAAAATATTTGTTCGTGATTTTAAGCCCTATTTCCTGTGTACACGTAGTAATCGTTTTTCAATTATTGCAATATTCTATTCAATCTGGAATCATGATCACAGAATAAAATTGAATAATCTAGACGTTAAATGTGAAAAATAGGTGATGTTACTTGTACTTCAATGCTTGTAATATTCATTACTTGTATTATTCTCATAGAAATCTTTTTCGACTATTTAATAAGCAAGTTTGACGATTTTATCACTTTGAAATACTCATTTATTTTTATTTTTCTAAAGTATACTTCTGATCAAATAATTCAAAATTGAGATTTTGTTTTGTAAACTTCTTACAACCTAAAAACCTATAACTGTCACACAAACAGTGAAATGGAGAAAAATGTTACTTTGTTCTGTACAGAGATTAGTTTCCCAACATTCCTAAAGGACACAGATTATGGCCGAAGTTCCATACAAAAGGTTACCGTCTCCTTTCTAAAACATATTTTTTTTTTAATAATATTATTACTTGATGTAGTAATGAAGAAATTTAATATTTTACTACTTAAATGTATCAAGTGGATAAACAAATTAATTTATGTGATGTAATAAATAAAAACACCATAATTATTGTTTATAAATTAGTGTGACAAGGTAGAGGGTTAGTGATAGTTCCCTTTATTTGGTTGTGCATTGGGTTGATAAGAAGATAACTCTTATGTTTAATCAATACAAAAGACTTGTTGATTCATACGAAAACATGTTTAAAAAAAAAAAAAAAAAACAAATACAATAATAATTATATTAGCTAATGTATTAAGAACTTTATTATTATTCAATGCTCAGTGGTTTCCTCGTCAAGAACAAACAATAATTCACTTGCTGATAATTTAAATTAAACAAAAAAATAAAACATGTTTATGAAAACGCAGAAATTTACGTTTAGTAAAAAAAAAAAACAAAAACAACGAATTTGAGGATAAACGATTAAAATAACAACACAAATGTCTGGTAGCTAATCACCAGCCAAGCAAACACTGAGACAAACCAAAAGTGGGTTTCATATTTTTTTTACTAGATGTGGCAATACATGGCAAAATACTAATAACTTAATTACTTACTAATTGAGTATTTTTATTATTTAATATTACCAATGTGATAATTATTCATTTAGATGATTACCTATTTGTTTAAACTTAATTAGGTAACTTTAACCCTTTTACGTTTGGCTTTGTTAGATTCTAGATAATAAGTTTGTTGAAATAATAACAATCTGTATTTTTATGGAATAGTACAAAATGGTAAACTAGATTCGCAGTGATATTGTCAGATTGACCGAGCGGTGACTGTTTGGTGATGTAAATGAGATTTGTATGATTCAATGGTTAGAATATACAATTGATTACTATCAGAAACAGTACACGATAAAGCCATAGATGAAAGGCAAAAAAAAAAAAAAAAAATGCTATTCCAGTGTATTTGAATAAATAGATACCTAGACAAAAACGTTGCTGTTGAAAATTTCTTTGAAGGGGCTTAACACATTAAGGGATCTTACTGTGGCAAAACAAAAATTAAGGCTTTGGCCGGGAGAATGGGTCTAACAAAATTCTTCTTTTGAGGAGTCCCCATAGCTCCAGCATCATTAGCCATGATAGATTATTATGTTTATGTTGTTAAATTTTACTTTATGCAACTTAATTGTTTTTCTTATAATGAGTGATGTATACTTAGGGATAATTGTAAAGGGATCATTTACACAAATATTGATTGTTAGTTTGTGTTCAATTAACATTGGATGGTTAAAATTATTAAATGACAATGACAATGACGACAATGACAATGACATTGATTATAACAAAACATTTTTCACATTACTGCTGGTCGGTCACTGCCCTGATATCAGCCTGAAATTCATGCGCAGCAGGTGATAGGGCTGGTATGTCAAGGCCAGAGGCTATTAGAGGAACTGCTGGTCGGTCACTGCCCTGATATCAGCCTGAAATTCATGCGCAGCAGGTGATAGGGCTGGTATGTCAAGGCCAGAGGCTATTAGAGGAACTGCTGGTCGGTCACTGCCCTGATATCAGTCTGAAATTCATGTGCAGCAGGTGATAGGACTGGTATGTCAAGGCCAGAGGCTGTTAGATCAATTATGATGTGTGATATGAATTATGATATATGAATTATGAAAAGTGCTGTTTATCAGCCTAGTATGAATAAATGAATTTTGATTTTGACTTTGATGTTCTTGAAATTAAATATAATTAGTTGGGTACTTCGAGAGCGAAGTACAGGTCAGTCTGGCCGTGATAGATTATTCCAATAATTTCAGTTTATTTATTACACTGTTTCTTTAATTGAACACAAATAAAAACATCCCTATGATAATTATAACCTTGTTTACATGTGATACACAACATTTAACAGTTCCTCATCAAAATACTATCAATATTATTATGAAATACTGTTGATTTAATAATCATCGTTAAAACAAAGATTCTAATTTCAAATAAACCTAATTTACATTATTCTAATGATATTTTATATCCCGACGTATTTTATAGAAGTAGTTTTTATTGTGACTTAAAAGCCTTGGTTTCCGAACCACAATTACTATTGGTGGTATTTGAATAGTTAAGTCAAGTTAAATGTTTATTTATTATAAATTGCCAATAAATGATATAGTTATTATTAAACGATACTTATAATGTTTTCTAGATTTTATCTTCCAATTTTAATAAATTAAATAGTTTCAATCAATTCTCTGAACTATCGGTTGATATTCATATTTCGTCCGATAGTCATAAAGATTACAAATAAAAACATATTATATTGTTAAAATTAACTTAAGACGTTTTAAAATAGTTTCACTATATAGGATTTGCTAATTATTATTTATGTTATTAGTTATTTAGCTGTAATGTAGTTATACATTTGCCATTGGTGTATTATGGCGGTAGTCGTTGAGTTACTTTTTAAGATTGGACGGTTATAAAACTAGAAGGACTGGCAATTCGGGTTCAGTTACGCTGCAGCTATTCTACGAGTTAGCTAGTTAAATACGAGTAATATCTGGATCTGTACCCAGAGTGTTATATTCATAATGTGTCTAATGAATCAAGACTACCAAGTGTAGCAAGCTGTAACCTATGTGTATTGTCCTAAAAACCTACCTACAATGTTCATGTAAGTTAATTGATATTATGCTATGAATATTACTGATAACTATGTGTTAGAAATATGTACTATAATATGGGTTATATTGATTGTTGTTTATGTAAACTGATAAATTGCTGTAACTTGAGACAGTCCAAGACAATGTCAGGTTGTCTTTGTATAATACCTTAAAAGATGTTTCCCGTGGAGTTTCTTGTCCATTCTTCTCCACGAAGACCTAGGGACCTAGTGAATGGAATAGAGTTTCGAGATTCAGTTTGACAAGACCAAAATAAATTCAATTAATGGTCTTGTCTTTTGTGGTTTTATTTCATAACAACCCTGTTCCCTACACACTTGATTAGAGATACTTTCAAACACATTAAATAACGAGTAATCATCTTGACACACAGTTTATTGATTGGTGGATATTAATACATATACACAAGATACTTTCAAACACATTAAATAACGAATAATCATCTTGACACACAGTTTATTGATTGGTGGATATTAATACATATACACATAGATTTACATACACTTTCTCACACATGCATCGTTCTGTTTCCATCCCACGCAAATCGGAATGTGAGCGATCGTGATGTTTCAAATGAGTTTAGCACTGAACGTAGCTATTTAGTGATTTGTGGTGCAAACCGGGCCTAAGGGTGATTTTCCACCAGAGAAGTGCTATGCTACGTTGCTATGAATGCGTTTGTTATCCACCTATCATATTCATTGGTGCACATAGCTTAGCACTGGTGGAAACGGACTCAGCTAAGCTATGTTTTTTAATGGAAAGATGAGTACTATGGATGTGTTCTACGGATGCGTGTTATGTGTTGCTATGCTATCTTCCCTAATATCGAAACATAGCACAGCATCAGTGGAAACGATCACATAGTTTCACACTTTTCACAGCTTAGCTATTACATCTTCGCAGCATAGCTGCATAGCACATCTCTGGTGGAACAGCACCCTTAATCAAGCGCATTTACACGGCACGTTTCTTCATAAAGCTACAGGGTCGATTTACACGAAACGAAATTAAATCTTTAGGTATATGGTAATTCTAAAGGCGATACTATATGATATTATTAAACCGAGTGCAATGAATCTCACATCGTATTGGTTATGAATCTCACGCTTATGTCGACGAGAAAAAAATATCGTGTGGACCGACCTTTATGCATTTATTACTTTACTTCCGCGTGGCTGAATTTTGATCGGAAGCCTTTAACAAAATATTTAATAACGAGTTTAATAATGTTCCTATCTGTTGCGCTGGCATTTTAAAACATGTAAAAAAGGGGTTTAGTGGTACATTTTATACTGTGATTTTATAACTCTATTTTTGAAATCAATTTAGTCGGGGTTTAGAAAGAAAGAAAGAAATAAAAATATTTGAATCCACTGGATACCTACCTGTTACGACAGTCAAAGATCTATAAATGTCAACTGGAACCAACGGCTTTACGTGCTTTCCGAGACACACCGCACGCCGCCGTCCGCCGTGTACTCATCCACGAATCAACCTAGACAAGCACTGCTTAACCTTGAAGAAACACGGACTGGGCGTCTAATAATGTTTGAGCATGAAAGTTAAATACTTATTTAGCTCTATTAACGGGCTTTTTTTGGCTTCAAAAATATTACAGCCACTTTATGAAGAACTAGCTGACCCACGCAACTTCGATGTTTCCTTTATAAAATTAGATTAGCTTAGATTATATTAAAGTGAAAAATTACTATAGGTATCTCTTACTATTAAATATACGATAACACCCTGTACTTGTAAACATTACGGTGCAGTAAATATTTTGAATTTGAATTTCCCGGAGGCCAGCCCGAATCCCCCGTACCTACATTGCGACCTGCACGCGTATTTTTTTTGCCGCGCGGATATTTTTACATTGCGATATCTTCTAAGACATTTGTTTAAACTGTATAGAGTAAAGGGCACAAATATTCTATATTAAATTTCCGTTCTAACAAACACATTTATTTAGATATAGATTAATATCATGTGGGTTAAATAAGCTTCGCAAAAAATAATTATTTTTAACCTAACAGTTTAATAGTAAAAAAAGGTTACAGTGAGTCAATCTTAAAAGATAGATATATGCTGACGCGGACTTTTTTTTAGAAATTTTAAAGAGGAACAATTCCTTCATACATGATATTTGCGTAACTTAAACCGTTTTCGCAGCGCATGCAGCGGAAGCTCTCAAAAAGGAAATACCTTTTCCCGTTTTTGTAACATTTTTCATTTATGCTCCGCTCCTATTAGCCGTAGCGTGATGTTATATAGCCTATAGCCTTCCTCGATAAATGGACTATCCAACACAAAAAGAATTTTAAAATTCCAACCAGCAGTTCCTGAGTTTACCGCGTTAACAAACAAATTGGTAAACAAACAAACTCTTCAGCTTTATAATATTAGTATAGATGAAAATTTTACATTACACCGTGTGGTTTAAAATAGCGAAACCGTTACGGTTAAAAACCGGAATTTTATGATTTGTACTATACAATTGGTTGTTTGAGCGGAACTTCCACAACGCAATAAAAATTACACGTTTGAAAATAAATCATCATTATTTTCGGCATTCGTATTTCATACCGCGCACCTTTCGATGAAACCTTCCCGCTTAAATATTCGGCGGCCATTTTAAAAACCCCGTTCTAGTCACATTTAAATTGCGTCCTAAATCATCGTAACGTACCTATTTATTGTACGGTCAATGGCGTGAGCGGGAGCGACTTTTGATTGATATTACGACGTTGCTTTGTTCATTACTACCCTGTACCCTGCTCTACTTTCTCCATAACACTTGGCCCAGCAGTGGTACTAACTCTGTAATCTTACTGGGAAGTCCTATTGCTGGGAGCAATTGCAGCACAGCTATCTCTCTCTGAGAGGGAATGTGCTGTAATCTCCCACAAGAAATGCATGATTTGCAAAATTTTACATCTTCGTTTTCCATTTAATTAAATTCGCGTAATGTGCTTGACTGGGTCGAAGTCACGACCCGTAAGTCTCTGAACTTTCTCGAATGCATGGAAGTAAATATTTGTATTTTCAGTAAACCGTTTTATTTCCCAGAATCGAATGCAGCTGTATGGAGCGTGCAATTACTTAAAGTTTTCTGTTTAGCTTGCGTCTCTTCAAGCGCTTCATGTAAATTTTATAACAAGTACCGCTTCAATGGTTCTGTTTTCAACCGATTCTATATTAACATTTGACTTTTTAAACTACCCTCACGTTGTGTACTTAGGACAGAGGACGGAGGGTATTATTTTAACCATTGTGGCGACGTCCTCGGGAAATGTTATGGTTTCCTGCTTCAACTCTTTGAACACATAGACGTGAGTTTGAGTTTATTTCTTTATTTAAAAAGTGTTTTATGTTACTTCTTCTTACATATTACTTCTCCTTCTAAGCGTCCCATTGACAAACTAAATGAAGTCAGTCCAAGAATGTTTGAAGCATTCAGTGCCCCATTGTTTGTGGTATAGCACCATATTTCTATGCTCTAGGACGAGGTCATGACGAGGTCATCTTCAGAGCAGATCTGTCTTGCTTCTAAATCCTTTACTGCTAACCACCCATGTATAAACTTATTATGTTATGACTCACCGCTTTTCATTTAGCGTTGTTTGAAACTATCCAAACTGTTAAACCACACTTCCTTTCTACCCGTTACAAGAATTAATTAATTCCGATCGTGGTTTTCACTTTGTTACACATTATAACTAACAAAAGTTGTTGGACCAAAATAAAATTTGATGAATTCCCGAAAAGTCAGGAGTGTGTGTGACCTGATGGTATTTGGTACATAAACATTTCACCAGTAACACGTTGATGGCACTTGTAATACCCGCCCGGGCTGCGGGTTGTTCGAAAGAGATACCGCGGCCTCGACACAAAGGGCTAAGAGGATCAGAACGGAATGATAAATTACAGTGGATTAGAAAGGAATAAACAAAAGAAAAATATTGGCAGTGGATCGGTTTGGGGGATCAGACCGGAATAACTCGAAGGAACATGGGTGGTTTTATTCCTATCTGCCTAGAGCGAGAGGCGTCATTTGATGATACCCTAACACCAAAAAAAAATCTCAACTGTCGCGCTTGTGACTACCAGACCAACGAGAACTTTATAAATAACTAGCTTTTGCCAGCGGCTTCGCGTGCGTGAAAATGTCGATTTTCCATACAAACTTTCATCCCCTATTTAACTCCCTTAGGGGTAGAATTTCGAAAAATCCTTCCTTATTCCTTGTCTACGTTATAAAGGGAACCTCTGTGCAAAATTTCAGCTTTCTAGGTCCAAGGGTTTGGGCTGGGCGTTGATGAGTCAGTCAGTCAGTCAGTCAGGACTTCTCTTTTTATTTATATAGTTAAATTTTTGTTCTGCTATAAATTGTGCAAATATTATTAATCTCTGCTGCTGCCGAGGATACCCTCGGGTCCAATTACCCTTGACTTCCAATATCCTTCAAAGACAATTTATTTTGCAATACTGCGGGCTTCTCCGAGGAACTTAATTCTAGCGCAACTGCAGCAAGAAAATTTAAATTTATTCCTCCATTTCATTTTATACACAAGCAAAATACAAGTTTCTATTTAAAAATAAATGTGCGCGACAGTCCCGAGCAACTAAGTTAAAGCAATTACTAGCAAGTGTAGAGAAAAGATACGACTTACACAATTCGGAGATAAAATGTTATGAAATGTTCCAGCGACTCGCGACTCGTACACTTGTGCAGACTACTTTATATGATAATTTAATTTGGACTTAATGCAGTCCGACTGTCACACCGGTTACCTAATTGTTTCTATAATATTAATTAAAAGCAACAAATTGTTTTGACTTTTGTCCCTAAGTAAATTAAAATCTATTTCTCTTTTTACAGTAACGGGTTTGCGTTCAAAATAATAAGACTGCACGGGTCGATATTCAAGATTAAGGCGAGGTTGCAGTACTTTGTTTTTATGTACGCACGACCTCGCCCCCCGCCCTGCCGCGCGAGCGATATAATGCCTAAATTTTGACTGTTTTTTGCTTCTTGGAAAAAAACTATAAAGAAATTATACAATCTGTTTTCACCATTTACTTCAGAATAAAAAGTTCTATCTACTGATATAACTTTCATATAAATTCATGATGAAATGTCTTAGCAGTACACGTTTGAAATTGTGATTTAGAGTCATGTTTGATAAAAAAAAGTATCGAGCCGATCATTCTAAATCGCGTTTCTATCTTTACGATTTACTAGAGAGTATGTTCAATTTTTATGTAATGATTTTTATTTATTAAAAAACTCGTATTTAGTTCGATTTTTATAGGTTCAAAAATCTTAAAATTACTGCAACCCCGCCGGAACGCTTGCCTAGCTCGAATGGGTGCCTATCCATTACACATCGAGCTTCTTTCGCGCCTCGGAAGGTAGGTACGTGCAATGTATCATTCGTAGATATTTAGTTACAAGTAGTCAGACGCCAGGGGGAATAGTATCCCGTAGGAGCTGCGGGTTGTTCGAAAGAGATACCGCGGCCCCGGATACAAAGGGCTAAGAAGGAATATGGGTGGTTTTTAGTCAGTAGAATTCTGACACTCCCTTCCGCTCCGCCCGAGGAGTCACTTGGTGATTTTCCACCGCCCTAAAAAACAAACACCCCCCTGTTTGTATAATATAGCCCTGTAACCCAGTAACTAAGTGAGGTGGAGGTCAGATAGACTATCGCTTTACGTAAATGGTTGGACTGGCAGTCAGCGGACTTGTTGTTGGAAGAAGACTGGGCAGATTATTTTTTTCCTTTTATTAAAATTACGAAAAACATATATCACAACATATTTTAAAAACTTTTACCTATCATGCCTAAATGACTTACTCGTGTTAAGAAATACTTTTAAGTCATCTTACCAACATTTACACGAGTAGTCCCGATACTAATACCTACTTTAACTGTTGGCGACCAGCTACCAAACTCTTTGATAAATTAACTTTTCTTTTTTTTGCTTATCAATTTATGTTTTGTTTTACAAAAAAGTTAGTCTGTGAAAATATGTGCTGTGACAATGAACAAAAAGCTGAACTTGTGGTTTCGTTGCTTTAAAATCTATCCTGTTCTCAACAATAGCCATTATCCAATCTATATCTAACGCATTTCGAACTAATTTCGAATGCTTCATAAATTCATTCAGCGTGATATTAATATAGCGCCACAGCTCTGTGGGTGGGTAGGCAGACATCATCGATTAGTTATCAACTTAATTGATGCCATTCATCACTACTACTGTCTCGCCGGCACATTCATCTTCCTAGTATTCTAACGTAGGGCTGGCGAACACTTTCCCATCTTTGATTGTTATGATAATTTATATTATGACAAAATTTAAATTTAAATCCGGGGTAAAACGATTAATTTGACTAGTTTTTCCCAAAACAATTTTATGTTCATACTAACTCATTATAATCTGCCTAGCCAACTATGTTCTGTGCAGCTGAATATCAGAAATTTACATGGAGCGACTGACATCTGACAACCCAGTTAGTACTGGTGATGTTTATCAGACTTTCAGGCTTACCTGTAACGATTATTAAAAATCTATAAAAAGATAAAACAAATACGCTTGTTCAAACTAACTAATACCTACTCTAAAAGTCAAGAAGATTATTTTTGTTTGTTAGCAATTGAAGCCACAAGAAAAAGCTAATTAAATCCTACTAATATTATAAATGCGAAAGTTTGTGAGGATGGATGGATGGATGGATGGATGGATGTATGGATGTTTGTTGCTCTTTCACGCGAGAACGGCTGATCGGATCTGGATGAAATTTGGCACAGAGGTAGATTATAGTCTGGAATAACACATGGGCTATAAATTATCCCCATAATAACTTAAGGGGGTGAGCAGTATTGCATTATCCATAATCCTCAACTGTTTTACAGCTTGATACTGGAAATACGAAATAACGCAAGGGACATCGAGCGTGCTGTGCAATTTTTCACTTTAAGCACCTGGTGCGAGCGTTGCAAATCCAAGAGAAAGCTGAAGTCCCTTACGTCATTTCAAATTTCCGGTATCGTACACAATCGAACTGTCAACTGTCATACTATATTAAAACAGAAGGTCTATTTCAAACTGTTTATCACTGGTGTACGTAGCCTATCGGTACAGAGACTTACCTATAAACAAAGGTACGCAAGTTCAAATCACAGTCAGTATTCACTTTTTGTGATTTTTTATAAGATTTCCAAAAATGTTGAAACGTGTTCGCGAGTTCGATCCCCAATCGGTTTTCACTTTTTGTAAGTTCCACGTATTTGTTTTCATTTCGATGCTATATGATTTTCAAATCAATTCAGAGCAAAATTTATATAATCTACTTTTAATTGTAAATACAATATTATAAATCCGTAGACGTAGAGTTTCTGTATATTGAACATAATTATTTAGAAAAATTAATGTTTTCTTTTGTTGTGTCTGTGTGTCTTGGGTGTATAGTTTATTATAGTATTATCACGTGTACATTTTAAAACTAATAAGATTAGGGTTTTAGTTTTTATTTCATTGGAATTGGTGCTCTCTATCAAAAGATATACGAATTTAAGGTATTTAAGAAAACTTATCATCATTTAGAAACATACATGCAACGACATCTATTGCATCAAAACGGTACTAATTAATAAGTGTGTTCACAAGATAACTTTTAAATCGTATTTTTCAAACAGTTACGATAATAAAATGTACCCTTGATTAGTTTAAATGACGCTGCTTTGAAAATCTACATAGGGTTTTTTTTTGGAGGGTGGGAAATCATCATTTGACTCCTCCCGCTCTGGGCAGAGCGGTAGGGAATGTTAGACTTCTACTGACTAAAAACCACCAATGTTCCTTTTTTGCCTTTTGTGCTGTAGCCGCGATATTTCTTTCGAACAACCCGTAGCCCCGACAAGCGGCAGCCCTTGCGGGCCTCAACCATATTGCTGACATCTCTTTGAGGCGCGCGTGGAACCGAACGCGCCGTCGACACGGCCTGTCGTCGTCTTACGACGGGCGGACGGCGAGCTAGCCCACTACTTACCGTCCACAGGCCCGCACCTACGGTGGCCGGAAGCCATCACGTGACCCCCGACGCCCAGAGCGTCTCCTATTGCGGCTGGGACGAGAGGTTCTCTCTCTCACCACGCCACCTCCTTCGCTAGCATCACTGCTTCGCCGAAGGAGGCGACGGCGTCCCATTCCCTCTCGCCCCGCAACATGGCTTGAACCAGGGCCGGACGCGAGAGGTCGCCGCCGCCAATCTTCGCTAAGAGAACACGACGGGGTTCAACCCAAGGCAGACCTCCACGGTGTGCTCCACCGTGTCCTCCGGCTGATCCTTGCAATAGTAGCATTTGGGCGTTTCCTTCCGCCTGATTCGGTGCAGGTGCCTCCCGAATCCCGAAACAACCGCGTCCGGTGAGGACCTGCGCCAGACGAAAGGTGAGGGCGCCGTGGCGCCTCTCAAGCCACTCCTCAAAGAGGAGACTTACCACCACTGTGCCCTGCACGGGGTTGCGACAGTCGCTCTCTTCATGTCGCCATGAAATCACACCAGTGGGGTCTGTCCGCCATGCAGCAATATACGGCGGCAGCGGAGTTATCCCCCAGTGTAGTGCCTCCGCGCACCATTCATGCAGGAAACTACATAGCCTAAACCCTATAGTGTGTGTTTGCTTCCCATGCATTAAATTTTGGCAGTTTAACTTCGTCTTCGACAGATGGCATTGTTCATTTGACACCATTTTCAGAATTGCGGTGTTAATATTTGTCGTGAATAGTCAACAAATACAAATTGACAGGTACACAGTAAGAAAAACAGCTGTAAAAACTTTAAAATAAAAACCTAATTAAAATTAGATAAGACCCGCGACGTAAATATATTTGTTCAGTGTGGAAATCGAATACAGGACATGCAGCGCCACAGTCAAACGCCAAGGCACTGCGCCAACCGTGCCGTCTTATCGGCTGTGGCTGCCTTGGGCATTGCCGCAACTTTGCTTAACAATGGCCAGATTGCACTTTCCGTTTACAAATTGCCGTCGAATCTTACCCCAACTTGCAACATCACCAAAAATCTGCGATTGGCCATGGAACAGATGTCTTTGCAAATAAACTGCTTTAAACAGGAGAGAGTCGCCTGGAATTAGATGTAGATGCGAAAATTCCACTTTCCGAAGAGTTTTCCCATCCAGTGCCAACAGAAGATCCCGAAAGAGTTAGGCAGTGGTGTACCTAATCGTAAACCCACATTTTGCCAGTAATGTTCAAGCGCCATGGAATAGGGGGGGGGGGGGGGGGCGTTTGATGTCTATAGATATAATATTGCCATCGACCTGGCACGAAAACCACGCTCCGTGACCTCTACTGCGAAAACACTTTGCAATCAAACGTCGGACCTCATCCTCAGTAGTTGCACTTGAGACCACTCGAACAACGAGACAGTCACACATCAAAATTTCCACGTGAACGAAGTCGCGGGTATCAGCTAGTATGGTTATATGTATAATGAATGCTATATTATGTATATTTTTTTTTGAACATTGGAACTGGTTCTCATTTTCATCTATGATGTATTAGAAGTTGCGTCCCTAATAAAACATGCGAGTACAGCCATTCTCCGCTATAGACGTCACACATAGCTCAGCGTTGCCAGCCCTACAACAATAGCAGCAATAAGAAACAAGAGGATTCTGTTCTAATTACACGAACGAGCACCTAAATCATCAGCGTAATGCCGCGCTTACACAACCGCACAAAAACATGTCTACAGCTCAAACCTCGGACTGAGATGCCGAGCGGAGCTTTCATTTACCTAACTTTAGAGAGATGTCTCCGACTAGAATAATATGCTAATGAAAGGCAAGCTTATAGGGTGGCCATTATATTTCAATTTCAGTGAAGGTCTCCCCAAGATGGTGGCCCTAGAACCCCGGCCTGGCACCTCAGGCAATGCGTCAAATGTCACGTTCGTGCCTCGATTGTTTCCGTATTCATAATTATTGTAACAATAAGCTTTTGTAGTGAACTAAATAGAAAGCAAACTTCACTGTGGTATTTTTATTAAAGAATAGAGCTCGGAGCCTTCGCGTGAGAAAGCTCCGCTCCACGCCGCAGTGGCTCGAAGCATGCTTTAAATAACTTCTTTATTGGTTTTCCCCAAAGTCGGTGTCGTAAGTCGCGTGTATTTCGTGGCCGAGGTGGGTAAGCGGTGGAAGGACCGTATGGTGTTTTACGAGGAAATTCTGAGTGTTCGCCAATGTTAGTTGATTTGAAGTGGCGTAGTTAACTTGTTTGTTGAGCAGTTGGTCTTATTGAGAGCTCGATGTGTTTTGCTACTTATTTATCGTTGTTATGACACTCAACTGTTCATGAATGACCGGCCTTTATCTGATGTCCTTTATATATTGTATCCGGAGTTGATAGAGGTTGTTCTTTTATGTAGGTATCTAATACTGTATTGAATGATACACATATATGTCGAGATGGTCCAGAGACTAAAGACTCTCTGTAAGGTTGGACTGTTAACCTTTTACATTTTAAACATAGTTTATTTTTATCATATCGGGGATGGTAAATATTGTGAGGAATTTAACTTTTAATTGATTGCTTGACGGTTAATGCTCTAGCCTTCTCTGTATGCAAAGAACACATTAACCAGCAGTAGGCTGTCCCACAGCTGGGCAAAGTGCTATCTGTTACTTTTAACAGGCTGTCACTATAATTATTTATATTCGTGGTCATGTTTTAGTCTTCAAATATGGCGTACTACTAATCCTATTGCGGCTTGCGAGATAGTTAGTAGTCTTCGGGACAAGTTAAGTCCTTGTTCAATAGATTTGGTGCGGACCACTTCGTACCGAAGTTACTGTCGTTGGAGCATCCGGAAGTCACTTTAGATACAATGAATTGAAAATTATTAATGAGTTTGAAATCTATAATATACTACGAGTATTTTTGAGGCCATGAAGAACAAGAACTATTGTATTGTATTTGATTTTCGTTTGATCCAAGTCAATTTACAATGAAATGTTGTGGTAAAATTATCTGAGCTTTAATCTCAGTTGATTAAAATTACTCTTTAGTCCATAAACACAGAACTACACAGCAACCAGTTTTTCTAACAGGCTTCACCTACCATTTTTATATTCATATTAATTACGTGATGCAGTTAGTAACTTTTCAAACAATTAAGAATGTTGAAGCTGTTCGACCTTATTGCCTTAAACGATGCCTTGAAAAGTAAACGGGTCATGGAGGTAATTTAAGTAAAGTTATAACCTGAAAAACTAGTATTCAAAAAAGTTTGACCCCAATATATCCGTTAGGTTGTAAAAGGTTTCCTAGGCATGGTCTAAAACAAAAAAAAACGATCGCACTGACGGCGAGAACAAGTTCTCTTCGGCTTCGTTAAAATTACTTTTATGCCTGTACAAATCATGCCTTTAATCCCCCAAAGGTAAAAGGTGTACTATTTTAAGATCTTTTGCAAAGAGGAATTTATTGATGGGAATCAAACTCTATAAATCAAACTCTGTAACCAACCAATACAATAATACATTTTAATATAACGTCAAGCCAGCACTATATTTCAAGTCAAAATCCGGTTTAAACTGAAATATCAACTGCAAACAGTGAAAATAGACACAAAATCAAATCAAAATGAACTGAAAATGAAATGCCACGCTAAACTATTCGACCGCAAGAACAATTCGTTCGCAAATCGATTGGATGGTCCCCAACGGCCCCAGTGGGCCAGAGTGGGCGACAATGGTAATGAAAATAGAAATCAACGAATTAGTTTCAACTAGTTCGAGCTGAAATTGGAACCGTTCGAATTAGCTCGTTTAAACGAGCCTCGAGCCAGTTATTTAAGACTAGCGACCTGCTTTGCAAGGTTTTTGTTATAATAAACTAGCTGATGCCCGCGGCTTCGCCCACGTGGATGTCGGCAGAATTATATACTACAACCTTTCTCGAGAACTACTCTATCCATTGTTGAAAACAGCATGAAAATCGGTGCAGTAGATTTCGAGTTTATTGCCAACAGACAGACAGACGCGACGTAGAACTTTGTTTTATAATACTCGTCTATGTAGTTAGTTAAATTACCTTTGCATAAGTGGTTGAGGAATTTTTAGAATACGAATTAATTTATGGGGGATGTGGAACTTTACACCCTGTTCCTCATACCCCCATACGACGGACGGGCAGTTAGCCCACCGGACACAACACCCGTCCGGTCGGAGGATCCTCCATTTTCTATGGGGGATAAGGAGCTTTACACCCTGTTCCTCATTACCCCCAAAAATTAAATTTTATAACACCTCGTGTGTACTACCTCGTCGGTCTAGTGGTCGCAAGCGCGACTGCTGTGCATGCGATCCTGGGTTTGGTTTCCAGGTCGGGCAAAGTAGTATTAAGTTTTTTCCACCAGGAATTTCTTGTAGCAGCCACGGAGTCTACGTGCGCGTTTTCTTATTGTTTTTCATGGATCTATCGATGGTAAGAATGCCGTACAAAAAAAAATATACTATTAGGTACACCTCTGTCTGTGTGAGCAGCGGTGGCCCAGTGGTGGCGGCCCCGACTTACGAACAGTAGGTCGTGATTTCGAACCCAGGCAGGCACATTACTTTGTGTAATTTATTTCATCACCGCTGCTCTCAAAACGGTGAAGGAAAACATCGTGAGGAAACCGGCATGTCTTAGAACCAAAAAATTCGAAGACATGACGTGACATCTACCAACCCGTACTGGGCCCGCGTGGTAGATGATGGCCCATTCCCTCTCAAAGAGAGGAGGCCTGAGTCCCAGCAGTGGGAACATTATAGGCTAATGATGACACCTCTGTCTAACCTTTCGGGGTTTACAGCCGTGATGTTTTGTTCTGTATGCAACGTTAGTGGCGTTTATCCACCTTGTTGTCCTCTAATGTTTTACAGTTACATGGACACAATCATATCGGGATATTTTTTTAACTGAAGGTGAAAACTGCAACAAATCCCGTTGCAAAGAATCAAGAACAACGGTGTATCACCGCTGACAGAAATAGCAAATTTAATTTGTCATGTCTACAGATACAGGTGTACTTACCCTAAGTACTATTTGTACTTTTTCTCGTTAACTTAAGTTAGCTCGGTGGATTTACATTGGTTAATTAACTTAGTTAAATTGAGGATAAAGTAAAGCTTAGTTGAGGTTTAACTTTATAGCCCTTACTGATCATGCTTTAAGGTGAATTTTTCATTGGATTTACTTCGAGTAATAGATACTTTAATTTATTTTATGACTTAAGCTGCTCTAGGTTCTACTTAGAAGACTACTTATATGCTCCGCACATCTATGAGTTAGCTTAAATATAACTAGTCCATTAAATATAACTAGTCCATTAAATATAACTAGTCCATTAAATATAACTAGTCCATTAAATATAACAAGTCCATTAAATATAACTAGTCCATTAAATATAACTAGTCCATTAAATACAACTAGTCCATTAAATATAACTAGTCCATTAAAATGTTACATTTAGCATTATCATTATCATTCTCCTGCCCTTATCCCAATTTATTTGGGGTCGAAGCAACATTATGTCTTCTTCTTCCATATTAGCGTTTTTTTTCTTTCGTTACGTTAATAATAAAGAAAGTTATAAGCTAAAGGAAAATAATGAGAATTTTAATTTTTCAAATAGGATTGTTTCTAAAATAGTGATGAATATAAATGTTGACGGATGAAAAGGGAGAGAAAGATCAAAGAAACAATGAAAGTAATTTTCATACGAAAGAAAAAGGAATGAGTGAAACCGTAACGGTTGATATAATTCAAGTAAAAAAACGTGTTGCGAAAAATCCTACAAATTAATGCAATCCTCTTTCTCCAAAGTTACGGTTTAGATTCAGAATCGGGTTTACCCTGTTGTGGCTTTACCCTTAAGCTTTTTTAAGTTCAAAGGCTTCGATCAATAATTATTGATCGAAGTTCAAAGGTGAAAAATTGGAAAAAAAATCAAATCCTATCGGCATGGGACAAGACCAGAAAATTATGAGTAATCGTTGTTTAATACATATAATGTACAACTTTCCTTTCATATATTTTATAATCTACCAAACCCCGAATCCATCTGTGTTTAGTTTCATTATGGTTTAAGAACTTTATTATTCCTCATCAAGAATTAACAATAATTCACTTACTAAGAAACTAAATTTAAATAATATGTTTGAGCGTACAGAGATCTACGTTCACATTAAAAATTAACAAATTTGAAGGTAAGCGATCACAATAACAAAACAAGTAAGCATAATTTACTATTAGGTATCATAACTACCACAGTACATGCCAGAGTGGCCAGAGTATCTCGTGATTATAAGGGTAGTCTCACAATGGCTCCTACACACGGACCAAACATAAACACAAATTATGTGCATTTCTATATATATAGCTCTCGAGTGAGACAAGCTTCAAAGAGGATTTCGCTTTTACCTACTATAGTATGGCTATAGTTGCTACCTTAAGATGTCAGCAGCGGTCATTGACCCACGTAGGTACGTTTAATAAAATTTTTAACTTTGAAATCCAAAAATAAGCCTGCTCAAGTCTAGTTGTCATCTATAGTGATCTTCATCATTTTTTCTAATGAAATTTATAAGGTATTTTGTTTTGGATCGTTCGATAATTAGGGAACGGGCAATTACCGCCATTGACTGAACTGAACTGGCAGCAACTACGAGTAAGTATCCAAGATTAATTTATTTTAGGTCGTTCTGGAACCGAAAGCCATAAACTTGATCATCGAGAGTGGACGCGCTACTAAGATCTAACTCGAATGACGGAAAAAGTGATAAATTTTGTACTTCTTTATTAGATATTTTAAAACAAAAATAATGCCAATGGTTACTGTGTTTCGGCCCCAGAAATATGTAAAAGTAACCGTGTATTACGGGCCTATTAACTAAGGGCCTATTTCACGATGTCCGAATAGTCGCTGCTTACTGAATAAATTCAAATAGTGAACACAATGTAAGTTAAACTTAATCGTAAATGGTGAAACATGCCTTTAGTGTGAATTGTACCCAAGAAACTGAACACACTCACCCTAACCGTATTAATTACAAGCCGTAATATTCAATTACTCCACTGATTGTGACACCGGTCGCTCTTGAACGCAGTTTAGATGTGCTGATCGCTCTGATTGTTCAGTTTCAATAGTGAAATTACCCCTTAAAATATACAGTAATAAACCACAATGTCTATTAAATATATTTTTAACGTGTATGCCAGTGAGGCCGGCGGGAAATGAAGCATAGCTAGCGTGCCTGCTAGGGTTGGCACCATCAATAACTCCGCAGGGCTACCACGCGTCCATTCTACTCTACCTACCCCAGACATAATTCCAACATTCCTTACAAAACAAATCGACATTTGCAACCTTCCATATTAACACTGGCCTTGCAAACAGACACTCGCTTAGCTCTTACAACACAAACAATAAAGTTCAAATTTGCTTACCTCTCCGAATTCGGTCAGTCCATTGGCCACGGGCGCTTCGTTCGATGAGTCGGCCCTGAAAGGAAGGAATAAATGACGCAAAAACGAAAACAAATGTACAACAAAGAGATACATATATGGACAAAAAGATACGTTCGCCATTGTTCATTCGCCACGCTTTCTTTGGCAGTCGTCTGTAGCATGAGATATTGAAGTGCAGAAGGACCAAGATAATAAACTCATACACATACATTACTATAGCCGAGTGCAATTATCTATTTGACTACTGTTAAATATTCACGAAAATGTTATGTTATTTCAAAGAACTAACAGAAGTAAAATGATATTTGAAAAAAGTAATTAGATCGATAAAGAATTAGAGTAGCTACATGTTTTAGAAGTTTTTGGTGGTGGCACATCCTATCTTTGTTGCGCGAAACGGCCATTTGTATTACGTAACTATGGCGGTATGAAATGTGACGTCACATTTCTGTGGCGCTGCCTTTGTCTAGCACGTCATTTAACATCAGTTAAAACTAAGCCATTTTTTGATCGATTTTATTACTTTTTTCACACTTATTGTTATTGCTGTTAGTTCTTTGAAATTACATTATATTTTCGTGGATTTTAATAGTAGTCAAATAGCCTATTAGATATGATATTCTCATAAAGTAGAACAAAGTCTTTAGTAGTCAGATTTTCAGGGAACTTTTTATGAGTTCTAGAGGTTTGCAGGAGAATAACATGCAAGATTTTTTCAAAAAATGTTGGTCATGTATTTCTTAAATGCATTTGCAAAAAAAAATAAAATAAAATGAGATATTGAAAACTTTGAGTTTATAGTTTATTTATTTACAACATTTAAAAACTATTAGAGTTTATTATGTTTTACTATTGTTTTTTTTTTGTAATTTGGTGTACATAATAAAGAGTATTCTATTCTATTCTATTAGATAAAAACCCTAGATAAAAACGACATTTGTGAGTTTAGTGAACAAAAAACAAATAGTCTCGAAAA
Source organism: Diarsia dahlii (assembly GCA_949775195.1). NCBI lineage: Eukaryota > Metazoa > Arthropoda > Insecta > Lepidoptera > Noctuidae > Diarsia > Diarsia dahlii. Next base: position 33,332,083 of record OX459189.1, on the reverse strand, counting down.
TGGAAAACTGAAAACAATTTTTTTTATAGCAGTCTTAATGCAGTTCGGTGGATCATTTCTTTTCAGGTCCTACGACTGCAATACAGAAATTAGGTTTCAGTATTCCATTTTCGGATACAATCACGAGACCTTGCTCTCCTCATTCATCGCTAAAATCGTTCGACTGTTTTTTTTTTATTTTTTAGTTCACTCTTTTCACGCAGTCGTGTTAAAAATCTTTCGCCTAAACCGTTATTTTTCCCACCTCTAGGAATTCTTGTGATAATCCGATTTTCCATTTTAAACTTTGTTTCACCTTTTTGTTTTATTTGTATTAGGGAAATATCAAATCAATCGCACTCGGAATACTCGTGAATAGTCGGAACTACTCGAGAATAGTCGGAAGTACTCGTGAATAATCGGAAGTTCTCGCAGCTGCAAGCGCGCCATATTTTCTTTTATTACAATGCATTGTGTGCTGAGGTTATTATCGAGACTTCTCTTCTGTGAAACTTCTGTTTTATTCCCTTTATATTCTAGAGCATTAGTCTAACGGCTAGGTATTTCAAAATAGTTGGCTGTTCCGCTAAGTATAGAGAAATGCTTTGCCCGGGGTGGGGATGCATGCTCGACTTCAGAGGAAAATGTTCAAGGGAAATTATTGTGGGAATAACAATATTTCGCTGGTTCTGCATTGTGTTGGCTCCAATTAATTTTGATGGTGTGCGTGCTCAGTAGACTGCGCTACACTGCCCTTTACTGCCCATTTAATCATTATAAAAGGGGTAAAAAAGAAGGTTTAATATACATAATTGGACTATGATCAGTGTATGAAGTACCCACTAATGGGATTTTTTGACGGGATAAAACGTCCTTACTTTAGGTAAATTTATCATAATACATAATTATTTCATACAATCTTGGTTCAAGCCATTACCGCCACCGCCACCGGTTTGAATCTTCAAATATTTATTTTTAATTTCTCAGATCACTTAGCAAAGCAAGAAACTGTCTAAGACAATAATTTATTAATCAATTTGTGAGATTGAACTTTATGGAGTGGCAGCAGCGTTAAATATGTATTAGAAGCAAACGCGCTTGGAAATTGGTTGTTATCGTCGCTTCCAAGACGCGAGACACGTTTGCAACATTGATTACATACAGTGTTAGTATCTTAGTTAGTTAATTAATACCACGGGTTGACGTTGTCATCCTATGAATTGAAAATTATCGGTTAATTTAGTTGTAACGCGATAATGTTTGGGAATTCGATAACATTGTTGACGTCGCGACAAAGATGTGACGTGCGCAAACAAATGCCTGTGCCAGTCAGAGTGGCTGTCATACGGTAGAGATTGAACGACTGCCGTGAATGGAAAAACCATGTTACGAGTATGAGTTTTAATTTATGTTAGGCCTCTAGCACACGGCGTATTATAAACGCGCTGATGACGCGCGTTTTCTGCGCCGTAGGTTTTTGCGTATTTATGCAAACGCGCATAAAACGCTATACAAACGCGCGTTACACACTCGTTTGAAGCACGTAGAAAGGGTCGGAGGAGAGGTACAAAGAGAAAGAAGTTCTTGGAATGACGAATATGACATTTGAAACATTTAGAAAAAAAAACCATCTTCTATGTTTTACCAATTTTATAAAGGTTGTATGATAATGACCACACATTTTTTTAACACTCGCAAATGGAACTATTCAATAGAATAGCTTATTTTTGAGTTTTTTTAGCTTGTTAAAAGCAGTACTAAAGCGTAAGCTGGCTTTAGTACTGTAAAGCCAGCTTACGCTTTCGCTGTTGTCTCAAATACTACAACTACAACTGACGAGGAGTCTCTGAGCAAAACGCGGAAGCTACGAGCGAGTACAGTGCGTCTATGTCCGCACGTATACGCACAGTAGACGCGCGTTTCATGATCGCCCCATGTGCTTAGGTTACAAGGTTGCGTTTGAAGCGCGTAAACGCGCGTTTTCTGCGCGGTGTCTGCGCATTTTAAATGCGCCGTGTGCTAGGGGCTTTCCTGGTTATTATACATTGACAAATAAAAGCAACCAGCTTAAACGCAAGTTTATAAAGTAAAATACTGTTTTTTTTTTAAATAGAGTCGACGGGGTTTTAAGACATGTTACCATGTTACAGACATATAAATAGTAGCTGGCAACATGTCATAACAGCACAAATAAAAAGGATGGATAAACAGTCCCGTAGAATAAAATAAATATAATAGATAAATTTTTATCAAAATCATCTTTATATTTTGAGTATGAATGTGGATGGCTAGAGTAGATGAAGACCAAAGAAACGATGGATGGACTGTGTGAAGGATGATATGGCTAGAAAGGAGGAGACTGCTGAGATGACGAGAAATATGGAAGTATGGAAGAAGGAGACGTCACCGACCCCAAATAAATTGGGATAACGGCAGGAGAATGATGATGATGATGGATGATGATGATGATGGATGATGATGATGATGGATGATGATAGGACATCGTCGGTTTGAACCAGGGAACTTTATTTTGAACGTTGTTTTATCATCAATGAAACATCGTGAAGAGACCGTCGTGTTCTACAAAAAAAAATTGAAGTCACGTGACATCTTCAACCCGTGGTGAAGAGCAAAGATAAGACCTGTGTCGCGGCAGTGGGAACATTGTACACTGAATATAATGCTAAAATAGAATGAGCTTTTACCCCGCACAGAACATCATTTTGGTCGGCAGACCTGCCTAATTGAGCATTATAAGCAACGTTTTTTGAACTACAGCCAACTCCTAAGCCGTTTCAAAATCATACAGATTTTGTGTACAGTCAAGAGCACCAATATGTAATTACGAAACAGCTTTTAAAAGTGATTTTCTTCTTGTTCTACTGTGTTGATTAACGTTTTTACGAACACAGCATTTTAGAAGCCATTACGAAATAGGTTTAAGCTGTTATTTCCTCCGAAAATAGCTTAAGAATTTTGCTAAGAGTATACATATTTTTGTTCGTGATTGTACATACACTAGTACATAAAGCTACCCGAAACTGTCAAATTTCCCCAATTAACCTTGAACCTAATGCTTTAGCGATAAAGTTGATATTCTATTAAATATACTTGACAGATTGTAGTAGGTTAATGTACTGGCGTCTATACTTATGAAATAATTGTTTCAAGAGTAATAAAAAGGTATAACTAGATAAATATTTTACTATTATCTGTAGATTTATATTAGTTTTTAAGAAAGATCCAAGCAGAACAATAATACACACTAGCTTTCCCGATCAAAATAAATCTTGTAAAATGTAGTGACAATCAAACTACAAAGTTGTACAAACTAAGAACAAACTCGTGGCCTGCAATGAGGCCGGTACCACTGAGGCATGGAACTCCGTAGATAGTGGCCGATAGTCCTCCGTCCGTTCGGTAAGGATGATTGATGGTGGAAAGACGGTCATGAGTATGTTCTGGTCACGGTGCACACAATGGGCAACGGTAGCAATTCACTTCTCATACGCAACGCTTTCTAGCACGACGCTGTATATCACAAATTAAGCTTTTCCAATAGGTACATCCGTTGGAAAAACCTAATGTGTGGTACATCAATCATCACCCACAGCCTGAATTCACCCACTGCTTTGTATAGGCCTCCCTTTGTGCTGTAGTTTTGTGGCACGAGGGAAAAAAACTTATAGACCCAATGACATTCTAGTAAAGATTATGAGTATAGGTTTGACAATAGCTACTATTATACCGAAAATCTTATGATAATTCTGGTTGAAGTAATTTTTGAATGCTTTGAGCAAGGGCAGAAGATAGTAATAATAATTAAAACGACGAACGTAAACCCGGAACTGTGTGCTTTAACTCTATGGTAAATGGAACATTGATTTTAATACCCACGTGTATAAAAAATCCAATGACACGCACTTCCAATGCGGGATCAAGTCAGATCTAACCACAGCTAACCAACGCTCTCAACATAAACCGTACCCAATTGAATTCGAGTTCGTTTGTCGCAACCACCGTGCGATATTCACCGCTCGAATATCCTGTCACAAAACCGAAAACTAACCCAGATATTCCAATCTAAACCGTCGCAAATTAATTCACCGGGAGTTGATCGCTTTCCCCACCACATTGCTGACAACTTAGTTATAGCAACCGCGTTACGACTAACGAAACGTGCGATGTATAACGAATCAAATTTAATGCGATTTTGACGTATGGCGGGACGGGTGTGTTGGTGGAAGGGTGGACAAACACACGATCGGCTTGATTAGTTCATTAATATTTGGCATTTTGATCATGTATTAGAAAAGGCTATTCTGTCCTTTCTGACATGTCATGTTTAAGATGGGATCCATGTTTCGTGTTAATAATAATTAGCTCAGATGTCGGTTGTCGGATTAATGAGCGCATAAAGTCGATGAGTTTTGTCCTTCCTTCAGCCTTCAGCTCCGATCATTCAGCCATTTTTTTTTGGAGGGTGGGAAATCATCAAATAATCCCCCCCCCGCTCTTGGGCAGAGTGGAAGGGAGTGTCAGATTTCTACTGACTAAAAACCAACACATGTTCATTCTTCGCCCTTGTGCCGAACTTTCGAACAACCCGCAGCCCACCGATCACGGCCTCAGGCGCGACTTGCTTCATATGAGTACCGTGGCGTCGCCCCTTGGCCGTGTGGCTTGTGGTCAAGGAGTTAGAGAGATTGCAACTGCCAGGTTACCATAAAATCATCATATTTTGCGAAAACACAGGCAGCTGATTCCAGTCTTACGGGATGAAACTGAATAACTTAGCATAAAATAAACCGACACTATAAAGCCTGAGTTCTGGAAAGTCCACCATTTTGATCCCAGCTTCGTTTTCGAGTGATTCTCGGTATACCTCACAGATACGACGAACCGTGTACGGTAGAAATAAAAGCCGAGGTCTGAAGGGTGCATAACAGGAAATAAAACAAAAGGTATACGTTCACAAACGACCGCTAGTTTGTAAAATCAATAGGTTTTTCAACACAACAGTTATTGTTGAAACATTTGTTGTCTGTTTCATCGCTTTGAATTTAAATTAATATTTTATAGACTTCGTTTGATAAAAAATACGAACAGTGTTCTGCGAATGAAGTGGAAACTGTATCCTTTTGAAGAGTTACTTTGAGTTGAAATATTTGTGTGTTCAGGGTAATTGGTTATTTTGGGTTGGCAAATTTAAATAAATTTTACTACGAAAAGCAAATACATTTACCAAACCCGTCGACCACGTAAGTTCTGTACCAATATTGAGTAAAACTGCCTAATTTAAAAAAAAAAAACGTTCCTTAACTACCTCATTATAAAATAAACTTCTATAAAGTTTCAAACTTCTGGACCCCGTAAATCACACTGAAATAAAGAGCCTAATAAAGGTGAACACAATCATGAAAAATGTCTAAAAATACAATGTTTTATCTCGTTACATTATATTCGAGGCACAAACAAAATTTCCCACCTTTGGTATCGAAAGACGAAAATATCGCGGAGTTTGTTGCGAGCCAATGCAATTTATGTGACGCCATGACAGGACCCTGTACACTGTTACCAAAGGGAATATTTAGGGAATATTCAGATAAACAAACTTTTTTTTTTGACAGTGTGAAATCATCAGAGTGTCAGACTTCTACTGAATAAAAACCACCCATATTTCTTCTTAGCCCTTTATGTCGAGGCCGCGGTATCTCTTTCGAACAACCTGCAGCCCCGACGGAACAAACATTACCTCGCTTTTAGGCATAGATATGCCCATTAGCATTTAAAACTCCTAATGTGAAGGAATGTAACTTGCAAAATTGTTTATTGTACAATTAGTATAGAACTATACTAATAACTATACGTGAGCTGGATAGTAACGTTGATAAAGGGTTAACAGCTTGGCCACGGATTTTAGTACTAGATGACGTGGCCTCGGCACAAGGGCAAAGAAGGAACATGGGTTCGGTTTTTAGTCAGTAGAAGTCTGACACTCCCCTTTGCTCTGCCCAAGAGCGGGGGGGGGGGGGTCATTTGATGATTTTCCACCCACCAAAAAAAAAAAAAGGGTTAACAGCTTAAGGGCTCGTTTACGGAGACGCGGGGAGCCGCGCGGCGCGACGCGCGGCCCGTGCAAAAGGCTCGTCGCGTGCTTTTGTGCTTTTTTAATCATTTACTGAGAGGCGGGTCCACCGCAATGAACGCTGCATTGTAAACTAACGAGTGAATAATCGATTCTCGTGAAATCAACATTTGAAATAAATTTAACGTTTTCATACATCGTCATGTGTTTGAATCAAAAACGCAAATACGCGACGCGCGACGCCCCGCCGGTACGTAAACATGGACTAAGAGTTGGAAGATTAAATTTTTCTAGCATAGCAGGATTTCCTTCAGGACCCTAAGTCACTATCGGGTCCTTATTGGCTCACCTAAAGTTCTATACCCGAAATTGTTCCTAATGATTTGTAATTCGAATGATCACTCTTCCTAAAATTTTTCATCCTAAAGTTTTCATTCATACTATTTGTAGTGCTACTGGCGATGTTCATAACACTCATGTTTCCGAAAATTGTAATTAATAATATCGTTATTGTAAATATATTTAAACTCCTACTGTTTTTTTTATCATAACGCTTTTATCCCTAAACATAATTACCATAATATTTTCACTCATACAACGGTTTAGAATAATTATAGGTCGTTTCACTTTTGTCATATTAAATGAATGAAATTCAGGTCAGAATGTCGCTTGCACTATGAAAAAAAAACCTAGAAAAATTTCGCGACCAATTTCGAGGTAGCGCTCGCCGGCCGCGGCACGGCGCGGCTCGCGCGTAGTGGTCACGGTTCTAACCTAACCTAACCTATGGATATATATGCATTGTATATAATTCTGATTATTATGAATAAAAAGTAATCTAAACAAAAAGGATATGACTGAATAATAGTGTAAAAGATTGTTTTATTGAGAAAATATAGGAAAACAAATAAAAGTATAATAGATGTTTATTGCTACTGACATTATGACGTTGAATGCTTCGGAATTATGAACATTAGAGACAGAGTAGTTAGGAATTGTGATTGTTAGGATGAAAAATGTTAGGAAGAACATTTTCGGATTTCCAATTATCGGAGTTGAAAATTTAGGTGAACTTTGGCGCACCCGTCACTATCACTATCTCAGCAGTGTTGTGACCGTCGGACTACCAAGTGTTGTGACCGTCGGACTACCAAGTTGTAAGTCACGGGTACTCGAGTACTCAAGATGTCACTGTGATGTGTCTGTGTGATATCACTTGCATTGGTGAATGAAAACATCCTGAGAAAACCAGCTTGCCTAGAAGATCTTCCACAAAGGCATGTTAAGCGAAGTCAGACGCTCAAGGGCTGCATAAACACTCTGCCACCAGTTTAGCCACACGAATAACAACAGACTAATCTCAGCGCATTCTTCTGAAAGCCAGACAAGAACCGACCTAAACAGCTATCGTCGTCAATGATCTCGAGAACTGGCACACGTACTAACAAACAGTTCCCGGGCACAATCGCGTACGCTGGAAAACTATCTCTTATCTACTTGGAGTGGCTGGTACACGTACCATCCCCCCTGCCACCCCGCTATCCCCCTCTGGCACCTACGACACCTGGGCACGTCCCTAGTTGATTTAGATCGCAGATTTACTGCCAGCGTGATCCGGGAAGAGGTGACAATTGTTTTGGTGTGTGTGTGCTTTTAAAGGGTGTTAGGTTACGTGTGTTTTACTGGTTTTTTGATTGGGAGGTTTGGTTTGATGTTACTTACTATAAAATATAACAGACAGATATTTGGTCAGATTGAATGTAAACTTGGCAGTTGATCATATCCTAGAACATGACAGGGTTTAGCTCCTTTTCTCACGACCCCCGTGCAGAAACCATAGAACGCCACCCTTATATCTACTCTTTTTGCTGCGTCCACATTCATACTTACGCACATACAATAAGTGTTTTATTGATACAGCATTAGCCCCTTAGCCCTTTGATCACGAGCTCAAGCGATAGCTAGCGGTAGGTCTTGGGGTAACTACTACGGTGAAAATAAATGAAAAACGTATTTTATAGTACGCGCGGCGCAAGTCGGTTGGCTTAGAAATGAGGGCGCTGTCTGAATCAAATTACAACCTAGGTAGCTCAGGATATGTAAGCCCTATAACTAAGCTGCGGGTTGTTCGAAAGAGATACCGCGGCCCCGGACACAAAGGGCTAAGAAGGAACATGGGTGGTGTTTTGTCTGGAGAAGTCTGACACTCCCTCACTCGTTGGTTCTGGGATGTGCCAATCATTACTAGTGGTTCTCTAACTTATGTGCTTGTCTTTTTAACGCATTTAATCGATCGAATCTAATACTATTCATCGGTCCTTCATCATTATTATGATAATTTAAGCCAATAGACGTCCTGCACTGCTGGACATTACACGTCCCCCAAGTGTCGCCACATTGACCGGTACCGTACATCTCGCATCCAGCGGATCCCACCAGATTGGTCCACCTAGTGGGAGTCCTTCCAACGAAACGCCTTCCAATGTATTAGGGATTGATTGAGTAAGTCTTCGTCTCCTATACTTCTTGATATCTGTTTTATGATTGCCAATTTCTCCAAAATTATTCTATCAAATTAATGATAATATCTCAAGCTATCTGAGGCTGTAACAAGACTTAAACTACGGTATAAAATCCGCTAGTAACAAAGAACAACTTAATTAGAACAAGGATGAATACTTTGAAACCGAGGCGTCATGAAGAGAGCTAATAAATTTAAAAAGTATCATATGGCGAGTGCCGCCGGAGAGGACGGCAAATGAATTGCTGCTACATTGTATGGGAGACAAGACTGCCAGGGATTGTATAAATGTGGATACGGCAAAGAGGAATAAGATATAAATTGACATACAAGAAAATAATTATTTGAAAAATGTGCTGTAAAATCATGGTGTTCAGACCATGCGAACATAAAATTAAATAATCATAGAATCGTCTGATATTACGTTCATATCATATTTTAAAATCGGTATCTTCGGAATTGTTAACAGCCGTTTGCTATCATTATGCCGTTTGCGTTCATACAAACTTGCGAGGGCTCATAGACCACCCTAATCTGGCCCTGTCGCAAAACTAATTTATAGCGGATGTCTACTGACTATAAACTACGTCTCTGCTAAAAATCAAGATTGTAGCACGAAAAATTAAGGACTTTCATACAAACTTGTGAGGGCCCTTAGACCACCCTAATCCGGCCCTGTCGCAAAATCCGTTCTTAGCGGACGTCTATTAATTATAAACTACCTCTCTGCCAAAAATCATCTTTATACGTCTAGCGGTTTTCGAGATTTCGTGATGAGTGAGTCAGTGACCTTTCGCTTTTATAGATATAGATGTCAGTACCATAGTTCCATAATGTTTTTATGTCACTGTCCTCGCTGATAAGTCCGGGAGAAGAGAATGCACTCGCTCATTTTGTCTAATTTAAACTTACCTTAACGAACTCAGGGAATAAAACTGTGATATAAACACACATGACATGTTTTGTGGTGGATCAACGTTTATGTCATATTGTACTGAATGCTTCGACTCTTGCTTGACAGGGGACATTGGTAAATATTTGTGAAATTGTAAAATCAAACGGTGGCATTCATTTAAATGTGGGCTACGTACCAATCCGTACTTGTGCCTCCATCCATGGTTCAAAATCTATGTCTAACCTATACTCCTATAGGCTAGTGACGTATAATTGAATTCAGTATGTCGATAGCACATCCTGCCACGGCACATCATAGCGTCGGCTAATTGAATCTTTCGTCGCTTGCCACACGATGCGCGGCGCCACTGAAGCGCAATAATTGCTTCAATTTTTAGGGTTCCGTAGTCAAATATGGAACCCTTATATACCATATTTCGCCGTATCTGTCTGTCTGTCTGTCTATCCGTCCGTCCGCACTGTATCTCAAAGAGTCTCAGTACTAGAAAGCTGTAATTTGGCATGAATATACAAATGAGTTATGCCGGACAAAGTGCTAAAATAAAAATTTGTATTTTTTTTAAGTTTTTCCAGTAGGTACACATTAAAGTGGGGATGATTTTTTTTTACTCGCGGATCGAATCTTTGTCGTTGGATAGGTCTTTACAAAATATTGCAAATTTACTTTTTCAACTAAGGGACTAAGGGATTCGTTTGTGAAATATTAAGCTTGAAAGTGCAAATTTATGTTAGACTCAAGTCTGGCTACCTAAATTACCTATAGCTATACGGATTCTGCTTGGGTGTGTGAAAATTGTCATGGTAGTAGCATATTATTATATAACGAAAATAAGAGGCACACACATATCGACCAACTTATAAAAGTCTGCCAGTCTCTTGGGTACTTTACCTGCTGACAGCGTTGGGGAGGAGTTTTTAGATGCCCTTTTATAGTTAGTTTTTTTTAGGTTAGTTTAGTTTATATAATATTTAGTTTTACGATTTAGTTTTAATATTCCTAGTGTGGGGCAACGTTTAAAAAAAAAAAAAAAATATCAGGTTTTATAACATGATATAAAAATAAGGAAGAAACTAAACAAACAACCAAACTTATAAAATGTAGGTACTTATATAAAATATTTTCCTCTAAATAATGTATGGTCGCAGGTCATAAAACTGGTGGTTAATCAGTTTAGTAAGTTTACATATTTTGATGGGCAACTACGGAACCCTACATTGTGCGTGGTTCGATATGCACTTGGCCGGTTTTAACCCCTTTTTTGGAAACCCGTAAATGCACTGAATTTAAAGTGATGTGCAAAATGTGCAGTGCTATGGAGTAGTTCATTGGTATAATGTACCTATGGTATATGGTTTTTTATACGCGTTGTGAGTTTATTATCTATTTTTTTTGCACGTCATTGTATTTGCGATAGATAAATATGTTTTCTTCCCTTCTCTATTATTTCTTGGTAATAAAATATCTTCTACAGACAAAGCATGGTGTAAATCGCTGGATCGTGTCCTCTAAGCATGAATTCTGCGAAAGAGTTCCTTTTATACGAAGGTAAGGAAATGACACTCTTTTACTTGTAATAAAAGTAAGTGTTATCATAATTTGTTTATAGAAATTCCCAGTCAGAGTCAAAGAAGTGGCCGACGAGAAAACCTATCGAGGAACACGGTTTGCATCTATATTTTTAAGCTGTTGCAAGCGGCTTCACCCGCTACAACTCGAAAATTATCCCACACGAAGATAAAATCGGATTAAAAATTATCCTGTGTTAATCTAGGTTATAAACTATCTGTGTACCAAAGTTTATGCAAATCCGTTCAGTAGTTTTTGCGTGAAGAAGTAACAAACATACACACTCACACAGTTACACACTCACAAACTTTCGCCTTTATAATATTAGTGTGAAGTGTAATTGTGTACCGTAAAGGTTCGGTGAAATCGGTACGGACAAGTTGCGGACGCAGATCCGGACACAGATATGTTAATACTACTAAATAATCTGTCAGTGGCCAATATTTGCAGCTCGTACGCAATTTCTCCATAGCAGCTACATCACTGTGCACATTCATATCTAAGCCACATCCTCCTTTTCTAAATCCGGGGCGAACCATATTGCTTTCAAGTTTCAATTAACCATTTGCAGTTCCATCCCGTGCAGAAATGATAAGCGTGGCAGTTTCCTTGTACCCTTATACCCAGAGGACAGCTTGGGTAAGGCCTTGACCCAGTCGAGGGTATCTGTGTCAAGTTCAATTGGATTTTCAGAAACGTTTTCCCATCTAAGACTGAATCGTCGAAAGTTTTGTCATAAAGGTTTATGCACGATGTAAGTGATATCCCACTGTTACCATGAATTCAGTACATTTTTCAAGATCTACAAGTAAACTATTTCGTCGTTTAGTATAATTATACAAAAGTCTACTCTTTCATACATTTTGACTGTATGTATAGGCATTGTTCTTCGTATAAATCAGAAGTTTTTTTTTGCGAAAATGGGTTTTTCTGGCTGTGGGTTTAGTTTTATTTTATGTTTCACTAGCTGTTACCCACGACTTCGTTCACATGAAAATTTGGGTCCATATTGGCTCACCTAAAGTTCTTTACCCGAAATTTTAGGAAGAGTGATAATTCGGATTACAAATCGTTAGGAAGAATAACGATTTGTAATCCGAATTATCACTCTTCCTAAATTTTTTCATCCTAAAGTTTTTATTCATACTATTTGTAGTGCTACCAGCGATGTTCATAACACTCATGTTTCCGAAAATTGTAATTCAAAATATCATTATTGTAAATACACACATCAAAAGTGTCTAGGGATCAACATATATTTTTGCAATAACTTTTCTCCTGATTGATATTAATTAAAATTTTCTTTAAGGATTCATCAAATAAAGTGTTTTCGTTTGTCACAGTAACGATAAACCAAGTCACCTTTGCATTAATAAAGAAATTTGCCATTTTCCAAATAAAGGGATTTTTGACATTTGAACCACTAACATTAAAGTTCGAAAAAAAGACTGAAATAACAGTTTTCTTTAAAATTTTATTGGGTAACTTAAACAATTAATAATCCGTGTTTCTACCGCGAACACTAACAACACAAGAACATCGGTTTGGCATACTCAAAATGAGTTCATCCAAATCACGCTGTGGAATGGCCGCCCATGTTCGTTGCAACAACAAAAAAAGGTCTTCTTGCGACTGGATACCCTCCATATTCGGCAGAGCTCTTCTCTGTAGCATATCTCATGCATGCTCCATCGGGTTCAAGTCTGGCGACTGAGCAGGCCAGGGCAGGACATTGATGTTAGCTGCGGCGAGAGTCTGTCTTACAACTCTTGCGGTGTGCGGTCGTGCATTATCATGCATTAACTGAAATAAGGGACCGATTTGCACTTGTAGAGGAACGATGACGTCTGATACAATCGTCTCAGCATAAATTTGAGCGTTGAGGTTGCCTCTGATCCAAATCAACTCAGTTCTTCCGCCGATCCAAATACCCGCCCATACCATGATGGTTCCACCACTATAAGGATGGACTTCCTGGCAGGATTTTAATCGCTGTTGGCGTCCAGGGGTTCTCCAGTGTCGTATACGTCTTGTATCCGGTCTCATACCAAAACGAGACTCATCAGAAAAGCACACGAAACGCCATTGTTCTTCCCTGAATCCTACGATTGTGCATTGCTATAGGTGGTACCCGTAGCGGTCTTCGGGAATGAAGGTTCACTTCATGCAAGCGGTTTCTGACTGTTTGGTCGCTAATTAAGTTCCCTGAAGAGTGATGAAGCCTCACGGCTAACATCATGGCGGTTATTGTTGGAGATCTTCGAGTTAAGATTTAAATGTATCGGTCTTGTCTCCGTGTGGTGCAGCGATACCGTCCTCCATGGCGCTCAGCCACGGTACCAGTGCTTCGGTAACGTGTCCAAAGTCGACTGATAACACTCTGACTTGTATTCAGAGCTAAAGCCACAGTACGTTGCCGGGAACCAGCTTCTATCATTCCCACGGCTCTGAGCATTTCTTCCCTGCTTAAATGACGTCGCCGCTCCATAATAACGTTGGTTTTAATCAGTAGTAGGCAAACAGTAGCACTAATAATGTCTTCAATGCGTTGTATGTTTTTATAGGGAAAATATTGACAGCTGATTTTCATCTTTTACTCGAATTCGATTGACAGTTCCTGATTCAAATTATGAAATGCACCAAAAAGGATCCATATAAATTTATAAAATCATAAATTTATTACAAAGCCACACCTCAATCTCAAGAAATCCGCATAAAAATGCTTGATCCCTAGACACTTTTGATGTGTGTATATTCAAACTCCTACTGTTTTTTTATCCTAACGCTTTTATTCCTAAACATAATTACCATAATATTTTCACTCATACAACTGTTTAGAATGATTAAAGTCGTTTCACTGATTTTTGTCTTATATGAATGAAATTCAGGTCAGAGTGTCGTCTTGGGGGCAGTATAAAAAAAATACTTAGAAAAATTTCGTGACCAATTTCGAGGTAGATCACAGTTCTAATTCTAACCTAACCTAACCTATGGATATCTTTGCATTGTATATAAGGTCCCATTAAAATAGGTGGACAAATTTTAACACAGCGTTCAGTACGTCTAACCAAAGATATCTAAACAAAAAAAACACAGCATAAAGTGTTTTTTTTTTACTTAAAATAATAAATTGCCGGCACTCTAGAACAAACTCATCCTTTATGATTTTTACGAAATGCAAGCGAATTGCTATTTACTATTGACGAAGTGCAATTCGCTTGCATTTCGTAAATAGTAAATGTTTTAAAAAAAATGTTTAATAGGAACCTAGATAAATATCGTCTGTATCCGAATAACATAATTTTAAGTTGGTAATATGTTCGTATCGCGAATGATTTTGGTATTACGTTTGTATGGAGAAATGTTCGTTCACCGTCCCCTTAAGAAGAAAAATGTTAGGAAGAACATTTTCGGATATCCAATTATCGGAGTTGAAAATTTAGGTGAACTTTGGCGCACCCGAAAATTTAGATGTGAATGTATGGGAGAAAGACCTATATCCTTCTCCGGGATATTATTATATTCTATGTCCGATCCGATCCGATCAGCCGTTTTGATGTGGCAAGGTTGTAACAAATTAATAGTGTAATAAAATATGGTATGGATAATATTGGATCAATCTGAATTCACTGAATTTTGATCTGCTGTAAATTCAGATTATATAAATATTAAATGATTCGATGGTTAAAATGTAAAGGAAAGTTAATGGTAGTTTCTAATAACCTATTTTCTAATTTCATCGCTACTCTACTATTTAAGAATTCTGTTTTAATTTTTTATCTATGTATAATGTGTCACAAACTTGCTTCCTATTTCAGTATTATAGTAGCTTCCAAGCTAAGTCCCAGGAGTCAAGATTGCATTGTGGCAAATTTGTTGAGCAATCTAAGACGTTTACTAGTAAATCACTGAGCTAATTAGAAACCACGCTCTCTCGGAGATGTGCTGCCATATGCAAGGAATTAGTAAATTAATATATTCTGTTATATATCTTATTTGCATAAGGTCATCTAGATAGTAAAATTAGTTTTATGTACTAGAGTGTCAACAGATTTTTAAAGAGTTTTGTACTTTAACTTAATGAACTTAAATATATCTGGAGAAATGTACTAATGGGTAACTATAAATCTGCCTAACCCTTCGGGGACTACAGGCGTAATGTTAACTACTTTCAGCAAGATCGACGTAAGCTTAATGTTGTGATTATGTGGGTCTTTACTACCACATACTTACAAAATAAATCAAAACAAAAATAAGGTAACAATAACATGTTTTGATGTTTATAAACGCGCTATATTTAGCTTAAGTAACTAAATAAACTCGAACTTCTAAACAAATAGTATTTTGTAAGCAAAATTTATCAAATTATGTAGTAACAATAATGACATTGAAATATCAAAATAATATTTCCGTTATCTTGTCGCTACTTAATTGAATATCATTTCATGAAGTCTCTAACTTTGTAAATTATGAAAAATCGTTGATTGCTTTGCTAGTTAAACATAATTTTGCCCGTTAAACCAGATTCACCAAATTAATATGTATGGGGTAGGCTTCCAGTTTAAACGGATGAGGACTTTAAACGGATATCGTTATTTTACATGTAGCGGGTAGTACTGGGTGGGTCGTGGGTAGACTGGCTGTCAGACTTTCGGGCCCCTGTAACTACTGTCAAATATCTACAAGTGACAGCCGGGACCAACGGTGTAACGTGCTTTCCGAATTGTCGCTTCGATAAATATAAAATTTTTATCGAAAAAAAAATAAAAATCTTTACTCATCTTTACGCATCAAAATTATATAAAAATATTAATACTCGAATTCAAACATAGCTTTCAGTAAGCTTTCATCTAATTTAATTTCGTCGCGACAGTGTCGAGATGAATGGTAATATCGCGATCAAAACATATTAATTCCAGAAAACATGACTGTCTAGGCAGGCTGATAGATGTAATTTTCTTAGTTTAATATAGCCTGCATGAATATTCCAATGCCTACGGGGGCGCAGCGGCGGGATCAAGTAGTTTGAAAGGAGCTCGAATCTTAAGCAAACTGTATTTTAATTAGTTAGTTGTAAGATTGTGTGCCTAAATATTATTACAGTGGTGAAATTATAATTTCCTTTGGGTTCATGATCATCATCATTCAGTCAGATCGAGAAGAAGTACCTCTCCATGAAAAAAAAAACTTTCGTGAAATTCCCAGCAACAAGTATTGATACCAGGCGCTCAGATCTCGCGAAGATATATATTTTTCAATCCATCGTTCTTGTACACGAACGCCGCACAAAAGTAATATTGTAATATCGTACCTTTTTCGTATGAATGGAATAACACCTCATTTGTCAAAAGGGAAAGAAGGAGGAGTCGGTGAAGGAAACACGTATATATATGTTTAAGGGAATAAAGGGGGAAGGGAACGAAGAATAATTTATAACAATGAAATGGAATGTGTGGAACTTGGCGGTTGTCCGAAATTGGCAGAATGTTTTGAGGGAAAATATATGAAGCTGGCAGAGTGAAATGGCTTCCTTGGGATTCGGTAATGTAGGTCAGATATTATAGCTATTTTACTCGTATGTCAAGGAGTCAGAAAAACATTTTGATTAGCCGTATGAATAAATGACTTATGACGTAGTAATCTGTGGAAAACGTAGTGGGTAGCATATTTATCATATTGTAGTACTTAAGCCTTATCATTAACCTGTAATATGTTACTGTTTGTTTTTCCTTAAGAAATAAATAAATAAATAGCGTCCGTACATCACATCTGCCAAGCGTTTTCGCAACTACGTTGGGGTCGGCATCCAGTCTACCCGGATGCAGCTGAATACTAGTAACAACCCAGTTATTAATGGGTAATATCATACTCTTTGGTAAGACCTGTTGGTAGACTTTCAGGCCACTGACTATCTGTAACGACTGCTAAAGAACCGAGACCAACGGCTTACCGTACTTTCACGGAGAAAACTCGGTAGGTATGTAATGGGTGAACTCCCATCCTCAGACAAACCTAGGCAAGCGCGGGTTAACCTGAAGATTGAACAAACCGACTTATATCTAAACACGTGCTCCTTTTTTTATTTTTTTTAAAGGGTGGGTTTTCATCAAACGATTCCTCCCGCTCTGGGCAGAGCGGTAGGGAGTGTCAGACTTCTACAGTCTAAAACCAACCATTTTCTTTCGTAGCCCTTTGTCCCGAGGCCACGGTATCTCTTTTGAACAACCCGCAGCCCCCCGACAACCCGCAGCCGCCCGAACAACCCGATCCTAGTGTACCGTCCATACATTACTAGTTAATTAATATAGTCTGTCTGTCAACAGATTGAGGACGGCTGGACGACACGTGTCAGCAAATGACCCATGTTCATGTGTATGTCATTGTGTTGTACTCATTGTCATCCATACTCGTGTAACCCGTCACTCAATGCGGTCATCACACGCCGATGTGTTCACACGGACAGTAATACATATAACACGGTTGTCGGATTGATTCGATACAATTATGTAGTAGAAATAAATGGTGAAGAAAAACATCGTTAGGTTACTGGGATACCTTAGAATCAATACTCGTAGATCATCTCCCAAACAGCAAAGGATGTTGAATTTAGGATTATGCTTCATCCCATCTCCCAGGAAGAGAAGAAAGAAAGAGAAAGAGGAAGAGACCGGTTTCCCAGCAGTGCGAGCATTATATAGGTTGATGAGAAGATCATCTTTTCTACTGAATTGAGGATATTGAACAAAATCTAGGAATAAAGAAAGAAGAGCATACAAATTCAGACCAGAAAAACGGGATAAAACTAGCGACAATACATCACTCCTCTCAGCAAGCAAAATAAACGGAAGAAAAACTTTGGCTTTCACGAACTGTTAGCAAAATGGGGCAACAGTTGAAAAAACGTAGAAAATATCGTACCGCAACACAAGCCCGCCTTTTTCACAAAGTGTCGGTCGGAGGTAGAACGGTGGACGGTAAAAGGAAATCCCTGTAGAAGGGATAATTCTTTAAGGATAGTGAATTGCATGGGGTCGGTACTATAGCCTTAATACCATTGATTGACACTCAACACGCTTCTATAGTTTAACTGCGTATAACACTTAAGTATTTTATTCTGTTATCCGTTTTATATTAAGTATTATTGAGTTTAACCTTTTTTTTATTTAAAGGTTGTAGGTATAAAATGTCCTGTCAAGTCAGTACAAACCAATTCTGAGCATGGGTTCGGTCTTTTTAAGGTTGTATTAAATGTTCCATCGGAATAAACTAATTTTGAACATTGGTCTAGGCTACGGAATCTGGAAGTTCCATAACATTATTATAACGTCATGCCTGTAATCCCCGAAGAATCAGGCAGAGGTGTACCTAATGGTCCCGTCGGGGCTGTGGATTCCCGTCGGGGCTGTGGATTATCGAAAGGATAACGCGGCTCCGACACAAGGGCGAAGAAGGAACATGGGTTTGGTTTTTAGTCAGTAGAAGTCTGACACTCCCCGTCGCTCTGCCCAAGAGCGGGGGGGGTTATTCGATGATTTTCCACCCACCAAAAAAAAAAGAAAAAAAAGGTGTACCTAATGGTAACCACATTTCGGCAGTTATGTTTAAGATTCATATAATAGGGGGTGAGTCTACTAGACACGAATCCAGACTCCGTGGCTGCTATCGAGAAATTCCTGATGGAAAATCCAAAATCACTTTGCCCGACCTGGGAATGGGAATACTGAGCAGTCGAGCTAGCGAACACTAGACCAGCGAGGCCACTAATGTACCATATCCCTCAGTCTCTGGTGTTCACAGTTTGTCCACTTTTAGTTTGATCAATCCTTGAAGTGGTATTTCCTAGTAGTAATTCTCCTGAACATTTTTTTCCAGACGTAAAAGGTTTCCTTTGATTACTAAAAATGATACAGCCAGATCGTGGATAAGCCAATCTTAACTAACTAATACTTCGAGAGTCGAGAGAACAGTTTGATATTAATGAAAGGGATTTTTTCTTGCGGTGCCGGCGCCATATTTCTCCATGTGTGCCGTGGAAAGCGATTAGGGGATCAAATGGATAGGCGGCTGGCTCCACCTTCGTTAATATAGAATCGATGGCAATATGTTGGCGTTTGGGATACAACCCCACAAGACGCTTATTGTGAGATATATTTTAAGTCAGAAAGGTAACATAAAATTGATTGTATCACGGAATGGTATACCTCTTAAGGGTTAGGCGCTACAGAGTACATATCCCGACTCCTGACGGAAAATCCCGATATTTTATAACGCTTTTTTTTTTGGTTTTAGGTTCAAGTAGATTTGGTCTAGCTGGTGCCTAAAACCTTAATACATATTACCTCTTACGACCACTAGACGAAAGCTCAAAATGCTACGGAACAAAACTCGTTTTCAACACTGAATATTGGCAAAAGAACCTGTCTAGATATTCAACGCAATTATTTACAAAGTTTTTTATCTCCCGCGATCTTTCATCCAATCTTAAAAACAAGCAGGTAAGCCCAACGTTTCCGACTTCTTTCTTTCTTCCTTTAATCTAGATATTTACTTTGTTCACTTTAAAGTGAAATTCTTTTCACAATCTTCAGTTTTAATTGAGCGCTTTCTTTTGTTGTAGCACAATTGGACTTTCGACAATTTCCCATTTGCCCAGCTTTGTGGAGGAAATGAGAAACAACGTGGTAAACGCTTGTCTTCGTGAAATATTACGGGATTACGATTTTTTTTTGTAATAGACTTTCAAGCGTCCGCGTTCTTTTCTTCTTGTGACGTAATTATTAAAAGATTGATGAGAAAGAACGCTTTCATGTTTTTATCTTGGGAAATGAAAAGGAGCTCATTCTATTAAGTACTGTAAGAGGTTTACGGGCTTCTTTTATAAAAGAATTTTGTTTTATTCATCAATAACGTTGATATTTCATTCAAAAAATATGTTTCATAACACATTGCCACAGATATGTATGAAGATGCCACCAAAAAGCACACAACACGTTTTAAAAACGTATTAATTCGCAACAACGGACAGTATATCGTTATTGCTCGTATAATAAAAATACGTGAATTTCGTGATGTCGAAAACAATGGCTGTTATGATTTAAAGGCTAAGAGAGACTTGAAACAACCCTATTTTACGCTGTAATAACTGAGGAGGGTTCTCAAGGGTCCTCAAACTGAAAATGACGAGCAATGTAGAAGCTTATACTCAGCTCTGGGAACTACTCAGCTAACTGAAGTGGAAGAAACATAAAGGATTAAAATATTCCATCTTTTACAGCACAATATGATAAAAGCAAAATATGGTACCTGTGATAAGAATTGAATAAATTACTAATGCAAGATACAACATACTTAGTATCACGGCTGTGATCCCGGAGAGGTTAGACAGAGGTGTACCAAAGTACACCCACATTTCGTCAGTTATGTTTAAGTCCCATGTAATAGGGGCGATCCTATTGCCATCAACTGGGTACAAAGTCAGACTCCGTGGCATATAATGTAACTAAAACCCAAGTAACAGAAAAAAACGACGCTGAAAAAGTATGAAACAAGATTTTCAGGATAGAACAAAAAGAAAAGCCGTAGTCACACGGTATTAAAGTGTTTAGGTTGGTACCTATAACGTGTGACTAGTTAGACTTAGTTTTTCTTTTTTTTAATTAAACAATTTTGGTGTTAATTTTTTTTTTACTCTTGACTTTTTGTCCGCTAGAGGTCGTGGTTTTAAATTTGAACAATATTTTGGAAATGTACAGAAATGTAGTGAGGCCCTTTCAAATGATACCAAACACGGCGTATTTATCTCCATTTTTATTTTTTAAGCCTTACTTTTTGTCCGCTAGAGGGCGCCGAATCGATTTTTGTGACACGTCACGTAGCCATAGCCAGTCAAAAGTAGGTACGGTAAGTAGCCACCTCATAATTATGTCGAGTTCCGATAAGTAGATTAGAAGCTATGATGAACAGATGAAGATACTCACATACGTACAAACATATGTACATACTAACATACATAGCCAGTCAAAATCATAACCCTCCTTTGGCTTTGCCGTAGTCGGGTAAAAAGAGACACAGTACACAATAGAGAACAGAGAATATTCAATTACTTTGGCTATCTTTCATTGACTTGTTGCTTCAACAATTCTATATTCACTTTTCACAAATGCGCGATTCCACGATTTCGAATCTAATTGTATTTTATACCAACTTTTAGCCGCGGATTCGTTTGCTTCACGTCCATAAATTACCCAAAGGGACCGTTTTAAATATAGTCTATGATGTTCGGGGGCAATGTAGCTTTAGCTTCCTATTAGGGATAGAGTAGTTTCCTCTCAGGAGCGATGATCTTCGCAGAGTGGCTGGTAACAACTGGATGAGAGTTGCCGAAAATCGAGTTGAGTGGCGCAAGATTAAAGAGGCCTATATTTAGCAGTGGATTGCAATAGGCTGATGATGATGATAGTTCCCTCTACATTTAAAGCTGTTTTGCCCCTTTCAGATATTAGTGTAGAAGCTCAACACCCAATATACAACAACATAATATCACGGCGGTATTTTCCTGAAGGGTAAGACAAAGGTGTATTTATAAGCGACAATTTCTCCAAACAGCAATATCAATGACTTAACTTATCACTGTCCCGCCGTGTTACGACGTACAGTCACCTGCAAAATTGCGTGGACAATTCAGAAATCAAAATGTGTGAAGCGAGAAATGACGCCATCTAACGTAAACTAGTATCGAATCGACTATAAACGTTTACAGGAAAATAGACAATAAACTATCCATGCAATTTTGCAGGTGAGTGTACAAACTAGCATGTACCGCCAGCAGTCACGTACTACACGACCGTACGTCTCCGTCCTTTACCGGAGACTAATGTGAGTCCATTAAGCAGCACATTTGATGTTAGAATTCAAAGTATTTAGTGCGGGGGACGTTACAAATGTCATGTCGTTTGTACAGACTAAGTCTTGCCCTTGTATCTGCGTTGGGTTCAGACTTGGTGATGGCATGTAGCGTGACAAAGAAAAATCTGATTGAGAGACTGAAAACAGCTAGTAGTTAATGTTAGTAGTGTAGTTGTTTAAAAGAATATAAATAATTACTAACGGTACATTTTTAAATGTGAAGAAAATAATAATGACTTCTGTTTGATAGTTGCTTAACACACCATGGATTGCCATTGTAAGCGTGTTCGTCCAGTCTTCCATTTTGTAAACTCAACAATATTCATTGCCTTAATTCATCATCATCAGCCTATAATGTTCCCACTGCCGGAACTCAGGCCTCCTCTCTAGGAGAGGGGATGGGCTAAAATCAACAACGCCCAGTGCGGGTTGGTAGATGTCACATGTCTTCGTTATATTTACTTTCTTGCCTTAATTATTTTCCTTCAAAACCCTTCGGATTATTATTGAAAGTATTTAACGGTTCCGTGATGCTGTTTGGCCTTATTTGCAAAACTTATTCAACACTATAAATGATAATTTAGGATACACAATTAGTGGTGGAGAGTAAGAGTTCACGGTAAATTTTGTAACGTTCAAAAAGTGCTAAGATCTATTTGGCTAAGTTTTGCCATACAACGTGGCAATGCCGTCAGTCATTTGGGCACATTACAGTCTGACAGCGTAGATAAACTTTTTTTGATGCCTTTTATAGTTTATTTATTAGTTTTTATTTTAAGTACATGCTTAGTTTTTCCAACCGCAAAATATGAAAAACAAGATTCCCAGGCCGCTCGCTCCGCTCATGCTTGTGTCCGCTTCACGCGACACCGTGACATTTGTTGCGCTTAGCCCGTCACGTCGCAGACGGATCGCCGGGTGGCCGGGACACTGACACCGATGCTTAGGTAAGATTTCACGTAATTAACAACCGCTGGATCAGGCATACCACATTTGTACAGCTTTTCATTCACTTATTACGTTTCACTTCAAGGAAAGTTGTTCAATCTAAGTAATATAAGTGATGTAAGTGCTTCTGTTATGTCGACAGATGTTTTTAATTGGTCGTTGTAAGTAGGTATTGTGGAAAATTGTGTTTGTTAGTTTTGTTGTGGAAAACTGTGTTTGTTTTAACAATTTGAAGATATTTTACGGGAAATATTCTTGTTGTCTGGACGTGTTCTCCCCATCACTGCGGTATTTTTTTTGTTCTAGACCATACCTGAGAACCTCCTAGTTACGGAGATATTGGGAGTGAAAGTTCCAACTTTCACAGCTTTTTAATACTAGTTTTTCAGGTTATAACTTTACTTAAATTACCTCCATGGCCCGTTTACTACTCAAAGCATCCACTAGCACAATGTTTTAAGAGTGCTACATTGAGTTTTACCCTAAAATGTGTTTTTTGCAATAATTTTTGCGTGCTAACTTAGTTTGATGTACAGAATGGTTGGTTGACGGCTTTGTGAAGGGTTGGTTTACACCCTGTTAGTTACAGCCGGAATGTTATGTTCTGTTTATACAACATCATTACTAGCTAATTATGATATTATGTTCATATTAATGCCCTTAAGCTGGCTAATAAACATTTTCCTTTCCTCGACAGAATGAAAATGTTCCCATAAACATATTATAACGATAGTACACGTAGTTACTACCTGTGTAATTGAACTAAAAAAGCTTTTACCCCTTGCAAGACAAACGTTATTTTTTTACTCGGTGAGTAGCCCCCAGGCGAGTAACTCGGCTTTGAGCATTATGTTACGGTGGGTTAGGCTTGCCATTGGATATAAGACTACATTGTATGAATAGAGAGATAGAGCGGCGTCAAGCAGCCACAGAACTATTAAAAAACTTTAAAGAACTTTATACAGGACAGCAAACAGAACTAAACACCTAAATTGTATTAGATTAAAACAACAGTATAATATATTTAAGTATTAGCTATGTAAGTGAGATGGTTCATTGTTAGGTAAAGAGCTCATCTCGCCATCAAACGTAAAAGTTTGGCGAGTTTAGAATTAAGTAACACCTCTGTATATTTCTTTAAATAAATATATGAAAAAAATAAAAATCGCGAGCAGGTCTCTTGCTAAAAAAGAACCGAAGCTACGATTCTCCATACAAATGTATTTCCTTTTTTCCTCCTAAATAATACCTCTACACTATTATTAATACTGTATGCTCATAAACATCCACCCGCAACGACTTCAGTTTATCCGTGATCACGGTGCTTGTAACAGCGCTGAAAATATGTGGAACTCGAAACAAAAAGTAAACATGGTAAATATCTCAGTATTAATAATAGTGTTAGTGACCATGTCAGTTTAAAAACTTATACTACACTTACATTTCACACTCACTTCACTTCCACTCTCACTTCTTCTTTCTTCACTTCACTTCTTCTTCTTATTTCACTTTACTTTTTACTTTTCATTATTTTAATTTCATAAAATCAAGGTGTACTGCAGACACGTTCCTGTATTTTTTTCAGTACCTACCTAATAAGTAAAGAACTTTAACCATAGATCGAACCAATTGATAGTCATGGGAAGAGGCCTTTGATGAAGCAGGCTAACATTATTACTGTAAATAGCAAAAAAAAATGACTCATCAAGAATGATAAAAACATTAGTGTGCCAAGTATGCAGACACCAGCCAAATTTAACGTTCCAAGGTACACTCAAAAGTGCCTAACAGTTCCAAAATGTGAGCACAAAACCATGTTGCTTTCACTTAGTAGCATCCACACTCCACATCATTAAAAATACCCGTCAAAATTTTTACCGTTTCATTTAAAAAGTTAAAAAACTCCCGTCTACCCATTTTACACCACACGGTAATCCAATTCTCGCGCTTTAGTACACCGCGGCAAAGTTAACTAGTTTTAAAAACGTCTATCAAATAATATAAGAAAATTCGCGCAAATTTACTGGAAACAACTACCGACTTTTACAGCGCGAATCGACACAATTGCACACTTTATTTGCAATGTCGAAATTGCAGGCATTTCTCGGATAAAGATAGATGCAATCGCATCGGAAGGGAATATTCGTTCTTGCCAAGATTACAATTTACAGAGCATTGCGAGTTACTGAATAAAATATGGACGCGATCTTTCTGATGGTTCGATCTGAAGGAACTATTGTGGGAGGTATCGTTGTTTTATTTAGTCTAGTTCATTTGGGAATTACAGCTCTGTTCTAAAGTACGGTTCGTTTTTAAAACGTGCCCAAACGAGGAATTTCTTCTGCATCATGGTAGCGTTTACTAACATTTAATTAAACCTGTGAGTTGTTACACAATTATTTGACCCGTGCGGGAATCGATTGCGTGACACGCAGCGCAAAAGTCAATCGCTCAGCCACTGCGCCAATCATGCCGTCTATAACAGAATAGTACGAGTAATAGCTACCCGAAAGTTTGATATTGATTGATTTTTTCGAACGTAGCAGGTATCTGCTGCGTTTAAAATACTAAAAACTATCAAAATTTAAAAACATTTGTCTAATCCTTGTATATCAATTTGTATAAGCATAATTATTTTAACAGTTGTTAATGTCCTGAACAAAGAATACGTACGTCCCTTCACGACAAATGTAGTTTGATTGCGTTTGTGCAACCAAGATATACTATACCGTAAACTGTATGTTCCACCTATCCCACTTAATAAAATTCGTTACCATGAGGGAAACGTCTCCCATCTCATAAAATAATTATAGAAAGAGCGGCTATTCGATTTTAACTGCCCCTAAGAAATCGTTTGCTAATCGAATAAAGTTATATTTCTAAAATTATTTTATTTCAAATTAACTTATCCTTTTTCATCAATGAAAATTACAGATAGCCAGGTGAACACAGGACACTAAACCTTATCTATATTATGTGTCTGACGGTACTTTGCCTCTAAAAAAGGATTCGTCCGAAACACCACTCAAAAATATGAATAACAGTGAAATTCCTGTCTCGACCGGATCGGGCGAGTTACAGCGGCCGAGTCGCCTACTAAGCCTAGATGATGAGCCATGAGATTAAAGCGTTGCTAGTCCATCATCAACTTCAACAAGCAATCATCATTCTCTTGCCTTTATTCCAATTCATTTGGGGTCAGCGCGGCATGCCTTTTTCTTCCATTATACTTCTCTGCTTCGTCATCTTAAGAGGTACCTCCTTTTTTGCCATATTATTCTTAACACAGTCCATGCGTCGGTCGTTTCTTTTGATCTTCCCATACTCCCATACCCATCCACATTAATATCCAAAACCTTTCTTATGACATTATCCTCGAGAAGCAATATAATACCTACTTAAAGAAAAAATTAGAGAATTTTCTGAAAAAAAAAAAAAAAAAAACAGGTATAAAATAATTATAAACTTCCTGGTCAACGATAGGTACTGGTATACAGTTACCATTATTCATAATAAACTAGTTTCGTTCAGTTAATTAAACAATGGGTTTCAGCCCAATTAATTATCATTCTATTCAAATATTAGATTTCATGACCTACTTACTAGCTTCGTTAATATAGTGCTCGCAAGGGTAGTTGACAAAAAAAAAACGAATTAGTCCGTCAGATACATTTCCAAAAAATATTGGACACGTATTTTTTCATTTTTCACGTACACAATAAATGAAGACGCTACAGTGCTTCGAAAAGTCGCGCGACGTCACAGTTTGGTACATATTTTACCAGAAAGTGACGTCACCAGCCCCCACTCACGATCTTTGACACATTTTATTTTCGTCAATTCTTATTAATTTGATAAAACAAAAAACATGTATCCAATACTTATTTTTTTATAATCTAACAGATGGACTAGACAGAATCATATTTTTTTAGGACGTCAACTACCCTTGCTGAGTAAGAAACCTGGGTTTGAATCCCAGGTACGGTTAAGTGTTACTGTGCTTTCTCCGATAGGAATTTCCTGTGTAGCTACCATTAGTTAGTATCAATCAATGGCTCGCCGGGATTTATCGCCGCTGTAGTTATGTCAAAAAGCAATTCAGCACAATGATTGATTCCGGATCACGTAGAATTAATGTGCATATTAGTGACAACAAGCCTAATTGCGATTTGCAGTGCTATTGATTGAGGTTCATCATCATCATCAGCCTATTGCAATCCACTGCTAGGCCTCTTTAAACTTGCGCCACTCAACGATGCGATGCGATTGAGGTTGTAACAGTGTTATTTATCAAGCATACCAGATCAAGCAAGCCAAACACTTCGGTCTGAGGATGGGTGGTCATCCACTACCTTCATACCGAGTTTCGTCCGTGTCTCGGAAAGCACGCTAAGCTGTTGGTCCCGGCTGCCATATATAGATTTTTGGCAGTCGTTACACGTAAGCCAGTATGTAAGCCTGACAACCAGTCTTACCAAACTGTACCGTGTTACCCAGTATTAACTTGGTTGTGGAGGTCAGATAGGACGTCCCTCCATGTAAAATACTGGTATTCAGCTGCATCCGGTTAGACTGGAAGCCGACCCCAATATAGTTGGGAAAGGGCTTGGCAGATGATGAATTACTTAACTTTGTTGCCCAGTTCAAGTAAAATCCACGTGATCCCGTTTGTATGGTGATTAGATAGATTAAGTTATTTCGAAACGGCATGATAGGCGATAGACATTGTGGTTGACACTAAAAAGTGAAACTATGAAACTCAAACCATGACCCGATACAAATATTATAGAATGATTGAAATATTAATGAAGTAGCAGCACCCGCCGTTTCTGACTTTTTCTTTTCGGTTAGCTCCCTAAGGTCGCGACGTGATATTAAATTGACTATAATTTCATCAAAAACTGCGCTATCAAATATCAGAAGAATTTCAATTTGATACCTCTACAGATATAGGGCGTTTAAACCAACAAACGAAACCTTTAATTTTTTTTTAAGTTATGATAGTATTAATAGAATTTTGAAAATCGGTTTAAAATAAAATTGATTATAATATCTGTAAACATACCTACACAAAAAAAAACATACACACAAATAGAGAACCTCCTCCTTGGAAGTCGGTTCAAAAGACAGCTATTTCGTAAACGGAAATCGAAAGGGGAGCAAAGGATAGTTGCTGTAACATTTATAGGGTAACGTCACATAGCACGTTGCAAGCGTATTGTAAGGCGAATCTATTTCCTGCAGTGCGCCTGACAGGTGGGCGAACTCCGCATGTAACATGTTACAAGCGGCGCGGTGAAGTGAGCAGGCTCTTGTAGACGTGCAGCAAAGCCACGATTGTTGCAACACTTTATAATAGCCTTAAGAGATTTATGCAGCACATTTGTGATACAATTGTGTGTGACACAGCGTTTAAAGTTTATGGAACCCGTGTAAGTAAAGGGCTTAAAAGTACCCATAATGAAGCTAAAAGGCACTTGTTCTCCCGTCACTACGACACTTTTTTTTGTTCTAGACCTGGGAACCTCCTAGTTACGGTGATTTTGGGAGTCAAAGTTTTACACAGCTGTTTTATAAATACCAGTTTTTCAGTTTATACCTTTACTTAAATTATCTCTATGACCCGTTAACTATTCAAAACATCCACGAGCACAATGATTTAATAATGCTAGATGGAGTTTTAACCGAAAAAAAATCGTTTCCCAGCAATAATTTTTGGGTAGGAGTACTAAGTTTGATGTACATAATGCTTGGTTAAAGGCTTCGTGCAGGGATCGACACCCTGTAAAACAGCCACATTTGCGATGTTCTAGCTAAAGCCGCACTTGCCATTAGATAACGAGTTTCCTCCGTGTCACGGAAAACACGTGAAGCCGTTGGTTCCGACTGTTGTTTGTAGACCAGCCAATGTCAGTTACTAAGGGATATCGTATTCGCTACTAATAACTAGATTGTGGAAGTGAAATATGCAGTCGCTCCATGTCAAGTACCTACTGGTATTAAGTCAGTTTGACTGGAAGGCGACCCTAACGTTGTTGAGGAAAGGCTAGGCACGTGAAGACTTTGTAAAAGGTTTATCTGGGACTATGATGTTTCTATAAATATGAAAGAAAGTTATTTTAGTCAGACGATGCTCGATGACCTCAGTAGAGTTACCGAAAGAGTGGGTCTTAAAATGAACATAGACGAACCGAAGGTCATGTTAAATGCCCATGTGAGACCCACTCCTATCAAGATCGGAGACTCTGCACTCGAAATTGTAGACGATTATGTTCATCCGGGTCAACTCGGCTTGCGCGATATCTTCTCGTCCAACTTACCGCAACGTCTCAAGACGAAAGTCTGGCAACACACACTAGTCATAACCAGTAGGTATGTGTGGCCAGTGATTTTTTAAGTGCGAATGGCTTCATCAGAAAACTCAAAATCATTCAAAGAGCAATGGAGAGGGCTATACGCTCGGATTTTCATAGCGGGATCGCATCAGAAATGAAGACATTTGCAAGAGAACCTAGGTTCCCGGCAGTGGGAGGGCACATTGCTAGCAAAACGGATGGATAGTTCTGGAGTGGCGACCGAGAACCGAAAGACGTTGGAAGGCCTCCCACTAGGTGGACCGATGACCTGGTGAAGGTAGCGGGGACACGCTGGATGCCAGACGCACGGGACCGGTCAATGTCGCCTGGGGGAGGCTTATGACCAGCAGTGTACGTCTTTTTAGGTGAAATGATGATGATGATCTGCATGATTCGTGTCCTGTAATAATGTCTCTGCCTAACCTTTTGAAGATTACAGGTGTGATTACATACGTTGTAAAGATGTATAGTTTTGCCTGTAAACCTAATTCAACTGATTTCTTTAACTTTACTAACTAGTGGTAGACATTCAAAGACAATCTTTATACCTTTTTACCCAATTAAAGAGACGAGCTACTTTTATTCAGTGAATGTCTAGCCGTTTGACCTTATGATATTCTAGACCAGACATCTAACGGCCTAATCCAGTTTATCTAATAAATTCCCAGGCTGTACGTGGAATGTTTATATTTATTTAAAAACGTTTTTACCAGAGAGTTTTCGCAAGGGAATTTATATTTTCTTTTTTTAGCTTTATATGATTTTTTGGGTTTATTGCTTTACGAGATAAGTGTGATTGATTACAATGTTGCTTTTTATCTTCTAGTTACTACCAGATTCAGGCATACTTTCTACTTTTTGCTGTACCAAGTTCCAGAATTCTAGTCTCATATTATGTAGGCACATCAAACAAGAACGTGTCTGCCATAATCAGATGTACAGCTTTTGCCCACGACTTCGTTCACTTCAAATATAGCTTTCGGCGATAAATGGATAGTCCATTTATCGCCGAAAGCTATCTCAAAAATAATATTTCAATTCCAACCAGTAGTTCCTGAGACTAGCGCTTTCAACTAAACAAACAAACTCTTCAGCTTTACAATATTAATATAAATTGATACAATATCATGTATTTATGGAACCAACGTTTTTCTTCAACGTTTAATTTCGCAACTCTTTTGAAAACATTATTTATCTACCCAAATATCTTAAACCCAAATGCGTTCAAAAACCATAGGCAATGACCAGCATTACCAACCAGCAGAAATAAACAGAACTGTAATGAACTACAGTTTAAATTTGGAACAGGTGTCAAATTCAAGTGAGTGTGCTATTCTAGTATCTACATTAATTAAAACAGATACCTATCGATAGGAAACCCCAATTCAGTATGATTTTAATTATAAATCGCACGACATTTTGATCTCGAGTATTCTCGAGTGACACAAGAATAGTGACTTTGTTCGTTTGCCTATGATTTAAAAAAAAATACAGATATCCGAAACGCCGCCATTTCGAGCTGTCATTTGTTCGGTATTTTTTATTGCATTACACTGGTAACAATGCTGGTCATTTCCCTATGGTTCCTGAACCCATCATAGAGCCCTTATCTATACATATAATAAAATGGTAGGAAAGTCAAAACTGTACATTGAATATTTTTTTAAAAGAATACTTGGGGTGTGATCTATAATCGATACCGAAGTCAAAAATATAGTTTTTAGAATTTTTGTCTGTTTGTCTGTTTGTCTGTTTGTCTGTTTGTCTGTCCGGGATAAACTCAAAAAGTACTGCATGGATTTACTTTAAATTTGGCACGAATATTACTTAGGAGTCGGGTCAACACATAGGCTACATATTATCACGCTATCACCTACGGGGAACGAGCAGTGAAGCTTTATTTCTTCAACGCATTCTGTAACAACGTGTAATCTATCGACGCATATTTGAATGTTGTGATTATGTTAACCATGCTATTAGCTAGCTTCACAATATAAAAATCACGCAATGTAAGTAACTTAGGCCAATAAACATAATTAAAATTAAATTAAAGCAGCGCCATCTATGAGATTTCAAAAACATCAAGTCGAATTACATGTGTAAGCCCTTTTTGGATACAAATA
Organism: Diarsia dahlii; assembly: GCA_949775195.1. Classification (NCBI taxonomy): domain Eukaryota; kingdom Metazoa; phylum Arthropoda; class Insecta; order Lepidoptera; family Noctuidae; genus Diarsia; species Diarsia dahlii. Next base: position 33,300,681 of record OX459189.1, on the reverse strand, counting down.
ATTTAAATTTGACACTGTTAGCGAGGTTAATAGTTGCTTATAAAAGTCATAGATGGAGCTGTGCATTTTCTTCTTAAAAATTGTATCGTTAATTCGTTTCAGAGATGAGCAATACAATTTAAAAAAATGTGTTTATATAAGTTTTAAGCTGCTTCATCTATGTCATAGAAATTCATCGAGTTTGTCTTTATGTAATAATAACAAACAGAACTCAAAAAGAACTGCAAACCCGGTAGCTTTGTGGGAGAAGTATCGCCATCATCTGTCTGAAGTTTTTTTTCGAGTTTTGGGGAGTGCTACTGGAGACGAAGTCGAAGTAACTGATGAACGCGTGCTGAACACCTGTCTCACAGTTCACTTCAAGACGTGGTCATTGCTATCGGCGGCAATCCACTGGTCGAATTGGGTTACCAACTCCCCAATCATCACCGCATCAAGACCGTGGAAATCGGGAGTATAACGCTGAGACAATTTACGATCCGGGCGAAATGACTCCTCACGCATGTTTGTGGTCAAGGATTGCTCTTTGATCATCTGAGATGAGTGTACGATGGCCAATAGGAAGACAGTTGAGGCCGTGGACAGAACCCTGCAGGACATCCGCAGGAACGAACATTTGATGGGTGGTGTCACAGTTCTGTTCAGTGGCGATTTCCGACAAACACTTCCCGTGGTGACGCGGGGATCGAGAGCTAACGAGATGAATGCTTCGTTGCGGTCACAAATTCGTACGCTACGCTTGACCATTTAGATGAGAGCTCGGCTCGGCGGCAATGCACGTGCTCAAGAATTCTCCAACGTCATTCTAAGTCTTGGCGAAGGCACTCTACCAGAGGAGAGGGTTGGACAGGTGGTCCTTCCAGAGTTTCTCGGTAGATTTGTATCCAGCTTAGAAGAACTCATTCGCTGTGTGTACGGGGACATCAGTCGTATACCGCACCAACAGAATTCTCGGGTGTGTGAGCGGGCCATTTTGACGCCCAAAAATTATCAGGCTGCAGCAATTATCGAATGCATTCTCTCGGAAATTGAGGTGAATGAAGTGGTCTACATCTCTATAAACACTGTCGTCGAGAAAGATAACGCCACACATTATCCCGTGGAAATTCTGCGCATACCATCAAGGTGAAGGACGGTGTCCTGATTATGCTTCTTCGGAACCTATCTTCTCCGAAGTTGTGTAACGGGACCCGCCTTGAACTCATCTCGCTACACAGACACACCATTGAGGCGGAAATTCTTACGGGTTGTGGTAATGCAGTATTTATACTACGCATTCTCCTCATACCTCATAACTTCCCGTTCCAGTTCAAGCGCGTACAGTTCCCCATGAGTGTTTGCTTCGCGATGACCATCATTAAGTCGCAGGGGCAGACATTGAGGGCAGCGGGTGTCGACGAGAGGACGTGCTGCTTCTCACACGGGCAGCTGTACGTAGTCCTGACTCTCTTTACATTTTGGATGCGGAGAGCCAAACCACTAATGTTGTTTATCGAGAAGTCCTATAAGTATGTATTTTTTTTTACCCTATTCTGTATTCCTTATTCATTATTTTCTTCATCTGCTTCAATCACAACTTATGACTTAATTCAGCAGAATCACCATAAAGTCATTTATTCAAAGCAGGCTGCAAATCAGCCCTTTTAGATGGACAATTTTATAAGAGACAGTCTCCCTCTGTTACTGCATTTTCTGTAGATTTTAAATGTAAAGAAGAAACGGGTAAATGAATGTTATTTTAAAAGGTATAATCGTAGGTAGTATTGGTACTGTATAACGTTCACGCAGACGACGTCGCGGGCAGCAGCTAGTGATATAATATTTGGGTAGATAAAGTAGTGTATGCAACTATACATAATTAGGCATTACAACACTCGTGTGATGCTATTAAGAAACTCGCCTTCGGCTCGTTTCTTAAACCCACACTTGTTGTTGTAATGCCCTTCATTATGCACAGTCGCATAAACTACTATTTTGAGGTTTCACTTTGATACAACAGTTTCAAAGTGAAACCGACGACGACGAAAGTTATTGCGTCTACGTCATGGTCACGTTGTGACATTTACACAGTTTTACAATAAAACAAGTTAAAGGTCGACAGGGGTGGCTATTTCAGTATTTTATTAAAACAATTCTTTGTCTTACAGTTTCGAAATCAGTTGGATGTAAAATAAAGAAAATAATGTTTGACGTCCTCTCGACGTAAAACTTGGTAAGATTTCACCACAACTCCACGAGCAAGTCCGCGTGACCCACTGTTGCCATTGTGTCTGTCATGTTTAGGGATCCGTAGCTATGCTCAAATCCGTTTTCACTAACACTAGGTGAAACAATCATAAGGCATTCATTTGTGTGTCTGTTGTCTGCCTCTGAAGCCCATTTTGGCTAAAAACTATAGCCAGAACGGACAGACTTGTGTGCAAAGGTATGTTACAGACAACTACATAACTGAAATGCTTACGATATAGAGAGATCAAGGGTAATCTCCTAGTCTTCGTAGTCTTGAGATTTAAGGCATTTTAAACAAATAAAGAAAATATGGATTTTAAGTTAAAATGTAAAATACGTCATACGGAACTATACTCGTCGGTTAAACATTTTCTATGAAACGCTGAGTTTCGTGAAAATATTTTTTAAGAGACTTCTGTGAGCACCCGCGTACCCGAAGCCTTTTAAAATATATTGTAAAGGGTTTACAGTGACCTAAAAATTTAGTTTTTCAACAGCTTTTTAAACTTTTGAGACTGAGGCTCGTGGCTTGAAGGAAGGCAGGCGCATCACAAACATATTTATTTAGTACTAATGTCAGATTGTCAGGATTTATTCCGTTAGGCTTATACATCATGCGTGCAGAAGATGGCTTTCGTGCACTGAAAACACACTGGAAACATACATATCACTATATATTTTAAAACTAAGTCCTCGCCGCATCTGTCTGTCTGTCTGTATGCGATTAACCCAAAAACTACTTCACCGACTTTCATGTTGTTTTTGGCAGCAATGGATAGAGTGGTTCTCGAGGAAGGTTTTAATATATAATTTGACCAACAGCCACGCGGGTGAAGCCGCGGGCATAAGCTACTTTTTAATAAACTAACAAATTGCTTGAAATTATATTGTTACGGGGAACCATGAATACGGGTACAGTTTTAAATATACCACACATACCATCGTGGGTTTAACAGTAGTATGCTAGACACGGCTTCACGACTCGATGCCACAACATTATTGATCACTACTTATAGTAGATTATAGTTCCGCGACATCTTAACTCCGCTGCGATCAGCCACTGAATGTCTCCCGCGCTGCACGCTCAAAGCACCCTGACTCTGAAGAAAAATGCTTTGGTGTGGGTAGACTTGTAAGTAGGTCGTGTGATGCCACCACTCGTGCTCTTGCTATTCATTTTACGTCGGTAGCAAAGACCGGATTCGACAAGTATGCACCCTTCGAGTAGTACTTGACAGTAACTGGTTTTATGGTGATTCTTGCGTCTTTTGTGCGAGTGACACAACGAGCTGCCCTTGACCTTCAAGAGCAGCTAGCTGGTGCTAGCAGGTATAGACTGTCTAGATAAAGTAACAACGTAGCTGCGATTTCCACAGTAATATCAGAGGATTGCCGCGACCGTAATTTATGATTTAAGGAAATGGTTTTCTTTCCTTTTGTTGGGCCTTACCAAGATATAGATACTGATCATACTGGCGAAATGTGGGTGTAATATAAGTATGTTACAGGCCAAACTCGATTCCTGCCAAAACTATTGTGACCTAAGCCAAATTACTATGCACCCATGCCGGATGTAGCACTCGCCGCTCGTTGGCTCAGCACCGCTCGCTTCGCTCGCTCGGCTCGCGCGTTTTTGATCACAGTTCTAACCTAACCTAACCAAACACATTTAAACGGTTTGCTCTATGGTCGTTATTTTGTGATGAGTCCTAGTTTGGCCTGCAATCAGGTTCGGACGGTAAAATATATAACCATCAATCGGTACAGGCTGCATGTTCTGCATAATGTGTATCAACCTGCTGAACAAAACGAAATAATGTGTATCAACCTGCTTAACAAAACGAAATAATGTGTATCAACCTGCTGAACAAAACGAAACCGTCGAAATGTAATGGGGTTTTAAGATGAGCTCGCACTGAAAAATATTAAAATTTCAATTCTTTAAATATAGACCTATCTTATTCGCTTTTTAAAGGATACTATGTTTTACTAGGCATCTTTGAAAACCGAACATCATACCAGTTGCTGAAGGCTCAATTTAGTTTGTACCTTTTATAGAAAACACGTGCCATTCACACGAATAAATACCTACTACCTATATACACTTAACTACAATAGCGCGACCCCTCGAACTGAACTCTGCACTCTGCAGTCCATTCATAGTTGTCCCTCAGACAGCTGCAGTGAAACAGTTACCTTAGTATCGCGGAGTTAAAGCTCACTAGCATATCGACAGACTGGTCAGTGATAGCGAGCTAAAACCCACTTTGCTGCTTCGAGCATAGAGTTCACTGTGTTTTGACAGCGATGCAAGGGCAGAGGTAAGATAACTATGAAAGGCCTGATCCTGATCTGGGTGTTGTGTGGCTGCTCACTAGATGGTGTTGTACAGTTATGTCAGCTTTCTGAATCGCGGTGTTAAGATTCTCCGTCAGTTAACGACCCCCAGCCATACGTTTCGTCTCGTTGGATCTTATGCGTCGATTCCACATTGTCGTCTGTAGATCGTCGCATAATATCTATAAATATGGAACTGTCAATAATAGGGATGTGTCCTGGGTAAAAGAAATATGATTCCGTTTAGTCCGTCAGTTAGATTATCGAACAATATTGGATACGTCTTTTTGTTTTATCAAATTAATAAAAATTGACGAAATTATAACGCGCCAAAGATCAGGAGTGGGGGCTTTTGATGGCACTACGTGGTAAAAAATGTAGTGCGATGTGACGTCACACGAGTTTTCGAAGCACTGTAACGTCTTCATTTTTGGTTTACTTGCAAAAAGAAAAAATACGTATCGAATATTTTGTGGTAATCTATGTGACGGACTAATTAGATTTTTTTTGTCAACTACCCTATTACTGAATGAAGTCATGTCAGTGAGTTAGCACATGATGATTGACTTTATTCAGTATCTGAGTAGGTATGTAACTGGTCAAGTAGAGTGCTTGAGAAGTCCATGACCGACCCATAGTCACACTAAACCACCACACCAGTGTGACTATGGTTAATTATATTTATCCGTAGTCACACTGGTGTGACTACGGCTGATCCGTAGTCACACTAGTATGACTATGGATAATTTAACCTGATCCGTAGTCACACTGGTGTGACTACGGCTGAACCGTAGTCACACCAGTATCGTAGCTTTTGGTCACGTCACTCATACATGCAACGCATGTACTCCATGACGCGCGCTCGCTTCGCTCGACCAAGACTCCTTATAACATAAGATCCGCACTGAGATCGATCTTCATCTGATTTTTAATACATGAACAAACTTTTTGCTAACTAGCTTTAGCCCACGGCGTTGCCCGCCGTGTATCATGGTGATGGTTAAACTACAAAAATTACGATTTTCCATTTAAACTTTCATCCCCTATTTAACTATACTATACTATAGCTGTCAAACACGCGCCTTTAAGGTTTGAATTTCATAAAATCATGTGTAAAATTTCAGCTTTCTATATAGAAGGGTTTGGACTAGGCGTTGATGAGCCAAACAGTCAGGACTCTTCTTTTTATTTATATAAATAGAAAGGTGGATGAGTTGGCTGACTGAGTCAAGTCATTTCAGTGTATTAGTGATGACTGACTTAATTTAGTGTCTGTTTATCATCATTGTGTGCCACTTCGTACAACCATTTATTTTACTTTTGACTATAGGAGTACTAAGCTATAATTAGTGATGAGTTGATGACCTAATGCATTACCGATGCAATTACTTACATTTGGTCTTAGACGGTAAAGCATACTACTACTAAGCTGGTAATGCATTATCTACTTACTCACAGCACTAATAGGTATTTAATCGCGCTGTTAAAAGTAGTTTCAATGTTTGGACGGAGTGCACCTGTACATAATATAATCATGTGCCTATTCATTTCCATACTATGTTAGAGTCCGTGTTCCCGGTAACTGGATGCAGCTGAATACCAATATTTTACATGGAGCGACTGCCTATCTGACCTCCACAACCCAGTTAATACTGGGTAATACGTAAAACTAACCCGCACTGGGCCCGCGTGGTAGATTATAGCCCATCCCTCTCCTAGAGAGGAGGCCTGAGTCCCTGCAGTGGGAACATTATAGGCTGATGATGAATACGTAAAAACCAACCTACTGATTAGTCTCTAAGTTTCAGTAAAATGTTTTCTACCGTTGACTGCACGGTTGGTGCAGTGGCTGGGCGATTGACTGCAGTGCTGCGTGTCGCGGGTGCGATCCCCGCAAGGAGCAAATGTTGTTTGGCCTACAGATAGTTTCTCTGGTTCTGAGTGTTTGGTGTGAGTTTAAATTTTTGTATACGCAACTGCGATACAGGAGAAATTCTTAGAGTGGAATTGTTGACAATTGGAGAACGTTTGTATTTCTGCTTCCTATTTAAGGAGAAAGCTCAAAAACTACTTAAAACCGCTTTAAAAATTGTCTCATAGACTGCCATAATCTATTATCACTTAGCTATCTTTAATACAGATCCCTACAGCGACCGATAAAGTTCAGTCAGACCCTCCAACCCTGGAAGCACATTATTTAAGACGCACCCCGCATGGGTACAAGTACGAACATAAATACAAATGTAGGAAGTACAGGGTGACGGTAATCCCACCACTAACCCTGGGTCTTACCTCAACTATGGGGGGCTTACAGTGTCACACATTGAGTTCGCTCATTAAAACAAACGCTAGTTTACGTTTCCTGCTATCAGTCGCCGAGAAACACGCATGCGAGTGTTTGTAACGACTAGCTATCGTTTTCTTTTGTACGATTTATACGGTTTATTAAATGAGTATCTTCTTTGTAGTTTTATTAAAGACTAGCTGATGCCCGCGGCTTCGTCCGAGTGGATGTCGGATATTGCGTCCGAAATAATCTTTTCATACCCCCCTTTTAACCTTTTACAACCCTATTTTCGAATTAATATGTAGCCTATGTTCTTTCTCAGGTTCTAGACTTTAGAATTTGATATAGGTACAGATGTGTATCGATCAGTTTTGGCGTGAAAGCGCGACAGACAGACAGAGTTACTTTCGTATTTAATTTATAATATTAAGTAAGGATGTCAGAGAGGTAATGATGAAACTTTTATAAGTAAAGTATGAGAATGGAAAGTTTCATATACAAGGAGTACCTATGTGAAACGTTAAGATTTTATGGTTCTCCTTTCATCATGTTTGTTATAGAGATTTCATTTTTATCCCGGGCCTTATTGATCGATGCCATAAAAGTACAGAGTGTAATTTCGACGGATTTTAGCCGATTCCATACATAGGTGAGCAAGTGAATTTTTGAAAATATTTGAATGCTGAGTATTCCTGCTATTTTTAATTCGATGGCACGGTTGGCGCAGTGGCTAAGCGATTGGACTGCTGCGCTGCGTGTCGCGGGTTCGATCCTCGCACGGAACAAATATTTGTATGACCTGCAGATAGTTGTTTCGGGTCTGGGTATTTGTGAATGTGAGTTTAAATGTTTGTGAACGCACCCACGATACAGGAGAAATTCCTAGTGTGGGGCGACGTTTAAAAAAAAAAAAGTAATTATTAGTTAGAGGACGCGTGCTAATGACAACGATCTTCGCGAAATCATGTGAGTCGTGAATCGTAATTCGATAATTATGAGTTAATTTCTTGTCAAATTGGTTAGTGTGTGAGTCGGACTCGCACTTGAAAAAATTTTCGAGTAATTAAATCGATGATTGGATGAACACCCGAGTTCTCAGTTGCCGAGAATCGAGCAAATAATATGCAAAACAAACTGCCACGCTACCAGCCTTCAATAGTGCTGTACCTACTCCGCTGAAAGCAAGATGGAATAATAAGTTTGTGTGTTTCCGAAACACCACTCAAAAATATGAATAACAGTGAAATTCCTGTCTCGACCGGATCGGGCGAGTTACAGCGGCCGAGTCGCCTACTAAGCCATTTTTTCATTAGGAATTTCAGAGTACCTGCCACATAGTCTAGATTTGTGCCCGGTTTATAGGCTCGCCTCCCATCACATGGGACTTGAACTGGCGAAATGTATATACTAATGAACACCTTTGCCTCATCATCATCATTATCATTTCAGCCAAAAGACATCCACTGCTGGACATAGGCCTCCCCCAGGTGTCGCCACATTGACCGGTCCCGTGCGTCTCTCATCCAGCGGGTTCCTGCAACCTTGACCAGGTCATCGGTCCACCTAGTGGGAGGAGGCCTTCCAACGCAACGTCTTCCGGTTCGCGGTCGCCATTCCAGATCTTTTCGGCCCCATCGGCCATCCGTTCTGCGAGCAATCTTTGCGTAACCCTTCGGAATTACGGGCGTGATATTATGTACTCGCTCAAAACGGTGTATGAAGGCAACGTGAAGAAACCGGCCTGTATTAATGTGACAACTACCACAGATCCTCTCTGGGCCGTGGTTGATACTGGCTCACTTTCCTGCAGAGAAATGACGTGTCTCCCAGCAGTGGGAATATTAGGCTGAGGTAGATAAGTCTGAATAATATAACCATAGCGCTAACTCCATTACGTCTCCGTTTGATAATTGCAAACACGCACTGTATTAGCGGAATTAACATTAACGAGTTAACTAATTGGAATATGACGCGAACTAACGCGTTACTAATTAAATAGTGTTATAGTAACGGCCCATTGCCCATATTACTAGGTGCGAAATAATTCATAGATATTTACTTTTGGTTTAATATTTTTACTTTTTACTTTGCGTTTCATTCAGTTCTGAAAGCATTGAAGTTTAAGCTATTGTGCATTATGGGAAATTAATTTTATGCAACAATGATAAAAATGATGAGTGAATGATTTTTGCAAATAGGTTTTTGCAAACCCTTGTATACGTATCTTAATTTTTTTGCTAAATGTTACCTGTGTTTACCTAATCTGTTTCTTTTAAGGTCTAGATCAAATCTTTGTCAACTCAAATGAAGACGATGTTCTTTAGTCTTTACGTTGGTTCTAAGTTCAGTTCAGCCTAATTTAATGCCCAGTTTAATCGGTGCCTACAGTATTTTCATAGTTAATTTACTTCTGGCATAAACCTACTGAAAACTAGAATTAAGGTAAATGTGCACAATCTTTAGAAAATAACTAGCAAGGGATATAAGTGTATATTCCAGTACGTAATCTTCCAACAGCAGTATTTACTTAGGTATATACTTACAAAGGATAATGTTACGAAAAGTTATGTCCATATTCATGTCTACTTTAGAAGTAAAACTTCTGAAACTTAGTTTTGCCTCTATCTCTTTTACATAGAGAATGTTTTAGCTTGAAATACGACACGAACAAAAGTGATGAAATAACAAACTTTGAAATCCGCGTATTGATTGAGACGTATTCAACGCTTGGATCTTTCTTTTGAAAGGGATTATTAAACAGAATATTTATTACACTTCGACTTTATATTTCTACACACAGGGCCAACAACATTAAAACATCAATAAATAAAACGAATTATTTGCGAAAGTACGGAAAACGAGCCTTCGAATTAATTAAGTTTGCTAACAAAACTAACGTTACGCCATTATTTTATTGCGCACTTAATGAAATCACTTCGAAACATGCCCCGAAACATCGCAGCCACTAATTACTTTCATAAATAGTTCCTTTAATTCAGACAATTTTTAGTTAATGGCGAGCAAACAGAATTGCATTGAAATGTTTACAGTAGAAACCCAAACGGCGTTTTCCGATACGCCATTTCGAGCACAATTAATTGCAGTTTTAGTTGCGAACTTTGCAATCTGCGGCTTGGTACATACAAACTGGAGTCGGCGACTGTACATGAATAATTTATCAGACGCTTTTTGTGGAAACACGAAAAGATATTTATGATCACAAATCTTTTGTACTGCTTAAACAAAGCGGGGGAGAGTAAAGCTTAGAGATAACTTTATGTCGATATGAATGTTTTTGCCTTGTACAGTTTGAATGTCCCAATATTTGGCTGATCGCTTCGTAACACTTACCAGGGAGTGTTGCAGGTGTGAGTGAGCGTCATGTAGCGGACACCCAGCTGGTAGTAGGAGCGGAGGACTCCCAACGAGTTGGCGATGGAGTGACCTCCCTCGATACCGATGAGTGAGGCTATCCTGCGAGGACGTGCGCTGTGGGCCTCGAGGATATCTGAAAACATAAAGGTTTTCATGATTTTGTTCACGGTTGCTTACTACGTGTGTCTTTACAAAATGTGAATATTTTTTAGCCATGCTTTGGTAGTTACGCCACGTTTATTTGTTTGCTGGGCTAATCAAAACGCAGTACAGAAACCTTTGGGAAACAGTTTGTGTACGTAAGCAATTAGCGCGTTTTATTTTTGAATGAATATGGTTTTCACATGACGCCAGAGGTCCCTAAATGAATGAATGCCAACACTTTTGAGTAGCTATGAATATATTTCATAGCCGTTAGGTGAGGGTAGCGCCTATTGTCTAGCAAATACTCGGCGAGTTTTCTATTGTCTTTACATGTTAAAGGGCTAACTTTGAGATATAAATAATAAATAAATCTTTATTCAGAATCCCAAAAGGTAAATCCATACTAATATTAAAAATGCGAAAGTAACTCTGTCTGTCTGTTACTCAATCACGCCTAAACTACTGAACCAATTTGCATGAAATTTGGTATGGAGATATTTTGATACCCGAGAAAGGACATGGGCTACTTTAAAAAAAAAAACTTTATTCAAGGAGTTGAAAGGGGGGTACGAAAATATTACTTTTGGTCGCGATAACCGGCATCGGTAGCGATAACCGACATCTGCGCGGTTGAAACCGCGGGCATCAGCTAGTTAACAATATAAATCTGAAACTAACGATGTTACAGGTATAAATATTAGAAGCGTAGTAAAATTACTAGGATAATCCTGTATCTCAGGCTGCAAGAGCTCGTACAACACGGCTATTATATAGGAAAGTCAATTTTTCTGTAAATATTTGATGATACCTTTTTAGTGAGGTGGGAAAACATCAAATGACTCCTCCCGCTCTGGGCAGAGTGGTAGGGAGTTTCAGACTTCTACTGACTAAAAACCACATAATATTATGTTCCTTCTTAGCCCTTGTGCCGAGGCCGCGGTATCTCTTTCAAACAACCCGCAGCGCCGACGGGATTTGATGATACCTGAGGTAGACGTGTTTAGTTTATCAGCATCCTGTTTGGTTTCGGTGCTGATAATAACACCCAAATTTCCACACGCCACGTTCCTACATGAAGATTCATATCGTGAGGACGTATGATGTTTCGCACAAGGTTTTTTGTCTCATCACTCGACCATAAATTATCGTTAGACTAAACAGCTATGGAACATAAACTGGTTGAACGAAACCACTGGATCTCTTATTCCCTTGTTCACCATGTCAGCAAAGAAAGCGGTTCCCACAGCATCAGAGTCCTTTATCTACTGTTTGAGCTCAGGAATTAATTCTGTGACGTTACGTTTTTCGTTCAAGGCACCGATTCATCATCATCATTTCAGCCAAAAGACGTCCACTGCTGGACATAGGCCTCCCCCAGGTGTCGCCACATTGACCAATCCCGTGCGTCGGCCATCCGTTCTGCGAGCAATATGAAGGCAGGTAGGTATCGATCCCAGCCGCCGCGGAAGGCGCTCCGGGCGTCGGGGGCCACGTGATGGCTTCCGGCCACCGTAGACGCGGGCCTGTGGACGGTGAGTAATGGGCTAGCTCGCCGTCCGGCCGTCGTCATGACGGCAACAGACCGTGTCGGCGGCGCGTTCGTGTTCCACGCGCGCCTCAAAGAGATGTCAGCAGGAGGGGCCCACAAGGGCCGACGCGCGACGCCCGTCGGGGCCGCGGATTTTATTACGAGATGACGTGGCCTCGGCACAAGGGCAAAGAAGGAACATGGGTTCGGTTTTTAGTCAGTAGAAGTCTGACACTCCCCTTCGCTCTGCCCAAGAGCGGGGGGGGGGGGGGGGTCATTTGATGATTTTCCACCCACCAAAAAAAAAAAGGCAGGCATCGATTATGGTGAGGGTTTGATGGGCTTTCAGTTTCAGGGCCTGATACAGAACTGCCATTTGAGAGGTATCAAATTCTTCTTTGCAGCAAAGGTTAGTAACCTTCTATTTCTGCACCGAGTAAAGTTAGCCATCTGTGGCAATAGAACGAACTTCATTTAACTTCCGCTTATGGATGATATCTATTTATGGATGTCGGGCGCGGATGGCATTTCTATAGTGAAGTTAGACTGGTGGCTTTTCTCTGGCGAGGGTTGAATTGCACTTGACTACTTGAATTACCGGGGTCATTATCCATTTTACCAGTTTACTCAAAATCAAAATATTTCATTTCACATAGGCCTACATGGGCACTTGTAAGTCTATATAAATGTATATAAGGTCCCATTAAAATAGGTGGACAAAATTTTAGGAATCATTCAGACCACTAAAATAAGGACAATGGTAAAAAAAAGAAAATAATAAAAACGCATTATATACCTACAAGAAAATAAAACAGCTAGCGAAAATACACTAAAAGTGTTAGTCACCCAACATTTTATGTCAAAAATTTTAATCAGTGTTTTTTTTTACTTGGATATGTTTGGTTAGACGTACTGAACGCTGTGTTAAAATTTGTCCACCTATTTTAATGGGATATATACCTTTCGGGGATTACAGGCGTAATGTTATGTTAAATATTTTATAAAATATACACGAAATAGGCTCACTTATTGACTGTATTATGTGCAAACATTAACTTTTAATGATCATTAAAAGATTCTGGGGAAAAAATGTTTTCACTAACAATATCATCATATCCCAATTCATTTGGGGTCGTTTTCACTAACAGTCCGGGAATATACATAACAATTATGTAAAATAAACTCATCATCATCATCATCATCATCATCATCAGCCTATAATGTTCCCACTGCAGGGACTCAGGCCTCCTCTCTAGGAGAGGGACGGGCTATAGTCCACCACGCGGGCCCAGTGCGGGTTGGTAGATGTCACATGTCTTCGAATTTTGGTTCTAAGACATGCCGGTTTCCTCACGATGTTTTCCTTCACCGTTTTGAGAGCAGTGGTGATGAAATAATTTACACAAAGTAATGTGCCTGCCTGGGTTCGAACCCACGACCTACTGTTCGTAAGTCGGGGTCGCCACCACTGGGCCACCGTTGCTCTCATATAAAATTATAATATGAATATCTAAAACGAAGTAAATTTTTTTTGTGAAAACTAAGTTAAGAGTGTTTCAGAACAAATTGCTACTTCAGCAAACTCAATTACGAACGATACCCATACAATTACAGGATGCAAATAAATAATAAAAAAAGTAAAAGAAAGTATAAAAACAAAGAAAACACAACACGGTATAAATTACAAGAATGGAACACGACAAATCCGGGTATATCCGCCTCGAGTCGGTTTTAAACTTACAAATTAGTTTAGTCGATGCGAGACAGCGTAGTAATACGACGACTCGAGCCATCGATTAAAAGAAAAGCGGTTTTCTTTTGTACAGTTTATATTTCTGAACTTTTTTTTTGATAAATTGTGAAAGTTTTTTTCCGTTTGCATTACCATTATTTTTTTCTATGCGAGTAAAAGAAAGCTTTTGGATGCTTTAGTAAGCACATGGTTTTACTTGTTGCAGATTCAAAAGACATTTTAGAAGGTACTGCTTTTCCCCATAGTTGTGTTTTTTTTATTTTCTTTTTTTTTTTCTTTTTCTTGATACTGATGAATTTTTGTGTCTGTCTAAAGGGTGAAACCCTAACTCTATGCATTTATTTAAATTAGACCTTTACAGATACTTTTGATTGACAGATAAACAACGAGCACGAATATACAATCTCAGTCACAAGGCATAATTATCTTGTGAAAGTAGGTACTGTAGTTGCTCTTCGCACGGATGATGTAACAAACGATTTCCAAACTAAAATAGTGTTGCACATTTCCTGAAATAGAAGTGGTGGACCTACATAATAATTCAATGGAAATAGCTCGGATTTAAAAATAAAATTATGATTACCTGGCTTATCTTTTACTAAAAAATATTATATATAATTTAAGAGGAATTCATCGCTGAGCTTTATTTTACTGAATTTTACCTTATCGTTGTTACTCGTATTGTGTTTCACAACTATTGCAAAAATGTGAGTTTTATGTGGAATATAGGGTGTAAACGAACTCTTAATGAAGACATCAACCAAGCATTAAGTATGTACCTACATCAAACCCCTACGCTAAAAATATTGCTGGATAACGACTTATTTTGCGGTGAAAAATCACATTTTACGATAAAACTCGATGTAGTACTCTTATAACATTGTGCTAGTGGATGCTTTGAATAGTAAACAGGTCATGAAGGTAATTTAAGTAAAATTTGAATCTGAAAAACTGGTATTAAAAAAACAACTGTGACGGAACTTTGACACCCTGTATCTCCGTAACTAGCGGGTTCCCAAGTATGGTCTAGAACAATAGTAGATTTTACAACAAGTGCACAAAACGAACGGTTTTGTGGACGAGTTATAAACTCTGCTTTTCACTTCGAATGCGAGGAAATAAAACAGTAGTATAACATATTTCTTTAATTAAAATCGCTTTTTTTTTAATCTTACGAAATTGATATTATAGGCTTGCAGACCTAATACAGCCTACTATTAAATTAATTTTGTAACAATAATTTTCATTAATTAATAAAATAACTTACCGTACTTAAATTTAAATTATATCTTTTAAGTCTTAAAAAACACCTAAGGCAAATAAATTAAAGTAAATATTATAAAATAACAAATTCTATCGATGAACTTCTTATTGTGATGGCTGTATGGCTCATTTTCTTTGCCTTAATAAAGATACATATATGAGTAGATACGTCAATGCCCTTGTGCACAAAATTCGATTTTGTGCAGCCTATACACAAATAAGCACTTTCAGAGCATGAGAAGTGAAAAAAAATTATCGCAGTGACGAGGAGAAGAAATGCCTTTCGGCTTAGATAAGGGTACTTTTACACCATATATAATATATAGTAATAGATTTGAATTTTTTAAACATGAATGACAAGAATGAATGAAGTAAGGAATGAGTATACAGGGGCGAGATGTCTCTCGCCCCTGTATACTCATTCCTTACTTCATTCTTGAAGGAGGATTCTTCTTCCTTATTGAAGGAGGGTATTCAGTATTCGATTTTCGTCCTAAATATGTAAAAAAACTATAACCTTAATTTGTGACGTAATTGTGCCACACTCTCCAGATCTCGTTTCTTAGAGAGACGTTTCTTTTTTGCCATTGTCCTACGCCAGTTTTAACATATCAAGGGAAAATTGATTATACCTAAAAGTCATTGATCCACACACACATTTTCGCACATTTTCTGTGATAAATGCAAGTGTTGCGAGACTTTTCCGAAGTAAAGTGCGATCAAATTATCTTGGCAGGTCTGAACATAGGCTCTGCGAACTTTTACGGATGTAAACTTGTGAAGAAAACTGTTATTGCCAGATAAACCAATACTTAAACGATCAGAAAATATCTAATTTAAACAGTGAGAAATACAAATAAAATAAATATCATAACACTTTTATACATTAGTTGTAACAAAATGACCTGCACGAAGTTCGGACCTGCCAAGATAATTTGATTGCACTGTATGGTTCTGTCTGTTATTTATCAGTGCGATTGTGTGAGATATTATATTATTAAAGCGAAAGGAGTAAATGATGCCGTGAGAATATAGAAGATGAAAACCTGTTGCAGTGACCCGACATAAGACACAATAACACTAGGACGGGAAGATGATAAACCATCCTGTGTGAGAAAGAAAATAAGGGCGGATAGGCCTGCCTCAATTCATTGTAAGTTACTAAAAAAAACATGTATCATATAATATATAAAACCTAGACTCTAAAACAACTATCGGTAGGTAAGTAAAATTAGTAAATCTAGAATTATTTATTCCAGTAGCATTGACATAGTTGTATTTCTTAGTTTTATCGTGTAAACCACCGATAACAGCCTAGCTACATTTTCCATTCGATTAAGTAGAAAATGTTTAAAATCCACATGAATACGGATTGAGCACAGAAAGGGGAGCACAAAAGAATTCATTAGAACTTTTTTTTAAACCGCGCATGACGGGTTAATGAACGCTTTCACAAAAACGTGAAGGGGGTAGCGAAATGGTGCCTTTTTATTTTATATTTCCATTCTGTATTTTTGGAGTGGATAACACGCATGTTTAGTTATTTACCAATATACCTACATAGAAGGAAAAATCACAATTTAAGAGTTTCAATTCCAGAGGCGGGGTGTTCTTTTACTGCATTCCGTAGTACCTTAGCGATTTTCAACACACTCCCTTCCGGTCTGCCCATAGAGGAGTTATTTGATGATTTTCAACCCACCCAAAATGAAAGGCGAGTTCAATATTAAAGAAACTAAATTGCAGATTAGAAAAAAAAATAAAGAAAAAAAATTAAAACTAAATTGAAAAAAAATGCCAACATTCAGACCTCTGTTCTTATATTAAACGCCATTATGCCATCTCAACCCATTCATTCGAAATATTTTAATTTACCTCTCAAAAGACTCTTTAACATAGCTCTCATAATTTTAAACTGCTTTAAACAACGGAGAAAAAGCGCAGAGCAATGTCGATATTTTCATTCTCGTAATAAAAATGTCGGGACATTTTATAAACATAGATAACAGAGTTCCTGCATTAATGATTGAAATGTACTGAAGTTGAATTTAAAAGAGCAGTTTCTGTAGTTTCTAGTAACATAATATTGTATTTTTTGGCTACAATAACCACACAATTGCTCCCAAATGGTAGCAAGCGGCGACGCCCTAGGCCCAGAAGAAGATGGCGGGTGAACTCGACTGTTACAATAAGTATTGGTGAACAAAAGTTATAAATAGGAAGGGAAGCCTTTGCCAAATGGGTACCAAAGGCTATTTTGAATATTTTGGCCGCCATTTCAATTTTCGAAGATACTTCCATGCTTATCATCTGTTTTTGTCAAAAGCTTTTTAATAAGTATTGTATTAAAATCGATTAAAGCGTCACGTTCCTCAAATACATACAAAATAAGCTATCGTAGTTGTACTGATGGCGTCATCGCATTGGTACCTTAACGGATTCAAACTTTGGGTTTAGATAATCTGGACTGGGGTTTCTATTTTTGGAAATAAAATAAAATGGTAGACAGCTAGGCAGGCCAGTCTCCATACTTAAATTTTTAAACGGTATTCTAATTATAAAGTTTATTTATAACGAGGGAACTTGAGGGTAATGCAACAATTCACTAATACTATACTATAGAGGAGATCTGTGTCCCAGCAGTGGGGACATGATAGGCTGGTTTTGACTAAGTATAGGATCTACATGTGCTTCCAAGTTGCTTGACGGTGTTCGTATTACAAAGTTATAATAGTCCATTCCGAGGCATCAATATCGACTAGATATTTCCGACATCCACGCGGGTGAAGCAGCGGGTAAAAGCTAGTCAATAATAAAAGTTTAAAACAAATCTTAGTGGTCCATACCAGTAACTGATTTGGCGAACTGCAGATGCTGTGGGTACTTCTCCACAAGGCGCTTGATGACGTCGATCTGTTCCAGGGTAAGCTGCACAGCATCCCTATTCTGCGTAGCGCACGGGACGAAGGCTGACCAGAACTGAGGAAGAAGAAATACTTATTAGTTTATGAAGACTTGGATCGGAATCGTTGGTATCTTCATCATTATCATCATCAGCCTATAATGTTCCCACTGCAGGGACTCAGGCCTCTCTAAAACAGGGATGGGCTATAATCCACCACGCGTGCCCAATGCGGGTAAGAAGTCAAATGTCTTTGAATTTTTTGGTTCTAATACATGTCGGTTTCCTCCCGATGTTTTCTTTCACCGTTTTGAGAGCAGCGGTGTTCTAATAAATTACACAAAGTAATGCGCCCGCCTGGGTTCGAACCCACGACTTCGGGGAAGCCAACACTGGGCCACCGCTGCTCCAAGTCGTCGGTATAGTGGTCGCTAATGCTACTATTGAATGTAAGTTACTGGGTTCGATTCATAAAGTGACAGGCAGGGATAGTGGTAAGAGCCCTGACTTTTATGATATGCCCATTACTTTATTTTCTTGATGAAATCCTTGTACCAATTCGAAGGCATGTGATATCCACTGTGGATTCCGTTGATGGATCATGGCCCACTTACTCGTACAGACTGAGGCCCGGTTATAGACTTATTATACCTTTACTATACAAGTAAAATAACCTTCTTACTTTGGACAGTCTAAAATAAGTAAAATATATTCTAGTCGCAATAGAAATCTCGACGGTCTCGACTTGTAAAATTACAATCATATTCCTACAAAATCAGAAAAACTACTAAAATGGCTACAGATAATATGTGGGGAACGGTAGGTATAGTTCTGGATTCAGGATCTCAAACCTTGAAAGCTGGGTTTGCAGGCGAAGCGTCTCCAAGAGTGATGATACCCACTACAGTAGCCAGGTGAATACGATTTGTTTTCATCATCATAATCTTTCTGTTTTTATCCCAACGGACTCTGCCACAATTCCTATGCTACTTATTAGTCATACATACAATATAACATCCATAACACCTTTCAAACCATAATGCCAATGTTTTTTTTACGTTTCCAAAATAATTTACTGTCACATTAACATTAGAAGCCGACGTTTATCCTCTCGGATAAACGTTGACAAGTATAGTATTTGAGTAACAACTTACAACAGGATTGATATACGCATTTCGTTAACAGTACTGTTAGCTGTGAAGCTATGTTTCGTTAATATGGTTGAGCCTTTTGCCATCAACCGGGCACAAATTCAGACTTCGTGACTGTTACCAAAGAAATTTCTGATGGGAAATCCCAATAAAATTTAGCTTGACCTAAGAATCGAACCCAGGATCACATGCTTGCACTTGTGACCATCTCGAGGCAGTTTCGATAGCTAAAAAGAAAAATCCATGTTTGTCTTTCCCAGTATCGTTATAGGTGTTAGAAAGTCACTTTTTAATAATAATAATATTCCACAACTATCACACAACGCCATCTAGTCCCAAGCTAAGCAGAGCTTGTGTTATGGGTACTAGACAACTGATAAACATACTTATATATTTCTAAATACATACATATTATAGATAAATTACACCCAGACACAGAACAAATGATCGTGCTCATCACACAAACATTTGTCCTGGGTGGGAATCGAACCCACGACCTCCGGCATAGCAGTTAGGGTCACTAACCACTAGACCAACAGGCCAGTCGTTTTTTCAAAGCACTCTGTGGCCAGATTGTAAAAAAAATACATTTGAAGTCTATTTTCAGCCTAACGATGTAAAAAAAGTATGTTTAGAAAGAAATGGAAAAGAACGCCGCCGCCAACTTGAAATAAAACAGCTATCTTTTCCAAGAATATCAATTTCACCGGACCTGAGTTTGTTCGCCGCAATACAATGCAAATCAAGCTGATTTATTACTTATAGCTTGCCTGGGCTTTCTCTTTCTTACTAAACTTTACTCGTTCGTAGGACAAGTTGTACACGATGAAATAATATGTCTTTTGGCTGAAATGATGATGGATTGATGACTGATATGGCAAAATCTATAGTGAACTAGCTTGTGCCAGCAGATCCCCGCGTGGACTTAGATAATTGCCCCACGGGATCATACTACCATAAACATCGTGAGGAAACCGGCATGTCTTAGAACCAAAAAATTCAAAGACATGTGACATCTGCCAATCCGCACTGCGCCCGCGTGGTGGATTATAGCCCATCCCTCTCCTAGAGAGGAGGCCTGAATCCCTGCAGTGGGAACATTATAGGCTGATGATGATCATACTACCGGTATAAAAGTATACTATGTGTTAATCCCGGTTATAAACTATCTGTGCTCTAAATTTCATCCACATCCGTTTAGTCGTTTTTGTGTGAATGAGTAACAAGCATCCATCCATTCCATCCATACTTCCTTACAAACTTTCGCACTTATAATATTAAGTAGGATACTCAAAATTGATGACTGATGGCTACATTTAATAGTCAATACTCAAAATTGGAGTAATGATTTGTTTCTTCAATTTAGCTTGAAAATCAGCGCAAAAATATATTGAAAATAAGACATTTCCCAGCACACTCACCTTTCATTACTTTCTAGTATTCAACAAACTCCCTAGCAACAAAATTATCTCTCTGTTGTTGTTTACAGTAGTTACCACAAAGACAAAACTTCCAAAAACTCCTGGCTAGTATCAAGCAGTATTCTTCAAAATTTCATTGCCATTTGCCAGTTCGACATTGTCGAGACAAAACCAACATCATATGATATGAAAAGTTTGAGGCTAGTTAATAATGCGGCAAGTTTAGCCGCAACGGATGGAAATCCGGGAAATATTGGAGTTGTACGAACAACGGTCAACTTGAATAAAACTCGGAACTAGTTCATACAGATTGGATGACGGCGGCGTCGGCTGTTATCCTACGTTATACACACTTTTATGTACTGTATCTGCTCATTATAATGTTCTTTAAAAGAATTAGATAATTTTCTATTATTTACTCAAAACACATACATGCCTATTTGTACTCAAAACAAATAGTTAAAGTTTTGATGAATTTAAAGTTTTTATAGTTCAATAAACCATAGTGTTAGTAACAAGAACATTTCATTCTACTTTGTATTTACTTTATTCGAAATAATTTGAAAATAAGGACTATTAATTTTTGTTTTATATTTTGTACTTTACGTTAACACAACATTTTTTGTCACAAGTTTTGGTTTAATTAGTCTAATTCCCCTGACTGTGCCTGGATTTCAGACAAAAGCTCAAAAAAGTTCTCCATTTGTATAGTCTAGTTAGTCCAGTTATAGGTATCCAACACTTTCGTCGAACTTCTGCGACGAGACTTGCAATCATTAAACTAATTGCTTCTGAATAGCAATCTTGTTAGGATATTAATTAGAGGACGCTGCTACTTTGTTTGAAACCGTGCACCTAGAATATTGTCAGTTCGCGTCTGAGAGACTTAATTAAGTGACTGAATACCAAGTTCGTTAATAATTTTGTTATTAGCTAATATTTCGCTGGAGACTTTATCGTTTCAGGGCGAATTTGAAAATTAGCAATTTTCAACTACGTATAATAGCTGGAATATTTACACCGCCTATGTATAAGAGTAGAGGAAGACCAAAGAAATCATGGTTGGACTATGTAAAGGATGATAATGGCAAGAAAGAAGGTGTCTGATGAGATGAGTAATAGAAACGTATGGGAGAAGACGATACGTTGCACCGACCCCAAATGAATTGGGTTAAAGGCAAAAGAATGATGTAGCTCTTGAGCATAGGTTTTTAAATGTATATGGAGTCTTTGCCGAGTTTCATAGTCACCATGCTGTTGAGTTTGAGTCATCGTGGCGAAAGGATTAGTCAGCTAGACTCTGCGTTACCGAGTGCTAGCTGTCCAGGGTGCGCCGGGCGTTTGGAATCGTAGTTCGATTAAGATTAACGCCACTCGGGGAGGCTCCTTTGGCCGCTGCCGATCCAATCTGGCTAGATGGGGTATAGTCGAAACATCTCTGACAGAATGTGAGTTTGGAGCCCTTACACAGGACATGCCACACCTCCTATCTTGCCCGTCGTGCCATATTAATTACACGTTCAAGGATTTGAACGAAGCCAACGAAAGAGCTGTCCAGGTTGCTACGTACTGGATGGACACAATTTGAGTTGTCGACTCGAAAAGAAGAACAGTTGTATCAATTGAATTTCCACGCAGAATTTATACAATTTCAATTATTTTGTCTAAGCGTAACTATTTAGTTCTGTAACTACGCTAAAGAACTGTCAGAGTCAGATATGCTGTGGTATATATTGATAAATTCTAGCCTTTGATCGCTTTCTGATGTGTGGCCATAATTGGAGTTAACCGATAGTTGCCACCATCTGTAAGTTTTTTATTTGTAAGCTTTCACTTTCCACGGACAATTTTACCAAATGTTCTATGACTTGGCAGTCTGATGGTCACAACTTTAGGTAACCAGTGCTACTCAAAGATCGCACTATTATTTTTTTGGATGGTGGGAAATCATCGAATGTCTCCTCCCGTTCTGGGCGCAGCGGAAGGGAGTGTCAGACTTCTACTGACTAAAAACCACCCATATTCCTTCTTAGCCCTTGTTAACAATCGCACCTAAAAAAAAAACACTTACGGTTACCGTGCCCGGCAGTGGTTCAGATAAATAGGAATGAACAATGTAGTGTGCATTGTATTAAGTTTTTCTTTGTGTATAACTTTTCCTGCAACTTGCGTCTCTGCATATCCGCTCGGTTTCTGCATGCAAGCTTTTTTGACGTTTAATACTCATAGAATAGAATATAAAGTTATTAAATAACTTGTAGTGACAACGATTTAAAAGAGTTTAGTTAGAGAGAGTGGTTTCTTCTAGTTCAAAGAATAGGGAACAAGCGATTAAGAAAAGGTATTTACAAGATAGATGCTGTGAGTGGCGATGCCGGAACCCAACACTCTTGAAAGACACACATTGAATTTATTGATGAAGGAGCTCTAGAACAGTGCTCTAATATTAAAAGGCATTCATTAAAATTCTACTTAGTTCTAGGAATTCTCTCAGAGTCTGGTCGACATTCCGCATGACCTGACTCCTGGCTCTTTCTTTGGCCAAAGAATTAGCATTGCTATTTATTGTGGTAGCTTTTGGGCACGTTCCCATATTAAGGCAGCGATACAGATGAAAACTTGTCGCAGTTTTACGTATTTCTTAATTTTAGTCTTTATATCTTGTTTTTTTTCTGTAAATATTTAGTTGGCACCTATCTATTATTTATTAAAGGTCCGTCGGCTCTTTATGTGACCAGTAGGTTGGCCTATTTTTTGGCCAAATAATTTATGCTGCCAGCCTTCTCGGCACTTTCCTATTTTTTGAAACCCTTCTGATATTTGTACATAATATCTCATGATAATGTTATTATTTTATTTGAACTTTATGTCCAAATAAAATACAACATAATTATTACGTTATTTATAATAATAAACAATGGAGGGGATAATATATATAATTTTATTTAATCAATTGTGCCAGAGTAAAATCTGTTTGTAAAATTCAGAGCCCTTTCATCAATTTCAATGGAAGTGAAATAACAATTGACGTGTTGTAACAAGCACTGTTTTTCAGCCATTCCCCCCCTATTGCGTATCTTTTTAACGTCAGTGGCTATCAGAAATGTCCATAGATTAACTGTAAATTGGTTATGGTTTGGTACATTTTTTTCTTAAAAACTCACCATTTGACAGTTATTTGATAGACATTAGAAGTTATCCACTGTCATTAAAAGATACACAATAGCCCTGCTGAAGTGTTGCTGACGTCCACAATAACTTGTTTGTACTCTTTTATAGCCCGGTGACGTTGGCAGCTGCCAGTGTTGCTGTTTCATATTCGACACGTCAACAATTTTGCGTTGAATTTTATCGAAGCAAAAATGAATTACTTTTTTTTTGTCGCTAGGTACTTCATTTTGTTGTTGGTGATTGATAAATGAACAAACAATTTAAATTTTTCACTATTTCGGAATATTTTCGCAAACTAAAGCAAAATATTTTTACAGAAAGACTTAATGTCACAAGACATTCTTTTTCTAGTGTCTTGGTTTAAGAAGACAACTGTGTTACTACACAGTATTCAGTAGACTAAATTTTATTTTTGTAAGGACAGCACCAGAAGTAGCTTGATATACCTAATATTAATAATCATAACATTTCGGAATTTTAATTATTTCATGTACAGGACTCCAGCTATTATTATTAAAGTTTCAGAAGTTTATTCTTTAAAATATTCCTTCATCATCATCATCATCAGCCTATAATGTTTGCACTGCTGGGACACAGGCCTCCTCTCTAGGAGAGGGATGGGCTATAATCCACCACGCGGGCCCAGTGCGGATTGGCGGATGTCACATGTCTTCGAATTTTTTGGTTCTAAGACATGCCGGTTTCCTCACGATGTTCCTTATAAATAAATAAAAAAAAAAAAAAAATATTCCTTACTCTTTAATAACTTGTTAGTAACGAGTAATATCTAACAAGTTTTTATTAAAAAACCTGCTTTGTAACTTTGAGTAATGTTAATCTACTTCTGATGCTGACCGTACCTTACTAGGTACAAAATAAAATTTAAGAAACGGGCTCGCTCACAAAGGGTCCCGAAGCACCAAACAATATAATAAACAGATACACTGATAACACGTACATATGTGTATATGTTTGATTTATGCGTTTCATGAAAATTTCCCCAATTTTGACGAGGATTCAAAACGGTACCTATATAATATATGGCTGTACTAATTATACAGCACTGCAAATAGAAGACGAATATGATTCTGCAAATAATAGAATTTCTTGAGTCAACGTTAATTTCCTCCCAAAGACGTCACGCTGTTTCTTTGAAAGTTCAACAAAACGTTGCTCGATTTTAACTCGAAACGCTCCGCGCTAACCTGCATAGGATCACACTTCCCCGCAGTATATTTATCTAGCACAACACTAACCGTCGACACAGTAGAACTGTCAGCTTATTTGGAACTGCCGAGTTCAACTAGTTCACACTGCTGTTGGCATTCTAAATGGGATGGTTGTAAGCTTCAACTTTTACATTCTGTGGGTCTTGATGTGCAAGAATATTTGAGTGGGTTTTGCATTTGTTTCGATTTTGGAATGTGAGTTGGAGGCAAACTACGGTGTGTCTCTATTTCAGTCGCGAGTTAGTAGTGTTCTTCTGGGTGAGGTCGTTCCGGCAATAATATCATTGCTGACCTCAGGACAAGATTAAGCAACTTTGTATATAAAAAAAAACTGGCCAAGTGCAAGTTGGACTTGCACAAAAAGGGTTCCGTACCATGACTTCTTATAGGTTTTCCTGTAACTTATAAGTGTTGAACTAGTTTCTGTATTTTTTTCCGAATTTTAGGCTCAGTACTTTCGGAGATAAGAGGGGGGGGTCCGTTTTTTCCTTTTGAGTTACGGAACCCTAAAAAGACTCCAGTCACTATTCTCTGACTAACTAAAGTCCATCAGTGTTTTATGTATAAGGTCATTCAGAAAAGAAATTAAACTTATAGTTTCTTCTACATTTATATGTAACAGTGAAAATAATTTTCAAATGAAAGTCCTACCCAAGGATAGCAAACGTAGCTACCGCATTGAATATTGATCTGCGAGGCGGAATAACATAACGATTTTAATGAGTCCCTAACTGTGGTGCCTTACGAATCATATCGTAGCTACATAATTACGTTTCTGCTCCACTGAACCGACAAGTGCTTCGTTACATATTATTCGCGTTTTCCTTATAATTGGATATTAAAAAGGTAAATTAAAGACGTCGGTACATAGGGACTTTTTCTAATAATTTGTAAATGGCAATAACTCGAAGCAAGGACAACGTAATAAAATTTTCCATTACCGAAATTAAAACTGTATTGGTTTTTCCAGCTTTCTTGTTCTTATGTACGGTTTTTCTACATTTTATGTGAAAATACTCTAACTCCAGAGGCTCCAATCCAGGCTTTTACTTCGCTGCGTCACATGTCTAGTGGTCACAAGCGCTTCTTCGGGAAAAGTGTTACATGATTGTTACATACCATTGAAACATGGGTATACTGTAAAGTCTGCCTAACCCCTCACAAAAAACAAGCATGATGATCACACAAAACTATTTCAGGTTCCGCTGTTCCGGTCTCGTCGACGGCATACCCCTGGTGTACTGCGGTACGGAAGCGATCAAGAAGCGAGGTATCTCATTGATGACGTGGCCGGTCCAGGAAGGCCTGATCCAGGACTGGTCCGAGATGGAGAAGCTGTGGCACCACGTGTTCTACAGGGAGCTCCTTGTGCCTCCCGAGACTACTAAGATTATGCATGCAATACACCCACTCGCACCGGATTCTGATAAGTGTGTGTCAAAAATAAAAAGAACAAAATGTAGCCGATTTAAATTCCCATAATCTTCTAAACCATCCGTCTTACTTCAAAGTTCCATTCATCATCATCATCAGAATATAATGTTCCCACTGCAGGGATTCAGGCTTCCTCTTTAGGAGTGGGATGGGCTATAATTCACCACGCGGGCCCAGTGCGGCTTGGTAAATGTCACATATCTTCGATTTTTTTTGGTTCTAAGACTTGCCGGTTTCCTCACGATGTTTTCCTTCACCGTTATGAGAGCAGTGGTGATGGAAAAATTACACAAAGTAATGCGCCTGCCTGGATTCAAACCCACGACTTACTGTTCGTAAGTCGGGGCCATAACTGCTTTCAAAAAGGTATATTGTTAACACTGAAAACGGGATATTATATTATGTATTTATTCGTATTGAGTTCTCAATATTTCGGCGCTGTTACAAGCACTATGATCTGCTATAAACTGAACTTATCACGGATGGGTATATTTGAGCAAACAAAGCGGTTGAACATGAAAAAGATGTGAAAGCATACTATTTTATTTAAAAGAGTAACCATGGAGTTTCTTTCAGTTCTTCTCCATAGGAAACGACCAAGGCCCAACGCACAACGGCGGAGGCGCGGCGAAGATACTGAGAATAAATCAATTTAAAATAAACCTTACGTCCGCGCGGCGAAGCTCGGTTCTTGTCTGCTCTCGTGGCAGCTTGACGGCTCACCGCGCGCCTATGACATGCCGTTTTCAACCGCATGTCATAGGAGTTAAGGTTAATTTTAAATTGATTTATTCTTAGTATGCCCAACACGAAACATGCACTTTTTATCGACATTTTATAAGTGCCTATGTAGACCTAAAATATTATGTGAAATGAAATATTTTGATTTTGCTTTTACCCTCTTTCTTGCTTTTCTTTTTTACCTGTTTTTTGTTAACGACAAACTTTTAAAGAGATCGAGCTATATTGAAGATGAAAACAGTAATGTTAGAAGTCAACATAACTACATTTTCTTCCACCAGGGCACGGATGGCTGAAATCTTCTTTGAATCGTTTGCCGTCAATGCGCTGTACATCGCAAAGTCACCGTCTTTAGTCCTCAACGCGTACGGTAGGACTTCGGGGGTAGTTTGGGAGCAAGGATACTCCTGTTGTTATGCGACCCCGGTCTTCGAAGGATTTCCTATGAAGTATTCCACCGTCACTTCCCCAGTAAGCGGCAAGATGCTCACGGATAGACTACAGAATCTGATGCTTAAGGCTGGATACTCCTTCACTACTCCTTATGAGATAGATCTGATTGATCAAATTAAGGTAATATTAATGTAATTACTACTATTTTCGTTTTGTCTGGGTGTTGCCAGCACTAATGGCGAGCATTACGTTCGATTCGGTTTCATTCATACCAAGGCTGCAAAAGTTTAAAGTGCTATTGAAATTTTCTCTTAGAAATTTCTCACTAACTACCCGGAGTTTGCATTTGTGCTACGGCAATTTGCTCACCGCCCACCCTACCGCATGGGATTAAAACCTAACTGGCGAAATATGATCGCACTGTGGGAACTTCGGAGGAATTCAAACGTGGTGTTGTGTTATGTGACGTGAATAGGAATGAATAGGGACTCCTGGGTGAATCGGGAACAATCTTTTAAAGGTATTTTAACGTTAATCAAATGTTTTTGGTAACCTAAAGGGACTTCAGTCCCTGTCAGGGCTGTGGGTTGTTCGAAAGAGACACCGTGGCCTCGATACAAAGGGCTAAGAAGGAACATGGGTGGTTTTTAGTCAGCAGAAGTCTGACACTCTCTACCGCTCTGCCAGAGCGGGAGGAGTCATTTGATAAATTCACACCATCCAAAAAAAACCTGTAGGTACTTGTAATTAATCCTTACCTATTTATGTACAAACTGTTTATATTTAACGTTAAAATCCCGTTCAAAATTTATCCCATTTAACCGATACCTACTTCTTATTATGCCACAGTTCTTTTTCAAAATGTATTCTTGATATTCCAGAAAGACATATGCTACGTTTCTCAAGATTATAACGAAGAACTGAAGGCAACAGCAGGGTTCGACGAGACCAAGGCCAGGTACAACCTGCCAGATGGCCAGCACGTACTCCTGGGCGAGGAGCGGTTCCTCTGCCCAGAGGTGCTGTTCCAACCTGAATTAGAGGGGCTCAAGTGTAGGAACATCATCGATGTTATTTGTCACAGCATTGATTTGTGTGATCTTGATTATAGGTAGGTTATGGTTCTCATAATTCGCGAATAAATATTAAATTGGTGAAGATTAGATCATGTAGGAATGGAATGTGGTAAACAAAAGTTTTGAAGACATGTAACATAGTATCAAAATGCACTATACCCTCGTAGTTTATCGTAAGCTTCTTCTCACAGAAAAATGCCTGTGCTTCGACAACAGGAACGACCTAATATTGTTAGTTCTTGAATGACAAAAAAATTGTTGACCAATCCCAACCAATCCACACAGCGACGAATCCATTAATATCTCCTCCCTCAAACAGAAATGATTTA
Organism: Diarsia dahlii; assembly: GCA_949775195.1. NCBI lineage: Eukaryota > Metazoa > Arthropoda > Insecta > Lepidoptera > Noctuidae > Diarsia > Diarsia dahlii. Next base: position 33,271,918 of record OX459189.1, on the reverse strand, counting down.
GCAGCTTAACAATATAAGAACCATGTCTATTTCTTCCATAATAGTGTAGTTGACAAAAAAAATATAATTAAAAGTCAGATTGATTTCCAAAAAATTTTGGACACAATATATTTTTCATATATTACGTAAACAAACAACGAAGACGATATAGTGCTTTGAAAACTCGTGTGACGTCCTATTGTAAGACATTAGTATGACATTTTTTATTCTTTGACCCGTTTTATCTTCGGCAATTTTTATTGATTTGACAAAACAAAAAATACGTTTCCAATATTTTTCGATAATCTTACAGACGAATTAATTAAAATAATATTTTTTTGTTAGGAAACATCCCTTTTTGATAAATAATCTTCTCACAGGCCGTTATTCTACAACAACATAGTGTTCTCTGGGGGGTCCAGCATGGTCACAGGGCTCGTAGACCGGCTGACCAAGGAGCTGACCCAACCCCTCAAGAAGAACCTGCCAAACGTCAAGGTCAAAATTGATGCGATGACGAACCGACATCACGCGGCGTGGGCTGGAGGGTCCATGCTGGCTTCCCTGCCTAATTTGAAGGGATTCTGGCTAACAAAGGAGGAGTATGAGGACTCAGGTGCAGATCGAGTCCATTCTAAGTTCTATTAGACGATAAGGTGTCCTAGAAGTGTGGTGGTTCTCTCACAACACCGCTTGTCAATAATTTGAAGGCTTTGAAGCTAATATAGAAGCGGTGCACCACGCGGTAGGGTCGAGGAATCAACGGATTTTATACAAGCTAACACATCGACATCGTTTGACAATCGCCTAATAAGTCCAACATAATAATATCTAACGCTTTCAAATATATCGGGATCGATTGAGGTGTTCAGAAGTTATGGTGGAATAAAGAAACATGCAACCCATGAATCCTGAAAACATAACCCTCATTTTTTGGGCAAAACGACGTAAGTAAAGGCTTCGATTAATATTAAAATACGGGGCGTGTTTTGCCGGGATGACAGAAACTTATTTGCATACGTCAAACAGTGTTGTTAATCACGGGCGTGTTGCGATGGTGTTGGAACGTTAGCCCATGTGTTCGTATGGTTTGTGACATGAATATTAAGAGCAGTCACGTCATTTGCGAGTGATATGACGGGCGCACTTTTCTTGAGTAAGATCACCATTATTGGTCTAATGAAATAAAAATACATAATTATATTTGGTAAACGGTCATGAGACAGGGTGCATTTATTTATAAATTCGTAACAAATAGAGAAATAATTATAAGCCGAGTTCAGTGAAAGTTCCTAGTGCTTGCAGTATGTATATAAAAAACCCTGTTCCAAGTTCCGAAATACGTGAACACATAGTAGTGAAAACAAATTCGTGAGGGTAGTATTATCGATAATACCTATGTCGAAGACAGGAATAAGAATTACTTAAAAAGAATTTAGAGCAATGGTCGCGATTCGGGACAAAAATTATGCCTTTCAAAATTCACTAGTATTTTTATTTTATTGAATATTTTACCATTCTTATTTTATATCTATATACTCCTTTCTAAACGGACAGGGTTTTTTTTAACATATTTTTCATTACTCATACTCTGAAAGTGGGTCAGAACATGCCTGCGGAGCGGGTTGAAAGTACTACTTTTCAGCCCTAGGGAGAATCGCTTTCTACTGACAGCTGTCAAATTATTTGTTGTAATTGGGAGCAAACTTATTGCCATCAACCAATGTAATTAGGAGCAAGCCTTTTATTGCCACCAACCGATGTGATTAGGAGCAAGCCTATTACCATCAACAAATGTAATTAGGAGCTAGCCTATTGCCATCAACTGATGTAATTTGGGGGCAAGCCTATTGCCATCAACCAATGTAATTAGGAGCAAGCCTATTGCCATCAACCAATGTAATTAGGAGCAAGCCTATTGCCATCAACTGATGTAATTAGGATCAAGCCTATTGCCATCAACTTATCTAATTAGGATCAAGCCTATTGCCATCAACTTTCCTTGTATTCGTAATGAAAAGCACAGTGTTTACCTCGGGTTAAAGACTTATTTAGTCCCTCGATCTATTAGCGCCCTCGCTGCGCTCAGGCGCCAAACCCCGACTCGGGACTAAATAAGTTCCTTTCACCCCTAAGGTAACAATGTACTATTATACCATGTTTCCGTCTATCTTACACTTGTAGTTTTTGTTTTTAATGTCTCTTCTTGTAAGTAAGTGCCATGAATAACTAAACTGGTAAAAGTCTCGCACATAGTACTTAAGTGTGTAAAGCTTGATGAAAGTAAAACACGTGTAACATAATTATATTCTTACGGCTTGGACACATTCAAATGTGTTGCGAACTTGCGACAGCAAATGTGAAGAACACAAATACAGTAGAATCCCGATTATCCGGATCAATTAAAACCAGGGGTATTCCGTATGCTCGAAAATCTGAATAATCGATTTCTAAGTAAAATCAAACAATATTAATAAGTTTTTATTAAAGATAGTGTTTCACATACGTCATTTAGACAATATTAAGATATAAAAATACGATCATTAGAGCCGTGAAAAATGAGTCCGGATAATTGGATATCTGAATAGTCGAGGTTCGGATAGTCGGGATTTTACTGTACAAGCAATATTACTTAGCTGGAGCCTAAGTACTTTCGAACTTGTGGACCGACGTACCCATGACGCGCGATGGGAACAAGCGTTCTGTCGGAAGTTGAGGTCGTGATCACGGCATAAGGTTAAGACTGATGAATTTTGAGGCACGTGTAAAGATAATTATGTTCTTACGACTGTTTGCAGCTTCAGTAAGCTTCAACGTGTTTATGTATAAGTACATAAAGTGGTTGCTTTGTTATTTTAATTCAAATAAATAATTTACTTTAACCGAGAAGTATTTGGTTTCATTGTGTTGCGTAGTTCTTTCTATTGAAGCTCTCGCCAATTGCAATTACTGAATCGTTTAGTAGAGTCTACAACAGGTTCAGAATCTCGTATTAGAAAGTAAGATTGCAATTAAAATTGAGGCACAATGATAGTCGGTTGTTGTTTTGTGTTGCAGAGAATCATATTCCTAATTATAATAGGAATAGGAAAATGTAGAACAATGTTCAAAAGCATATTAATTTCATGAATGCTATTACTAGCAGTGCTAATTTTGCAGCACTAATTGCAACAGTGCGATTCTTATTGTTTTCAGAATGGTAGATAATTGTTGTATTTTTTTTGAGTTGTGAAGGTAAGAATGGGGAAGTTATCCGGTTATAAAGTAAATATGCACTTAATGGTTAATAGAAATTGGAGTGAATTTTAAATTTTATGAAATGATTGACATTATTGTTATTTCTTAAATTTTATAATTGACTATTTGAAAATATTTTAGCATTCTAGTTTTTTATAATTTAAATTGATAATAGTATTTGTTGCACGTAGTTAATATTAATATTTAAATGTAAAATATATATTTGTACGCCAAATGGCAAAACATAGAGCGCCTATGAAAATGTAACACCTGTTTGTACTATCTATGTTAACAAATAAAGAATCTGAATCTGAAAATCAAAACTAGCCCGAGACAGATATCAAAGTATTATTTGCAAGTGAGCCATAAACTAGACTGTGGACTAAGCTCGTAGTTTCCAATTAGCTTAATTGTGATAACAGAGCTGAATACGTGTACTCAAAATAGATAAGTTGTTCTTAATATTAATTACCTACGATTTCCACGAAGACCCGACATGAGAGACAAATCGAGACGAGAGTTCAATCGTCGAGTTTGATGATTGACATTTGGAAATCTATACTTATAATAAATCTGTAGAGAGGTCAATTCTGTACATGATATATATTTTCAAAATAACTATCAGGGGGTAATTAGTGATCGATACTGATGCCAAAAATGCAATTAGTAAAATTTTTGTCTGTCTGTCTGTCTGTCTGTCTGTCTGTCTGTCTGTCTGTCTGTCCTCCTGTCTGTATGTTCCTTATAGAAACAAAAACTACTCGACGGATTTTAACGAAACTTGGTACAATTATTCTTCACACTCCTGGGGAGGTTATAGTATACTTTTCATCACGCTACAATCAATAGGAGCAGAGCAGTGAAGGGAAATGTTGGGAAAACGGGAGAAGTTGCTCCATTTTTTAAGCTTCCGTCGCGTGTGTAGCCATAATGGTTAAAGCTACATAGAAATCATTTATGACGGAAATGTTTTACATAAAATTATCTAAAAAATATCCCACAACAGCATATGTCTATCTTTTATGGTTGACTCACAATAACACGTGTAACTCCCGATAGCTTAGCAGTTCGGAGCTTTCTGATTATATTTGTTTACTCTTACGTTTATAATACTCTCACTCATCCCTAATTAAAAGAAGTTAATATTATTACCTATTCAATAAAAAAAAAGAATCATAGTAATCGGTATAGAAACATCAAACTGAACCAAATATGAAATACGCTAATAAGCTGCGCGTGAATACTGAATCATGCCATAAGGATTATTTTTGTGTAACGGGAGCGAGCTTAATTCAATATTTGGCTGTTGATGCGTTCAGCGTTCGACCTTATTGACAGACAATAATTGATATTAACAAACCGTGCTTATCAGCGCGACTTTTAGTCTGTATATAGTTTATTTGAATTTCTTTTGTTGTTATTTTATAAAATAGGTATTAAGTAGTTATTTTGGTAGTGTTTAAATATTCGTTCAAATTACAAATTATTAATAGTTCGTATTTTATTTCTTTTTAGGGGAAGTAGTACGCATAGATTTTTAGATACCGATAGGTAAGTTTTGGCTAATTTATAATCAATTTTATTTTTGTATAAAGTAGGTAAAAGCGTAGATACTTTTATTAATTATAGTAGTTAGGTATTTATTTTAAGTGACTACTAAATTAATAGGGCTCAAGGGCAGAATTTTCGTGTTGCTGGAGTAGATCTCGGTGTCAGTTGTTTCTCGCATGGTCAGTTATATGTCGCTCTTTCCCGGGTTAGCAGTTCTAGAAATCTTTATGTTCACGTGCCGGACGGGTCAACTTTCAACATAGTTTACCCGGAAGCTTTGGGCTGAAGTTTTACCTATAGAACGCTATAGGTACCTCATCATCAACAGCCTATTAATGTTCCCACTGCTAGGACACAGGCCTCCTCTCTTAGAGAGGGAATGGGCTATAATCTACCACGCGGGCCCAGTGCGGATTGGTAGATGTCACATGTCTTCGAATGTTTTGGTTCTAAGACATGCCGGTTTCCTCACGATGTTTTCCTTCACCGTTTTGAGAGCAGCGGTGATGAAATAAATTACACAAAGTAATGTGCCTGCCTGGGTTCGAACCCACGACCTACTGTTCGTAAGTCGGGGCCGCCACCACTGGGCCACCGCTGCTCCTATATAGGTACCTACTTAAGCCTCATGTGAAAGTGATCTAAACAATATTACCAATACATTAACTTAATAACATACAAGGAGTTACACGCTGACGGAGTCGCGGGCACAGCTATTAATAATAATATTCTGCGGTTCCTTTTTGCGATATTTTTCAACAGTATTGTGGATTGACATTATTGTATTTCCCTACTAAAATACGAAAATTAATCTGTCTGTTACATCAAAACCACTGAACCGTGAGGAAGGACATAATGGTATTTTTTTACGAAAAACGATGGAAACGCGGACGAAGTCGCGGGCAAAAGCTAGTTCAAAATAAAATGCACAACAGCTTCAAGTTTTTTTTTAAAGTCGATGAAAACCATGTGCCTGGTCTTTTCCTAACTTTATTGTGGGGTAGGCTACCAGTCTATCCGAATGCAGCTAAATATCAGTACAGTGCGATCAAATTATCTTGGCAGCTCCGAACTTCGTGCAGGTCATTTTGTTACAACGAATGTATAAAAGTGTTATGATATTTATTTTATTTGTATTTCTCACTGTTTAAATTAGATATTTTCTGATCATTTAAGTATTGGTTTATCTGTCAATAACAGTTTTATTCCCAAGTTTACATGCGTAAAATTTCGCAAAGCCTATGTTCAGAGCTGCCAAGATAATTTGATCGCACTGTATTTTACAAGGAGCCTATCTCACCTTCAAAACCCACATAGTACTGTGTGATAGGGTACCTCTTGTAAATTGGTAAGGTTATTATAATACGGTCGATCCGTACGGCTGTTATTGTTCTGCAACAGAACATAGCAATGACACGGACGAATTCGTGAGGCAACGTTTAACGTTTAAATTAACGTTTTTGCGACGTCATCTATACATATAATAAAATGGTAGGAAAGTCAAAACTGTACATTGAATATTTTTTTAAAAGAATACTTGGGGTGTGATCTATAATCGATACCGAAGTCAAAAATATAGTTTTTAGAATTTTTGTCTGTTTGTCTGTTTGTCTGTTTGTCTGTTTGTCTGTCCGGGATAAACTCAAAAAGTACTGCATGGATTTACTTTAAATTTGGCACGAATATTACTTAGGAGTCGGGTCAACACATAGGCTACATATTATCACGCTATCACCTACGGGGAACGAGCAGTGAAGCTTTATTTCTTCAACGCATTCTGTAACAACGTGTAATCTATCGACGCATATTTGAATGTTGTGATTATGTTAACCATGCTATTAGCTAGCTTCACAATATAAAAATCACGCAATGTAAGTAACTTAGGCCAATAAACATAATTAAAATTAAATTAAAGCAGCGCCATCTATGAGATTTCAAAAACATCAAGTCGAATTACATGTGTAAGCCCTTTTTGGATACAAATAATTTAAATTTGACACTGTTAGCGAGGTTAATAGTTGCTTATAAAAGTCATAGATGGAGCTGTGCATTTTCTTCTTAAAAATTGTATCGTTAATTCGTTTCAGAGATGAGCAATACAATTTAAAAAAATGTGTTTATATAAGTTTTAAGCTGCTTCATCTATGTCATAGAAATTCATCGAGTTTGTCTTTATGTAATAATAACAAACAGAACTCAAAAAGAACTGCAAACCCGGTAGCTTTGTGGGAGAAGTATCGCCATCATCTGTCTGAAGTTTTTTTTCGAGTTTTGGGGAGTGCTACTGGAGACGAAGTCGAAGTAACTGATGAACGCGTGCTGAACACCTGTCTCACAGTTCACTTCAAGACGTGGTCATTGCTATCGGCGGCAATCCACTGGTCGAATTGGGTTACCAACTCCCCAATCATCACCGCATCAAGACCGTGGAAATCGGGAGTATAACGCTGAGACAATTTACGATCCGGGCGAAATGACTCCTCACGCATGTTTGTGGTCAAGGATTGCTCTTTGATCATCTGAGATGAGTGTACGATGGCCAATAGGAAGACAGTTGAGGCCGTGGACAGAACCCTGCAGGACATCCGCAGGAACGAACATTTGATGGGTGGTGTCACAGTTCTGTTCAGTGGCGATTTCCGACAAACACTTCCCGTGGTGACGCGGGGATCGAGAGCTAACGAGATGAATGCTTCGTTGCGGTCACAAATTCGTACGCTACGCTTGACCATTTAGATGAGAGCTCGGCTCGGCGGCAATGCACGTGCTCAAGAATTCTCCAACGTCATTCTAAGTCTTGGCGAAGGCACTCTACCAGAGGAGAGGGTTGGACAGGTGGTCCTTCCAGAGTTTCTCGGTAGATTTGTATCCAGCTTAGAAGAACTCATTCGCTGTGTGTACGGGGACATCAGTCGTATACCGCACCAACAGAATTCTCGGGTGTGTGAGCGGGCCATTTTGACGCCCAAAAATTATCAGGCTGCAGCAATTATCGAATGCATTCTCTCGGAAATTGAGGTGAATGAAGTGGTCTACATCTCTATAAACACTGTCGTCGAGAAAGATAACGCCACACATTATCCCGTGGAAATTCTGCGCATACCATCAAGGTGAAGGACGGTGTCCTGATTATGCTTCTTCGGAACCTATCTTCTCCGAAGTTGTGTAACGGGACCCGCCTTGAACTCATCTCGCTACACAGACACACCATTGAGGCGGAAATTCTTACGGGTTGTGGTAATGCAGTATTTATACTACGCATTCTCCTCATACCTCATAACTTCCCGTTCCAGTTCAAGCGCGTACAGTTCCCCATGAGTGTTTGCTTCGCGATGACCATCATTAAGTCGCAGGGGCAGACATTGAGGGCAGCGGGTGTCGACGAGAGGACGTGCTGCTTCTCACACGGGCAGCTGTACGTAGTCCTGACTCTCTTTACATTTTGGATGCGGAGAGCCAAACCACTAATGTTGTTTATCGAGAAGTCCTATAAGTATGTATTTTTTTTTACCCTATTCTGTATTCCTTATTCATTATTTTCTTCATCTGCTTCAATCACAACTTATGACTTAATTCAGCAGAATCACCATAAAGTCATTTATTCAAAGCAGGCTGCAAATCAGCCCTTTTAGATGGACAATTTTATAAGAGACAGTCTCCCTCTGTTACTGCATTTTCTGTAGATTTTAAATGTAAAGAAGAAACGGGTAAATGAATGTTATTTTAAAAGGTATAATCGTAGGTAGTATTGGTACTGTATAACGTTCACGCAGACGACGTCGCGGGCAGCAGCTAGTATTATAATAAGGTAGTGAGGAATTTCTTGAAATTCAGTGAATATAAAGACCGTACATTGGTGGTGGCATTATAACTATGGTCTACCGTTAAAATAATCGGTTGCGCAGAGGTGTACCTAGCAATTGGAATACTCATATTTCCCCAGATATGATTAAGTTCCATGTTTTAGGTGACGAAAATATTGCCATTACTTATCAGTTTTTTAACTAAAATAAAACACAATAGGTACCATTCCTACGTCATAATAAGCATTGACACATGTCATAATGTTAACAGGAATGTCATAAATCTATACAAAAATAGGGAAAAAATATGGCCATTCCGTGCTTGGAGCACTATAATATATTGGTATTTGGAGCGATAATATATGGGCGTGATTAATCATCCCGCTTCAAGGCTGTTGCATACTGAAACGAGCAGCTTGATATATTTGTTTCGATATATCTGGCTAGATGTTGCGTTGGAAGGCCTCCTACTAGGTGGACCGACGACCTGGTCAAGGTTGCGGGGACCCGCTGGATGAGAGACGCACGGGACCGGTCAATGTGGCGACAACTGGGGGAGGCCGAAATGATGATGAATGATGATATCTGGTGCATGTTTCGATATAACGTCGCCGTCGTTGAAGCTAAAAGTAAACGTGCACGTATATATCGTAATGTACTTGCGTTATACAAATAGTTGCTATCATCATCATTCTCTTGCCCTTATCCCAATCCATTTGGGGTCTGCGCAGCATGTCTCCCTCTTCCACACCTCTCTGTTTTTTGGGATCTCATGAGACACCTCCTTTCTTACGATATCATTCTTAACACAGTCCATCCATCGTCTCTTTGGTCTACCTGGTAATAGTTGCTATCGGCAGGTAATAATGTAACGTATCAACTTGGAAGTTTGTCCCCGATTTTGTCTTTTTCTTTAACTGATAATATAATATATAATAGTACGAAGCCTGTATGTCCCCACAATCTCTGACAACTTTATAATACCACTTTACTGCCTCAATGTAAGTTAAAGCACGTGATGTGAAAGCCACCCCTGTTTTTATCTCGCTTGTCAAACTTTCAAGTAAGGTATTAACTTAACTTCCAAACTTTGTTTAAACTTGGGTTAAGGTTAAGCTAAGATTATAAATTTTATGATTCCGAGAGACTTTACCCTTCAGATTATTCGTATTTCGAGATTATGGTTAGCGACGTAAAAATGTCTGATTAAGTTATCGCGATTGAGTCAGTGTGCCTTTGTCTTTATAATTTGTGACTTAGCAAATGTATTTGGCAGTCTAGAACAAGGACAAATAAGTATTTCGTTTCATGTGCGCATGACAAAGTCAAATTCATTTACTACGTCAAAAAATCTGTTTTGTATTGTGCCATAATATTAAAAATAATGAGTAACCCTTTTGAAAAGCCAGTAGTGGTGATCGACAACGGTAGCTACAACATAAAAGCTGGGTTTGCTTGCGACAACCATCCAGTGTCAATCTTTAGGACTGCGGTCGGACGGCCAAAGTACCTCCAAGGATCGTATGGGAAGACTCCATACGATGTGTATATTGGGGACGATGCCATGGAGCGCAGTGATGAACTGGACTTGAGCTATCCTGTGGTGAGGGGGAAGATATGCCACTGGGACAATATGGAGCGAGTGTGGCATCATATATTCTATAAGGAGCTTAAGTCGGCTCCTGAAGACCGAGCGGTGCTACTCGCTTGTTCTCCAGCTACTACTATACCGGACAAGTAAGTATTTAATGGTTTTTATTGTAGCACTTGGTCAAGACTCAGAGCATACAATTTGAAATTCCCTGTCAGACAACCCACAGCCAAATGTCTTGGTCTATTAGCACAACGTTTTTCCCAAAACTACTTTAGATGTTGTCTACTGTGACAACTATATTTATGTGTTTTTTTCATACTTTCTAAGTTTATCTTGAACATCACAGACATCATCGGTGAAGGAAAACATCGTGAAGAAACCTGTTATAATAAACTAGCATTTCACCCGTGACTTCGTTCGACAATGTTCAATGTAATAGCACAGAGGTAATAGCGCGGCTAGCATACATGATATAAAAATGATTTATAGTCTAAAACATCTACGAATAATGAAGCTAGTAAATTAGTACATTTTTTTAATTGGATCATTCGTTCCGCAGATTACCCCTAGGTAAACATAAAAACAAATTATACCTCTTTATTATGAGTATAGATATAGGTCTGAACCGCCAGCTCGTCGTGATCAAGCATGGTGATCAATCCTCGTGCCTCTCCTCTATGAAAAGAACCCTTTAGCCCCAGAAGCCAGTAAAAGGCTGGTATTAGATACCATGAATCTATTCGATAGAAAACTAAACACATTTTACTCTCACGTAAAAGATAGATTATTGACATACACGAGTCAAGTAAATTATTTATCCCAAGACTTACGAAACGTCGTGGTCGACAATCTAATAGTGGGATCTGCCAACATACATTATCTATTGATATACAAGACTAAATAAATTATAGTTGAGAGACGAAACGTCGCGCGTCGTCCCAAGAGTCCAAGACATAGAATATCTAATACTAGTACCGAAGTCGGAACACGAAAACCTGCTTTTGGGGGTAATTTTGTAAGCGCATGTAACGTCACGTCTCTTGGTACTAGGAGGGGTAGGAGGGGTAGGTCAGTAGCAAATACTCTGAGTGCACAGTTTGGTCTACAATGTTTGTCTGGAAGGAATTTCGTCACATAGACTAGTGAGTTTATGTGGGTGGCGACATTCTTGACATGCATAATGCTCTAGGCATAATGATGAAACTGAATAACATAACAATACGCCTGTGATCCTCTAAGGGTAGGCAGAAGTACCTAAAAGTGCAGCCACATTTCGTTATTTAAGTTTTATGTTGCATGTAACAGGGGCCCATTGCCATCCATCAACTGGCTACAAATCTTCATCTTGGGTTTAAGAAAAACCAATAACATTATGTTCTCTACATAACATGGATTTTCAAACGGTAGAAATAATATTTAGAATTTTTATTGATGTTTGTGTGCACTAGAGTGGCATGTGCTAAATAAAAATGTTCTTTCTTTCTTTAGAAGTTTTTACAGCAGGTTACAAAAATAAATAAATATTCATGTTATGTTAAACCAAAAACCGTGAGAAGCAGGAGCGTTGCTAGTTAATAGATAAGTTCCTGCGGGAATAATCAATAACGTGGAATGAAGAGAAAACAATGATTTATGACCTTCTGAGCTGAGCTCCGTGTTGAAAATATTATTGAATGAAATGGAAATACAATCATTTTGAATATGATACTTAACACACACAGGCATATAAATGCGAAAGTTTGTGACGATGGCTGTTTGTAACTACAAATACAGTTGGATCTGGTTGAAATTTGGCAAACAGATACTAAAATTGGGCAATAATTACCGACCTCCGCCTAAATTGGTTAAACATAAATATGGCGATAATCTATACAAAAAAACGTAAGTAGGTATCGCTCGAAACCACAACGCGTCACAAAAATATTTTCGACACAAATGAAGAAAATGGCCATACATTAATTATTATTATGACAGAACATAACATAAAATATATGATAGTCGATACAAATATAATATTCTTGGTAATTACATTCGACTGGAATATTAACGAGCATTCCTTCATGTATGCATGGCGGAAATAACCTACTGGACACCGAATGATTCCTTTAATATTATGTAGTAATTGGAAATCACCAGAGTAGCCTCACGAATGTGGAAATGAAAATATTTGTGGATTTTCATTGGGCAAATAAACGTCGAGGTTAAATACCTGTATTCAGTTATTACTTTTACAGAAATGTGATTTTTATTATACGCTCTGGTTCTGATTGATAGAGCATGATTTATGGAATTCAAAAGTTAAAACGAGATGGCCCGAAATTGTATGAGTTTGTTTTCCCATGTTCTGTTATTTGTTAATATTAAAATATGGCAATGTTGAGGGTACTCGCGACTGAAATCAAAGCTGACTGAAAGAAGACTGAAATCAAAACCGAGTGAAATCAAAATTAAAACTTGTTACAATGAATTATTTTCAACGTCTACTTTTTCAAAAACGATACCTTTTTTTAGTATAATTATTTTTGTATACTTTGGGGCATTTAGACCATTTCCTTTTTGATAATAATTTTATTGACTATGTCAGTTTAATAACTTATAAGCTGACTTAGTTCTTCGATTTTAGAGACCTCGATTATAAGGGACATTTAGTTTTAACCATTTACCTAGGTACAGTAGGTGGGATATATGAGCCTTCTAATTTATTACCTCCAAGCTAGATAATTCTATTCTAGCATTTGATATTCTCAGGAATTTTTTCTCTTGTGGGTAAGAAATCAAGTTAAGAAAGATTTACTAGTCTTTGTCGGATAATCGCAGTAGTAAGTCTTTTCTCACAATTTCGACTTTTCGAACTACTTTATTATTGGAATATTTTAACGCGACGATGTACAAGGGAGTCGGATATTTAAATTCTTTAGCGCACCCAGACTTATGTGGGGACTTTCAATAGATGAATATTCACATATTTTACGAACCAGTATAGAACTTTAGTCAGTACACCACTGATCAGTGCCATTCATCATCATCATCATCAGCCTATAACGTTCCCACTGCAGAGACTCGGGCCTCCTCTTTATGAGAGGGATGGGCTATAAGTAATCCACCACGCGTGGAGTGCGGGTTGGTAGACGTCATATGTCTTCGAATTTTTTGGTTGTAACACATGGCCGGTTTCCTCATCGCCATTACGATCAGCAAATAGTGTTTTAAACTGCAAAGTTGCCGTCACAACCCAATGAAGGCCAGCAAAACGGTACGGCATAGCATTTTATCTTTATCCAATGTAAAGTCATAGCTACCTCGTGGTAACAAGATATGAATTCTAAGACTTGAACTTCTGGGTACCCGCTACGTCTTTCGAGGATCTACAATAAATAACTATTCTCAAAATTATATTATGGCTGGCTCAGCACATTTAAAACTAAACTAGGGGGTGTTTTCACGAACACATTGATATATTTGCCGCCCAGTAAAAGCTGAATCGAGTATATCATATGCGGATTAAATATAGGACCACTAATATTCTTTTTAATTCTGACAACAGTATTGTATCCCGTCGCCATGCCGTATCCCAAATCTGTGCAAGTGCGGCCCGGACTGAGCGAAGGGAGAAGGGGGGGGGGCAGGGGGGCAGGGGTTTAGGATTACGTCACTACTTGGAACTTTGAGCCGTTAAATGTGTAGTTTATGAGGGACATTATGGTACTTATTAAAGACGAAAGCCTCAAACTTGATAGTAGGCGGCAGTAAACCTGAAAAACGTTTTGAGCTGTCAAAGATCTACGAAAGACAGTCCGGCTTACCGTGCTGTCCGAATGCCTCAGAAATTAAAAAAATATTTCAATGTGTTGAGCGTCCAAGAACCTATTGCTTGAAATTCCCTCACACCGTACTGGCTTTATGTCCTCTTCTTACGCAGTCTCAACCATAAAGCTCTGGAACGCGCTACCCCTTTTTTTTTTTTTTTCTTGGTGGGTGGAAAATCCCCCCCGCTCTTGGGCAGAGCGAAGGGGAGTGTCAGACTTCTACTGACTAAAAACCGAACCCATGTTCCTTCTTTGCCCTTGCGCCGAGGCCACGTAATCTAGTACAAAAATCCGCGGCCCCGACGGGCGTCGGCCCTTGCGGGCCCCTCCTTGCTGACATCTCTTTGAGGCGCGCGTGGAACACGAACGCGCCGCCGACACGGTCTGTTGCCGTCATGACGACGGCCGGACGGCGAGCTAGCCCATTACTCACCGTCCTCAGGCCCGCGTCTACGGTGGCCGGAAGCCATCACGTGGCCCCCGACGCCCGGAGCGCCTTCCGCGCCTTCCGCGGCGGCTGGGACGTTGAGAGGTTCTCTCCCTCTCTCGTTCCGCCACCTCCTTCGCTAGCATCACTGCTTCGCAGAAGGAGGCGACGGCGTCCCAAACGCGCTACCCCTTGTGATTAAAAAAGCCGAAAGTAAAATGGCTTTCAAAAGAGCAGTTCGGAAGTACTATTTAAAATCGGCCTAAATTGTTCATTTTATAATCAAATCTCTGGTCACAGTGATAAGGTTTCTCGTGTTTTAGACTGTTTTGTATGTATTATAATACATATCAGTTATATCATATCAGTGTGTGTGTGTGTTGTGTCATATTAGTTTATTATATTCTATCTATAATAAAATATGTATTAGTATGTACTTATTTATGTATATCAATTTATATTACATAATGGTTTTCTCCTTATTATTATTTTTTGTACTCTACCACAGTGTTGTCTTATTTGACCCTAAGGTTGACTGGTAGAGAATGCCTTGTGGCATTAAGTCCGCCTATGTACCACTCTTGTGCATGAAGTTTAAATAAATAAAATTCATACCTGATACCAAGCCCCTTTAGTGTAGGGGTCTGGGGGAGGGACGGGGTCATTCATCCACTGACCAACCTCGACATGCTTTGCTTCACCTAGCATAACCGTCGAACTGCCAAAGTTTTGATGGGGTTGCATTCACAAAATGGAATAATCAATGCTACAGCTGTGTTTAACCGACTAAATGTAAAAGGGGAGCAGGATTTTTCATGATGATTACGAACCCGGGGCGTCAGACAACGGTAAATAACGCGAAGTGTATGCGTCGGTCTGACCTGTATATATTTACATACGATTAGTGGTTCAGCTTCCAGCCGAGTTGTTTTATTTTTGGTTTCTTTTGTAAGTTGAGTCCCTCTTGTAAGTTTGGGGTTGCAATCTTTGTGCACAAAGGTATGTTTCTTTTATTTTTTACTCATTATGTAAGTAGGTAAGATGTTTTATTTTTTTTAAACTTATTTTTTTTTGTATTTTTTTCTGCGTTTTGTATCTTGTCGTGAATTTTCACAAATGCAAGCACCCAAGCGAGATTTTTCTAAGTCGGTGAGTTTGAGTATCAATAAACCTCATTTATTTAAAAAGGAAACTATTCTCAATCTAGGTACAGGTATGTATATTTGTTTATAAGTCCACACAAACCAAAGCGTGGATAAACCTAAATTTATAATGAGTCAGTGTTTCATGATAATAAACCAATCACAGTTACTAAACGATTGAAATTCCCGAAACACTCGTCTCGATAGACCTGTTAGTGTGCCACAATTCAACGTGTTTACACTGCGTTAGATCTGAGCGTAATTAGCACGGATGTTTAAGCCGAATTAGCATCGGAATTGTTGTAGCCTAGAATGTTAACCAACCGCCCTCCATCCCCCTACCATCTAGGACAAATAACGCTATCAAAGTAAACGCTTTAACAACGTTTAACAGCTTTACTGAGGAATAGTCATTTGTGTAATTATGACATTGTAACAGCATCTGTACTTGATATTTTATCTTTTATAAGAATAATTCCTTACAAAAGTTTTAATTCAGCAAGTAATGTGACTCAATTGTTTACTTTTAGAAAGAAAGAAAGAAAGAAAATATATTGGTTTGTCGCAGAAACAAGACGAGCATACAATGAGACAATAGAAAAGCAATAGGCCTTAAAACGTGTGTTCTAGAAATATTTTTCGGTGGATCGCTGATATATTGACCTTGTAGTCATCATGCTATGGTAGTCTACCGCTTGGCAGGACTCACCAATCGCATGCTATTCAAATCGAATCTCGGCAACCACCATCCAGCTTTCAGTCACTCTACAAAGATTGTCACATCACCTAGCCAGGAGCTTCTCTTTTACGTTTACTGGTATGCGGTCCCCACTCATGAACATCAACAGTCAGATCGTTCGGTTCTACGGCCAAAGTCTCAGCCACATTTTGCCACAATCTTAAATGTAGTCAATCCTTGATCAAAGTAATGTAGAAATTCATTCTCTCAATAAATAAAAAGCAAAGGAAATTGCTCGGAAGCAGATAAGTTCCATCAGTGAACAAATGTCAGCAATCATTAGCGGAACAAACGCCTCTGCAAAGCTTCTATTTCCCGACTGTCACTTATATGTAGAACATATCATTAGTGTTTAGTCTCTGTAGCTCTGTCGTGGCGGGAAATCGGATGTCATTGCACAAGCTCTGCTGACTTCCCTATGTTCCAGCGAGGTGATAATCTATCTTGTGGCTATGTAGGTTACGTCTAATCTTGAATTTAGATAGTCGTATTTTATGGTGACTGATTTCCGACCTACATTTTTGCGACCGAATTCTGTGGAAGAGTTAATGACGGAGTCGCTGGGCTGTGACGGCATCGTCTAGACAAGGCAGTATCAATACAAATTAGTCCCTATTTGTATGAGTAGGTACTATTGAGGACTTGAACTGTAGCTCGCATTTTTATGAGAATTACCGTTTATTTTAACTGCGATGCAAAAACGTTTAGAAACTGATTACTTTGAATGGCGGCCCGTGACACATGTAATGGACTCACCTCAATTTTGACGTCACCAATTTTATGTGTACTATTGTACGTTAGTTGAATCTGCCAGCGAAGCAATATCGTGCTCTATCGTACTTGTCATCAATCCAAGGGTTCTATTTTGGATTGTGTATGCAGCATACTATCAAGAGCTTCACAATACACAACGAACGATACTATAAACCGTACACGTGGATCGGATCAGCAATCCATCGACAAAATTGAGAACCTTCATTGTTCGACGATCGATCTCTTTATAATTCTGTTCGTTATTCTTTTGTGCGCTCCAATATATTTTGCTGTAAAGCTCTCAAGGTATTAAGTCAGGATTTTGTACTGAAAAGCATCTGACAATGGGAATATTTAATAACTTGGCTTCAATGCGTTGAGCAGATGTGAGTCGGGAGTCGAACTGATCTCATGAGGAGATTAGTGTCCATTCTTTGTAATAATTACTACAATTATTACTACTACTACTAGTGTGTATGAACAAATACTTCTTTTAAAATATTCCTAGGGCAGCTCGGGACACAGATTCCAAAAAGGCTACAATTATTATTGTTAGAAGTTTTATTTTAAGAAGAACGACTTTTTTCATTTAATCATTCTAGTGTATTTTGGTGATGCATAGTGTGGCAAAATTTATAACAGTTAACTACCGTCAGGAGATCATCTTGATATCACAGTCAATTTTATTGGCATTTTTTTTAATGTATTAGTATTTTATAATATTCTTCTAGGGATCGCTCGCGTTTGATCAATACTCCCCTTTAGTCATAAGAAGAAGACACTGCCTCCTAGTAATCAATCATAGACCGATAATAAACCCGGCCCTTGGTCTCGGGTTGGACTCCTAGCCGTATCTCCCGGAATTAACTAGCGTCGTCCCGGAATACTAATGCTGTTACTAGAAACCCGTATAACACTCAAGCATCAAGTGTTGTGGCCTATAATTATTGTTTACGTTTAAATTGCTCTTAGCGACAATATTTCAGGAAAAGCTTTTCACGTTCCTTATAATAAATAATGTTTTGTTTCATGTTTCCATAATTTTATGGCTCTGCTCTACTTTGCACGGTTCCGGAATTGACCTTGATGTCACAGCTCTAAGTTTTTACTGAAATATCTCAGTTTGGACTCTTAGCGTAATGACGTTTATTATTATTATTTTTTTATCTTTACATTTAAAGGGGTTTGAACTTTTTTGTATGGGAGCTGGCATATCGACCCACCGCCATTTTGATTTTTTTTCGAAATCGCGGCCCACGATGAAAGTGGTATGTATGGATAGAGGACATATAGACGAACAAAAAATGTCAAGCAACACTACCGTGTTGCTTGACATTTTTTGTTGCGTGACACTTTGGGTACCCCCAAAGTGTCACGTTACCGAGATATTTGAAGGTAAAGATGGACAAATCAGTACAACGACCACATAAAAATTAGACATTTTACGTGTCTATAGGCGTTGATTATTATTATTACTGGTTATTGAAAGAGAGTAGGTACATTACATACTACTAGGAGCACGAGAAAACTATTTTTTGACATTACATAGCGTTTCAATGGGATGCGAAGCGATTTCAATGTGCGTATAACAATAATCAACCTGGGAACTATTATTTGGATAAAATTTAACGCCCAAACACGTAAAAAGGCTATTTAAAAAAATATTTAATGAATGTCGTCGTACTCGTTTGTCGATCTTTAACTTCAAATATCTCGGTAACGTGACACTTTGGGTACCATGTTATTGGACATTTTTTGTTCGTCTATATGTCCTCTATCCATACATACCACTTTCACCGTGGGCCGCGATTTCGAAAAAAAATCAAAATGGCGGACAGGTTGATATGCCACATTGGTTCTATCCCCTTTCATAAATGTTCGCCTAGAACTCAGCACAGGTCCGCATTATGGTCATTATTTAATAGCTAGTAAATGCTATATCTATACGATATAAAATACCATTCTATGCCGTTACGAGTTTATGAATATCCTGATATTCTTACGAGAATATTATGTATAAAGATAAAAACAAACATCTGTTTTATTCCAGAACAAAATGCTGCGAAATTTTCTTCGAAAGTTTGAACGTTCCTGCATTGTGCGTGAAACCACAGAGTGTACTAGCCATGTTCGGATCAGGGTTCGCCACAGGGCTCTCTGTAGACCTAGGAGACCACATCACGGCGATCGATCCGATCTATGAAGGAGGGTCCATCCCCTGTGCTAACATGAACACTAACATAGCTGGGGATACCCTCACTCATTTCATAAAAGCAAGCTTCAAAAACAGAGGGGTACACCTTGGTAGCAATGCCGATGAAATCTGTGAAGATTTGAAGACCAACTACCTTTACGTTACTAAACATGGTGCTGGGTCAAGAGAAGATCTTCTGAAGACGTACAAGCTGTCAGGTGGTGAAGAAATAGACGTGAGTGAGGAGATGTACTTGGCTGGTGAGATGTACTTCCAACCAGACTTGGTATTGGGGAAGAAGGCAGATGCAATGTCCTTACAAGAAGCAATTGTGACAGCAGTCCTCAAATGTGATTCGGATCTACAGCCTGTAATGTACGACACAATAGTGACTCATGGAGGATTGGCAGCCATGCCAGGGTTGAACAAGCGCTTGTCTCAAGAACTAGAGGCAATCATTCACAGACCTGTGAAGATTAAAGACCGCTCGGAGTCAGATGCTTTGGCATGGTTAGGAGGTGCCGTCTTCGCAGGTTTAGAGGATGCTAAAATTGTTTGGGTGAGCAAGAAGGAGTTCGAAGAATATGGAGAGGAGATCGTAAGGAACAGGTTCTAAATATGTTCGTCCAGGTATAAAGATTTTGCTATTTGTTAAGGCCCTAGTACTTTATTTTGAAAAGTCATCATCATTTTTGTGTTACGTTTTCTCAAGTGCTGTCGGCTTTCCGTCTAACCAGATACCGCTGCGCGCTGAAATGCACGGTAATCTTTGAAGATAAACAAAGTTTCATTTATAGAGATTCTGTATTTTTTTAAACGTTATTTTCTAGTTTTGATATTTGTTTTACTCGCCATTTTATTTTGTTATTATTTATGTTTTTTATTTAATGACCTAAGTCGTTTCTAGTTGCATGTTAGTATGTGCAATATTTCTTACCTAGAAATGAATAATGTTATGAATCCGTTATTTATATTTTGTAGCTAATTTGTTATACCCAAACAAAGTATTAGAGTTCTTTTAAAATTGTTTTACCTTTTCTTTTGCATTATTTTCTGAATGAAGATACAGGTGAATTTCTGGAAAAGTTCTGCAATTGCCAACACATATCTCTATTAAATTAGTGTTTAAGATGAAGTTCAGCGACCTAACCTATGTAGTTACGAGATTCGAGGTATAATGATTGGCTATCCGAGCTCCAATATTGTGAACACTTAGCAAAACTCAATGTGATTTTCAGGAAAAACTTTTTTTTTTTTTTGAGACAGCTCTTATTTCACAATAATTTGTTATCCACGACGGAACTGAACCGTCGGGAGCTGAACACTGCAAAACTAAACTCTTTTGCAAAAAAAACGGGCACTTCATATTTTTTCTCTACTTCAATGAAGAAGGACAAGTAAGAGGTTTTATTAATTTGACGATGTATTGGCATGTTATTTGAAGAATCCTGGCATGATTCTGTACGTTCCAAATTTAAATTTTGAAATTAACAAAAGGAAAATAATGATTATTGTAGATTATTGTAAAATTGCTTTACTAATGGCGCGAATTGCTGAAACGATTTTATTACTGATTACTAAAATTTTAAAACTTTTTGGATATTTTCTGCAAATTAAACAATTTTATCTTTCTTTTTACATTAAATACCACTTTTTGACATGAGTGATAAAGCGATAAGGGCCGGTAAAATTATAGCCCTACTTGAAGAAGGTTGTTCGCAAACTTACGTGTCTCAGCGGCTAAATGTGAGTCGTTCAACTGTCCAGAGGACTTGGCAACGGTATCAAGAGACCGGTTCGGTCAAAAGAAGACCCGGTTCGGGAAGAAAACGACGCACAGAACCAAGAGATGACCGCTTTTTGGTGAGTCAGGCCTTGCGGAATCGTAAGGCGTCAAGTGTGGACCTGAAGAAGAGCCTTGAAGAAGTAAGAGGAGTAGAAGTTAGCTTGTGGACCGTCAGGAGGAGGCTTTTGGCTGCCAATATCAGGAGTTACCGCCCGGCTCGGGGACCTAAATTACTCCGTGAGCACCGTGTTGCTCGACTTCAGTTTGCTCGAAACTGTGCTTCATGGACTCTGGAGGACTGGAATAAAGTATTGTTTTCTGATGAAGCTAGAATCTCTTTGTGTGGAGAGGACCGACGCCGGCGAGTGCTACGAAGACCACGGGAACGCTATGCGGAAGTGTGTTTCGAAGAAATCACTCCTTATGGCGGAGGCTCCGTTATGTTTTGGGCAGCAATTAATTCGACGGGGCGTACGGAGTTAGTTCTCATAGAAAATGGAACATTAAATGCACACCGGTACATAATGGAAGTCCTAATTCCATATGCACAACCCGCATTGACTGCACTTGGGGAAGATTCCATTTTTATGGACGACAATGCTCGCCCGCACCGTTCTGGCGACGTGGAAGCGTACATGCAAGAAGTTGGGATCCGTCGTTTAGATTGGCCAGCTCGAAGTCCTGACCTCAATCCAATTGAGCATGTCTGGGATGTTCTAAAGAGACGGGTAAGATCAGTGCAACATGCTCCACAAAACATCAGGGAGCTAAAAAGAGTCATTGCAGAAGAGTGGGAACGTATTCCTCAAAACGTCATTAAAAACATCGTGGAAAGCATGCCCAGAAGGATTCAAGCTGTGATTTTGGCAAGAGGAGGTCACACTCGTTATTAGGTTATTACATTTGTAACTTTATTTAATTAAACAAAGTAAAAAAATCTTCTTGTCTTTATTGCCGACCACTTCTTATTGTTTGGCCGTGTAGGTACATCGGTTTTAAAGAATTCATAGATTTTTTTTTAAATTGCCACAGTTCACTTCACGCGTATTAATTTACACGATTATAAGTATACAGACTACGTCAAACAATTAAATTTCATTGAATAAACTCAAATCGACCTTAGAACGTAAATTTCCTAAGGTGCCCGTTTTTTTTGCAAAGGAGTGTAGTTCATTTAATGGCAGCCCCCGATGGTCATTGTTGGGTTTTTTTAAGGTGGGTGTTTAAGTGTTTTATGTTATTTTAACCTTTTTTCAATTAATTTTTAACAGTTGTGGGTTTTTTCAAAATTTTTAATTTTGCTTTTGTTACTTATAACTGTGTTCAAATCAGCAATCAGCACAGCAGGACAAAATTAAGTTTAAAAGTTGCATAATTTTCACAAGTCATTTTCTCCTACTGCAGCAGTATATATTACTACTTGATGCCCGCGGTTTCGCTCGCGTGGGTGTCGGTTATCGCGGCCAAAAGTAATCTTTACAACGCCCCCTTTCAACCATTTTTTGGCATTAAAAAGTCTATGTCCTTTCTCAGACTCTAGACTATCTGTGTACTAAATTTCATCTAACTCTGCTCTGGAGTGTAAATGTGGTGTTGCCCCACAAACTATGGGGCACTTGATATCGTGTCCAGCCTGTCCCGTTACTTGCACATCACAGGAGCTGATGGAGGCTACTGAAGGTGCCAAACTCGTCGCTAAATTTTGGGCCGACTCAATTTAAATTGTCATCGACACGCTAAAAAGAAGTAGTTTTGGCGTGAAAGTGCGACAGACAGACAGAGTTACTTTCGCATTTATGATATTTGTTAGGAAGTTAGGATTGCTTGTGACTGTATAGAGCGAGTGCACTGTGGCGGCAAGCAGGTCGTTATCTCGCTTCGTATAAGACGAGCTACTATCAAGTAGCTCGTCTTATCAAGCGTGATCGCTTCATGCTAATTGTCACGTGTAGAAGTGTAGGTAGTAGGATGGATGATTTGGGCTTCAGTTTGATGTTATCACGCCCGTTATCCCCAAAGAGTTAGGCAGAGGTGTGCGTTATAGTTTAACTAAATGTCGCCAGTTATGTTTAAGTCCGATGTAATAAAGGGCGAGCCTATTGCCATCAATCGGGCACCCATTGGGGCGCCTGAATAACCTTCACACTGCTCTGAGGATTTTTTTTTCCTAACCATCACACCAGTGTTATGGATAGGAAATTAGCTTTTCTAACCTTCACTGCTATGATTGATGAAAAGTTGCGATTCAACGACGACACGCGACGGACTAACCTTCGTACTATCATAACATATTGTAAATGATCATCTCTAGTTTACCTAATTGGTCCACGGGATGTATGAATAGTATTCCGTGGCTGCTGCTGACAAATTCCTGATGGGAAAACCCAATAACAATTTGCCCAACCTGGGAACGAACCCAGG
This sequence comes from Diarsia dahlii, assembly GCA_949775195.1. Classification (NCBI taxonomy): domain Eukaryota; kingdom Metazoa; phylum Arthropoda; class Insecta; order Lepidoptera; family Noctuidae; genus Diarsia; species Diarsia dahlii. The sequence continues at coordinate 33,248,486 of OX459189.1, read as the reverse complement.
ACCTCACGCTAAGCAGTCGCGATTGCCACCACCAGACCATTTATTTACGATAATATTAGGTACGTCTTATAGTTATACTAGCAGTTGCCCGCGACTTCGTTCGCGTAGAAATTTTGACTCTCTTGTCTGGACTGCCTGTGGATGGTACTATGTCAAATCGAATGCCAAATGCCAATCGAAGCGATTATATTCCCTTAAACCAGCCCTGTCGTAAAATCTATTCCTACCTGAAATGTCTTAACTATATTTTATCTCTCTGCCAATTTTCAGGTACAAAAAGCCAAGGATTTCATATGGACTTACGGGAGCCCTTAGTCCAGGTCTTCCTTACAAACTTAGCTTAGATCTCCTACTCCTAAACTCTAGACTTGTTAAATTTCAGGTTGTTAGTACAAAAAAAAAAACAGTACATTTTTACAAACATGTGAAAGCCCTCAGACCTCATTATTCTGGCCATGTTGCTAAACTCGCTAAATCCGTTCTTAGTCAACGTCTACTAACTATAAAGTACCTTCCTGCCAAAATTGTAGCACAAAAAAGGAAGGACTGTCATACAAAATCGCGTGAACCCTTAGACCTCCCTAGTCCGGCCCTGTCGCAAAATCGGTTCTTAGCAAACTTCTACTCACCTACTACGTCCCTGAAAATGATGGACTTTTAAACAAACTTGCGAGCGCCCTTAAACCTCTCTAATCCGGCCCTGCCACAAAACCTGTACTTAGCAGAGTTCTTCTAACTATAAACTATGTGCCTGCCAAAAATCAAGTTTGTAGCACAAAAAATTAAGGATTTTCTTACGAACTTGCAAGAACCCTTAGACCTCCCTAATCCGGCCCTGTCACAAAATCTGTTCTTACCAGACGTCTACTAACTATAAACTACGTCCGTCTCAAAAATCAACTTTGTAGCTCAAAAAATGAAGGACTTTCATACAAACTGGCGAGAGCCCTTAGACCTCCCTAATCCGGACCTGTCTCAAAATCTGTTCTAAGCAGACGTCTACTAACTTTAAACTACGTCCCTGCCAAAAATGAAGATTGTGGCACAAAAAATGAAAGACTTTCATACAAACTGGCGAGAGCCCTTAGACCTCCCTATTCCGGCCCTGTCACAAAATCGGTTCTAAGCAGACGTCTACTGCCTATTAACTACGTCTCTGCCAAAAATCAAGATTGTAGCACAAAAAATGAAGGACTTTCAAACAAACTTGCGAGGGCCCTTAGATCACCCTAATCCGGCCCTGTCGCAAAACTAATTTATAGCGGATGCCTACTGACTATAAACTACGTCTCTGCCAAAAATCAAGATTATAGCACGAAAAATTAAGGACTTTCATACAAACTTGTGAGGGCCCTTAGCAGTGGCGGATTTACAGTCTTAGCCGCTCTAGGCCCCAGGCCATGTGCCGCCCTTTTCTCAACTTATATTGAAATCGATAAAAAAATGTTTCCTTAGCGAAGTCAAGTCAAGTTTTATATTATTTGAAAATGTTATACTTTGCACATCGGATAAAATACATTTTGCTTTCATAGAGATGCCTTGAAAAGTTTTTTTTACGATTTATGCATGAAGCCCCAGTTAAGAGGGCACTAAAACGCAAGAGCGAGCGAAGCGAGCTCGAAAATTTTAGCTCCTCACTTAGGAAAGGTAACTGATTTTCTTGTTATCATTAATTTTTTTTTTTTTTACTTACTTTTACTACTAACGTATTGAAAGCATTTGATAAATTGGGCAATTCAGAAGACTGAGTAATCCAGAAAAATTTAGCGGCAGATTAGAAGAATATAGTGCTTGTCTCTAGATTTTGGGGGCGGCCATGCGGCAGACCGAAATATACGTAAAGCTAGTTCGAAAAGCCGCCCCAGAGCAGCGGCTTATTAGTAAGGAAAATACACGACAGCTTGGTTGTACTTATTTTTACAACATAGTCCCCATGACAACAGTCATTATCAGATCTGATAATCATGACCTGACACTGCCTGACTTCGCTCTCTGCCGCCCCTTGAAATGTGCCGCCCCTAGTATCTGGCCGCCCTAGGCCCGGGCCTATTGTGCCTTAGGGCAAATCCGCCACTGGCCCTTAGACCACCCTAACCCGGCCCTGTCGCAAAATTAATTCATAGCAGACGCCCACTGACTATAAACTACGTATTTGCCAAAAATCTAGATTGTAGCACAAAAAATTAAGGAGTTTCATACAAACTTGCGAGGGCCCTTAGACCACCCTAATCCGGCCCTGTCGCAAAATCCGTTCTTAGCGGACGTCTACTAACCATAAACTACCTCCCTGCCAAAAATCATCTTTGTACGTCCAGCGGTTTTCGAGATTTCGTGATGAATCAGTGAGTGAGTGAGTGAGTGACCTTTCGCTTTTATAGATATAGATTCCAATTCAGATCGTCATAATAATTATAATTGGGTACACATATTCAACTTTATACCTACACGATAAAGTTCACAACCCGGTGCAACCGTATTTTTTGTTTGTTTTTCATTGAAACGCTCAATCAGAAATCAATAAATGGTCCATCAAACTTTTCCATTTCGTGTTGATTGACTATCATTTTTTTCAGGCCACTAAGTAAGCAACTTATTGTACCGAAAAAAATGATACAGCTGTTGCCGTTCGCAAAATATAATGATGTTAAAATATATTCAAGTATATAAAAAAATCAACATACTATTTTAACGCGAATCAGCAAACCAAAAGTCAAGTCAATTAGGTTTCGTGATTTAGTGTAAATTATTCGTAAGCACGACGTTACACACAGTCATAAGTTTAGATACAAACATCAATATACGACACACAACGACACGACGACGACGACACGACACGACACGACACGACACGACGGCACGGTTGGCGTAGTGGCTCAAGCAATGGACTGCTGCGCTGCGTGTCGCGGGTTCGATCCCCGCACGGAACAAATATTTGTATAACCTACAGATAGTTGTTCCGGGTCTGGGTATTTGTGTATGTGAGTTTAAATGTTTGTGAACGCACCCACGATACAGGAGAAATTCCTAGTGTGGGGCAACGTTTTATTAAAAAAAAAAAAAAAAATATCTGAATATGGAAAGCCTATAGATGTTGCTTGTATAGATTTATTAAAATTAAAAGTTCAAGTGAAACTTTAACTGCCGTACTCAGAAATGTTCAATGATTGCATAAGCCGTCACTTAGTAATGCTTTGACACACAAAACCTTTACTAAGTAACGACATAAGTAATCATTAAAAGTCTCTGAATGCCGCAGTAACTAATGCAAGTATAATAACACGATTCTTTCATTACATTCCAGAGTAAAATGCTGCGAGATCTTCTTCGAAACTCTGAACATCCCAGCTTTATGTGTGAAACCTCAAAGTTTCTTTGCACTGTTCTCATCTGGGCTGACCACAGGACTCTCCGTAGACTTGGGTGATGATATCACAGGGGTTAACCCAGTCTACGAAGGAGGTTCCATCACGTATGCTAACATGGAAACCAATTTCGCTGGATGTGAAGTAAAGAAATTTATAAAAAATTCCCTGCAAAAGCGAGGCTTCGACATTGATCAATTTGGAAAGAGACAAACCGAAATCATACTGAATGATCTTTGGCAACTCATATACGTCACTCCGGACGGCGCAGTTACGAAGCAGCAGTATACGAAGGAGTACACGCTGCCAAACGGTGAGCTGATAGACGTGAGCGATGAGGTCTACATGGCTGGTGAGATGTACTTCCAACCACACGTGGTTCTGGGTGAGGAGTCTGATAAACTGTCTGTACAGGAAGCTATTGTAACTTCGGTCATGAAAGTGGACCCGGAGCTACATGTCGAGATGATTGACGGTATTGTGGCTCATGGAGGCCGGCTAACGATGCCGGGGTTCAGGCAGCGGTTAGCTCAAGAGTTGCAGGCATTATTAAACCGACCTGTGCGTATATCACAACAGACGGAGAACTACTCGGTGTCGTGGATGGGGGGCTCGGTTTTCGCAGGAATGGAGGGGTCTGCACGGCTTTTTGTGCTTAAGAAGCAGTTCGAGGAATACGGAGAGAAGATTGTGCGGAATAGGTTTATATAAGGTTCGTATTAAGTTTTATGTGTAAAATATATTTATGTTATTTATTGTTTCTTGCGATTCGTGATTTTTCTTTTTGGGTTCCGTAGCCGAATGACAAAAAACGGAACCCATGTCTTTCTGTCTGACCTGCTGTCCGCCCGTGTGTCACAGCAACTTTATTCGGAAACAAGTCGGTCATGAGTAGCAAGTCACTAGCCCGTTTTTCCACATTCTAAAGAAAAAACGGGCTGCGGACTTGCTACTCATGCTTTTCAGAATGTATCTACTTGCAGCGTAATGTCCGCTATGCTACCCCAATGTCCGTTCTCCTAGTATATTATCAAGCGACAATTTCTGTTTAGTTTACTACTGGGGTACTATCTTTTGAGATAATTATACTTAAATGAAAGCGTATGTATTCCTAACCCGCTCCACGATTACTTTCATACAGATCAGAACTACTTTCACGCAGGAAATACCCAACAATGGATACAAAACAAATCATTTCCTTCCAGCCCAATCTTCAACAGCAAAATCAGCTTTAAACTGTAGTCGCTAAGGTTTTAAATAGAAAACAAGAATATGTACATTGCGCGTAATTGAATCTGAGTTGCAAAGGGTTCTCTTTTATAAATTCGTAAACGGGAGTTGCGAATATCGTGCGTTTTATGAGAGTGCGTGAACCCCAGCCATTTTAATAAAGGACTGGGATGAAGCCAAGAAGCTTGATCATATTGTATGACACAGATTTGGGAGGCCCTTCTGAAGTCGACGTATCTACGAAAATGCCGTGGATATGCAAATGGATAGGAATTTGCTATTGGCGAAAACAGTGACGATGGTAGGTTCTGGTATTGTTATTATGGTCTCAATGCTAGAAATTGGAATTAAATTCAAATACTAAGATATTTTTATGTATTGACTGTCTTGTTGGTGTAGTGGTCGCTAGCGCAACAGCTGTGCATGAGGTACTGCTTTGTAATTCGCAGGACGGGTTGTGTTATTAGCAGCCACGGAGTCTTGATTTGTGCTCAGTTGATGGTAATAGGCTCGCCCCCTACTACATGAGAAAAACACAACTGGCGAAAGGCACACGTATTCCTCTTATGACGTAGGCATCCACAAAGAAGGATTTTTCGGAATTCAACCCCCAAGGGGGTGAAACAGGGGATGACAGTTTCTATGGAAAAACGTAATTTTTGATATTTCCGACATCGACATGGGCGAAACCGTGGGCAAAAGCTAGTCGTTAACAAAAAGAGGTGTACCGTAGCGGATATTATATTAGAATTGCTAGCCTTGTTGCATTCTATCCTATCGATCCTCAAAATTAAATAACCCCATGCGGTGGACCCGTATCAAAAGATTGCCCTTGGTTTATAGACATACAATTTAAGTGATTTATTTATTTTTGATACACGCTATAGAAATCCTACGTAATAAAATCGTAGCATAGTCAAACCATAATTAAAAACAAGTGCATGTCGGACCACGCACAATTTAGGGTTCCGTAGATGATCACCGAAATATGTGAACTTACTTAATTGATTAACCACCCTGTTACCTGCCTCCGAACGATGATTTTTATTGTAAAAATAAAACAAACTTACATTTGCAGTTTTGAGACCAGCGCTATAAGTATAGGAAAATATGTCATACAAGTACATTTTATCAGTTGGTTGATTATTACTCGTAAACTTGTACCGCCTTATTACAAAACGTAGTTAAACCTGGTTTAACTTAGACTTGGTTTATCTCGCATGACGTCTCACTTCAATAATATTCAAAAGAAAGTGACAGCAAGCGAGATAAACCAGGTCTAAGTTAAACCAGGTTTAACTACGTTTTGTAATAAGGCGGGTTAAGTCTAGAAATCTGTGATAGTTTTCCTTTTATTTTCGTTATGTAATGCTACTATCATGATTTTTTTCACACGCCCAAACACAACCCGGTTTAGGTTGGCACACTTGAGTCTAGCAAAAATTTACACTTTACACTTAATCGAAAAACTGTTCGAGCAATTTCGTCATATTTTTTAAAAACTATCCAACGATACCCCACACAATGGACTTCACGAGAAAAAAAATCATCTCCACTTTAATGTGTACTGGAGATACCCTAAAACAAAAATATTTTCAAACTTTTACTATAGCATTTTGTTGGCGTAACTCATTTGTATATTCATGCCAAATTACAGCTTTCTAGTAGGTATAATCTTTGAGATATAGTGCGGACGGACGGACGGACAGACAGACAGACGGACATGGCAAAACTATAAGGGTTCCATATTGACTACGGAACCCTAAAAAAAGAGCAATTGATTCGAGATAATGTATTGTGTGAACATCGGTAAAGGAAAACATCGCGCGGAAATTCGAAGACATGTGACATCCACCAACCCACACTGGGCTGGCGTGGTGCATTATAGTCCATTTCCCGTTCATAAAGAGGCCTGTGTACACACGGCTACACATCAAGCTATACATTTCCAGTTTACGCTGGTCTCGCACTGTACGGAAATCCTATACAATGCGAGACCAGCTTATACTAGAAATGTATAGCTTGATGTGTAGCCGTGTGTACCTGCAGTGGGAACATTCAAGACTAATGATGACGATGAATATGGACGATTCTAGCTTCGAAAATTTTAATTCTTTTGCTATAATGAATTTATGTTCCAGATTGCCGCTGAAACTACTGAATAGCATAGTCTTCAAAATACGTACGTCTATACGTCTTTAAATTCAGCATCATCATCATCAGCCTATTAATATTCCCACCGCTGGGACACAGGCCTCCTCTCTTTGAAAAAGAATGGCCTATTATCTACCACGCGGGCCCAGTGCGGATTGGTAGGTGTCTCCGAAATGAAGAAATGTTAACATGTATTAAAACAGTTATTTTCGTCTCATTGTCAACGAAGTAAACAACTTAATATCCGTCGTGTCGGTAATCTTTGGACCCCAAGTTCGATACGGGCAGCAAATTAATGTTCACTTAATTTTTATTGTTTTTTTAATGCTTATGAAGGCAAAGTAAACAAAAAATGGTATATGCATACATTTAATTTAACATCGTTAGCAATTTTGAATCCAATATTTTATCTTAAATTTTTCAATAGGGTAGCTGACAGACCAAAAAAAATATTATTCTGTTTAGTCCGTCTGTTAGATTATCTAAAAATATGGATAGGGGTTTTTGTTATCAAATTAATTAAAAATGACGAAAATAAAACGTGTCAAAGATATAATAAGTATAAGTCACTTTCCGGTAAAAAATGTACCAAACTGTGACGTCGCGTGACATTTCGAAGCACTGTATCGTGTTAATTAAAAAATAAATAATTGTTTCATGACAAAAAAGAAAAAAATACGTGTCTACTATTTATTGGAAATCTGTCTGACGGATTAATTAGATTTTTTTTAATAAAACTACCGTATTCATTTGATTATGTCAGTTAATAAGATAAAGCGTGACTTGGGAGCGAAACCTTGACAGACGGCTCAATTGAACTTTGGAGCGGGATATTGATGTATGAACGTGGCGAAATTAATAACATATGTATATATAGGGCGATAAAGGATTACGGCGCGAGCTTCCTCTACCAAATAAACTTTAATCGGACCCAGTAATTACTGAGATATCGGTAAACATATGAGAAAAAGAAAGTTGCTAGTGGAATACATAACCAGCTCCTTTTTAAGAAGTCGGTTAAAACAGCTTAAGCCGCAAACTGTTTCAATATCTGCATCAGTTTCCCGCTCTCCTCCCAATGTATATTTGCCCTATATTTATTGAACTATTTCAATATGGTGACGTTTACCTTATGTAAAACCACGCAGACGTCGGTAAGTTATTCCCGATTGCAACATGTATATGTCGCAGGGATATGATAAAAACAGGGATTTTTCCAAATCCCTAAGGGATTTGATCAAACCACGGAGGAAGATAAAATAACAACACGGTTTTATCATTTCCCTAAACAAATCTAGTGAATTGAACAAATCCCAGTAGTACTCCGAGACGCGCGCTCGCTTCGCTCGCATATTATATAACACTAATATCTTCTGTCCCCAAAGTGCCGGGCCTCCGCCGGCCTCCTTTGTCGGCCTACGGCCCGGTGCCCATGCCGCCCTTATCATAAACCCAAACTAGTTCAGGTTTTTGATCAAAAATCTGAACTAGTCTGGATTGTTACAGGTTTTTGATGAAATTGAGTTTAAAATGTGTCATCTTCCGGTTTTTGATGAAAAACCTAGGTTTTTGATCAAAAACCTAATTTTATGAAAAACCTGCGACATATATAAATTTAAAGCCTTTCGACGAAGCTATAAGGCGATAAAATTGCATCTCATTCAACATGTACCAAATCCGAACGAACTGGTTTCTTTCAAAGAATTGCTACATTCGTAAGTGTGGGGACCTTCCGTCCCTTCGCGATAACAACTCACAAGGAGAAGTTTACGAGTTTTACAAATAGTTGCGTTTTATCGCCCGCCGAGGCCTTGAGGGTTCAATGACCTACAATTTTTCACCGGTATATTACTGTTATGTCGTTGACCTCATTACTTTTCAGAGGGTAATCCGATAATATTAATCTGGGGTATTGGGGGTAAACGGACGAAATTGATAAAGTGGTTTTTATTTAAATTTAATAATATTGTTTTTGTATTGTTCAGTCGACCCGGCACGACTAAATGGCGGACGAGCTGCGGAGAAGATACTGAGAGTTATATTCTTCTTTTTCTTCTTACCGTGTCGACAACACATTTCAAGTTGAGTCAGCCCGAAATTTAGAGACGAGTTTGTCATTTTCAGTTTCGTCCATCAGCTGCTGTGATGTGCTAATAACAGGACAGGCTGGACACAATATCAAGTGTCCCATCGTTTGTCGGGCAACACCACATTTACACTCTATGAACACATGAATATTCACCTATATTAGTAGAACCTTCGTGATGGACTATTCAATAAATTAAAATATTACAGATTTTCTGCACCTTCAAATAAAAATATAGTTAATAACAATAAGAATAGGCGTCAAGGTAAGTAAAGTTGTACCTATGACACTTGTATCAAAGCTACTTTTGTAAGGGCCCACATATTTTACTAATACCATTCACCGAGCGATGTACATAATATTGCGAATACCTTTTAAAACAATTACAATGAATTAGTAAATGTTTACTATTCTTTTATTTATTTATTTATTTATTTATTTAGGGATAAAAAACAGCAGTACAAAACATGTAATACACTAAATATAAACTTAAAATAATGGCACTTATTGCACTACCAACACTGTTATCCACTGATCACTAACTTATGATTAATTATATGCTACGTGAGTTAAAATACATTAAGCTATACAATTATAAAAGATCTTTCCTTTACAAAACAACAAAAAAAAAGAAAGACATTATTAAACAAGAAAACAAAATTATGACGCCAGTATAGACTCAACTACAAGTATCCTAAATTTGTTGGCGGAGAGGTTAAATATATCAATGCTCTCAAATCTGTCGTTGTAAGAATCCACAAGTTGACGCAGAGGAGCGCGAGATCCAGCATTAGAGTGACTTACTTGGCTGGTATTAGTTGTCAGTAAACGGTAAGGGCGCGCTCGTCTACGCACTACTGTTCTCGGAACAAGGTAACACAGTTTATTCGATATAGCAGAGGAATCATATTTGTTGTGGATAATACCGTGTAGAAACATTGCTCCAAGAAGCAGTCTTCTGGATTCTAAAGAGAGCAGGTTGTAATTCTTTAACAATGTATCATACGAGGCTTGACTGTGACTACATCTCCAATGCATGGCTCGCAGGAACTTTCGTTGTACTGCTTCGATTGAGTCAATATACTTTCTATAGTAAGGGTTCCATATCACAGTAGCAAACTCCAGACATGGCCTAACTAAAGACATAAACAAATATCTATAAGTTGATGGGCGTTTAAAATCTCTACTGTTGCGCATAACAAAGCCGTACATTCTAAGCGCGTTGTTGATAATGGTATCTATGTGCGTGTTAAAATGAAGTTTTGAATCCAATATCACCCCGAGATCCCGCAGTGAATACACTCTATTTAGTTTTGCGTTGGATAAATAGTAGTTATAAAGATGTTGTTTTTTATTTTTAGTAAAAGATATAGCGTTACATTTGGGTAAGCTCAGTAATAGTTTATTTGTGGTACAATATGTAGAAAGTCGATCTAAGTCACCTTGAAGTAATAAACAATCTTCAATACTATTTATAGTTTTGTAAATTTTTAAATCGTCTGCGTATAGTAGAAAATTCGAGTGTTTGAAACAACAGATTATATCGTTTATAAATATAATAAACAATAAAGGTCCCAAAATTGATCCCTGCGGGACTCCGGAGGTGACTGAAATCAGCTCAGATTGATAACCATTGATCACAATTTTTTGGGTACGGTTTGTTATGTAAGATGCGAACCAACGTAGCAAATTTCCGCGAATACCATTAAAAGCAATTTTTTGTAATAGCAATTCGTGATCCACCTTGTCAAAAGCCTTCCGGAAGTCCGTGTATACAGCGTCGGTTTGTAAACGATTATCCATGTTTTCGAAAAGATTACCAACGAAAATGAGTAAGTTTGTGTAGGTGGATCGTTGTCGGACAAAACCGTGCTGTTGTGTAATTATGGACTTATGTAAAGTGGGATATATTTCGTTGTAAACTAACCTCTCAAAAAGCTTTGACAAGGTGGACAGAATGGAGATTGGGCGGTAATTTTCCACGTCATGCTTAGATCCCTTTTTGAAGACTGGAGTCAAATGTGCTAGTTTCCATACATCCGGAAAAACACCTTGTTTAATACATTTATTAAATAACAAATGCAAAGGATCACACAGTTGATCAGCAACACGTTTGAAAAACGAGGGTGGGATGCCGTCAGGTCCAGGACCTTTGGTGGAGTCTAGCGATATGAGCTCTTTGTGAATTTTCGAATGATTTATATAAATATTACTAATAAGGTCACTATCGCTATGGAAGGTAGAAGGAGGTGCCCAATTATGAATATCGAATGTAGATGGTTCATACACGGATTTAAAGTATGTTGCAAACAGTTCACAAATGTCGCGAGGGTCACAGCAGGAAGTGTTTCCCAATTTGACATTAGATGGAATCCCTGAATTATCACGTTTACTAGATACATAGCTCCAGAATAGTTTGAGATTTTTGTGAACATTATCTTCAACAGACTTTATGTAGTTGGTGTAGCATTGGTAGCATTCGCTATTGAATCTACGACGGTAAAGAGAAAATTGCTCGAAGTCGGATATGTTATTGTAAACTTTCCATTTGATCCAAGCCTTGTTCTTGTTTCGGAATAGTCTTATAAGGGGTCGAGTAAACCAAATGGGAAAGTTAGAACATCGGTTGGATTTAAGGGGAACATGCTTTCGAATAACTTCAAAGAGGTAATCATAAAATTTGTTCACAGAGTCTTGTGCTGAAAGGTGATCGAGTAAACTATTCCAATCTATTTCAGACAAATCAACTTTAATTTGATCATAATCACACTTATTGTAATTGAATTTCACAACTGGGCACTGGTTCATGCGCGAATAATTCATGTGAGGGGAGGTCACGGCACAGTAAGGGGGGTGATGAGGGTCCACGGGTACTAAATGATCGCTAGGTTGATAAACTTGGCAGTGTTCATTGGATATTAATAAGTCCAGCGTTCGATTGTTCGCGTTTGGAAAGTTATGATACTGCGTCGCGTTCAATTCAGAAAGAAAATTTTCCAGATTCCTACCAATAAATGAATGGATCTCACTGAGATGGTTACATGCACCAACTCTGGAAGACCAATCCAGCTTAGGTAAATTAAAGTCGCCTATTATGTAAAAACAATCTATCACGGGATCACCTAAAATGTTCGAAAGCATACTCAAGTAAGAAATATAGACGTCATCGGGTGTTTTTGGTGGTATGTAAATCGCACTGACAAAGTGCCGTTTCGAACGGTCACGGCTGGGTAATTGAATAAGTAGACATTCTAAGTGGGTTTGTAAAGAGCTGCCTACGTTGGCCATATACAAAGGTTGAAGTGTTTTTAAAATGGCAACAAGAACTCCTCCACCTTCGCGTTTACCAGTAGCCACGCGATCCCGGTCACAACGAAAAACAGTGTAGCGCTGGTCTACAACCTCACAGTCGGCTATATCCGGCACAAGCCAGGTCTCCGTTAATACGATTATATCATACGTGTTAGCCATGATATTCATAAAAATCGTCTGAAGTTTGCCACGAATGCCCCTGCAGTTCTGATAATAAATACATAGCGAATCAGCCATTAGGAAGGAGATATGTTATAATATTATGATGTATGTTAAAAGCATAGATACTTAGAGATGCAGCCAGTAAGCCTGGAGCCACAGATAACAGAGAATATAGAAAAATATGACAAAAAGATATTACCAATTCGCATGAGTAAAGAAAGTATGTGTTATTAATAGAGCTTATGTAGTCGATAGCATCAAAATTAAAATTAAAAAAGGAATTTATACCATAAAAAAAAATACAGAAAATGAAACAGTTACATATTATCTCTAGCGGCAATATCATCGGCAATATTGAATTTGTGGAAATCCTTACTATTACGGATTGAAAATATTTTGGAAATATCAGTTCGGCGTACCAAAATCGTGGAATGTTTGACCCAGCAGTGTTTAAATTTGTGCTTATTGGCCTCAAGACGACATTCGCGAAAGAACAACTTTTTCTTTAGAGTTAAGTGCTCATTTAAATATATTGTCTGCGAAGTTCCAGCTATGCCGACTTGATCTGACTTCAAACCCTTTGCCAAGCGATAGGCACTCACTACGTTGTCACGAAACGGCACCGAAGAGAACCTCACCACGATAGTTTTGGGTCTGGAATTATTTAAAATTTTCTGTGGAACACGATGTATGGAAATAATATCGTTTTGTGTAATCGGAAATTTTATTTTGTCCCCAATAGATTTAATAATTGTGATTAAGTTCTCCCCGCGCCTCTCCGGGACATTTGATACTTCTATATTACAGGCTCTGGCCTGCTGCTCCAATACATCGATTTTGGCCTCAAGCTCGGTAACCAGATCGTCAGTACGCTCCGCAGAAATGACACGACTTTCAAGGGCTGAGACTCTCTTCAAAACATCTTCACATTGATTCGACGTAAACTGAAGCAAATCATCCATGGAGTCGATACGCGGAGTAAATTCCTCGTTCCCAGTCTCAATAGCAACTAACCGCTGCTTAAGTGTTTCCTGCTCAGCTCGCAAAATATTGATGTCGTTGCGAATCTCAGTAGTGTTCGCGGTGAGAAGCTCCAAGTCGGTTTTCATACCAGTAATATTTGAGTTGATAGTGGTCAGGCTGGCGTCAACATCACCTCGAAAAGACTTAAGGGTCGATCTAAGCTCGGAAGCGAGTGAGTTTAACGCTTCAGTAAACCTACATTCAGGTTGTTTACGTTTCTTACCCGTAACTCCAGATTCGGTCTCCGACGCTGTTCTTAAATCAGGACTTGATCCCGTTTTAGACGAGTGAAACATTGTTGCGGTGTACAGTTAATTTAAAAAAAAAGAACAATAATCTTTCAACTTCAAGTATCTTCACTATCGCCAAGTATCTTGGTACGGGGCGACCGAGAGGTGTCGATTTACTATCGCCGAATATCTTGGTACGGGGCGACCGAGGTGTCGATTTACTATCGCCGAGTATCTTGGTACGGGGCGACCGAAGTGTCGTTTTACTATCGCGACTACTCACTAAGTATCTTGGTGCGGGGTGACCGGTGTCACGTGACTAAGCTTCCAGCTACAGCTACCGATGACAAATTTCGATGCGGCGCACTCTGTGGGCGCACTCGTGTCGCGGTGGCTCGGAGGTCGGAGCTACGGTCATGCAGAAGCGCTTGCGCCGAATGTCGCGGGTTCGAATCCCACCAAATGATTCTCTGTTTGTATGTTACTCGTTACTCACAAGTTTTTCGAGTATTTCGGAGATCCGCTGACAGCTCCACTTCCTTCCGGGGCAGAACGAGCGAGACACAGCACCAAAATCCAATATGGCCGCCGCGTTATATGGACAATCCCACAAGATAGAACGAGAGGGGCCGATAAAATTGTGAGATTAGGTAAACTTGAACGTCGGCAATTTAAAACAGTGTAAATAACCAAACTTCTAATAAGACAAATACACGTCCTCACGTAGCAAAGTATGAACGACGATTTTTATTTAGAATGTCTAAATGACAATATATTGAAACATAATATTTGTTACATAACTTATTTGTAATTTGAAAACTATAATGGTGGCGGTGCAATGAAACCAACGGTTGATGACAGATAGGCTTTTTATTAAAAACACATCTTACTCTTGACAGATTAGCAATAAAAGTTAGACGAAGGTTATGGCTATTAGTGGTCCTAGGGATGGACTGCGGGGCTATCGCATCCCTTAACCTCCTAGCTTGACTAATCCTGAGGGCGACGGGGCCTCCGCTCAGGTTAGGCTTGTGGACAAAGTAAGGACTGCGGGGCTATCGCTCACTTTGCCGTCTAAGCTGCGAATGAATCGTTCCTTCCGAAGCTCCGGTTTATATAGCCGGTTGGACGTACTCTTCACACGTTGAATGGTAGATGGCGCTAGTAGTCTGCGGATACTGTTGTTGCCATCGTCTTATTGATGATTGATCTTCATCTACTCGGGTGGCGTAAAGTTGTGGACACATTCCGGTAGATGGCGTAAGGCGTCGTGTTACATTCTCCCCCTCTGGTACTCTATAGTCGTCCCGACAGAGTACCAGGACAAGATGGCGTAAGGCGTCGTGTTACATTCTCCCTCTGTAGTACTCTATAGTCGTCCCGACAGAGTACCATGACAAGATCCTTCTTTTTCGGCGTATCGGATAAGTTGGTTATCACGTTGTCTCTCTTCTTCAAACTTAGTTATTGCTGACGTGTGATACTTTCCAATTGACTTGTCTGGAGTTTCTGAATGAGCAATTTCATAAGTGGAGGTTCCGTGTTTCTCCAACATAACATAAGGTGCGCCGTGGGTGTCGGTAACTATGGGTAGTGCTTCCTTTTGTGTGTCACTATAATTGCGTTGAGCGTGTGTTAGGAGTTCACTGGCATATTCAACAGGGTGCTTATTGTCTCCCTCCCCCTGCACTAAAGCTGCGCCAAAGGCATTTTGGCTGGCGTCTGTCTTGATAGCAAAGGGTGAGTCGTCGCTTGCCTGTTTCAACACTGGTGACGTAGTCAGGGCATTTTTTAATTTGGTAAATGCTTCTTGTTGCTTTTGTTCCCACTTCCAGCTTATTTTCTTCCTCGATAGGTTAGTAAGTGGTCTAGCAATGTCGGCAAAATTATCAATAAATCTCCGATACCATGATACAGTTTGTAGAAATGATTTTAATTCCTTTAAGTTTTTAGGCGCCTGACGGTTTGCAATAGCTGAGATTTTCTCTGGGTCTGTTTGAATACCGCCAGAAACTATAAGGTTGCTCAGATATTTAGTTTCTGTGTCGATTCTATGTTGTATCAATGGGGTTGGTTCTGTGTTTTTCTTAAAGATATTCCTGTTCTCAATGAGCATTTCATTGAACATCATTTGCTCATTGTTTGTAAGAATGGTTTCTTCATCGTAGTTTAAATGAAGGTCAACAGAATACATAGGTAGATTCTGTAATTTGCAAAATGCGACGGGCATTGGTGGCGTTTCCTTGGTTTTACAGGTACTGCCACTGCTTCTGTAAACACCAGGTGCTCCACACCCATTGCATGTGATGACTGACTTCTTGTCAGTTTGTGGTTCTGACGTCTCCGATTGAGTTGATGTCGTTACCCCACCAGGTTCCTTCAGTAGACTTTCAATATGTCGTCCACGCTCCAGGAGTGCCGCGAACGTCTTCACATCGCTGCGGGCGATCTCCTTTCTGTAGGTAATACTGAGAAGTCCGTAAACAAAGTCCAAGTGTTCCTCTTCCTTCTGTCTTTTTGAAGGTAACTGAGCAAGTAAAGCACGTTTTTCACACACAAACGCGTCAATGGTTTCAGTGGTTTGCTTCTTGGAGTATAGTTCGACGTATATTTCGTGTGACTGCATTTTTGGCGCGAAAGCAGACTTAATGGCGTCAAGAGCTTGAGTCCACTTCTTGATGTCGCCTTTTATTCCGTTCCACCACGTAGCAGCATCATCAGTTAATAACAATGTCAATCCTTCCAAGGCGTCTTCGTCACTGATTTTCTCTATTTTCTTGTATACTGAGATACTGATTACAAATTCTTCAACCTTGTTAAAGTTTCGTTCACCGTCGTAACGTTTTGTGCACGCGGCGAAACTTTTTGAATGTCTATTTCTACTTTCGTTTGCTTCCATCAGTTTAGTTATGAGTGCAGCGAATTGTTCCTGCGTCATCACCACCATCTCAGGGATTTTCTCTGACATTTTTATGTATTCTCCTGTTTATCCGCCAATATGTGGGTACACCGACAAAATTGTGGGAATTTCTCCAAAATTGCGGGTAGAAGAAAATATTTTACGTTGGGCGCCAATATAATGGTGGCGGTGCAATGAAACCAACGGTTGATGACAGATAGGCTTTTATTCAAAACACATCTTACTCTTGACAGATTATTAGCAATAAAAGTTAGACAAAGGTTATCTATTCGTGGTCCTAGGGATGGACTGCGGGGCTATCGCATCCCTTAACCTCCTAGCTTGACTAATCCTGAGGGCGACGGGGCCTCCGCTCAGGTTAGGCTTGTGGACAAAGTAAGGACTGCGGGGCTATCGCTCACTTTGCCGTCTAAGCTGCGAATGAATCGTTCCTTCCGAAGCTCCGGTTTATATAGCCGGTTGGACGTACTCTTCACACGTTGAATGGTAGATGGCGCTAGTAGTCTGCGGATACTGTTGTTGCCATCGTCTTATTGATGATTGATCTTCATCTACTCGGGTGGCGTAAAGTTGTGGACACATTCCGGTAGATGGCGTAAGGCGTCGTGTTACAAAACTAATTTAATATTTCTGGTTGGAGACAATACTCAAAACGAAATTGACTGTGGCCGGGCTGCAACGCAACACACAGATATTGGCTGTAACCATTCGACTTATGATAATTATAGTAATTAAAGATGTCAGTGCCTATCCTCCTATGCTTGTTATTATAGTCAATGCAATAATTGTGCCTAGTTAGAAGAGAACTGGGCACTGTTAGGAAAGCACTTCCAGCGTAATTCTATGAAGTCTTCCCTTCTAGATTAAAATAAGATCTGTGTTGTGGTTGCTAGGTGATTACTTGTTATTCTTTGTATCTTTGATAAAGCACGCAATATATTTTACTAAACCTAATTTCCACTTCGTTTACTTTAATACTACATAGCCCACTATCTGTGAGGTACAGAGGCAGCCTGTACTGTATTCTGTAACATGCTATCAGGTAACGTCCGGTGTTCAAGGCTGCGCTCGCAATTTGGCCAGTCCGTTGTTCATGCGAGAAAGTCGATCGATTTTGAAGGCATCTGTTTTAAATCAAGTTGTAGCTACAAGTCTAGCTTCTAGTGTAACTTGTTCCGTTTATCGCTCGTAAGTATATAATTGTCTTTGGCGAACTGACGTTTTTTAGGCGCAGCCGTGAAGTACGCGATTCTGGGTTTCCTTTCATGTTTCCGTGTAAGTACCTATCTCGTGTTATTTTTAGTCTGTGCTAGATAAATATATTTTCGTTCTCGGCTCCCCAACAATATCTCTTAGTTTATTTCTCAACAGCTGCTGTAGAAGACAGCATCTAATGGTAGGTAGTAGGTGCCTCTTAGCTAGCCACTACCGGTATCTTACGTTTCTCCATTCGGTAAGACGTGACCACCTGTTGTGGTGAAATATAGCGTGAAATAAGATCGTTTAGCGATCGCTGTGCTGCCGACCGCGACATTAAAGCGCAGTATTCAATTGGATTTGAGAAGGATTAAGGTTAGGTTCAGACTAAGGTCGTCATCTTAGGGATTTTGGTCTCTTTGCCCGATAGTATTAGCTTAAGGCGCTAACAGCACCGAAATTAGCGACACCCACATTTTATTTTATACTCTAAAATCACATCAAATTTGAAAAATCCGAACCACCGTTCATGTTTCTAAACTTGATAAATTATGAGAAAGTAATCTCTTAGACTGTTTTGTATGTATTATAATATATATATTAGTTTATTATATTCTGTCTGTATCTTTAATAATATGTATTAGTATGTACCTATTTATGTATATCAATTTATATAACGAAATAGTTGCCTCCTTATTATTATTATTTTTTTGTACTCTACCACAGTGCTGTCTTTAGTTGACCCTAAGGTTGACTGGTAGAGAATGCCTTGTGGCATTAAGTCCGCCTATGTACCACTATTGTACATGAAGTTTAAATAAATAAATAATAATTCTCTTAATTTATCAAGTCTAGTGATTATGGCCACTTTTATCTTTATTCAGTAATTCTCTTCTTCTAATTTAGTGTCGCCTTAACTAGGATTGCACTCACTGTGCATTAATTTATTGACGTGCAAAATTAGGAAAGTTTATTTAATATTACGTGCGTTGACTCAAAGTTGGAGCTCGCTGCTAGCTAGAGGCAAGGAGGCTGATATTAGCTCCCAATCTATGCTGAACAGACACTATAATTATACAAGACTAGCTACGCCTTGCGGTTTCACCCGCGTAAGTTAAGAATCTCAAATTTTTTATGATTAATTATAGCCTATGTTATAGTTAAAATCGGTCCTGTAGTTTTAGAATTTACTCAATAAAACCAAATAAAAACTCTTTCCTCTTTTTAATACCTATTAAGAATTTTATTAGATGTAGGTAGGGGCATTGATGCGCAAACTGTAACGATGATTTAAGTCAAGATTGTTCCATTACTATTCTCAATCAATCATTCGCGTTTCAATAGTTCTTCAGACAGTGATTTAGAAAAAGGTTAAAAAAAAATAAGAATTGAAAGACAAACCAATGCCCTACACCTACATGTTATTAATTATGTAGGTTTACATCGAGAGTAAAAACCTCACGTTTACCCCGATCGGTGTTTTTGTACCCACAGTCGCAAACTGGGGTCTAATTTGAATTTATGCCAGCAATAAATATTTTTGCTGCCTACGAAAGAGTTATTGGGTACAATTTATTATGGCCGTAGAATTTTAAAGGGTTATTTTTTTTTTTAGAAATAGACTGATGTTAGCTCATTTGTTTGCTTATCTGATGTTGATTTTGTTGAAGTACTAGTTTGTTGGAGGAAAGTGTGCTGTAGGTATATACGATTAGACTAGTAGATAGCCAATAAGCCAACCAGTGGGAAAATCTTGGGAAGACTGACAGTTACTATCTGAAATTCTGAATCGGCCTGATCAATTAACACGCCCTAATCAGTCATCATTGTCTCTGCCTAAGCAGAGATGTACTTAACAGTACGTAATGTTATGTAAAAAAAGATATTTTAATGTAAACAAGCGAGACGCCTCACTCGCACATAATCTTTCAGATTTAAGATTAAGCGATGTGTGTTTTTCAAAATTTATGAAGTGTTTTTGGAAATAAAAAGTTTTTTTTTTGTAATATGGGGCGAGCCCATTGCCGTCAACCGGGCACAAATCCAGACCCCGTGGCTGCTACTGAGAACTCCTGATCGAAAAACCCTTTATCACTTGGCCTGGCCTGGGAATCAAAACCTCAAACAGAAGTCGCACTTGCGGTCACTATACCAAAAAGGCAGTAAACATAGTAAATACCTACATATTAGATCGCTCGACACGAAACTAGACCAAGCAATAAGTTTCTAGATCAAACTATGTACAGTAAAGTTATTAGCTAGTTAGTTCTCGAACGATCTCAAATATTCGACACCCAAGGTCGGAGGAGCGCGAATACAAAGAGCTTGTTTCGAAGATTTCGGGTTCCGACCGATGTCAGTTGTAATTATTTAGATCTGTGCGTAGCGTACTATACGAGAATGTTCAAGTTGTGGCTGAAGATTTAAACCGTCCTCCCACGTCAAAACTATTTCTAAAAATAGTATTGTCTGTTGAATCACAAATTGTACAAAAACACTAAATTACACAGGCACTGAGGCACTATTGCAACACACAAAATGAAATCAAACAACACACATGCACACGCACAAGCCTCCCATCTACAAGACTCCAAACAATCTCCAACTAATGTAAAACTTCTTGGTGATATACCTACAGATTTTGTATTTTTTTTTTCTTACTCGATCATACTGAGTATAATATTGCGATAAGTCACCAGTTTACCAGGACGTTTGCCTGATATGCACCAATCCAAGATTCGATGTTAGAGTATTATATCTCTTTCTCTTCTTTTAACACGTTTTAAATATTAATTCACGGGACATAAGATAGTGAGAGCTCATCTAAGGATTTAAATGTAACCATGTTAATAGAATGTCGTGTGAAACAAAGTTGTTGAGAGTAAAGTTTCTTGTCACGCTAAAGGGATTCTCCGATTATAGTATATTGCTTTTATGACATTTTATTATTGGCCTAAGTAGCTACTTAAGGTACTTGCTCTGATTATATTGTTTTCATGACGTTCCCAAAATCTAAAGATTCAAGCACTATTTAAAAGATTAAACACTTTCAAATTTCCACTGCAATAGGGGATCGGACAAAAAAAAACTAATTAGTCCGTCAGATAGATTTCCAAAAATTATTGGACACGTATTTTTTCTTTTTTCACGTAAACTTAAAATGAAGACGATACAGTGCTTCGAAAACTCGTGTGACGTCATATGATAGTACATTTTGACGACACAAGTGACGTTTCAAGCCCCACTCCAAGATCATTGACGCGTTTTATCTTCGTCATTTTTTATTGATTTGATAAAACAAAAAACACGTATTCAATATTTTTCGAAAATCTAACTTACGGACTAAACAGAATCATATTATTTTGACCCAGTCCGATCCCCTATTTTACCTTTCGGAAAATACGGAGAGGCGATATAGTTAACTGCAAAAATACCCGCCTGCTAGTTTTCAAGTGCTGTTCAAACGTTGGGATTGAAAAGTCACCTTTAAACTCCTATAACTTTTTAAGGGTTTTTTTACTAAAAAATTCAAACATTTTGTCACTAAATTTTTGTAGTACTTATCCGTGTTAAAATACGTGACATGACTTTTCGATTGACACGGTGCGTCTGCCTTCAAGGAGGTAATTAAGAATGTGATTGTTTTCGTTACGAATCGGGTATGACAAACAGAATCCCTTCCGCCACATTACTATTACTCACATCTAAATCGCCACCCTGTATAATTATTACTTCGTAGCCCACCAAGTTCATATATACTAAGGTTTCCTATAAAATAAACCATTACTATTCCGCCATCACTATTGCGGGTATCGTAAAAGACGATTATAGAGGACGCGTAACTACTGGGGCGCTAATAACAACAGCCTGTGAATACCAAGCCGGTTGCGAAAGTCGTGATTATAGCTGTAATATTAATATTATACGATTGCCTATTAGGAGGGTCGTTGAAGGGATTCATGTTTGATTTATAATATAATCAGACTATTGCGGTACTACATAGGTTGTGGGCAACCTCTGTGTGAGAGCGAGTGAGCCGTTATCTACCACGTGGGCCCAGTTCGGGTTGAGTGGTTTACTGCCGTACTCACACATATTTAATGATTACTTAGAAAAGATTTGACATACTTTTGTATGACTAAAGTGTCAAAACCTTTGCTAAGTTATGGTCTAAGTAATCATTAAATTAAAGCTTTCTGAGTGCGCCAGTTCGCATCTTAAGAAGGTATTGTGGAAGACAAGAATGAGGATGGTGGGACGAGGTCACTTTGAGAGGTTTCTACTGCCTGAAGGTTTCCCTCCGGAACGTGAGGAATGTCAACTTGGCAATGCGTTTCTGGGGCACGCATGTTCACAAGTTGTTAATCAGGAAACAATGCTGATTAAATAAATGTACGAACCAAAGCGTCTACCCACGCCCTGTCAAACAATAGTACTGTTACCTCCCACTTGGTCTTTGCTCCATTGCTCTTCGGTTAACTCATAAATGTTTCATCCCGGTCGTCTATTCAAATATTTGAGTAGCAATCGCCTGCCGTCAAATACATTGCTCTGTGTATGATCAACGACCAACAAACACACGGAACAAATTGCGACGTATATCACGAAAACAATTTAAAAACTACAATGCTGAATTTATTGGAGTTGAGTATTTTTTATGTGTGCCTATAAAGGTGGGTTTAGGCCAAGCGAATAATGTAGAATCAACCTTTACCCTCGTGATGGATTATGGCCATTCCTTTTCACAGAGGGATGGTGTCCCAGCAGTGGGAGCGTAGCTCTCTGATATGTTAAGGATCATAGAACAAGAACACTTTTTTTTCTATAAAATTGTATGCTCTGTAAAATAAAAAGTTCCGAGATTGGCATTACTAATCAATAATCAAAAAGATTTAGAAGACTGCTAAAAAGCGTTTGACACTTAATACAACGATTTATTTTGAAACAGGTATTGGATAACGATTTTCTTCGTCTTGCCCCGTGTCTGTCGCTCATAGACATATTATTTTCCTATTTTTCTTACTATTCAACCAAAAACATTAGTTTTTGTTTCTTTTTACAAAAAGCATTCAATTAAAATTCGTGACAAGTCGTATAACTCGAAGCACGTAATTTGTGGATTAGTTGAGCAAAACGGATGATATAAAAGTAAGAAGCTTACCTGTGCGCCAACCATCCCAGTCTTCAGCCGAGGCAGGTCGGTGTGCGAGTACTTGGAGATGGACCAGGGCTCCACCATGGTCAGGTCCGTGTTCAGTTCGAACTCGTTGATCTGGTTGCGCAGGAACTTCCTGATGTTCCACGGAAGGTCGTTGTGTCTGAGGGCAGAGAAAAGGTTTACAGGCTTTTAATATAAATCAAATGCATCTCCGTGGTCGAGTGGTTTAGGCATTTACCTAGTGACCCGGTCGTGATGGGTTCGATTCCCACGCGAAGATTACTTTGTAAAGTTGTTTCTAGTTTGGCTAGGACATTGCAGGCTTAAATCACCTGATTGTGTGATAAAAAGATGATCCCGTGCTTCGGAAGGTACGTATAAGCCGGCGGCGGTCCCGGCTGCCAAATGGCGGTCGTCAAACCATGTCAGAGCCCTTGAGGTGGTTCAGAAACTCTGACATTAGGGTGTGTGGGGTCGATAGACCTTACTACCCAGTTCCCCACACGACAAGAAGAAGACGTTAGGTACCTTCATAACATCACGCCCGTTCCTCCCGAAGGGTTAGCTAAGGCAGCACTTAATAAAGCCCCTGCCCTGTTATCCATTTTTGCAAATTAAAATAAAGTTCCTTCTTTAAAATCACTGATCTGTTAAGCAAGCGTGATAGCACAGTTTACACAACATTGCGTTTATGAAAACTTCATGAACGATGAACAAAAAAGGTTTCAATTTGTAAACTAGTGTAATTAATCAATTAGCCAGATAATTCATACTCTGGGAAGGGCAGAATACCGTGGATCCACCTTATCTGGTAGCTAAGGATATAAAATTGACTGTTTTCTGTGAAATAGGTAATCCTTATTTTTTTTTCTTGGAAGGGGTGGGAAATCATGAAATAACCCCTCCCGCTCTTGGGCAGAGCGAAAGGGAGTGTCAAATTTCTTCTGACTAAAAACCACCCATGTTCCTTCTTAGCCCTTGTGCCGAGGCCGCGGTATCTCTTTCGAATAACCAGCAGCCCCGACGGGAAGTAGAAAAACCTTCATAACAAGACAAACACGGCCGAGGAGAAGCCTGTCATAAGACCCCGCGCTAAGTGAACCACTATTCTCTTTGTGAAAAACAGAGGACTAAAGCAACAGCCAGATAAATAACTATTTAAACCCGGGCTGCATAGAGAGCGGGAAGAGAGGCGGATAGCGGAAACCCGACAGTGGTACGCGGCAGTCGTTAAGTAGATAAAAAGATCCCCTTTGATGACTTTGGGTCTTTGGGTATAACTGTAGGAATCTGTTTCTTGTTACCATTAGCTACGTATACGTATGAAAAGATAAAAACCTACTCCATAAATACAAAAAAATGAAAAATAAACAGTCGGTGGCAAAGAAAAAAAAATGAAACAAACAAAAGCCACCGACTTCAGAAGCTGATTTTTCTGCTTAAGTTTTTTTGTCATTTTTGTTATTTTCAAGACGATTTTATTTTTTTGTTATGTCTATTCTCGTCATTTCTTCTGCATTTACTACAATGTCATGGTGATAGATAAGTCGCGTGGATTATCCACTTCCGCGTTCTGTGTGACCTCGAGCTAGGTTTCACTCGCAACGTCTGTTTGTCCGCTTGCCAAATTCCAGATATCGCTTTTAAAAGTTGTCTGAAACAAAAACTGTTCTACTTAAAATTGCGGGTTGTGAGTTTTTTCAGTCAACATTCATTCATGAATTGTTATTGTTTTCGTATGAAAGGATCTTGGATGGATATAAAGTTTATTGAGGTCTAAAGACAGTTGAAGATATTTTGTGGGTTACTTTAGGCTCTATCGATCTTTTTAATTGGTCAAATCTTGAAAGGAAATAATCTTATCTTTTGAATAAGATAAGATTTAAAGTAAGCATAGAATATTAATTTGGATCCGCTGGATGCGAGACGCACGGGACCGGTCAATGTGGCGACACTTAGGGGAGTCTTTCGGCTAAAATGATGATGATGATAGAATATTACTGATGAATACCTACTAATTACTTACTGATTTTAATACTTTAAACTATGACAGATATTAGTAAAAACAAGTTAAGTCAGTAAGGAACATAGCAGGTAGCGTTTTGTACTTTCTGCTTAGTCAACTGTAAATGGCGTGACATTATGTCTATTTACGTATATATTGTACCCACAGCTGGTATTTTACAGGTTGTTACAAATTGTATTTTTTATTTATTTAAACTTCATGCACAAGAGTGGTACATAGGCGGACTTAATGCCACAAGGCATTCTCTACCAGTCAAACTAAGGGTCAAATAAGACAACATTATGGTAGGGTACAAAATATCTAAAAAACAACAAGCAACAAGCTCGATATCGTACGAATGTGTGAACATCGGCATACTCGCGCAGTGTAGATAAAAATCGAGCACGTCTCTATTGTGATCCTAGAGACAACTTGTCGCAGTAGTTTGTTGTCTAGGAAAATATTGATTCATACGCGACAGAGGAAATGTCGTGCAACAATATTTGTCGAAAATATGTTTACTGTTGGCGTTTGATTTAAGCAAAAATGTGATTTTTAGCGGGAATCTTAATTTGTCGTTGGCAAATAGATAATTTATAACGACGAGAGTCGTTAGGTACTGAAATAATGATGAATGTCCTTGGTTTTTTGTTTTATAAAAATTGGATATTATGTAATTTATAAAAGGTGAAAAAACTCAGACCTGAACACAAGGCAAAAAAATAGAATTCAAGAATCATCATTTCTTTGGAAAATAATCATTCTTTATAATCTAATAGCTAATAAATAATCAAATGAATAAATTATACAATCGTAACCTTTTGAAAACGAGAAGTTTCTTTGTAGAATGGTTTCTAAAATGCAGTCCAGCCCATGAATATAATTATTATCTTGTGTAGATTTTGATGACATTGAAAGGTTTCGGTCCAATCTTTAAGGAGTTCCATCCTACACATATGTAACACTGAATGTTCTACCCGTGTAGCCAATTATTAAACACAAATTATTCATAACAAGATTAGAGCAGTGGTGGCCTAGTGGTGGCGGCCCTGACTTAAGAACAGTGAGTCGTAGATTCGAACCCAGTCAGGCGCATTACTTTGTGTTATTTATTTCATCACCGCTGCTCTCAAAACAGTAAAGGAAAACATCGTGAGGAAACCGGCATGAACCAAAATATTCGAAGACATGTGACATCTCCAACCCGCACTGGGCCCGCGTGGAGAGAAGAGGCCAGAGTCCCTGCAGTGGGAACATTAAAGGCTGATGATGATGAACCAGATTACAAACTACATGGTTATGTCAAGTAACTAAATAACAATTAATTTAAACTATTTTAAACATTCATCATTACTGCAGTGCACCCAGACAAGAGTGTCTCAAGAAATGTTATCTCGTTAAAGCTCAACGCGAATGGCACGTAAATATTGTGATCCGTGCGCGTGTCTGGTTCGCTAACATTCTGAGTATATTCGCTGCACAAGTGGCGCCGCCCGTGTTTCGTGGCATGCTCTTAAAACTTCTTACATTTGTTCTCTCAGCCAGTCGTTGTCATAAGACGAATGTTGCTAAAAATG
Source organism: Diarsia dahlii (assembly GCA_949775195.1). Taxonomy (NCBI): domain Eukaryota; kingdom Metazoa; phylum Arthropoda; class Insecta; order Lepidoptera; family Noctuidae; genus Diarsia; species Diarsia dahlii. The sequence goes on along the minus strand of OX459189.1, from coordinate 33,222,070 downwards.
TTTATGTTGGATCCAACGGGTAGGTAAAGGTTTTCCTAAGATCAACATGAATGATGTAACCAGTAATAGTACCTATTTTGATTTTAAACAGTGCTCTTAAAGTCATAGCTCATATAGTTTCTTGCCCATTCTTCTCCAAAGGAATCTACGTACGTTGTTACCGATTCCAAAGCGTAGATCTCTACGGAGAAGAACGGGCAAGAAACTCCATCGACACCGTTTGAAATCAAGATATTTTTGTAATAACTTTTTAACGGTAACATCACAGAACAGAAAGAACAGTTGTTTTTTTTGTACCCTACCACAATGTTGTCTTGTTTGACCCTAAGGTTGACTGGTAGAGAATGCCTTGTGGCATTAAGTCCGCGTAAGTATCATTATTGTGCATAAAGTTTAAATAAATAAATAAACAGTTCTTTCTTTCTTTCTGTTCTGTGGGTTACATCATACAAAATATTATGTCAAAATCTGTAAGAAGTTGTCAATTTGATACCGAACAATATCTACACTGGTAGCATAGTTCTCAAAAGCAACATTCAAGCGACCAGTAACATCAAAGGCGACACTTGAACGTCTGCAGCCAATACAAGAACAGTCACACACAAAACAACATCGTGTTTCAAGCTGTCACATGTTCGAACATACAGAACCACAAGTCTGGTGGCTTATTAATAATAATAATACGTTTATTTCAGATAATGCAATCCATAAGAGAAAAAAGTAACAAAAGAGAGTAGTCAGTCCGAAGATACAAAAATTAGAACAAAATACAATAATTCAATTAATAACATACAACATTCACAAAATTATACACCACACAATAGAAATAAAGAATAGATAACAATTATAAAATTAAAATTGAACAGTGAATAATGACAGTCAATATTAAAATAATTCCAATGTCAAAATATAATCAGTCAATCAAATTAGAAAATTATACACAAAAAAAATACATTACACTTTTACAAATCAAGCACTAGCATTTCTTTGCCTCTACAGTTGAATTTGACAGTTTTGGTATTTTGAAATGAAATGAAATGAAATTGTTTATTTCAGACACAAGATACAGGTCCATATTATGTTAGTAGGTACCTATAGCTATGTTAGTTACATTTTACTAATTGAAAGCGGTCATTGCGGTTGGTGACAAGTCTGGCATTAGCAGTGTTTGATCGATAGAAAGAAAGAAAATTGTGTTTATTTGGCATTATAAACAAGATCTCTTTAAAATTTTAACAAAAGAAACGAAGTGATAATGCCACAGGGGTCTTTTTTTGGATGGAAATCATAAAATGAATCCTCTCGCAGCGCTCCTGGGCAGAGTGGTAGGGAGTGTCAGGCTTCTACTAATTAAAAACCACCCATGTTCCTTCTTAACCTTTTGTGTCAAGGCCGCGGTATCTCTTTAGAACAACCCGCCGCCCAACGGGATCCGCAGCCCCGATGGGTAACATCATCATCATTTCAGCCGAAAGATGTCCACTGCTGGACATAGGCCTCCCCTAAGTGTAATTTTTGCTTAGGGGGGGTTTGCCATAATCGCCACGCTTGGCAGGCGGGTTGGCGATCGCAGTACGGTCGATACAAAAAGCACAGAGAACGCTGCTGCCCATTCTCTGGTACATCCCTTAGTCGCCTCTTACGACACCCACGGGAAGATAGGGGATGGTGCTATTCTTTTTCGTCCGACACCATACGGAACATGATGGGTAACAAGAACACCTTAAAATTTAAAGAAAACAAACAAACTGATAATGCCAAAGGGGCTCAGATTCCCGTCGGGGCTGTAGGTTGTTCGAAAGACATACCGTGACCTCGGAACATGGGTGATTTTTTGTCAGTAGAAGTCTGACACTCCCTTCCACTCTACCTAGAGCGGGATGAGTCATTTGATGATTTCCCAACCCCTTTAAAAAAAAAAGGAGCTCAGCACAGCATAATGCTAAATGACAACACGGTGTGTGCCACCTTTTTTTTTATTGGGTGGAAAATCATCGAATAACCCCCCCCGCTCTTGGGCAGAGCGAAGGGGAGTGTCAGACTTCTACTGACTAAAAACCAAACCCATGTTCCTTCTTCGCCTTTGTGTCGGAGCCGCGTTAACCTTTCGACAAACCACAGCCCCGACGGGGGTGTGTGCTACCTGACGTTGATTTTCAGCTGCTGCCCACGATTGCCATACGATCGAAAATATATAATCAAACACATAAACAAGCCTACAATATTTTGCACACGATAATCGCCTCGTGGTGGAACTCTAACGATATGACTGATCGACATGCTGCAAATAGTCTCCGAGTAAAATGGATGTGTGTGACATTCGATAGATGGACAGACGCAGACTGGATAGACGGACATGACGTTTGCAATTTGAATAACGACCGCCTTTTTCCATCTCGGACGCAGACAGAAGTTTGATGCTCCAGGGTAGCCCGCGATATTAGATTTTTCATACGTTTTTTTACAATTTGCCGGTCCGGTTAAATATTATAAGAATGATTAAAATCACCAATACAACCCACTCAGTTCATATTACTTCCTTGAGTGACTATGTGGAAAAAGGCATTCGCGAATTTCGCGGGCTACCCTGAAGCATTCACATTAACTATACGTTCGTAGCAACCTTTTTATTATAGCGGTTTTCGATCAATAATGTACTAGCGGTAGAACGTGAAGTATTGCAAATAGTAAAAAATACCAGTTTTTTTAGTAACGGCATAGATTCTCATACATACAGTAGATAAGAACTACCTCGTTGGTGTAGAGGTCACAAGCGCGCTGTGCAGAGGTCCTGAGTACGATTCCCAGGTTAAACAAGGTGTTCTTGGGTTTTTCCGACAGAAATTTCTCAGTAACAGCCACGGAATCTTGTTTTGTGCCCGTTTGATGACAAAAGGCTCACCCCCTATTACATGTGACTTAAACAGAACAGGCGAAATCTTCTTAGATGACAATTTAAATTGAATCAGCCCAAAATTTTGCGACGAGTTTGGCACCTTCAGTAGCCTCCATCAGCTCCTGTGATGTGCAAGTAGCAGGACAGGCTGGACACGATATCAAGTGCCCCATAGTCTGTGGGGCAAGACCACATTTACACTCCAGGGCAGAGTCATCTATGAATCTCCACCTGAACAGGTTTTCCTTGCTTCTGCCTACGTGTGTCCTGAGTCTATTTAGAGACTTCCGGGTCAACCATGGCAACTCGTGTCCAGGTGGAAGATTTTCGGCATGTGTGTCATATAGATAAGAACTCACCCATCAGTGAGAGGCACCTCCTCTAGGATCTGCTTGGCGATCTCCAGCCGCTCCCGGTCGTAGGACGCGGCGGCCACCACGGCTATGATGGCCAGCAGAATGCACGCCACTGACCGACGCTCGCACGGGTTTATCATCCTTGCTGTAACGAAAAGAGATGATGTTATAGTGCTGATTACTATGTAACATAACAGAGGGTTGGATGCCTCCCGTCGGGGCAAGAAGCAAAAAATAAAGTAAAAAACTAAAACGGGTTTTAGTTTTTTAATTTTTTTATTTAAACAATTTTGGAGTTAATATTTTTTTTACACATGACTTTTTGTCCGCTAGAGAGCATCTCTTCAAATTTTAGTAATATTTTGGAAATGGAGAAGTGATGCCCTTTCAAATGATACCAAACACGTCGTGTTTATCTCCATTTTTATTATCGAACACTTACTTTTTGTCCGCTATAGGGCGCCACATCAAATTTTGTGACACGTCATGTAGCCTATGTTCAGCGGACAGTTAAGACGGTTCTAACGATACCGCATATGTTGAGTTCCAATAAGTAGATTAGGAGCTATGAGGGAACAGATGAAGATACTCACATACAAACAGACATACATACATAGCCAGTCAAAATCATAACCCTCCTTTGGCTTTGCCGTAGTCGGGTAAAAAGATACCGCAGCCTCGACACAAAGGGCTAAGAAGGAACATGGGTGAATTTTATCAGTAGAAGTCTGACAGGGACACCACTCTGCCCAGAGCGGGAGGAGTTATTTTATGATTTCCCACCCTCCAAAAAACAGATTCGGATGTCTGTTTGGTCTGGAGGTCGCAAACGCGGCTGCAGAGGATGTTGTCCTGGGTTCGATTGCTAATGAATGAAGAAGTGGTTTTCCATCAGATATTTCTCTGTAGCAGCCGAAGAGTCTGAATTTGTGCCCCGTTGATGGCTATAGGCTTGCCCCCTATTACATATGGAACTTAAACCGATCTGGCGAAATGTGGGTGTACTCTTAGGGTACACTTCTACCTTACTCTTCAGAGATTACAGGCGTTATGTTATGTTATGCTATAACAGTGGGTTCACACTGGACACTTTACCATTGGTCACTCTGTTTGTCATCTACCCTCGCTGAATCATGTTCGGGTGCTGTTAGATAATATACGACCTAAGCCAAGAGGCAATTACAACACCCAGATATGCACCGAATCACGACGACCTGTATAATAATATGTGTGCCCTGTACATCAACATTCTTGCAAATGATGGTTTACAATTCATCATTAAGACAAGTCGAGGACGTCGATGACTTCATTAAATTAATGTAGACTCATAACTGCCCAGAATAACTTTTAAAAATATATCTGCGCATAAGAAACAAAATAATACAAATCATGGACTATGTATCTTGCAATTCTTGATGAGGATTTAAAATCATTATTGAATAACGCTCATATTGTTTGGCAGAAGATTCTGCATCGCCTCCTATCATTAAACTAACATAGGCAGATGCCTTTCTAGATAGATATTACGACAGTTTCCATTCGCCAAACGAGGCACTCCCAGCAGTTCTGCATATATTTGGGTCACAAGTTATAGTCTAGGCTGGCGGTACATCATGCACACGTTGTGTCCTAGCTCTGCATCATAAGTGCATTGAATTAAAACAACGCCTAACGACTCAGTTGCTGATCGACGATGTAAATTTGAAACTAGAGACCCAAATATGTTTTATACTATACTCTATTGATACGTGGTCGCAAGTTCGCAACGACCTATATTTATACAAGTATCTCTGGAAGTGAAAGGTACAGTGTTTAAAAAAAAGTAATCGAATCACTTTGATAATGTGTTATTTGATAATGTTTGACTGCTGCGCTGCGTGTCGCGGGTTCGATCCCCGCACGGAACAAATATTTGTATGGCCTACAGATAGTTGTTCCGGGTCTGGGTATTTGTGTATGTAAGTTCAAATGTTTGTAAACGCGCCCACGATACAGGAGAAATTCCTAGTGTGGGGCAACGTTTTCATTAGAAAAAATTTTGAATAATTACATTGTATTTTCATTAACCGGGCATAAATCCAGACTTCGTTGCAAGTAATGAAAAATTCTTGATGGATAACCCAATAACGCTCGACTCGGGAATCGAACTCTGGACCTCATGCAGCTTAGTAGTCGCGCTACCACTGAGCCAACGAGGCAGTCTCACACATTATACTTGATTATACACATCACCGTGTGAACAAAGTCACGGGCAAAAGCTAGTGTAAAATAAATACATTGTACTTTTTTTATTTTTTTGGGTTGTGTGGGAAATCGTCAAATAACCCCTCCCGCTCTAGGCAGAGAAGAAATTCGTGTCAGACTTCTAATGACTTAAAACAACCCATGTTCCTTATTAGCCCTTTGTGAATACATTGTACTTTCATTATAATATTTCTGTTCCATGAATCGGGTGAAAAGCCGCCAGTGAATTGATTAGACTGGTTGTTTGCACATTACATGTGGAAGCAGTGCTTTGTTCGGATCCGTGGAACTTCAACCATCATAATTGGCTGCCGTATACCTCCCAATTTTAAGAATTATACCCTTTGAGCCATGCATTCCTGGACTCAATTAGATTTTTTGAGAAGCAATTGGGTTCAAGTTTTGCCAAACTAGTAATTAACAATCTAAATCAATAGCAGTTTTATTAAAACAATGGTTTTATTTGTAAATGATGCCTCATGTCTAATGGAAGTAGGCAGATAGCCCAAACTGCCGTATATCCCTAAGTGTAAGTGAAAAAAAGATTTTTCAAACTTACTTATTATACCTATATATTTGTTTCATGATTTTGTATGCTGCGTGTGTTATACGCAACACAGCAATGCAAGTACCATCCTAAAAGACTATATGAAGCGCAGCAAAATGTAGATATACACAGGTGTGTATATCTACATTTTGCTGCGCTATAGTCTTTACTTCATAAAGTTTTTCTAACGCCGCAAGTAATACCAGAAATAGAGTAGGTACATCTACAGATTGCTCGCTGTATGAAAAATATCAATTTTCTCAAAAATGGTATGTAATGTTGCCATAACATCTCTAAAAAGTATCCAGAAAGTGAACTTTACCGGAGACTTATTCACAACTGTCCAGTAAGAAGCGAGATTTTAAACTTGGAATCTCCTACTGTCCAGTAAGTAAGTATGTAATTTACTTACTGGACACTAGGTCATCCTCTTTAGATCTGCTTAGAAAAAAAAACATAGTACCAGACACAGATTAGAGTTTAGCCATTATAACATGGTTATAGAAGGGAGGTTCCAAATATATATCTATCTCTCTTTTTGGTATGACATTTTATGAGATACATATATTTTTGGAACCTTAAACAGCCATTTTATACGTTGCGTTTTGTACTTAGTAATGTTAGAAGTATAGTGTGGGATTTTATGATTGTATTTAGTAATTTCAGTTTATTAAAAAGTTTTTTCTAAAGTTGTTTCCTAAACTGCCTCGTTGGTCTAGTGGTCGCAAGCTCGACTGCAGAGTGTGAGGTCCTGGGTTCGATTCCCGGGTCGGCCAAAAAGTGCTATTGTGTTTTTCACATATGAATGTAACCTTCAATATTAATTAAACGAATTTGTTGTTAAACTTTCTTTAATTTTTGAGAAAAGCATTATACAAACCTCAACCAGTAAGAAAGCCATCCTGGCCTCGTATATAACCAGACCTCACCTGCGGTTCGGTCCGGTTAACTCATACTTGGCCAGGAAGGCTTACTTACTGGATTCTGCAGTAATGTACTATTTCTGGGAAAGGGACGATATTAGTCTAGAAACAGGGCTTCTGACTACCCGTCGGGGCTGCGGGTTGTTATATATGATACCGCGGCCTCGACACAAAGGGCTAAGAAGGAACGTGGGTGGTTTGTAGTCAGTAGAAGTCTGACACTCCCTACCGGTCTGCCCAGAGCGGGAGGACTCATTTGATGATTTGCCACACCTCCAAAAAAAAAGGCCGTCGGTCTAACCTTCACACTGCTCTGTCACACTGGTGTGACGGCAAGGATTTTTCTTAGCCATCACACCAGTGCTATGGATAGGAAGTAAGCTTTACTAACTTTAACACCGTTATGATTTATAATAAGTCGCGATTTCACGACGGACTAACCTTCATACTATCCATACATCATCTCTTCATACTATCATTATAATATTTTAACTGAACTCTGTACCTTCATCATGATTCTGAAGTCCGAGTACCTATGATATATTATGAAAGTTTAAACTATATCAAAAGAGAAACCTTATAACAAGGCCATGTAGGTACACATTTACGAAGAAGCAATTTTGTAATCTTCGCTCAGATTTTACAATGTAGGAGAACAGTACATTGTGTTAGTCCAATATTAGCTAGCGAGTTATAAAAGTGGATAGGATGGAGATTGCTTGCTACAGTAACACGAGCATTTTCCTTAGTTCAGGCTTCAGGGGGACGCGAGGTTAAACTATACCTGTAGGTATATAATGTTTTGAAATTCTGTATTAATTTTTGATAAGACGAGGATGCGGTGACGATATAAGCCAGCCCTAGCAGGATCGTAGTTGGAATTGACTATCGATCCAGAGCAGTGATGTGGCATGTGGCGTCCTGATTTCAACGACACAAGTCACCTTGACCAAGTTATTTCATCACCGCTCCTGCGTGACCCTACAAAGCACGTTAAACCGTTGTTGGTCCCAGCTGTCATTCGTAGATATTTGACATTCTTTAGTCTGTAGTCAGCGTACCGAAAGTCTGAGAATCAATTTTACCAAGAAGTTTCGTTTTACCCTATTCTAACTGGGTTATAGAGGTCAGATAGGCGCTCCATATAAAATACTGGTATTCTGCTGGACCGGTGAGACGGGCAGCTGACCCAAACAAAGTTGGTAAAAGGCTATTCAGATTAAGATAGAAAAGAACATCATACTTCGGTAGAAAAAATCGTCGTGAGTAATCCGACATGTCCGAGAATCAAAAATTCGATGACAGGACTGTCATCCTCCAAATCCTGGATTAAGTTAATCCCTCGCACAGAAAGGCGGATCGTGTCCCAGAGGTAGGAACTTTATAGACAAATGTATGCTATGAGTATCCGTGATGAAAAGGACTTTTTTTTGTTGTGGTGCAAACATACCCAAGTAAGATGATTTGAATACAAAGTCTTTTTCTCGTGTTGCAACGGAACATCAAAAAGTTCTAGCAAAATCTGCAAAATTCAGAGAACAGTGTTTATTGTGCATTTTGTATAATGTTGCTCTACTGTAAAAGGGATTTCGGAATGCATGAAGCTTTACCACATGCTTTCTGAGAAATACAGACGCATTCCATGTAACAAATTAATTTAGATGTTATTCTCGAAATCTGAGACCGCTATTTGAACACCACACACTAATCCCAGGAACCACATACCATGAATATCAACAAAATCTAACATAGTGAATACTCTACTGTGTCTAAGGTAATCCTATTTCGGAGAGCGTTTTGCCGGCATCCAATTTAGCCAGCTGCGGCTGTAGTAGCAATAAATCTCACACACGTACATGGCAACATTACAGCGGCGTCCTTCGCACCTAAATCCCCAAGGCCAAGAATGTCGGTCACTAATCACCATCCCTGAATAACTAACACGATTTAGAGGAAACAACATCAAAACACTCCACAGGTCGCAGCTTACCTCGACATATCAAAAACAGGTCAGAGCGAAAGAGACACAAATATACAACAACACGTGAGTAAAAAGGTCCGAACATATATTATGACGGGTACCGGGTAATCCCGGTCTTGTACAGAATACATAATACAGGTCTAACAAGGGAGCTTTAAAAGTAATTAAAATGCTCCTCGAGATTATCTTTTTGTACGAAATTGGTGTCTCTCGCTGGATTAGGGAATGATCTAGTACAGCTGAGACCCTTTTCACTTTAATTTTTTTAAGACCCTTGTGTATTTTAGGTACGGAGTAATTTACGACGGAAAGGTTTGGACGAACGTAACACAAAACTGCTTAATTAGAAATAAACTGAATTATATTTAATTAAAGTTGCTTTTTGGGTCTGCCGCGTTGGTATTCTAAACGAGAAAGGAACGCAAACAATTGAGTTTTTTTTTAATAATTTAGAGAACTTATACGATCGATATAAACGCGATCAGCACGCGGAAATCGGAGTTCTATAGCTGTTAATGTCAGTATTCAATAACAATGATGAGGCTGTCAGCGTGCACTGACAGAACGCGTATAGTGTTCTACTTTTGATCGCGTTTGGTAAAATTGGTAAAATTCGCCCTAGTAAAACTCTGTTTTGTCGAATCGTAAAAACCGGGAAACAGCGGGCGGGTCGCCTGTTACATTAACTGAATATTTTTTTACAAAATCTGTCTCCAAATAACGTTGATTAAAGGCTTAATAGAGAGAAAAAAATAGTCTGAGTCTGGATCTGTGCCCGGTTGATGGCTAATAGGGTCGCCCCTATTATATTGACTTAAAGATAACTAGAGAAATGTGGGTGACTATAATTGGGTACGCCAATACTTAAGCCTTCGAGAATTAGAGGCATGATGCTATGAATGTCATTAAATGATGTCATTTATAGGGAAATACTAGGAACATCTTTATTATTCTTGTTATTTTTTAATTGACATGGTCATCATTGTTATTAATCGTTATTGTTCGTGTGTCGAATTATTATTTTAATTGAAATGAATAGTATTTAATTTTATTAAGTAATTGCATTATGAACTTATTATCACAATTTCTAAGTTATTGCTAATTACTAAATGTGGTACTGCATGCTACAAGTATAAAACCAAGATGTAAAATCGAAATATTTGTACGGCTGAATTGCCGAATTAGTGAAACCCTCCATCACACCATCAGTCTCCAAACCATCATCATCATCATCATCACCTGCCCTCATACCATTCTATTTGGGGTCGGCGCAACACGTTTTCTTTTTTCATTTGTCCCTGTGATACCATCTGTAGAACTTATTTTAGCTACTTATTCTCTTGCAAATGAATGTATCATTCATTCATTCATATGTAGAGAGGAAAAATCATTACTCTTACCTTCCATGTAAATTATACTACAAAACAATTCATAAATACGTTTAAGAGAACTTTAATTACCATAGTGCGAGTAATACTAGTAAGAACAAAGCATTCGTTTCTAAAGCGCCCTCTTGGCAGCCATCAGCTTGGTAACCGTTGAGTAATTAAAAACTCTCATTAAGTATTGAAAGCAATTATTGTATTAAGAATAAAAAGGAATAGGACTTTAAATGTACAGATTTATTGCATTAACTACCTGAATTTTGTTCGAATTTACTTAAATTGTTCTTTACTACAATACGTACAAGAGTTACTGGTCCATGAAGGAATATTTTAAGGGCACACTACCCATGTCTCTGAAGCGAAAGCTTATGGACATGTTTGTCCCCATCTTAACCTACGGTGCACAAACTTGGTGTTTGACTAACATCCCAAAGTCCAAACTCGAGGTTTGCCAACGTGCTATGGAGCGCAGTATGTTTTTTTTTTTGGTGTGGAAAATCATCGAATAACCCCCCCCCGCTCTTGGGCAGAGCGAAGGGGAGTGTCAGACTTCTACTGAATAAAAACCAAACCCATGTTCCTTCTTCGCCCTTGTGTCGGAGCCGCGTTATCCTTTCGATAATCCACAGCCCCGACGGGTATCTTATCATTATCTTAGGTGTAAAATTAACAGATCATGTTCGAAACACTACTCTGCGCTCCAAAACACAAATCGTTGACGTGGCTCAAAAGACTGCTCAACTTAAATGGAACTGGGCAGGACATGTCTGTCGCATGCCGAATGAGCTGTGGGCCCGTAAAGCTCAGGATTGGTGCCCTGAAACAGCGACACGGGGTCGTGGCAGACCACGTAGGAGATGGCGGGACGAACTGGATGTCTTCCTTGAGAATTGGAAAGAAGTTGCACAGAATCGCGACCGTTGGAAGGAATGGAGGGAGGCCTCTGCTCAGCAGTGGGACAAAATGGGCTAGCTATAATATAATAATATACAATACAATATTATGTTCATTTATAAAATGAAATAATCTAAGGTAACAAATAATCTGACCTATCAATAGACTAAAAAATGGAAACAATAGGTTCACTTCAACACTGTCAACTGGTAATGATATTAGCGGAGCAGCCAAGATTCTTTTTAGTAGCGATGTGGCGGCACAATCACTGAATTCTCCAGAAACACCATTACAGGTCAAGAGCTGGTCACAGCCGCTAGATCCTTCCGAAGCGGCTCCACCGGTAGCCTCGATGGCCTAAATCTTCAACATTTGGAGGACCTAAACTGTGGCGCCAGGGAAGAGATAAATATAAAAAGTGGCTGAATTAAACTGATAATTAATTAGGCGGAAGGATTTAACTACAATCAAAATGGTTGTGTCAAAGACGATCCAATACGGTTAGAAATAAAGTTACTACTAAGCTGGCAACTAATAGAGAAGTGTGCACAAGGATGACATGCTGCGGTGACCCCAAATAAATTGGAATAAGGGTAGGGAAATGATGACATTATCATAAAAGGGTGCTAGGAAATGTAAGCGTATCTACCACGCTTGACAAACATAGTTATTATGCGCGGGAATTTACAATCATTTTGACTGCTTCGATGGTCAAGTGGTCATTCAAAATGTAAAGTAGTTTGTTCAACAGGAATTCCTCGAATTTATTCCCGGTTTAAAGGCACGGGACTCGCTTCTTATTAAGTAGGACTTGACTTCTTCTCTTCTCTACTTCCTCCTTTTTTGGAAGTCGGGTAAAAAGAGGTGTATCTCTTATACCCTACTTATGGGGACAACAGTTGAAATAATAATATATTATGTAAAAATTATTTTTTCCCATGATCGTTTTATACAGCCGAAGTCGTAAAGTGGAGACCTTTGTTAGCCACGTAGCCTACGTGGCTTAAGTGATGAGATGAGGCAGTAGAACCTACATCCATCTAAAACTGGGTAGTATAGCCCTACAGAGTGCGACACTTTTGTTCAATTTCTCGAGTAATACATTAAGACCTGAGACGGCTGACATTCACACCGTGATGTACATTATTTTTGATATCAATTTCATCATCATTCTCTTGCCCTTATCCCAATTCATTTGGAGTCGGCGCAGCATGTCATCTCATTCCACACCTCTCTGTTTCTCGTCATCTCATGAGACACCTTCTTTTTTGCCATTTCATTCTTAACACAGTCCATCTATCGTTTCTTTGGTCTCGTTTCTCTATTCTTATACCCATCATCCACATTCATATCCAATCAATTAATCAATTTTTTTAGTTATCAATTATTTATTTACCTATGATTTAACCTAACCGTCCAAGTTACAATGATCTTTATTTGCGTTGAAATACGGTGCTGCTTGCTGTATTTCCGCCTTCAAAGACTCGCTTGCACGGTTTTTTCTATGAAAACACTCGGTATAAAACATTCTTTGTATTGGGATTAAAAGTGAGTGTTTGAATCCGATAAAAGCTGTTCACAAACAAGAGCATATTTCACGAATAGAATAAAATTTTATTTGCAAAGTTAGAAGGTTCATAGAAATTGTAATAGCATTCGATGTTGATTCTAAATTTAACTGAAAGTTCTTGGAAATATATTTTAGTACAATATTAAATTGTGAAATGTAATTGTTAGGGATTATAATGGTATTTGCTGTCCGATTCTATATTAGGGTTGATAATAAACCTACTAAAACAGTTTATCTATTTAATAAAAATATTCAAACAAAGACTGTTGGCTAGCTAGCTAGAAAAATCACAAGTTCTGTATCTCATAAAATATTCCCAATCGTCGTGGTAAATTATATAACTCAACCGACACTTTCCGACTTTCACTCCAACTTTTATACACTTTAGCAGAAAATGTTAAGAGTGCCTATGTATGCAGAGATAACTGTCTTGTATCCCGCAACGTAATTAATCAGAAAAGTGTAGCGTAATAGATGAAATTAAATATTATTTCTTCTTCTTCCCGTAGCAACAAGAGAGAAAACAAATCAAGACCAATAGGCACAAGCCGGGCATTATTGTTGATGTGTCCTAAATTATTGTGATGTTTGATTCCAATAATAGATTTGGTAGAGGCGCTTGAACTCTCGGAAAGTTCTAGTTCCTAGAAGATCCATATAGTTAATAACTCCGTATTTAACCTGTACATTATCCAAAACTTTTTTCCAAAAAAAAACAACCGACTTCAAAAACACCAAAAAGAGAAAAATAAACTTAAGAAGAAAAATCTGCTTCTGAAGTCGGTGACTTTTGTTTGTTTGACTTCATGTTTTTGCCACCGACTTCAGAAGCTGATTTTTCTTCTTAAGTTTATTTTTCTCTTTTTGGTGTTTTTGAAGTCGGTTGTTTTTTTTGGAAAAAAGTTTTTTATTTTTTCATTTTTAGTTGTAATAAGTACCTATATATATATATTTCCTATACAAATATTTACTATGCATTTAACATTCAACCAAGAAACCTAACCCTTAACCTTCATGATTCAACTATTTTTGCTTTCAACTCTTAACCGTTGAGGAGTGGTACTACTCCTCAACGGTTAAGAGCATGAAGACAAGTGATGACTGCTAGATGCGAATACTTGAATAGCGTCAGAAAAAGCACGAAACACGTCATACGTGTCTATGTACCTAATTCATATATAACAATTATAAATATGTGTATTGTACACATCTGCATACCCCCTCAGAGCATACAGGCGTGATGTTACGTCATGATAATGTATATTCAATAAACATCCAAGCGATTCCAGCAATTACGACAGATTTGCCGTCTATTTTTGAAGAGTTCCATTGTATATCTCCGAAGATCAGCACCAGATCTTCACCAAATTAAAATGGGACCACCTCAGGAGTATACTCTTTTAAATAAAAAAAGAATTTTGAGAATCGGTCTACAAATGGGGGAGAAATCAGGTAACATACATAAAAAAAAAAATACATACACACGAACAATAACCTCCTCCTTTTTCGAAGTCGGTTAAAAATAATATTGTGTTAATTATTCCAAAAAATACACTCTCAAAAACTATTGCTAATTTTAGCAGTTAGATAATAAAACGGCGAGGAGTAAAATAATTTACTATTCAAGTTACCATGGCCTGTGAAGAAAGGGCCAACACCGTGGTCTACCTCCAGCCATATCCTGGCCAGCGTCTCACGAACGTATGGAATAAACTGGTGGAAGTGATGGCCCTTGATGGAATTATCTTACTTACATTGGCTTTTAGATAAAAACTCCTCCCAGACGTTATTTTGTGGTTTAATCATTAGAGCATTTAACATGGTCACGTTAAGTCATTTCTTGTTTGATTTTAAATGCAGATTGGCGAAGCCATTTTAACATAAAGATTAGTACCTTTAACATTGAGCTCTGTAAGCACTAAAATCTTTATAGTATTTTCCTCTAAAGACCATCGCAGGCACGAATCTACATGACCCTCACATGATATGACAGAGATAATGCAGGGACTATAAAAGAGACTCTCTGAGTTTCTTTCGGCGTTTCTTCTCAAAGTAATCTACTAGAAAACGAACGAACCTCATCTGGTTTTAACAATAGGTTTTTCTAGTGTGTACAATGGTTTACAGAATAGACATCGTTTCAACAAAAAAAATAAAATTCAAAATTTTATGGCAGAAACTTCATTTATATTTTCCTTATAATTCATCATCATTAACCTGCCCTTCCCCCAACGGGGCAACACGTTATTATCTTCCATTTTCCTCTGTCAAAAACGACTCGATTTTCTTTCAGGTCGTTCCTCACGCAATAATAATTTATCCTTCTAATTATATTTACAAATCAAATCCACGAATCCGTATTTGAACTCCAGCAAAAGTTTGATTTCAAAAAGTTGATTCAAACGTATGTTAAACACATCCACAAACACAGATTGAAAAACTTGATGCAAATCGAATATGGTCTCCTTCGTTCGGTTCGTTCGCCATTCGCTCCGCATCACATTCAATATGCACAAACAGACCACGTATATAAGCTTACTCTACACTTGGATCGCGGATAACTTCAGTACCTACTTTCAGCGCTTTTCGGTCCCTAGACAACTTTGTTACAATATATGTTTGTACATACGATTTTATTTTTGCTTGGACAACATGTTTGTTAGCTCATTGGTTTGTTCAAGTCTAGTGGTTTTAGATAAAATAGAATCCAAATACTAATCAGGGTTTACGAAATGTTATCATTTAGATTTCAGAATGATGGTGTCAAATCTTTAACGCTGTCATTCGGTTTCAATAAAGTTAACATATGTCTTTTTGCTTGATTCTCATTATCTCGCTTTTCCTAACTATATTGGGGTCGGTTTCCGGTATAATTCGATACAGCTGAGTATCAGTATTTTACTTGGAGCACCAGTCTATTTGAACTCTTAGACAAACTCCACAGCCCAGTTAGATACTGGGATATACGATACCCTTTGGTAAGACCGGATGTCGGACTTTCGAACCAACGCCTGCAACGACTGCCACAGATCTACAAATAATAGCCGGGACAACGGTTTTCCGAGGCACGGAGGAAGCTCGGTATGCACTGCAAAAACAACATTTGTACACTCATTTAACGTTACGCTTCGGTGTAACAGACGGGCCATCGTTAACGATTTATTGTGACGGTGTTAATAGCGCTTTTGAGCTACACTCCGCGCTCGGAGCGAGAGTCGTGAGCCGAGTGAGCCGAGCCCAGTCAGCTGTGACGAACTCAGTTGCGTTAGGACTTCATTATACAGCCTTAGAGTCAATTACATTAAGTCATTCCTAGCTTTTAATTAATTCTCGAATGTCAAATGTTGAGAGAAACGTAAACATTTCTCCTTACTTTACATTATTGAGAGAATCATGTTCAGCCGTTGGTCCCGGCTGCCATAAAATAATTGGCAGTAGTTACAGTACGGTATTAACTAGCGTAAACTAATCATACCAAAGAGTATTGTATTTTCCAGAACGAACTGCGTTGTTTGTCAGGTAGGCAGTCACACCATGTAAGATAGGTACTGGTATTTAGCTGCACCCGGTTGGTGATGATGATGATTGAGAGAACCATGTAAAATAATATAATCAGCTTATAATGTTTTTCTTACTGAGACTCAGGGTTTCTCTGTGTCATAGAGAAACCCTGTGTCTATGGGAATGAGAGTAAGTTATGCATGATTACAACGCGGGCCAAGTTCGGGTTCTTAAATATCATATTTCTTTCAGTTTTGACTACAGGACACGCCGGTTTTCTCACGTTATTTTCATTCAACGAAGTTTACCTGCCTGGGATCTTAGAGACGGCACAAAAGTAGACCTTAATTTACGTAATACATACTCCGGGAGGTACATGAGTGCCTTACCTCGTTTCTATGGGACAAAGAGAAATTCTATAGAACCTAATCTGCGAACTCCACACGAGGATTTCACTATAGAAAGCTTTTGAGTGGCTGCGTTCCTCTGAGTGCTTGTGCCAAGATAATTACTAGAGCAGTCACGAAGTCTTAAAGTTATGTGCGCAAATAGGGAACGGGAATCACATCCTACTAATCCTACTAATATTATAAATGCGAAAGTTTGTGAGGATGGATGGATGGATGGATGGATGTATGGATGTTTGTTGCTCTTTCACGCCAGAACGGCTGATCGGATCTGAATGAAATTTGGCACAAAGGTAGATTATAGTCTGGAATAACACATGGGCTATATATTATCCCCATAATAACTTAAGGGGGTGAGCAGTATTGCATTATCCATAATCTTCAACTGTTTTACAGCTTGATACTGGAAAAACGAAATAACGCAAGGGACATCGAGCGTGCTGTGCAATTTTTCACTTTAGGCGCTTGGTGCGAGCGTTGCAAATCCAAGAGAAAGCAGAAGTACCTAACGTCATTTCAAATTTTCGGTATCGAACCACAATCGAACTGTCAACTGTCATACTATATTAAAACAGAAGGTCTATTTCAAACTATTTGCTACTGGTGTACGTAGTCTAACGGTACGGAGACTGATCTGTAAACGAAGGTACGCAAGTTCAAATCACAGTCAGAATCCACTTTTTGTGATTTTTTATAATGTTGAAAGATTTCCAAAAATGTTAAAAATGTTCGCGAGTTCGATCCCCAACCGGTTTTCACTTTTTGTAAGTTTCAAGTATTTGTTTTTATTTTGATGCTATATGGTTTTCAAACCAATTCAGAGTAGATTAATACAATCCACTTTTAATTTTAAATACAATATAATAAATCTGTAGACGTAGAGTAATTTCTGTATATTGAACATATTATTTAGAAAAAATAATGTTTTCTGTTGTTGTGTTACAATCATTTTTAGATTTTTTGTATGTTGTCTGTGTGTCTTGGGTGTATTAGTTTACAAAAGTAAGTTAAGTGTACATTTTAAAACTTATATGATAAAGGTTTTAGTTTTTGTTTCATTGTAATCGGTCGATCCTCTCTATCAAAAGATATACGAATTTAAAGTGTTTAAGAAGAACTTATATCATCAAACATACATGCAACGACATCTATTGCACCAAAACGGTGCTAATTAATAGATGTGTTCACAAGAACTTTTAAATTGACTTTTTCAAACAGTTACGATAATGCAAAAGGTACGAGTTCTTGATTAGTTTAAATGATGCTGACGCACCCATGTTCCTTCTTTGATATCTCTTTCGACCAACCAGCAACCCGACGAGCGGCGGCCCTTGCCCCTTCCATATTGCTGACATCTCTTTGAGGCACGCGTGGAACCGCCGTCGATACGGCCTGTCGTCGTCATAAGACGGGCGGACGGCCAGCTAGCCCACTACTTACCGTCCACAGGCCCGCGCCTACGGTGGCCGAAAGCCATCACGTGGCCGCCGACGCCCGGAGTGTCTCACGCGGCGGCTGGGACGAGAGGTTCTTTCCCTCTCACGTTCCGCCACCTCCTTTGCTAGCATCACTGCTTCGCCGTAGGAGGCGACAGCGTCCCATTCCCTCTCGCCCCGCACCATGGCTTGAACCATTGCCGGACGCGAGAGGTCGAGCCGCCGATCGCCGTTAAGAGAACATGACGGGGCTCAACACAAGCGGGGCTCCACCCAAGTGGGGCAGACCTCCGCGGTGTGCTCCACCGTGTACTCCGGCTGATCCTTGCAATGGTAGCATACGGGCGTTTCCTTCTGCTTGATTCGGTGCAGGTACCTCCCGAAACAACCATGTCCGGTGAGGACCTGCGCCAGACGGAAGATGAGGGCGCCGTGGCGCCTCTCAAGCGACTCCTCAAAGAGGGTACTTACCACCACTGTGCCCTTTATGGGGTTGCGACAGTCGCTGTCTGTATGTCGCCATGAAATCACACCGGGGGGGTCTGTCCGCCAAGCGGCAATATGCCACGGCAGCGGAGTTACCCCCCAATGTAGTGCCTCCGTGCGCCATTCATGCAGGAAACTACATAGCCTAAGCCCTATAGTGTGTGTTTGCTTCCCATGCATTAAATTTTGGCAGTTTAACTTCGCCTTCGACAGATGGCATTGTTCATTTGACACCATTTTCGGATTTACGGTGTATTTGTCGTGAATAGTCAACAAATACAAATTGACCGGTAAACAGTAAGAAAAACAGCTGTTTAAACTTTAAAATAAAAACCTTATTAAAATTAGATAAGACCCATGACGTAAATCTATTTGTTCAGTGCGGGAATCGAATACAGGACATGCAGCGCCACAGTCAAACGCCGAGGCACTGCACCAACCGTGCCGTCTTATCGCTGTGGCTTCCTCGGGCATTGCTGCAACTTTGCTTAACAATGGCCAGATTGAACTTTCCGTTTACAAATTGCCGCTGAATACCCCAACTTGCAACATTAGCAAAAATCTGCGACTGGCCATGGAACTTTCACATGGTCTTTCTTTGCAAATAAGCTGCTTTAAACAGGAGAGAGTCGCCTGGAATCAGATGTAGATGCGAAAATTCCACTTTCCGAAGAGTTTTCCCATCCAGTGCCAACAGTATTCCTAATTTGAGAGAAGAGTGAATAAATAATAAATGATGAAGAGTGGTTGAGTAAGAGGGTTGTCACCAAAGAACAAGGCATTTATTTGTACATTTTGAGGAATAAGTTAATCAGTTAATCGCGAAATGAGAAATAAGTTAATCGCGCATCGTCGTCTTAGCTCCATTTTATTTTGATTCAAGCCGCTGTCGCTCATAATGACAGCGCCCATAAGAACGCCTTTTGTAATCAAGCCGTCAGGTCTGACATATAAAATAACATTACGCCATAATCCCGTGAGAGTTAGGCAGTGGTGTACCTTATCGTAAACCCACATTTCGCCAGTAATGTTCAAGCGCCATGGCGTTTGATGTCTATAGATATAATATTGACATCGACCGGGCACGAAAACCGCGCTCCGTGGCCTCTACTGCGAAAACACTTTGCAATCAAACCCCTGACCTCATCCTCAGTAGTTGCACTTGAGACCACTCGATCAACGAGACAGTCACACATCAAAATTTCCACGTGAACGAAGTCGCGGGCATCAGCTAGTAATATTATAAAGGTAAAAGTTTGTGAAGAAAGGATAAAAAGAGAAAAATGGTTTATATTCTGGATACATACCTCCAATCTGATCCCGGAAAAACGCGGTGTTCCCGTTTGATAATCAAATACCCAATTAAGCTTAAACGGCTTAACAGATTTTAACAATATTTGATATCAGGATACTTTCTTCCAAGTTTCAGTACGTGTACAAAATATTTTACGAGAAATTTTTCAAATAATATCTGTATTTAAAAGTTTACTCTTGACCTCAACGTTCGTCAAGTACAATTAATTCACAAAGTGAAAAGCTATTAATTAAAAATAAATTCACTAAAGTAAAATATATTATTTTTAACAGAAGAACAACAAGGCTATTCTCCAAAATTTCAACTAAAATCACCATTTTGGCGATCAAAAATACAGGGCACAGTCACCATTAGGCGCGTAGTAGGCGGCTAGAATGAATTCAAGGTGTTGTTTATTCAAACGATTTCGAGTGGGCGCCATATAGGCAACTAGCGGAAACCTACTGTGCGCGTGTGTGCTACTTACTCTACGGTAGCAAAATTGTTTTGTTTTTGTAGGGAAAAGTCGAAAATCGAGTTCATGAATGAACCGAATGTGCCTAATGCATTGTTAACCGACTTCAAAAAAAGGAGGAGGTTATCAATTCGACTGTATTTTTTTTTTTTTTTTTTTTAATGTTTGTTCGCTCATAACTTGCGACTGGGTGAACTGATTTTCTTGATTCTTTTTTCATTTGAAAGCTGGTGCTTCCCGTGTGGTCCCATTGTCACCATTTCAATATCTGATGATGGGATCTTGTAGAAATCGGGGGAACTCTTCAATAAATAACAGCAGATTAACCGCGATTGTTGCTATAGCCTATCTAAGCATTGTTTACGCCATCACACAACATAATATCACGCCTGTACTCACTACAAAGGTTATAAAAACTATTTTGTGAAGATCTGATGAAGAACTTCGGAGATAGGCAACGGAACTCCTCAATAAATGATAGCAAATGGACTGGGATTGCTGAAATCTCATATTGTCTGTCTATTGTTTACACCAGTTCATAACATAACATCACGCCGGTACGTTGTGAAGGGGTAAGCACATGTGAACCACTAAAAAGTGAAAAATAAAAACGTTTTTACAAAAAATAAAACCGACTTCAAAAAAAAAAAACACTCAAAAGTGAAAAATAAACTTGAGAAGAAAAATCAGTTTCTGAAGTCGGTGTCAAAAAAATGAAATCAAAGAAACAAAAGTCACCGACTTCAGAAACTGATTTTTCTTCTCAAGTTTATTTTTCACTTTTGAGTGTTTTTTTTTGAAGTCGGTTTTATTTTTTGTAAAAACGTTTTTTTTTATTGTAATAAAACACTAAAAGCATCTTTATGTAATTAGTTGAGATCGTGTGGTCCAAATTAAACCCGAAAAACTGACCCTAAGTAAAGAAATTACAAATTTTTACGAGCAGCCGATCCACCTATTCCTTTATCACGGCATTTGCATAGTGAAAGCTTACGAATACAAGTAGAATTTAAATTTTTGGATAATTATCTCCGAGCTTCTGAACGTGAAAGGTAAAAACAAAGATCCATTTCGGCTAATTGGATGGACGGAAATTACGTCATTCTGAGTCATCATATCCGGTTGGGTTGTGTCGACTTCTGTTTTGAATATTAATAAAGGTTACATTTATTTTTCACTTATGTGTTTTTTCTAGTAATTGAAAGGTACAGGCACCTGCAAAATTGCATGGATTCCTTAGAGTCAATTTTCCTGTAAACGTTTATAGTCGACAACTAGTTTACGTTAGGTGGCGTAATTTCTCGCTTCACACGATTTTATTTCTGAACTATCCATGCATTTTTGCAGGTGACTGTACTAGCCGTCTGTACGTTGCTGGTATCACTGTGACACTTTTACTTTGAGCTGGTGTATCCTACAGAGTTCAATAAAACAAGAGGTCAGGTTATACTAGTTCAGTTCCCACTGAGATACGACCTACTGGGCGCTTTCACAACGAGCGTAGATAACCAAAAGTAACAAGGTAGCCTGACTTATAAACTGCTCGAGGCTATAAAGTTAGACGCACCGGGCTAACTACGATGGCTGACCAGCGACATTATTCGGACTAAGACTTAGGAGTCTCGTGTGGGAAGCTTTTGAATGTTTACAAATCGGCCTACAACGCTGTTTAGGCCACTACCACGACGTCTGGCGATGCGACGCAATTTGCTTTCATCGAAGCACCGATGACATTTCAGAATGCTCTACGAAATGCACGGATTAAAGAAATAAGGCGCTATGGAAACCTGGCAATGTACGAAACAGATTTTATGTTTCTATAGTCTGTTCTCATGCGTCCGTCCCATTTATTTCGGTATCTTTGTGTTACTCTTTCACGATATTTATTTCTTATAATATTTATACACATAATAAAAAGTACATAACTGATTGCGTCCGTCACATCCGTTACCAATATTCACCAATGATATATATTTTTTATTAATTTATTTAATCAATTTACCAATGATGTCATTATCAAAAATTAATCAATTTTACTTATCACCATTTTCAATTTAATATTATAATTGATTATCAGTGGTGTAGCTTATTTTCCGAATGAATTATTTTTTGCTTGTGATATTGATATAATTATAATACGTGTTGAGCTATAATTTGAATTGAAGAATGTATTAAACTAACTGAAACTTAGTGAAACTAACTGTTGGTAGAATCCTAACTTAATAAATAAATAAATAAAATCAAGTCCTCTTGAAGACTAGCGTTGCGTATAAGCAGTCTGTTTATTATTTTTTTCTTGGATTGTTAAATATGGGTAGTTAATTTTTTTTATATATTTTGTGCAAATACTAAGGTCTCCGGTCCCTCGAATATATATAAATACCGAACCAACGACGACGGGCGAGTCCGAATTGAAGTTGCTAAACAATTTCACCACTCTTTTGAAAACATTTTAATAGAGGTTTCACTTTCATACAACAGTTTCGAAAGTTATTGCGTTCCTATATAAAATAGGTCACGTTGTGACATTTTCAGTTTAACAATAAAACAAGCTCAAATAGGAAAGCGGTGGCTATTTCAGCCTTCTTTTTAAACAATCCTCTGACGTCTATCAGTTTCGAAATGGGTTAGAAACAAAACATAATGTTTGACGTCCTCTCGACGTAAAACTTGGTAAGATTTCGCCACAACTCCACGAGCAAGTCCGCGTGACCCACTGTTGCTATTGTGTCTGACATGTTCAGGTATCTGTAGCTACGGATACGTACCGTAAACGGATTAGAGCGTAGCTGAGCTCTTATCCGTTTTCACTAACACTAGGTGAATCTGAAAGCGCAGCGTCGTTTGAAATTCATTTGTTTGTCGGTGGTTGTGAAGTCTACCTAATTTGCGCAGCCATGAGACATACAATATTAAAAAAAATACAAAGCTGATGCCCGTGTCTTCGCCCGCGTGGATGTCGGTAATCACGACTAAAAGTAATCTTTTCATTCCCCCCTTTCAACCCCTTAAATCCTTATTTTCGCATTAAAAATAGCCACATGACATTTCTCACGACTATCTATTGACTATCTGTGCATCAAATTTCATTTAAATCGGTTCAGTAGTTTTGGCGTGAATGCGCGACAGGCAGGCAAAGATACTTACTGAGCTAAGGATTATGTTTAGATTAAAACAAAATTAATTGATGTTGTGTAGGTACTTGTGCCATGCTGGTGACAACTGGTTTGAAAGAAATAAAAGAAGAAAAGAAAGAAGAGAAAGGAAGAAGAGTTTTGCCAATCACGTCAGTATATTTTGATTCTCTTGTTCTCTCGCTCTGCGTCACGCGCCGCGACGTAATGATATGTAACAACTAGTTACTTTTATAAAGTCGTGCTGCGTAAGCTTGCAACTCGTGCCCCAGCGGTTACAAAACGGGCCAAACGCGAACGAACGGCAACCTATCTGCGTGAAAACTCACCCTAGTTGCCTCCGACAGCAGACGCGACCGGTCCGAACCGTAACTTGTTAGTTGCGGCCACAAACAACTGCTAACATATTACCAAAGCTTTCCCATAGCCTTTTTGGCCAAACTATCCTTTGTTGAGGCATATTTATGTAAACTTGCAGCGGATCGTAAAGTCATGCGGAAGTACCTTTTCTCCCTCGTTTTATATCTGAAAGTGTGTGCCTTATGGCTCAATCGACGCTGCAACGCCGGGAGAAGAACTAATATATTGATACGTTCGCACTTCCATAAATCGTGGCTTTTGTTGGATCATTCTGCATGTTTTAGTGATTTTAATAAAGATAATAAAATGTTTCTCTACGAAAATAAATTTAATAACAAAACATTAAATGTAGCGAGTTTCGTGTGTTGTAATCATTCTACAGCTACCGACGTGTGTGTATGATTAGATGTGTGAACGTGGGAAGCACAAGGAGTATGTAAGGATCGTAGGAGGTGTTTCTCAGTGGTTTCTGCGTACAAAAAGTTCTTCCCTGACAATAAAGTAGCGTATTATAGAAATATGTTGCATATAGATTAACCCACGCCGAGCCTAACTATAATTAAGCTACATATTTAAAAATAAACTAATAATCACCAACATAACACTACTAACAAACAATATCATCATTATCGAATTAGAATCACAAAAAAACTTTTTTGCAAAAAAAACAACCGACTTCAAAAACACCAAAAAGAGAAAAATAAACTTAAGAAGAAAAATCTGCTTCTGAAGTCGGTGACTTTTGTTTGTTTGACTTCATGTTTTTGCCACCGACTTCAGAAGCTGATTTTTCTTCTTAAGTTTATTTTTCTCTTTTTGGTGTTTTTGAAGTCGGTTGTTTTTTTTGCAAAAAAGTTTTTTTATTTTTTTATTTTTGGTTGTAATAAGTACCTACATATATATCCTATACAAATATTTACTATGCATTTAACATTCAACCAAGAAACCTAACCCTTAACCTTCAAGATATTCAAGATATTTTTGCTTTCAACTCTGAACCGTTGAGGAGGAGTGGTACTATTCCTCAACGGTTAAGAGTTGAAAGCAAAAACCCATTATCAGCTCATCAACATGAAGACAAGTGATGACTACTAGATGCGAATACTTGAATAGCGTCGGAAAAAGCAAGAAACACGTAATACGTGTCTATGAAATTCATATATAACAACTAAATAAATGTGTATTGTACACATCTGCATACCCCCTCAGAGCATACAGGCGTGATGTTACGTCATGATAATGTATATTCAATAAACATCCAAGCGATTCCAGCAATTACGACAGATTTGCCGCCTATTTTTGAAGAGTTCCATTGTATATCTCCGAAGACCAGCACCAGATCTTCACCAAATTAAAATGGGACCACCTCAGGAGTATACTCTTTCAAATAAAAAAGAATTTTGAGAATCGGTTCACAAATGGGGGAGAAATCAGGTAACATACATAAAAAAAAAATATACATACACACGAACATATAACCTCCTCCTTTTTTGAAGTCGGTTAAAAATAGATACTAACTGGAGACATATATACCGAGTAAGCTACTTATCAATAAAATTGGCTTAATTGGCCGCTACGTAGCTATCGGCTGTAATACTAACAAACATTAATAACTCATTAATTAGTTAATCTGATTCAAGGCTTGAGCACGGCATGCACTTAGCCACTTAACGTTTGAAATATCTAATCGGAATTTGAACAAACAGTCCCGATGTTTAGTGATTACGCTCGACTAGATAATTTGTGTTAGATGCTCTAAATACTATCGGCAATTTGAATTCCCATTTCCCATCCCATTGAATATTTCAATTATTGAATTTCGAACTACGAATTTCGAATTTATAGCAGCGGTGGCCCTGTGATGGCGGCCGACGACTTACGAACAGTAGGTCGTGGGTTCGAACCCAAGATGAAGAATTTATTCTTCGAATATATCACTGCAGCTATTGAAACGGTAAAGGAAAAACATCGTCAGGAAACCGGCATGTCTAAATGTTTGGTTCTAACCAAACATTTCGAAGACATGTGACATCCACCAAACCGAACTGGGCACGCGTGGTGGATTATATCCCATGGGCTAAACAGGGTCGCAGGCCTCTTCTAGAGACATGCCTCTCCTAGAGAGGAGCCCTGCGCTGTAGTGGGAACATTATAGGCTGATGATGATGATGATTTTGAATATAGCCCGAGGAATCTTACTTCAAAGTATCTATATAAATAAAAATGAATTTCCGTTCGTTAGTCTCGCTAAAACTCGAGAACGGCTGGACCGATTTGGCTAATTTTAGTGGAAGTCCAGGGAAGGTTTAAACGTTGAGAAAGTGGTAGGTAGGTAGGTAGGGTAGTAGGTAGGTAAGGTAGTAATGGGTAGTAGGTAGGTAGGGTAGTATGTAGGTAGGGTAGTAGGTAGGTAGGGTAGTAGGTAGGTAGGTAGGGTAGTAGGTAGGTAGGGCAGGAAAAAGAGCATTGCAACTCATGCCGGGAACAGCTAGTTATATTATAAATGCGAAAGCTAACTAGCAAAAGTAAATACAGTGATTTTGGTTGCATTAGTTTTGCATTGGGTGGTGAAAGGTTGAAGAATATGAAGAAGAAGAAGTCTTGTGTGACAACTTTCGGTTCAAGTTACTTCGACTCTACATAACGCTGTGCTTTAAGGGTAAACAAGCCAACGGCACGAACTAGTTGGTGGGCGGGGCTAAATGCATGCTATTTCATCCGACATCACGAGCGAAATGCATAGAGCGAAAGAGACACAACTAAAACGGGCGCGCGATTGTTTCTATGCAGACCTTTGGTAGTATGGATACCATGAAAAATCCATTGAATGTATCTGTTCAAAATAAAATTATTTGAATTCTTTAATAACTAATCTATGCCTGTATGGTTTCACTTTTTTCATTTTCGTACCATATAAGTAACTTATTTACGCCCAAAGATGGTTAAAATTAGTGCTAAAATATGAAAGTTTCGATGCTCATAACTTCCAAACCAATATTTTTTTCCAATTCTGCTTCCATAGAGACCTAGATAATGACAAGACCAGTTGATACAATTTTTAATTTTGAACCTACACCGTCAACCAGAGGAGTAATCACCATACTACGTTTGTATGGAAGAATGACTGGCTTGTGCAACCTTAACTGAATAGTCAGATTAAGTTTTTGCTTTAGTATGCTTCTACGCTTGCGCCACCAATGATAACGCAAAATATTTACATCTATTGACGTCTATGTATTATTATATGCGATCAAAATATCTAATGGGATTTACGTTTTACTGTATTTTAAACACATTCTTCTGATATTTTTGATTTGTTTTGCAGATGGCAGTTTGAACGATGTTTTTATATAAATTACTAAATACATTAATACCGCTAGTGAGTTGTGGTTGTGCGCGCCTAAAAGGGTAATACAGGGTGTAGTTTGAAGTGTCACTGCACATTACACTTTAAACCACATAGTAGAGGGTTGACTAATGTAGTAGCAATGCATGTAAAAGGTCTCCTAGGTCGTCATTTGCGTGTTTTTTCCCAACTATGTCAGTTTCGAATATAATTATTAATTGTTATCTTTTAAACAAAATGACTGCCTACATGGCATTCAGATAAAATCAACCGAAAAAGCACCTTAGGTAATAAACTGGTAAACCATATTGGTTCCAAAACTATCGGCAGTACAATATAAATGTCGGCAGTACGTTTCTGTTAGAACCCTAAAAGAAATATAAAAAACAAAATGGTCACACCGCTGAAAGCGCTAACACAACGCTTGTACAAACCGTTCCGTACAACCTTCCGTTTGCTGACCTCCAAATTCCCAAAGATATAGTGTTATCGTCCAAATAGAAACTATCCCGAAACAGTAATGGCTGGGTTTTGTATGCGATCATTGTTTGCCGTCAATATATTACTTATGTAACGACCTACCGATACTAGGGCTATGAATTAATGGCGTTAGGAAACTGTTTAGATGGTATTTTGAAAAGGGATTTGCTGGCGCGCTTATTTTAGGGTTAAGTGGGTGGAGCGGGCAAAGTTGGGTAGTTGTGAAGGGTAGAGTGGGCAGCGTTTAGTGAGCTGACCTAGAATATTTTTATGAGCGCGCTTTGATGATAAAGTTGTATGGCGGTAAGGGTAAAGGATTTTCGGAAAGGAATATAATTATACTAACATTCTCCAGCTACCGAATATTACAGTTGATTCTTGTGCCGTAGATAAATAATACTGTCTAAATTTAAGATGCAATGACATAATTATTTCTATACTTACTACAGATGGACCAACAGTATCGTTCTCTAATTGTGTAAAATGTAAGATGTAAGGATCGAACATGGCAATAATAATTTAAGATGTCACATGGGATTCAAATATTGATATTTGTTCTGATAAACTTTCTGTACTTTAAAGAGCTTCAAGATCTGTTTGGCTAATCACACTGTTTCCAACATTCAGAAAATTGCGGAAATAAAATCCAACAACGATCGATCGTCAAGGTAGACAAGAAAGAACCCTTTTACCGTCTACCTCAGTATTAATCATATCTACCCCGATCAGCAGTGTCACTAGGTGTAATTATTCCGCGGGACCTTTGAAGTGGCCTGCAAGCTACGTTTGAAGTGAGAACGGTAAGAAAACTGGGTCAAGTTTAGATTTATATCGTTAGAAACACTTAAAAAAAAAAGTCGATGACAATAATTTTCGAGCAGTATTATCACGCTCACTCATACTTTTTTTTGGGGCTCTCCCAGTGGGAACGAGCCCGAGTAACGAATCGTGGGTCCGAACCCAGGCAAACTCAAGTTCATTTATTTAATTTGGGTAGTTTTTAAGTCAGTAGAAGTCTGACACTCCCTACACCTCTGCCCAGAGCGGGAGGAGTCATTTGACGCTTTTCCCACCCTCTAAAAAAATGCGTACATCTAACAACTTAAATCTTCACAAACTTGGCCATCGTGACCAACAAAGTAACTCTTTTATTTACATCAGAGGAAGTATTGAGCTCGTCGTAATAGAAAAGGGGAATGGCCACTGGATGCGCTGCCAAGTCATTAAGTGGGCTGATTTAATAGAATTGGATTACTTGGCTGTAGTGGACGATAGTCTGACCCAAGGGTAATTGGGGCGGGGATGAAGGTCAGTTGTTGGAAGGGTTTGCTGGCATTGCGATTGTGCTGGATTTTTGCTACTAATTATAATTACTTTTAATGCTTTTTCCACATTAATTGTACATCTGAGCGCATAGTAAAATATTTTATCCTTACTGATATTATAAATGCAAAAGTAACTCTGACAGTTGCGATAACCGACACCAGTCGCAATAATCGACATTCACGCGGTCGAAGTCGCGGGCATCAGTTAGTTAAATATAATTTTCACAAACTTAATTTACTTATTAGCTATTTTATTTTCATTAGTGAGTAAATTACATAGTTTCCCAACAATTTAAAAGAGGTTAGTCTTGATATTGTTATAACTAAATTAGAAGTGTGAAGACATTGTTATCAACAAGTTACAAAATTATATTGTTAACGAGTCTCTTTTGCAGCTTCGAACTCTACATGCTGTGTTAATTAGTTTTGATTTAATTACAAAGTATATAATTATAGGCAGTCATTTAATCTACATTAAATGACTGCCTATGTAAATGACTGTGTATATAAACCACACTGTTGTAGTTTCAACGTTCGGTTCAGCGCTGAAAGTTGGTTTTATAACAACGCAATCATATTTTAAGGTATCAATAAGGCAATTCGACTAATTAGCAGCCTTTACGCCTGATTGTGAAATAGCTCCTAAGATACCATGATGTTGGACGATAGCCAGGATGGGCAGCTTTTTAGGAGTCTGTCCCCAGAAGGTTCCAACGGGTCCCTATTAATTAGCTTCCGCAGTCTATCCATCCGTCCGTCTGTCACGTAACTGTATCCTTCTAACCTAAATAAGTAGATACTTGAACTATTCACAAACAAGCTGCTTTAATTGCGGCTGTGCTGAATTTGCCACGCACCTTTCAAATATTATTATTATTACTAATTATTATTATTATTAAAAGACTGAGCTACTCAAAATCCTTACTGATAAATGCGTAAGAAACTGTATCGATTTAAATGTAATTTGGTACACAGATAGTCTAAGAAAGGACAAACAAAATTGTGGTGAGGGGTAAAAGGGAGGAATGAAAAGATGACTTTTGGTCGCGATAAATAACATCGGTTGCGATAACCGACAATCCGACCGATTACTAACATTTTGCTTTTTGCAGTAGGTACTTGTGTGTTTTGTCACAACAAATATTGAGTTTTATAAGAAGCTAAATTGTTTACCTTTTTCAAAACAAACATATGTGTGCATCAAAACGATTTAAAAAAGGAAATAAGAAATTATACAGCGGACATTGAGAGTATATAAAAAGTTTGATCCCGAACATTTTGAATGGAGCCTGGATAATCCCGAGCAAATAAAAATGAACATACTGGTGGAAAAACACAAGGCTAAAGATTTTAGCAGTTTTTGGAAAAAAAACTGGCCACTTAAATCGTAAGCCGAGTGTATCTGTGAGCACCGAAGTGCAGAGGGGTATCAGAATATTACATACTAGCTTTTGCCAGCGGCTTCGCCCGCGTGAAAATGGCGATTTTCCATACAAACTTTCATCCCCTATTTAACTCCCTTAGGGGTTGAATTTCGAAAAATCCTTCCTTATTCCTTGTCTACATTATAAATGGAACCTCTGTGCAAAATTTCAGCTTTCTAGGTCCAACGGTTTGGGCTGGGCGTTGATGAGTCAGTCAGTCAGTCAGGACTTCTCTTTTTATTTATATAGATTATTGTGTTTTTAAAGTTCTGTTTACTGTTCATGCGTCCATGTCTTGCCCATGTGTATATGTCCATTTTTACTAGCACTGTCTCTTGTAACAAATCATGTTCTAAAACTACATATTCCCAGCTTCATTCAAATATGAATAAAAGGCCTAGCATCTCACAAAGCGATGCTATTATCCCAGATCCAAGCTGCATGACAAAGGCATACCGTACGATTCAACGGCTACGAAAAACGAGCCCGCATCTCTGCCGGTGTCGTCTTGCAGTGAGGCGTGAAGCATTGATAGAGGGTAAAATGTAGGATTTATATTGAGAGGAATGTTCCTTGTGTATATGACTACGGATTGTAGGGTTTGTCAAAATGGTACGTACTAAGGCATACAGAGTATTTTATGCGCGTTCCTGAACGCGCGTCGTCTGCGTCGTAGAAGCCGATTTTTGCGTTTTTATAGATTCAAGCGCGCTTAAAATAAAGGATATAGCCCAAACGGTATTAACGGTTACGACCTAAACAGGGTAAGGGCGGGCACATTTAACGCTACACATAATTTGAAAAAAAATAAAAATACTCACAAAGCCACTTAAAAATATTCTCCAAAAATCTGTATCAAAAAGTACTTAAAGCAAGTGACAATCAGCATCAATAAATGGTACTTACCGCCTGCTAAGAAGCCGAGAAACTTAATTTTCCTTTTAGGAGCTGCAACAAGAGAAAAGGTCCTTATTAATTGGGTGGGCACGTGAATTGGGTGGCGACTTTTTAGGCAACAGTCCCATCGTCGGCGATTAGCGAGGAGCTAGAATAGAACATATTCATTTATTAGTCGTAAATAAATAAATATTAACATAAAATCATGCCTTTAATCCCCGGAAGGTTAGGCTGAGGAGTATCTTATAGTATGCCCACATTTTGCCAAGACATAGGGTCGGGCTTATTGCCATCAAAGATAAGATAAAGATTGTGACTGAGACATTCCTGATAGAAAACATAAGCACATGCTAACCATCAAATGACTCCTCCCGCTCTGGGCGGAACTGAAGGGAGTATCAGACTTCTAATGACTAAAAACCACCCATTTTCCTTCTTAGCCCTTTGTGTCGTTAACATTTGACACGAGACCTAAAATCTTTTGAACGCTCTTTGAGCGAGAAAATACATGAGAGCTAGTCGCTTCGTCAGCGGTGGGGCGCGTCCCTATATCTTCCCTCAAGACTTCGACTATTTAGCCATGTGTCTCGCTTCTTTTTACTTAAGGACACAATTAATTGGGTGCTACTGGCGAAAAAACCTGATTAAAAGAGGGACTGCTGAATAATATACCAGGTATTGCTCGTTGCTGCTCCAATCATTAAATATTCACGTGAAGAATAAATAATAATTTGTAATTTTACCGGCACTTCACTCGCAATATTGTCCCATAAAAGTGTATAAATATAGCGTATGACACTCGGGAATAATGTGTCTGCTTATTAGTGAAAGAATTTTCGAAGTGGGATTGGCAAACACAAAGTCTGTGTGCCTGTCTGGGTTCGAAACCACGACGTAAGTGCGGGCCGCCACCACTGCATCAATCATAGAAACTTTACCTCTTTGTAATACATATTTTAAGTACAAACTAGATTATAACATAATGAAAAAAAATATTATGTCTATATTTTATATTTGTGTAGCCCACACATGTTAGGGTCATCGCATTCGATTCAGCAGTAGGTGTTTGTTGAACAACAATATTATGTATCTCTAGAACAATGAAATACAAATATTTGGCTGGTGCTGAATGGAAAACTTCGTTCGGCATTCGTTCGTCGTTAAATCTGTTTCTGCTGTCCATTGGACCTCAAACCTCAAAATATCAAGTTCTTATAAGTTCAACGCAACGAGATCTAAAAATATTAGATCTAAAATATTATGACATGTGTAGCAATCAGCACTGTGCTGTGGATCCCTATAGCACAGTGCCATACAGAGTGTCTTGACGCAGCCACGACGTACAAGCTGTTAACTTTTCATTAACCGTCCTTGTGCAAAAAAAAGCAATACCTACACACACATACAACTATATGTATTGCTTTTTTTTGTGTTTACTTGTATGCTCGCCATGTTTCTGCGACAAATAAATATTTTTCCTTTCTTTCTTTCTAATTGTCATATACAAGCATAAACTTACGGCTTTTCACATGGAGTAGAGAGAAACCACCGACTTTTACATACTTTTGTTTCGTTCAAGTTCGTTCTTTAATATAATATTGAAATAATGAAAACAAAACACAGCTATGAAATACCCCTGTCGGGGCCGCGGATTTTAGTACGAGATGACGTGGCCTCGGCACAAGGGCAAAGAAGGAACATGGGTTCGGTTTTTAGTCAGTAGAAGTCTGACACTCCCCTTGGCTCTGCCCAAGAGCGGGGGGGGGGGGGGTCATTTGATGATTTTCCACCCACCAAAAAAAAAAAAAGCTATGAAATACTCAATCCAACAAATTCCAGTTCCCAGTATTACCATAATGGTAAGTTATATTTACCTATCCACGCACACAATAGGTAATATTTAACAGAAATACACAGAAAATGAAGAATTAAATGACACGCCGCCGCGCCGCCGCGCCGCCGCAAGCAAGCATAATAATAAACACAATACGTATTTGTTGTACGAGGTAACGTGGCAGCGTAAATACATTATAAAAACATTGAACCAAAATGCATATATAAATTATGTTTATTTATGTATAAGTTCATTGGCCTGAACTGTCCCAATCCTGGGCAAGTCCCCAATTCCTTCCACTTATATCAGTGATGTGTCAGAGTGCCTCAACCGCCTCAAGGGCCTCTGTAACTTAGTCCTTAGTAACTTTTAAGTTGTGCAGCAAACTAAAAATCAATCGTATTAAGTTCTAAATCGAAAAAACCGTTAATTGAGATCCGCGTTTTGGCAATTACCCCATGTGTCAAGTACAACAGATACAAACAAAGTCCTCAAATTAAATACTATCGGAGAAACAAGTTCTTGCAATTTTATAATCGTTTGCAATTAGGTATGCTACGTTCTATCCGCGCTACGGCTACAGAGAGCAACACTTTTATCCCCATTAAAAAGTTTGTCGAAATTGACGCAAAAACATCTACGCCCCGTCGCCACTTTAATTGATTTAATTAGGCACAAAAAGGTTTGCGATAAAATTCTTTAGCAATTTATTTATAAAATTATCTTCAATGGAAACTGTTCGCTGTAAAGCGTTACTTAGTGGAAAGTAACCTACTTATAAAATTGATCCGCATAACCTTCTGCCCAACGTTGCCTGTTAATTTAAGGGTTTCGCAATGAATATCGGAGAACCATCTGATTTCGTGGAGCTCGTGGCTAAATAATGACAGCCGCTGGGCTCGATCGCGTCTGGTTCATTCGCGCTTGCCAAGGTTGATCGATACATGGATGACCACTCATCCGTTGACAGCCGTTGGTCGCGGCTGCCATTTTTAGATCTTTGACAGTCGGTGCTGGTAGTCAGTGGCCTGAAATTCTGACAACCAGTATCACCAAGGGATATCGCCTTAGGCCCGGTTTCCACCAAAGCGGAGAGGAGCGGAGACGAGAGGAGATGTGCGGAAATCGGCCAATCACATTAGTTAAAATTTACATCTGGTCTTTCGCCCTTCCTGTGATTGGTCGAATTTGGCACATCTCCTCTCCGCTCTGCTCGTCTCCGCTTTGGTGGATTACGGGCCTTACCCAGTACTAAGTGGGTTGTGTAGGCCTGTATTTTATAAGTACCGACTGCTTCAGCCTGTACATGTAAAATACTGGTATTCAGCTGCATTTAGACTGGAAGCCGAGCCCAACATAGTTGGGAAATGACTAGGCAGATTGTGATTAGTAAGTTAACTTACTCTACTGAATTTATAGTTTCACTTTAGTAATATCTTCCGGGATTATCCAGCTCCCACATAACACACAAACCGAACATTGTTTACTGAGAAAATTAATTAAAATACTAATTTGCTAGTAGTTGCTGCCAGTCAAGATGGCAATAGCGGTCATTGACCCACTTACATTTATTAAAGTTCTTAATTAACTTTAAAATCGTCATCTGTCGTGATCTTCAACAATTTTTCTAATGATAAACGATACATGGTATTTTGGTTCGTACGAAGACATAAATTTTGGAAGGG
Organism: Diarsia dahlii; assembly: GCA_949775195.1. Classification (NCBI taxonomy): domain Eukaryota; kingdom Metazoa; phylum Arthropoda; class Insecta; order Lepidoptera; family Noctuidae; genus Diarsia; species Diarsia dahlii. Next base: position 33,187,190 of record OX459189.1, on the reverse strand, counting down.
TTATTCACCAACTCGACACAAGATAGGTACTGGACTCACGTGTGTCCAGTTGGTGAAACTGAAAATTAGTATAACTTATTATTTCGTCATCTTGACTCTAAAATATTTCTACACGTGGTCCACGTAGTGAATTTAAATAAAATCATTTTTATGTTTTCGCCAACTGGACACAAGTTCGCATTTTATCTGAATTCATAAGAAAGTAGAGTCACGCAGATTGCTGCAAGGGCATTGACCGCAATTGACATCTTAACTGGCAGCATCTACAGTAGTGAATCATAACATTATCAGGCAATGTGTAATTCAGTTAGCACCGGTAATATCATAGTTCGATGAGCTTTCCTTGTTTAATCGCTGATATATCGGTGCCACGGACATCACGTACTGCTGTCAATGTTACGAACACATTGACAGTCGTATGCCCCGGTAGACTACCACTTGTAACGAACCGACAGATGAAGGTAGAATATGTCTGGCAGTAACTAATAGGACTCTTTAGGGAGACAGTTTTACGATTGACTATGATAAGATTATATGTTTGACTGGACTAATAATATTTCTTTCATTTTAGAATCAGAGACGATCATTTGTTAGTAACTTGATTACCAACTCCAATGGTCCTAATATACAAATCAAGACAACAGTCTTGATTTGTCTATTAGGACCATTGGAGTTGCACACATTGGACTCACAGTCCAACAGGCTGTGATATAAAATGATTATTATGATGAGATAAAAACTTTTTTACAAAAAATGAAACCGACTTCAACAAAAATTAAAACACAAAAAACACTTTTGTTTATTTTACTTCATGTTTTTGCCACTTTTTATTTTTCACTTTTACACACACCACTAGGTTCACATGTGCTTACCCCTTCACAACGTACCGGCGTGTGATGTTATGAACTGGTGTAAACAATAGACAGACATGAGATTTTAGCAATCCCAGTACATTTGCTATCATTAATTGAGGAGTTCCGTTGCCTATCTCCGAAGTTCTTCATCAGATCTTCACCAAATTGAAATGGGACTACTTTCAGAAAGTACTCTTCCAAAAACTACTCAAATCACTTCAAGTGTGCCTATTAAATTTGAAGAGTGATCTCTATTTCTCCAGGATCCCATCATCAGATCCTGACTTGATGATCATGGGACCACTTGGGAAGTATACCCTTTCAAACAAAAAAATATTTTTTCAAATCGAACAAACCTAAAACAACATATAAACATCCGAATTGATAACCTCCTACTTTTATAGAAGCCGGTTAAAAATGACGTAGGGTATCAATTTAAACAATTGATTTCGCTGACGGTACAGGACCATCCTTTAACTATACCAAAGAAATCTTCACTAGAAAGATAAGGTTTAGATTAAAACCACCAAATTATCCCGTAAGTTGAAGAATCACTTTAGGAATATGTGTACCCGGGTTAAGTGAGGACTAGTCGACACGGATCCTTAATACAGAAAATATCTCATCAATAAAAAACCGGCCAAGAGCCTGTCGGGCCACGCTCATTGTAGGGTTCCGTAGTGATAATACTTTTTTTGTTTGACAAAAGATACGTTCAGGATAATAAAATATGTAAACGAAGTTAAAAAAAATGCTTGCATATACGATTATACTACAAACTTAGTCCAGAAATTATTTTGTACAACTTTTTGTCTTTTTTGTACAAAAACTGTTTCCATCCAAGTTCAAAATGATTTTCCTAGAAAGTTCTACTTTTCAGATTTTTTTCATATTTTCTAAGCTTATGGTTCAAAAGTTAGAGGGGGGGGGACACACTGTTTTTAACTTTTGGAGCGATTATTTCCGAAATTATTGACATTATCAAAAAATGATTTCAGTAAACCCATATTCATTTTTAGATACCTTTCCAACAATATATCACACGTTAGGGTTGAAATTAAAAAAAAATCACTTCCCACTTTACACATAGAGGGGCTGCCCTAATAAAACATTTTTTTCCAATTTTTATATTACCACTTTGTCGGCGTGATTGATACACATATTGGTACCAAATTTCAGCTTTCTAGTGCTAACGGTCACAGAGATTAAACGAGGACGGACAGACGGACAGACAGACATGGCGAAACTATAAGGGTTCCTAGTTGACTATACGGAACCCTAAAAAGAACACTAATGCCACAAACTAACTCGAACTTGGCCGAAAATTTTCAGATAAAATTCTGTAGGCTAAAAATTGGTAACAAACCGTCGGAAGGACTGATTTTAATCTTGAAATTGGGGCAGACAGCTGGGTCGGGCCTCAGTACACAAAGTAGGCCTAAAATGTAGTAGGGCAGAGCTACACACAGAACCGTTGTTGATTGCGATTTAATAATGATTGAATATCCGTAGGCTGTCTATAAAATGTGGCACCATACAGCTAAGCGAGAAATGGACACTGTGAAGTGAAAACACTGAACACTCTATTGGGCAACGGGAATTCTTTGTGGTCTATAGAAAAATTACATTATACCCGCGAAAATATCGGTGAAAAAACCGAAAGGAAACTGTATTTACTTGATAATTGCTTACTAAAGATTTACATGACATCGTTACAGATATAGATGACACTGTGGTCTGAGTCAGAAGTACCTTGGGGTTGACAATATGTTTCTTTGCGATAAGAACTTGCCAAAATACATTTTTCCCCTAGTCATCATCATCTGCCTAGCCTTTTCCCAAATATGGTAGGATTGGCTTCCAGCCTATCCGGATGCAGCTGAATAGGTATCAGTATTTTACACAAGTGCCTATCTGACCTCCACAGCTCATTTAGTACTAGGCAATACGATACCCTTTTAAGATTGGTTGTCAGACTTTCAGTTCACTGACTACCTGTAACGACTGGCAAAGAATTATATATAGCAGCCGGGACCAAGGACCCAGGCATGTGAAATGTATGAAAGTGGACGAGGCGCAAGGAGTATGTAAGCTGTAGTTACTGCCGACCCTCATATAAATAGCCCTCTGGGGCTTCGCCGCAGTCGGGTAAAAGAAGAGAATTTAATAGACTTTATGAAATGGTCATTAGTTCGACAAACACAAAGAACCGCTAACCTTTTAAAACTACAGATACCAGCACGGTTCTTGAGCGCTCGGCGGAAGAGTGGGGATCGCTGTGCGCATCGTACACTTTATGACAAATAAAACGCACACCCGTTTATTATTTATTGGTCTTGAGGTAAGTGCAGCAGGAGTAAAGAACAAATCCCGAGTGACGGCTATGACGCGATGCGCTACGGGCCAATCACTGCACTTTCCCCGACCCCGCGTCTCACTTCATACCACCAAAGGGACCCAATAACTCAGTTTTGCGTCAGCGCTCAAGAATGGTGCCGATGATTGTACTATGGTTTAAAATGAATGTATTCAACCGTGTGGTTAGGGCTTACTGGATCAATGGATTTGTGTCAGTTACACATACCGTTACGCTGTGCATACGAGCGGAGCAGTTGGGATTACTATGAATAAACAATTTTTTGTTATAGAGTCTTTACTCTATAACAAAAAAATGTTTATTCATTGTATTAACTATTTTACGTTTTTTTTTTTACTTCCTTTTTGAATCGGATTTTGTTACCAATATCGGGCTTCAATTTTTTTTGCACAGAACCCAAATTTTTTATTTAAAATAAAAGTAGCTTTAGTCTGTTCATGGTCTGTTCCTATGGCGTCAAGGTTATAAGAAAAGAGTATTTTTTGTTCGTACTTGTACTCGTGTGAAGCCAGGGCGGGTCGCTAGTTAATAATAAAGTTTTTGATAACGTTTGTCACCTGTTCTGTTTCTGGTTGAATGACGCATTTTCTAGAAGTTCATGTTGATTCACTGGCTTATCATCATCATCATCAACCTTATAATGTTCCCACTGCAGGGACTCAGGCCTCCTCTCTAAGAGAGGGATTGGCTATAACCCACCACGTAGGCTCAGTGCGGTTTAGTAGATGTCGGTAGATGTTACATGTCTTCGAATTTTTTGGTTCTGAAACATGCGGGTTTCCTCACGATGTTTTCCTTCACCGATTTGAGAGCAGCGATGATGAAATAAATTACACAAAGTAATGCGCCTGCCTGGGTTCAAAACCCATGACTTACTGTTGGTAAGTCGGGGCCGCAAGCACTGGGCCACCGCTGCTGAAACTCATAGGAAAATTGAGCCTTGGTATCAACAAGACGCTTACCAGAGAATGGGCAGCAGCGTTCTCTGTGTCTTTGTAACAACCATACTGCGATCGCCAACCCGCCTGCCAAGCGTGGCGATTATGGCAAACCCCCCCAAAAATGCCTGGGGGAGGCCAATGTCCAGCAATGGACGTCTTTTGGCTGAAATGATGATGATGATCAACAAGACGCTTTCCTACATTATAAGTGGTGCGACTGGTTCATAACTCGATCTTAGTCCAGTAGATAGCTCCTAAACCTAATTGGCGAGCAATTGGCCTTTACGTTAGGGTGCTAGTTAGGGCAATCATGCCAATCATGGTTGATTCTCGGATTCTCTCAATTGTGTTATATGTCTTGCTAGTCCAAATTAGTTGTATAGCATAGGCAGGACCAGTCTATATTGATCCCACTGCTGGAACACAGGCAGTGCTATGGAGAGCGGTTCCATACATTACTTTTGAAGGACTTTTGGGTGAAAGGTGTTGTTAACCGACGTTTCCGAGGACGGTTACGTGACACCTCGCAGCGAAAAACGACGCCAACGTTAAGTGTTTCGCTATAGTTTTATGTTTTAACTAGCAGACGTCCCGCAGTTTCACCCGCGTAGATCCTGTTCCCGTGGGAATACAGGGATAAAAAGTAGCCTATGACACTCGGCAATAATGTGGCTTTCTATTGGTGAAAGAATTTTTAAAATCGGTTCATTATATCCCGAGATTACCCCTTACAATTTATCAAATACACAAACTTTTCTCTTTATAATATTAGTATAGAAGTATAGATAATGTATTAGTTTGTTATTTTTATCTACTTCGTTTAGAAACAGCCAAAGAAAATTGAAACCAAACCAAAAACAAAAAAAAAACGTGTGCATTTGGCGGTCTAGTTGTCAAAACATAACTAGGTTGTCAAAAATATTTATTGACCTGTCAAAAAGGAAGCTTTGAAAATGCGTTCCTGTCTGATGTAACGCGTCCCCCAATGTGCCACTAAATCAATGAGCCGGTTGAAAAGTACATGAAACTCAAGTCGTGGCTTTCGCGCGATTTAATTTAATTGCAATTGTTTTCACACTCACTCCCACTTTGTGGTAAATTACTTGGAAACGAATTTACCGCCAAAGTAATAAATTCAGGACAATAGCTTTACTGGTCTATTTGGAACAGTAGCCGTGGTTATTTGACATAATATTACACAGTTTCCTTGACTTGCAGAAGGAATAAAATGTTTCTATGTCTTTGGATGACTCAATCATTTTTGAGCATGAAAATACTTTTGATTTAAGCTATTAAATCATTTGTAAAACCACAGTCTATAATTTCAGAAGAGAAAGCTATTTAATGTAGGTACTTACTTACCAAATAATTCTCCAAGAAAAACAAACTACCCCTTTACTATCGGTACCTCGTAAATTTTGTGGTACTGACTTAGATTCCCAGGTAGGGGAAAGGTTTTACTGGGTGTTACGGTAAGAAATATCTCAGGAACAGTCATACTAGGTACTGAACTTGTGCCTATTTCACGGCAATAGGTTTACAGCCTATTTCATGGAGCTTAAACATCACTGAGGTTTGGGTGTACTACAAGAGGTTACATCACAATACACGCACGTAATTATAGCAATTCGCTTGCATTTCGTAAATAGTAAATGTTTTAAAAAAAAAGTTAAATAGGAACCTAGATAAATATCGTCTGTATCCGAATAATATAATTTTACTTATTTGACGTTCAATAATCTTAGGTGATTTTAAATATATTTACATACATACATTATAATGTTTTTAATTTAATGTAATGTTATAATTAAGATAATTTATAATTTTAACAGTATTTTACTGTGTGTAATAGTACATTATGGTACAAGTGTGTAACGTTGGTGATTACCGCTGAGGCGCCATTGAGACCCGAGCCGTCAGGTGAGGGTCTTAAGATAGCCGAGGACGGTAATCATCAATACACACGTGTATCATACGACGTTTTTCAACACACTTGTGAAGAAAATAATACTAAAAAGTCATCTTCAACAGTTAAAACGAGTTCTGATTTTTTTTTAACAATAGCGGGAAAATTTAATCGGTTTTCCTATGCGCGCGCATCTACAGTTCTACCAACTTATCCGTGCATGCGGGAAAACACGGAACTAATAAAATAAATGTACTAAGTTTGACGTAGCGATGCGATGCATTTTTTCTTGACCAGTGGCGCCACCATGAAATTCACGATCGACCATAGACTAAATGAATGAACGCGATAGAGTTTTAGCCACGTATAAAATGAGGAAAAAGTTTTCTTTATTACAGAAAAAATTTAAGTTATATTATTTGAGTGAAAGTTTCATTTGATAAAAACGTACAAGTTGAAATTATGTATCTATCTAAATTCAAATTTGCATGAAATGAGCAAGCCTTGCACTAAGTACATTAATTTATTTTTACTATTGAACACGATCTTTTTTGTATCGAAACTTTTTTATGAACGTGGCAACTCAACCAAAAAAATAAAAAAAAAAAACCTTATAACTCACTAGTGAATAATAATAATGAAAAAGTCACAGTTTGATAGTATGTGTCATTATGAGTTAAATTGCGGTGAAATTATAGCCACTTTATGAGCAAGTGTGTTGAAAAAAATATTAAAATGGTAACATTTCCGACTCATTAATATTATAACATGTAAGTAAACTACACAAGATTCCCTTTTTACCCCATATTTAAAACTACCAGAAATTTTGAATATTATTAAATTCCGCGCTCAGTGTGCAAGGGGGCTAAGCAGGAGTATGACAACAGAGGCGCAGTTCAGACAAGTGAGAGGTAGCGATCGATCGCTCTACAAGGACAGTTGAGGACGGAGTATATTCATCTATATCTAGGGACATGATTTATCTGTAAGTTAAGTTATAAGAATACATCTTAAAAACAATGAAAAAAAAAAACTAAATGTGGCACTCGGAGACTGCCGCGGTAAAGCTATTGCGTAGCATTTTTTATCAACAGCAAATAATTAATTATTTAATTTGACAACCTCAGTTGACAACCTTGTTATTTTCCGTAACCATAGCAAAAAATACTGAATCCTGAATATTTTCGTTAGGGAATTTCTGGATTCGCTCTCCACGCTGAAGGCACGCGATAGAAGCTATGCAATAGCTTAAAAAAAAAAACACTATTTATAACTCAAGAACGGCTGGACGGATTTAGCTGAAAATTGGTAGGGAGGTAGCTAAGAACCAGGAGAAGGACATAGAATACTAACTAATTTTTTTTATTAAGCATTTATGCAAATTATCTATCATCATTTCAGCCGAAAGACGTCCACTGCTGGACATAGGCCTCTCCTAAGTGTAATTTTTGCTTAGGGGGGGTTTGCTATAATCGCCACGCTTGGCAGGCGGGTTGGCGATCGCAGTACGGTCGATACAAAAAGCACAGAGAACGCTGCTGCCCATTCTCTGGTACATCCCTTAGTCGCCTCTTACGACACCCACGGGAAGATATGGGATGGTGCTATTCTTTGCGTCCGACACCATACGGAACAAATTATCTATATTTTTCCCGAATTCCTCGGATTTTTCTCGATTTTTCAAGGTAGTGCACATAATATACTGGGCTCGTTTTGAAACATCTCCTTTGTACTGAAAAGTAAAATCAAATGTGGCGTTAGTTCTAACTAGGTCACACACCAAAATAACTATGCTACAGTTTTTGGTACAGACGCATTTGTCATTGACTTGACACATCATGCTACTACAGTCTGTTCAATTTCTAAATTATTTCAACTTTATCTTACTTTATTATCGTGTTATAGGCGCCGACCTACGCATGATCTTACAATTCCAATTGATTCTGAATCCCAATTTCAGCAAAGTTATGTATATTTTCTAATAACAATTTTATATGTCAAAAACAAATCTTACAGATTACATTTGTATGGTAAAACTGACCTGTACAACGATTGTGTTCTATCTCGTTTTGATGTCACTTACATACTGTGGCGTGAAAAATGGAAACTCGGCACACCACTTTCAATAATATTTTAATTAAGATTTAGTTATCAAAAAAACAAAGAATTAAAATAGAAATTAATAGTTAAACTAGATAAAAATAGAATTCGTATGACACTGACTGATTTAAAAAAGCAGTTTTTTTAGAAAAATTAAAATTATAGGCAAAATTGAATCTTGCCGGAACGTTCCGCAATTTTCTTTTTTTTACATTGCATGAATTTAAAATATGACTAGATTTAAACACAGAGTTTTACAGAGTTCAAATATTAAAAAAAATGTCTCAAACACATCACCACGCACGAACACACGGAATCTCTAGGGAGTCCACATGGGTCTTGATAAGTTAGTCGAGAATGAATTTTATACCTGTATCCGGCGAAATTTAACCAAAATAAAAAAAGGTGACGCGTTCAAACCCGGCCCCAAAAAAGCCGTCGCTGCCTCCTCTTGCTTATTTCATCTGCCAGAAATTAAAAGATGTAGCACCCGAAGACGACCAGACCGGTGAAAATAGGGTAATAAAAGAAGGCCTTTAATAGACCTTCTTCAAAACTGGTTCAACACCCTAAAAAGATGAGAAACAACAGGGTTTTAAAAGAAGATCGAAATTTCAACAGGGTTTTAAAAATGAGAGAAAGGCATAATAACGAAGACATAAGATTAGACCAGAAATATACGTACCAGATAATAATAAGAAAACTATATGTCGCGTTAATTCGCGATATCCTTTAATTAAACACTGCACACTGTACACTGCAGTTTTTTATGATGAAAACATTACGAATGGATCACATTGGACATTGGACGAAGAAAAAAACAATAAAATTTTGGTATAATGACCACATTTCCTCCAATCTGTCATACGAATGAAACCTGGACTCCAAAAAAATCGACTGTCAAGAATTTTTTATCTCCAATTTTAAAAATATTTAGTTAAAGGTAAATATGGCATCGAGGTTTCAAGTAAAAAGTTTAAAATGCAGCGTAATGCTGCAATACCTAGTTATAATATCATGGATTTGATTTGATCGAATTTCGAATAGATTGGCGTCTTGTCTATTTTCATTTCCAAGGGTTAAGACACTGACTGATATGGGTGGGTTTCATCATCCTTTCCATTATCGCTTCTATATGAAACACTTAAACCTTTAACGTTGTTTAAATAATAAACCTAACGCAAACCAGAAAGTCTAAGGGCTCCCACACATAAACGCGATACGACGCGACGTCGCATCGTGGAAATCTACGACACGACGTCGTAACGTGTCGATGCACGATACGACGTCGTGACGTTAGAAACTCACGATGCAATGCTGCGCAGTTGTCTTGTTACTTTAATGAACAAATTTACATTATTTGGGTTCTAATTTCAAAAACATTTAAATATTCTTTTCAGAAAGCGTCTAGAGCGGTCCATTTTTCGGAATGAACTGAAACACCACCCCACTGTATCGACGGCATCGTGCCTTGTATCGTGCGTGGCACATTACGTTACGACGTCGTGTTTTTTTACGATGCTCATCGTAGATTTCCACGACGCAACGTCGTATCGTGAAACGACGCCGCATCGTTGTACGACGCGACGTCGTATCGTGTTTATGTGTGGGAGCCCTAACTGTAATGAAAGAATATAAAGTTACCCCATCATTTCAGGTACGTCAGTAAAAAAATATCTGAATATAATAACACCCGACTGGCAGACTGTGATGGGCGGGCATTAGTGGCCATCATTAGAAATAACTTTACAGTAGTAATGGCGCGGCCTACCTACAATTAGGCAGTAAGGACTTTCAACAACCAAATTATAACCCCTTGACCATGATAATCACTTTCGAGCGAGACGCCTAGCGACTGCGCTTGCGCTTAAAACCAATGAAAGTTGTTAAGCGCATATTATATGAGTCACCACACGACAAATACTGATGACGTGCGAAAAAAACTGGGCAAGTGCAGATATTGAGAGATTTTCCATGTTAATTTAGCACCATAGACTTCTTATATGATTTGATGTAATTTATAAGAGTGTTGAACTAATTATAGAATTTTTTCAAAATTTTAGGGTCAGTTGTTTCGGAGATTGGGGAATGGTCGGACAGACAGACACACGAGTGATCTTAAAAGGGTTTCGTTTTTTCCTTTTGAGGTACGGAACCCTAAAAAGGTAACTCAAAGCGTGAAGGAATCAAATGTTTCAGCTGAGCACGGCAGCCACTAATTTCAAAGCGGTTGTTGATAAGTATTGACCTGTCAATACCTAACAACCACCGCTACCTATTGACATGGCTTAAAGCCGCGCGCAGTCTCTAGTCGCAAATCGCGTCCGAAACCGCATTGCCCCAGGTTGTGAACGGGGCCTAACTGTGTCAGTAGTCTACAGCCTCAACCAGACAGGTCTCTAGCAATCTAGTGTTAATCTATTCAGTCGTCTCTGCGGTCTAGATGCTGCGCTGAAACTGGGGCGAAATTCACTACGAATTAGTTCCAATTAGTTCGCTTGTATCCTAAATCATATTGGGAAATAGAAGGCTGCTGTGTCCTCAATTGTATCTTCTATCGAGAAAATTTAGACTTCCATACAAACTTTCGACTTTAATTTAACTCTTTTAGGGGTTGAATTTTCAGAAATACTTTTAGAGTGTTCTTTTTTGTTATATAAAGGTATCCTACTGGTATCCTACCGGTACCTATCCGGTGCTAAATCACGGCTCTCAAGACAGTGAAGGAAAACATCGTGAGGAAACTGGCATGATGTCTTAGGACCAAAAAATTCGAAGACATGTGACATCTACCTATCCACACAGGGCCCGCGTGGTAGATTAAAGCCCATTCCTTTTCAAAGAGAGGAGGCCTGTGTCCCAGCCGTGGGAACATTAATAGGCTGTCGATGAAGGCTATTCTGTGCTAGATTACTTGTACTAGACGGATAGGTTCACGCTGTGGGTTTTAATAAGTAGAATGTGAAAGATTGTGTGTGGTGTGTGTGTGTGGATTCGAGGCCAAGTTAACGTTTCGAGGACGGGTGACTATAAGACTACCATTTTATTACTGCTCTACTTGTAGATATTTTATTTAATGTTTAATATTCCAAATGGAAAACTCCACGAAGTATGATGTCGGGCTGGGACAAGACAGGGATTAATGACGTCATGCATAAAGAAAAGACATTTACTTGAGAAATAGTAATTCCGCTAGTAGTTACTATTTTATTATTTATCTAAGGAATTCTCAGTAGAGAAATGTTTGAAAATAATAGTAGTTTTTCCTTTATTATATTTGAATAATATTTGTTCTTCAGAAAGGAAAGGTGCGTAGTACTCATAACCGGCGTGCGTGTATGACCAGATGTATGAATGTGGACGAGGTAAAAGGAGTATGTAAGGATCGTAGCAGGTGGCGTTCTCTGCCTACCCCCATGGGAAAAGGGCGTGAGTTTATGTATGTATACTTGAATAAAGTGACTGAATAATATCTTGGTGTTCGAATAACGGTGAGAGTACTATCAGAGAATATTTATAGAAATATATTTGTAAAGTTTGCATGAAATGTATTGAATACACTAGATACATTCCTCTCATGGCGACGAGAAAATATATATACTCAAGTTTACGAAAGATCAGAATTTGACGAACCTAGTTCGAAAACTATATAGTATTTCATTCAGGTTCCTTGTAGAAATAACGTATTTTTAATAGCATAACATCACGCCTGTTATCCTTAACGGGCTAGGCAGAGGTGTAACTAATAGTAAACCAACTTTTCGCCAGTTATGTTTAAGTCCTATGTTATAGGGGCGAGCCTATTGCCAACCACCAGGCACAAATCTAGACTCTGTGGCTGCTAATGAGTCAGTCCCGATAGAAAATTCAATAACACTTTGACCGACCTGGAAATCGAACCTGAGCTGCCTGCTTGCCTAACCAAAGAGGCAGTAAAGTATTTTATTCAGTTCTTTAGTTAATGGAATAACGATTTTTGAATAATTAAAGTACTAATCTATATAAATAAAAAGAGAAGTCCTGACTGACGTCAGGACTTCTCGTGTCATGACTGACTGACTCATCAACGCCCAGCCCAAACCCAGAGGTTCCCTTTATAATGCAGACAAGGAATAAGGAAGGATTTTTCTATATTCAGCCTCTAAAGGAGTTAAATAATGGATGAAAGTTTGTATGAAAAATCGTCATTTTCACGCGGGCGAAGCCGCTGGCTAAAGCTAGTATAAAATAAGAACCGTTTACCACCCCTGCTGTTAATTGGCTCATTAAGTACGTAAGCTAGGCAACCTTAGTTTTGTCGTAATAGCATTAGCCATCGATACAGCTGCACTTAACTCGACTTAAGGCTGCACCCCATCCGATAGGAAGTACCTTTTTATCTATTTGTAAGCTGTGTGCTCGACATCATCAGTGTATCGGCAAAAATAACGAACTTTCTAGCAAACTATAATCCCCTACTTTACTCTATTAGGAAATGAACTTTAAATAACCTCTTCGAGCAGTGCAGTACCTTTTTTAGAAAATAAATCTCTGTAAAACGGAAGGTGGTAATTTAGGTAGAAATATAGATAAAATTTTAGCTGCGGAGTTTGGATTTCTACCCGGTTAATGGCAATAGGCTGGCCTTCTATTACAAGGAGCTTATAAATTGTGGGTGTACTAATGAACACAACCTCTGTATTACCCATCAATGATTACTGGCACGTCGTTATATTTAAAAAAATATCAAAAACAAGAGCAAACGAACTACGGCTACAAAAACTGTTTCTACTTTGTAAATTGTAAAACACTACTATTAGTAAAACAACATTAAAATAACAACACTGTTCTTCGCCAAGGGAAGTGTCAAAGTCTAAACTAACATTTAGACTGGAGTAAAGTGGCGCCACATTTCGCAGACTTTGTCACAAAACACGGTACAAACGAGAGGCGGCCATTAAAATCTATCTCAGGTAGGGTTGGGACATGTCTAAGAATAACCCAGTGTATAAATATAAGGGTCCTTTATGTAAGGCTAAAAATAAATGGTCTGTCTGGGTTAGTAGACCTTTTCCGTGTAATGTTTATAATATTTTAAGGATATGACCTTCTTTCTAGGTGGTTAAACTTATCCTTTTGTGGAAGTGGTACGTTTACTGTGGATTTATAAAAGTTACTGTTTTATGACATAAAATAAACAATAATTATATTTTTACTGGCGAAATATGAGAGTACTATTAGATACACTTTTGTCTAGTCTTTCGGGGATTTTACAGGCGTGATGTTATGTTTTGTTATAGTTGCCATGATTATATCCGGGTTCTAATTTTTAGAAAGTTTATTACAATATTCAACAGTTTGTAACAAGCGTTTGAGGGCCTAGAGTGACATAGATGCCACTGATAGCTAAGTCAAGACGAAAAAGGTTGATTTAAGCTACCGAGAATTATGTAATTGTCGACCGCAGAAAAAACCTGGACACATAAGTCTGGAGCAAATGTCCAAATTATCCGATCTCTAGATCCGACGTCCCTAATCCGGGTACAGATGGGCAGCAATAAATTTACGTAATTAGCTCCCAAGAGCACGGCGACGGACGACCGTTACAAATGCGCTGAAAAAATACCGAAACTGAAGGATTCATGTGTTATCTCATTGTGTGAGACAGTCGGGAGGTCGAGACCTCTATCCCGGCGCCCCCTCGGGGTTGAACAGTGTTTTCTGACAGTTTTACGGATTAAAGAGTTGAATTATTAAACCATAGAAAATTACCAAAAACTCAATTAATAATTAATCTAAGTCAGCGCCTAATCCCATAAATTCAAATATGAATTCAAATATTTGCGAAATTACTTAAAAAAAAAAATCTCTACGAAAATTGAACAAAATACCATAAAATGTCTGCTGCCCTTACCCCAATTTATTTTGGGTTGGCACAGTATGTCTTCTCCTTCCACATTTCTGTATAACTCGTCATCCCAACAATCGTATCCTTTCTAGCCAAATCATAGTTCATACATAGTTTCTTCGTTCATATTCAATTCATTTTCTTCCCCATTCCTCCACGTCACATGTCCATACCAAGTCAACTGATTACCACACAACTTTTCAGTCAACGGCGCTACTTTCAGACTTCATCTTATGTACCCATTCCTTATTTTATCCATTCGCGTTATACCACACAACCCCTCAGCATTCTTATCTCATGAATTCCTTTAGGTGTCTAAGCAAAACCAGCCACTAACGTTGACTCTGCTGACACAAAGACTTCCTCTGAGAAAGTGGGATTTTATCCACAGATCGTTCACAAATGCAAACTGTCTAATGTCTCCGAATACTTGATTCTAGGAAACACGATATTGTCTTTCTCCCTGTTGTGAGAAATGGTGAAATTAAGGCTTCGGTTTGACTACAGCTGAGGATTCGACACCGTTTAAAATTATAAATGCTGAGAAGATTTTATGTAGCAATTCGATATGAGAAGAAAACACTTGAGACACTCGCGGCACTTCACTATAATGTGTGACAATCTCACGCGATCTTTATAACCGGACGTTTAAAGGTTTGAAAAATATTTTTGAAGTGAAAACTTCTTTAGCGGCGCTGAGCACTTTTTTTTGTATGGGTAAAAACTTTCAAACTCGCGTCAGGGTCACGTGATGCTGATCGAAAAATCGTAAGATTTTTCGATCAGCATCACGTGACCCTGACGCGAGTTTGAAAGTTAATATTGAAGTTTTCACTTCTGCCGGCACTCCCGGAGTGCTACCTTTTTTTTTATTCAGAGAAGTATGGAAGTAGATACTATGCTGCGCCAACCCCAAATGAATTGGAATTAGGGCAAGAAAATGATACAATGTCACAAGTTATTTCAGAAGCTTCGACATATTTTTTCAGAAGAGCACAGTTTGCTGCTAATTCTAACGCATGTCTCAGTGATGGCAAGATGAACGTTCATGGTGAGCACCGAACTCAGTGAGCGGCGGAGCTCCGAAAACAATTAGCAAATTTGCGTAATTTAAACTTCAAGTTGTTATGAGTAAGCACAGACAGGAGCTAGTTGTGTGAAATAACTTTAAAGTTACCAACTTTGGTGTTTTGCTTCCCTTGCCAAAATGTCTGTTTGAAAAAGTCTTTGATTGGATTCAAATCAAATCACAGGTTCAGAGGATGTTACAAAAAAATAAATTATGTTACACTGTGTTATTTGAAATTTACACACAAAAACACTTTGACAATGTATCGAAGTCCTCTCGAGTGTAAAAAAACGGAAATGAACACGTTAACTTTGACATTCAACTGAGTACACACCAACAAATAATGTTTTCACTCGAATTTCCATTACTAGAAAATCTTTTCATCAAGCTTTTCCTGAATTTTGCTTTTGTTAAAAATAATCCCGAATATAACAAGTCAGAAAGTAATTAGTTTATCTTCTACGATAAAAATGATGGCACACATTTTTTTTGTAATAATATATTTACTTTTTCAATTGATTATAATTTATGACCACCTTCTACGTCTTGCTACTATCAACTGTAATCACAATAGTCTTCCATTTTATTTATTCCGATTTATGTAAAACAACAATAAACTTTAAGTCTGTTCGTATGTACCTACTCTTTTATTTGTAAACATTTTCAATGTGCCGATTAAAGCGACCGAGTCAAAGCTACGGCGTAGCGGCGTAGCTCGTAGCGTGGCGTAGCCCGTAGCTCGTAGCACGTAACTCCTAAATTGTATATTTGCATCTCGTACACAAACGGAGAGTGATATTGTGTTTTATTTAGGTGATTTGACTGTTTTAATATACTGTTGATGTGTTTGTGTAATTTATAACTATTTATACCAATATATTAACAGTGTTCGAGTTGTTGATGTACGGAATAGTCCTAGAATGGAAAACGATTCTGATATTAATAAATTAGTGATGATAAAATGTAGGTTTCGTCTTAAATAATATGTTGTTGTGTTGTAGATTGGTTTGATTGATGTCCGTCAAGATTTAAGCGATTAAGGTAATAAATTATTTTGGTAAGTTTTTTTCAAATCATTATTATCTTTAAGTTCGTGAACCTGTCTATTTCCGAAGAAATACAACGTAAAAAATCAAACTAAAAATAAAGCACCCTTTATAGAAAACGTCTTGGCAATTTTCATTCCATCCAGTAGATTGAGATAGGTCCCTGCTGTGACTGACAGTTAGATAGGCTCGCTGAATTCTAACCCCGTCCGGAGTCCGGACAGAAACCCGGACAGTGAAGTCTGTGCCAGATTGTCCGGACATAAGGGAGAGTATTGAAGGGTATAAAGCGATGTATTGAACGAAAAATTCGCGTCGTAATGGCTGAATTGTTAAACTGGCTGCTATGTTCAACGTGTTCACTTGAACCTGTAGCCGTGGTACTGTCAAAGTATTGGAACAATAAAATATATTGTCGTGCTAGTGACAACGAAAAAGAAGAAGAAGACTTGAATGGTTTGGCTCCGAGGTGAATCTCTGAACCTCTTAGCGAGAAGACAAATAAAAGAATTAGTTAAGAGCGTGAGCGTGAAATATGTGACGCGTGGCAGTCACTTGGCATAAGTCGATAAGGGCACAAATATGATTATGTTTAGAAAATAGATTTGTTCGAGATGTATGATTAAGAATTTAGGAATTATTTCGCTTAGCATTTTAGTTGTGATTTATTTATTTGTAATTGCAATATTCATCGAAGGTACTAGCACAGAGTGTAGTGCTACATAAAATCCTCATACAAAAGAGAGGACAATTATTAACAAAATACATTCGTCATACAAAGCCGCTATCATCAACTGAATGTTTAATTAAATAAATAAATCCTCGCTCACAAAGGGGGAAACTTTTGTATTGTATGTTACAAACCGTAAAACGCCGAGAGAAGTAATTTCACGAGAAAAGAATAATTTATTTTTTCGCTGAAGACAAATCTGTGAGGGCGACGCGTGGGGTAAGTTCGGAGAGGTAGCGGGCAGTTAACACTTGATGTACAATAAGGTAGTTTCAATTTTCATATAAATGTAAGAATAGTAAAGGTGTATTTACAATAACATTACGTTTGTTGAGCATCATTAGGGTATACAGAATAGGGTGTAAATTCATCTCCTATAAAAAAGGAAGAATTCTCAGACCAGACGGGTGTCATGGCTACTGTCCGCCAGTTATTGTCGAGTTGTTATTCAGAAAGTTATTGTATACTCTAAAGTCGCGGATAACTTTTCTTGTACTAATCATGTACTAATGATACATAGGTGGAGCTGTAGTACTCTTTTTTAGTGCCGCTACAACATGAAGCAGCTTGTGTTTTGTAACTTTCTAAAAAAAAAAAATGTTTTTGTTCGGTCTATTTACAAGATCAAACGACACGTATGTCACACAATATGCAGCTGTGAATAAATTAAAATAGAAGTTGAAATTTAAAAAGTATGATAGATAGGTACATGCAACAAGTGACCCACGGGTTTTCTATAGTCCAACACTGAAAAGGGCAAAGACCGCTCTCGCGCCCGTTTCCGCGCCCGTTTCCGCGCCCGCTCACAATTCGCCACAAATCTTGCAAGACAAGCGCTGAAACACGCCACGGCCGCGACGATAAATCTACACCGTTACTTCTTCGCCCGGCGTCGATTTCCTCACGAACAAAAGCACGCTTCTCTAAACTAAACACGTATTTCCTGGTCTGTTAACCGACTTTCAAGAGGATGTGTATCTATGTTGAAAGTTCGGGGCAAAGTATTTAAGCCTGTATGTAAGTGAAAGTGTAGCAGTCTGGTGGATAAAATCTCTTGAGACCCTTGAAATTGCTCTAGAACGGAAGTTTTCTTTATTGGTGAATTGAAGAGGTCGGTTGAAAGTTTATATTTTACTATATTATAATTATTATAGGTAGGAATATATTTTTTGTGTCACACGGTATCTCTAATAATATAAAAGTTAATTCTAGTCGTGGAAGGGCCCGTTGACCTGTAACATATATTTTCCACAAATCCTACATGTAATATGGGCTGTGGGTTTTTTGAAAGAGATACCGCGGCCCCGGAACATAAAGGGCTAAAAAAAACATGGGTGGTTTTTAGTCAGTAGAAGTTTGACACTCCCTTCCGCTCTGCCCAGAACGGTAGGAGTCATTTGATGATTCCATCCACCAAAAAATGTTCTTCTAAAAGTGTATAATGTTGAAGTTCTAGGTCTAGGTTATACCAGGATTATGTTTGTACCTTGAACATATTGTAAACCCAAACGATTTTAAAAGAGTGTCCATTAAGTTTCTTGCCATTCTTCTCATGAGACCAACGCTTTGGAATTGGCAACTACAGTACACTCACGAGTTATTATGCCTTGTGACTGGGACTGTAGCTTAGTTTATTTAGCTTCAGTAGTTCAGTAGTTTACTGCCGCACTCGGAGAGCTTCAGTGGTTGTTTGGGCCGTCGCTTGGTAAGGGTTTTTGGCAGTTTTGTCATACAAAACTATGTCAGGCCTTTGCTGGGTGGC
The DNA here is from genome assembly GCA_949775195.1 of Diarsia dahlii. Lineage (NCBI taxonomy): Eukaryota > Metazoa > Arthropoda > Insecta > Lepidoptera > Noctuidae > Diarsia > Diarsia dahlii. Next base: position 33,168,518 of record OX459189.1, on the reverse strand, counting down.
GGCTTGAGTAATCGTTGGATATCTCTGAGTGCCGCAGTTAGTTTAATTCGACTATTCAAAAGTGCCTGTTACTGGCCTACTTGAAATAAATATTTTTGACTTTTGACTTTGACTTTAGGTCAAGTGGCATTTTTTTGGAAAAAGTTTATGTACTCAGAATTTATTCATAAAATGGTTGAAGTTTTAAATTGTGATCTGCATGTCAAGCAACACGCTTCAAAACGGAAAAATTACTTCTTTTACACCTTTGTATAAGTAACTCCCCTTTTTGGAATAAAAAATGCTCATTTCTTTGAAATTGCAACAGTAGTTGACTTCTTTCTTGATATAAAACCATTTGAAGTTGGTCCAAAGATAAAAAACGAGACAAATACTGAGAGCGTTACATCGTAGTAAAAGAAATTGCACAAGGTGAAATAAATCCTGCAACAATATTACTTTTATTTTAATACTCAGAGCTCGATGTTAAATGGTAGCAGCCGCTCGGGTCGATCTTTATCTTCCGAGGATAGGTGATCCATTACAAACCGAGTTTCCTCCGTACTTCGGAAAGTACGTTAATCCGTTGATCCCGGATGACATTTGATGATCTTTGAGGCCAATCTTACGAAGCAATGTCATATTACGTAATATTAGGTTGGTTGTAAAGGTCAAAACATTTTTGGGAACAGGGCTAGACAGATGATGAGTCAGACTTATTTTATGTAGATTGTATGATACTTAACACACTAACACCCATCTATAGTCAAGTTAAAGAAATTTCTTGAACAGTAATTACATAAGCAAACATTTTTATGCAATGGACAAGAATTTAAACGAATTTAGAACCACCAATGAAAGCAAACCTAAGAATTCTAACCTTTGACAGTTCTAACATCAAGGAATTACTAAACAACAGAGAAAAAACGTATCATAAACAATGACTTCTACTCAACTAATCACTATAATTTGTTTATAGATACCGGTGTAAGTCTTTAATGTTCCCACTTTAATGTACCTATACTAGTGTATAGGTACAAGCTTCATCTGTCACAGTTACCAAAGTCATCACCCGGGCCATAGTCTTCCACGCGGGCCCACTATCGGTTGGTATTGGCATTATATACCTAAATATTTCTACGTAATTATATACATACTAGCAGTTGCCCGCGACTTCGTTCGCGTAGAAATTTTGACTCTCTTGTCTGGACTGCCTGTGGATGGTACTATGTCAAATCGAATGCCAAATGCCAATCGAAGCGATTATATTCCCTTAAACCAGCCCTGTCGTAAAATCTATTCCTACCTGAAATGTCTTAACTATATTCTATCTCTCTGCCAATTTTCAGGTACAAAAAGCCAAGGATTTCATATGGACTTACGGGAGCCCTTAGTCCAGGTCTTCCTTACAAACTTAGCTTAGATCTCCTACTCCTAAACTCTAGACTTGTTAAATTTCAGGTTGTTAGTACAAAAAAAAAACAGTACATTTTTACAAACATGTAAAAGCCCTCAGACCTCCTTATTCTGGCCATGTTGCTAAACTCGCTAAATCCGTTCTTAGTCAACGTCTACTGACTATAAAGTACCTTCCTGCCAAAATTGTAGCACAAAAAAGGAAGGACTGTCATACAAACTCGCGTGAGCCCTTAGACCTCCCTAGTCCGGCCCTGTCGCAAAATCGGTTCTTAGCAAACTTCTACTCACCTACTACGTCCCTGCCAAAATTCAAGTTAGTAGCACACAAAATGATGGACTTTTAAACAAACTTGCGAGCGCCCTTAACCCTCTCTAATCCGGCCCTGCCACAAAACCTGTACTTAGCAGAGTTCTTCTAACTATAAACTACGTGCCTGCCAAAAATCAAGTTTGGAGCACAAAAAATTAAGGATTTTCTTACGAACTTGCAAGAACCCTTAGACCTCCCTAATCCGGCCCTGTCACAAAATCTGTTCTTACCAGACGTCTACTAACTATAAACTACGTCCGTCTCAAAAATCAACTTTGTAGCTCAAAAAATGAAGGACTTTCATACAAACTGGCGAGAGCCCTTCATCATTTCAGCCAAAAGACGTCCACTGCTGGACATAGGCCTCCCCCAGGCGTCGCCACATTGACCGGTCCCGTGCGTCTCTCATCCAGCGGGCCCTAACTAAAGCCCAGCCCTTAGACCTCCCTAATCCGGCCCTGTCTCAAAATCTGTTCTAAGCAGACGTCTACTAACTTTAAACTACGTCCCTGCCAAAAATGAAGATTGTGGCACAAAAAATGAAAGACTTTCATACAAACTGGCGAGAGCCCTTAGACCTCCCTAATCCGGCCCTGTCACAAAATCGGTTCTAAGCAGACGTTTACTGCCTAATAACTACGTCTCTGCCAAAAATAAAGATTGTAGCACAAAAAATGAAGGACTTTCAAATAAACTTGCGAGGGCCCTTAGACCACCCTAATCCGGCCCTGTCGCAAAACTAATTTATAGCGGATGCCTACTGACTATAAACTACGTATCTGCCAAAAATCTAGATTGTAGCACAAAAAATGAAGGAGTTTCATACAAACTTGCGAGGGCCCTTAGACCACCCTAATCCGGCCCTGTCGCAAAATCCGTTCTTAGCGGACGTCTACTAACCATAAACTACCTCCCTGCCAAAAATCATCTTTGTTCGTCCAGCGGTTTTCGAGATTTCGTGATGAATCAGTGAGTGACCTTTCGCTTTTATAGATATAGATAAACTGGCGCCCATATCGCGATTCACCAATCACATGGTTTGTAATCCGCAACTCCGCAGAGAGATGCAGATGTCAAGCCATGTGATTGGTGTGATTGGCACAGCTCGTCTCCACTTTGCTCCGCTCCGCCTCAGTGGAACCGCAGCCTTAGGCCCGTTATCCACCTAAGCGGAGACGAGCAGAGCGGAGAGGGTATGCGCCAAATTCGACCAATCACAGGAAGGGCGAAAGACCAAATGTAAATTTAAACTAATGTGATTGGCCGATTTCCACACATCTCTCGTCTCCGCTCCTCTCCACTTTGGTGGAAACCGGGCCTCAGTCTTGCTAATTCCTAGAAAAATCAAATTTACGATTGGCAATTTTGCTCTTGGCCTTCTCTCAAGAGCCACGAAGCCAGCGGCACGTCGCATACTGACCCAATGCTCCACATTTATCAATGGACTCGTACAAGCAGTAGTACTCGTGTGGCGACTATAAATTACAGCCATCTTTAATACCGACGCCCTGTCTGAGAGCGGGACGTAGCGGGACATGGTCCAGTGCAAGGCACGATTTATTTCTCGTTTTAAACGGTGTATTTTGTTGCGATATTTAAGAAATGATTCTTTGGCAGCCATTACTGAAATTATATTGAAAATTGGCATATCTTGCTGACTATAAGGCGATGATTTACATACTCAACATCTCGCTTGGATTCCTCATAGAGTTGTACAGAGGTGGTATAGCCAATAACATTCAATAATTACTAGTTCTGTTTAACTCACATCATACCGTGTGGCTAGTTTATTAGTTTTAATTATAATAGCTGCCTGGGGGAGGCCTATGTCCAGCAGTGGACGTCTTTTGGCTGAAATGATGATGAATTATAATAGCTTCTACTTGGGATTTTTTTTAAAAGAAAAAGTCCTTCTTTGGATTTAATTTTGAACCCAGGACTTCAAGTTCAGTGGTCGCGCTTCTAACCAACGAAGCAGTCGAAAACTATGAAAATCTATGTCAATCCAAATAGAACTGTGGAACATTTTATTAGTTCACAAATTCACAAATATTCAATAATTTTGCCGCCGGAACATGAGAAAAACTGTTTTTTTTAGTCTGTGCTTATACGTGACCGGAATAGGGAAGTACGTGGAGTCGTTTATTGAATTGTTCGGTCCTTCAGCACCCCGATACACGTGCTGTTCTGATTCTGTCCGGAGTTGAGGTTATTAAATTTCATTGTTTGTGGAATATTTTTTAGTAACTTGTGGCTGGAAAGGTTATAATCGCGAATATCTAGTAACTTAATCGTTTCCTTTTTGTTTTACAGTTTTTACGTAATACAAATAGGGAAAGATTTTATTTTAAAATAAGTTATAACTAAAGTTTTATGTGGTTGAAGTAGTACTTTCCTTATTCTTGTTCGCTTGATGGTACATCCACAAAGAATTGAGTTTTTGTGGAACAATATTTAGTAACTTTCAAAGACCTTCGCTGTAACTTTTCTTCGTTCGATGTCACCCACCAACACTAGCAATGGTTGCTACACAAAAAATAACTTCTGTTTCGATGCACCTTCAGACAGACTGTAGTTTATTTATCAGAATGGGTCTATGTTAGTTAAGCTGAAGTGCCATATTAGCCGTAGAACTGATATCCTTTGGGGTAGACGTGATCTTGAGTTCTGACCGAAAATCAGCAAGCGTAAGGTGGGACGCCTTCAGGCTCGGTAGAGCGACGATCTTCGCAGGGTGGCTGATAGTAACTGGTTGAGAGTTACTGAGAAACTATAAGAGGCTAATTTACGAGACCTATGTCCAACAATGGACTGCTGTAGGATGATGTTGATGATAGTAAATATTTGTTAAGTCAAGAAGTAACACTTTACAAACATGTTCCTTTAAACCGTCAACCTTTCTGCAAAAATATGCTAAATGAAAGTAGTAACGTCTAGTGAATAAAGCCATTTATGTAAAATCCTTTTATATACGTACGAATTCTCAGTAGTTTGTTCCCTAAGGATTGCCACGTAGAACCTCTGTCAAAATAACACAGCCCCACCCCATGTACCTTCAGGGACATAATCTTTGGCGGCGAATGAAGGTATTAAGGTCATTAACCGCTTATAGGCAGGGCTATATACTGCCTATTTGCAGGACCAATGCTTTTCTTTGTGAAACTTAAATAACGTTTTAGCAGGCAATTAATCAATTTTGCTATGACTTGTCGGTCTAGTGGTCATAAGTACTGCTACTAAACTTATGGTCTTGGGTTGTACTCTTAGTTGCGCAAAGCTTGATTTTTAGGGTTCCGTACCAAAAGTGTAAAAACGAGACCCTGTTACTAAGACTCCGCTGTCCGTCCGTCTGTCTGTCACTAGGCTGCTGAAATTTTCACAAATGATGTATTTTTTTTGCTATAACAACAAATACTAAAATGATAGCCTCCCATAAAACAAACGCGATTTTTTGCCATTTTTATAGATAATGTTACGAAACCCTTGGCCGGTTTTTTCCTTCAAACATTTTAAGTAGCAGACATGGAGTTTGCATGAGTACCTGATGGTTGTGTAGATTTATGACTGGTCGAATGCTAAAATCTCCCCTTCTATTACTTGAGACTCAAACCTAAAAACATACAAAGCCATATATGATTGTGTTTTTCTCAAGGTACACTTCTGTCTAATCCCTCAATGTTAACAGGCGTAATGCTATTCTTGCCTTCAACACGAAAACGGAAAGATTTACTTATTCAAATATTTTCATCTCATCACCCGTATTCCGAATCTGCATATATTTCCTTTAGAAGATACTTTTGCCGCCAACACCTGTTACATAATCGTATTACGAAACAAGTAATCTTGTGTTTGAAGATGATCAAAAATAACACTGTTTTCAATAAAAATGTGTGATTGAATAATATAATAGTAAGTATGAGAAAATGCTGTTAATAGAATTAGCCTTAGATTAGGGACTACGATACATTCTGAAAGCAAGTACTTAGAGTGTCGTGTGACATGTATTATATCTTAATCGACGTGTGTTTATTAAGACCGTTAATATTTTAATGACTCTGGTGAATAAGATAAGACCATTACATGAATTTTTGGATGCCAGAAAAGCAAAGAAAGCGAAGCTACAGTCAGCCACAAGGCATTATAACTTTTGAAAGTACTGTAGTTGGCCAAAGTCAAGCGTAGATTTCTATGGAAACGAATGGGCTAGACACTCCATGGGCACTATTTTCAATCAAAATATTGTTACAGAATCTTACATCATTCATGTTACATACGAATGAAGCAAACGAAATGTCACTTACTTCGTGCCAGTATCAGTGGTACAATAACGCCATATAATAGGGGATTAATACGGAACAATCATTCCTAACCGACATGTCAGTAGCACACCATCGGATAACCACGAGAACGCCAGTCAATATTAGAGGAAACAATAATTAAAACTGTCAAATCATCAATTTACGTAATTGATGATTTGACAGTTTTAATTGTTTGTTTAATTGTAAATGATCGTCCATTTTGGCATGTTATTTCAATAACATAGTTGGGACCATAGTTTAATTCGTAAATAAAAGTTGTCTACTTCAATTAAGTGCCTGCGTGTGTATCATTGTTCCGTATGGTGTCGGACGAAAAAGAATAGCACCATCCCCTATCTTCCCGTGGGTGTCGTAAGAGGCGACTAAGGGATGTACCAGAGAATGGGCAGCAGCGTTCTCTGTGCTTTTTGTATCGACCGTACTGCGATCGCCAACCCGCCTGCCAAGCGTGGCGATTATGGCAAACCCCCCTAAGCAAAAATTACACTTAGGGGAGGCCTATGTCCAGCAGTGGACGTCTTTCGGCTGAAATGATGATGATGATGATGATGTGTGTATCATTAAAACATTCAAATCATTGATTATTGACCTTTTCATTTACTCCGTGGTTAATTTATACGTACTTTAAATGCATTTTTATAATAACTTATTTTTAAAAAGGTATTTTTATCAATAATTAACGTTTAAAATACAGCAAAGAAACTTGTCCGACTGTCCACAACACCGTTGTCAGACGCCAATAGCGAAACGAAATCGGACATAACACACATCATAAGATCACGTAAATCTGGACTTATCCCTATTCAACTGGCGGCTTTATCTAACGGTAAAAGTGTTGCTATTTTTATTTAAAATATTCTGAAAAGAAAAATAGACGTAAAACGTGTCGGGTAAAGCACTTTACTAAAGTCCTTTTGTATGAAAGACTGTTCACTATTGCTCAAGGGGAAACCGAGTTGGTGTGACTTTTCGCAGATACCTTTTAGTTTTTAGTTTTCACATTGTATTTTTAAAACTGTGAAGATATTCTTTAACCTGGAAATGGAATATAAAAAACACAGTAAATCCATGGTTGTTGGTTGCAAATACTACTTCTGATAGGGTAAGTGTTGGGTATGATTGGTGCTCTAAGAGTAGGTGCTGTAAAAATGAGTGCTCATAAATGGAATCTCCTCCTAATGGACCTCTGATTCCCGTCAGGTGAATCTTTGACAATAGTTATATTACAAAGAGGTAAAATTGGTTATTTTATGTTGTATTGGTAATTTTCGGAACTACTGTTCCAATCTCGAAAATTCTTTCATAGTGGAGGCAGCATTTCCGAATTTTCATCATAACGGGATTGAAACCGCGGGCAAAAGCTAGTCAATGATAAAGGTGAAAAAAATTCACTATCTCATAGGGAATTATGGTAGAGTGGTTTCTGTTAGCAGACCGTATGACGACTAGACACACAAATAATAATATTTCCAGTAATAATAAAATCAATTAGTGTCTTCTGCCCTTTAATTCGACGAAATATTTACGCAATAACATTTCAGAAAACCATTTAATTAAACAATAAATGTTTTTGAATTGTATTTGATTGGTGTGCTGTCGCGAGCTAGCAAAATTTTAAAGAGATTTTCACTTTGGACATTGATTTCAATTTTAAGATAAGACTTATTTCATAACGGTCTTGGTTCAAAAATATAATGTTCAAATACAATCATCGTGACATAGAACGTTGTAAATACGCTTTTCTGGTGGTTGACAGTCAACACAGTCATTTCGATTGTGATGAGACGTCATGTTTTCATATTTCGACGCTTGGCTAATATTATCAATGCAATCTAGAGATTATAAGGAAGAAATCAATATAATTATGTTTATAATATTATGCGCTAATATTATGTGGCGGAACTTTCTCTTAACGAAAAAAAAATCTCTTTTCAATTAATAAAGTAGGAGTTTGTATCAGTTGGCCTCTTATCACCCAAAACATTCTACAAGATAATAATTCAGTGACATCTACCTGAAACACACGTTTTAAAATAAAATTCAATCTTTTCATAAATATATAGCTGACTGTACTCGCGAAAATATTTCTTAGTGTGATGTTAAATATTTTATCACAGACAATTTTTTTTGTCTGAAATTCGTCAAAAATATTAAAAGATAAAATAATGGTTTAATAACGCTGATGATGATGTCACAAAAGTCGTTTTATTTTATTTTTATAGAAAATAAATCATGCAGGTCAGTTTCATACTGATCGACATCATCATTGGCTAAGTATTTCCCAACTATGTTGGGGTAGGCGCGACTTTATCTATCCTCTCACAACCGAGTTAGTACTGGATAATGCGTACTGCCCTTGGAAAGACTGGTTGTCAGACTTTTGAGCCACTCACCACTTGTAACGATTGTCAAAGATTTACATTTGACAGCCGGAACCACCGGCATAACGTGCTTCCGAAAGTATGGAGTTAACTCGGCAAGTTATGTGTTGTCACCCATCCACGGACCAACCTAGGCAATACCTCCGACCAGACTTTAGAACCTACCCGAGTGGTTGTTATTATTTTGCCACGAGTTCCTCACACTTTATACTGATCGACTTAAAGATAGATTCCCATAAAATAACATGGACCGAATCAAGCACATAATAATATCCTGTAACTTAACAGATATTCTGTAAATATGATTTTAAACAGAATGTGTGAGCAGCACTTATATAGGGTGAACTCATCTAATTCTGTGATTCGCCTAATTCGATGATATTTGGTTTGAGCGGTATCATAGGGCTGTACGAGTGCACAAATGCCTTTATCACGAAGTTAGATGAGTTCACTATACTTTAAACTTATTATAAAATGCACGAAACTACTAAACATTTAACTACAAATACGTTGAGCAGACGTCACTGAGCATATTGCTCAATAACATTTGGCAGGCGCATCGCTGGTCGCAAGTCAACCTCATAACATTAATAATTAGGTACCAACGATTTTTCTACTGCCTTTGCCATTGCATTTTAGCAAGAATGGTGCAATCGCCTAAACAAAGGACTTGAATTTGAAAACGATCGGCTTCCAGCGCAAAATATGAACCAAGTACGAAGAAATCACAAAAGCTCGCTTTGCGGAGAATTCTTATTTTTAAAAGTGAACTAGCGGGCATCGTCCAGGCAATTTTATTTTAGCCTGTGTCGCAACGCTTTTGTTAGCCAAGTAATGGGTGATTTTGGATTTTTTATTAAAAGATTTAACGGACACGAAACGGATTTTTTAAGTGTCCATTAAAGAAAAATGAGCTGCGCTCATGTAGCGTTTTAAATTTTAAATTGAAGCACTGTTTTTATTAAGCTGGAGGGTGTTACGATGAGAATCGCATTTAACGATAATGTAACAGTAATGGCAGTAATAAGTGCGAGCTATTTAACGTCATTCTGATTCCGTATCGGGTACCAACATTGAATGAAGGTACCTTCATTAAATAAATATTAGTATGATCATACTAATAATTAACTACCTTTGCTACTATGTTTTCGTTCGATCACCATGGTAATTCGTAATTAAATCAGGTTTGCGTAATAGTGAAATTTCTAAATTATTCAATTTGGAAAACAAAGGTAAAAGTAGAAATAGTATAAGCCAAATCAAACAAAATTATTTGATGTAACTAACCCAACCAACTTAGTACGCAACGACACGCAGAAAAGACAATTCTGTGGTTGTTGGAATTAATACTTTCGCTCAAAATTTTTCTTAACACGTTCACTGCGCCATCATTTTCAAAAAACTTTCAGCTGGTGCTTTGGAGACCAAAAAGATCTCGAAACTAACCTACCCTTTGGTGCGTTTGAGACCTAATCAGTCTCCTAAAAATACAGTTTTGAAAATAATTTATATCTTCCAAAAAACCAATGACATAATATTTTGAAGTTTTTGTGGGTCAAGAGAGGCTATTGCTCTACATTTTGCTAGGTTCGCACGCAGTTATGACATAAGAATAAACTACAAATACCAAAAAAAAAAGTAGTTAAAAAACTAAAAAACCCGACTGAAAAAACTGAAAAGCAAAAAACAAGCACATTTTAAATTAAACAAAACTTGGAACCAGGCGGGGTTCTATTTAGGTCTATGTTTTTCATTTCATAATTTAATATTCAAATGAACCCCGCCTGGTTCCAAGTTTTGTTTAATTTAAAATGTGCTTGTTTTTTGCTTTTCAGTTTTATCAGTCGGGTTTTTTAGTTTTTTAACTACTTTTTTTATTTCCAACTTTTTAGTTCTTTTGTGTTTGTTCTTTCGTTGGTCGCGTAAAATTCTTCGCAAATGATTTAACTTTTGTGCTTGTTTATAGGATTTGTCACTTTGGATTTCTTTTAAACATATGAGTGTGATTTATTTTTGTAATCTCCTTTTAAAACCCTTTATTTTGATACCCTACTCGATGGTATTGGAAAAAAAAATTTTTTGAACTCCGCGATTTGGCCCCCAAAAACCGCTTTTTTTTTGTTTTTTTTAATTTTAATGTAGCCTATAACACTCGCGCCATCAAGACAAATCTAACGATGTATATTGCATTCAAATCCCTTCATCCGTTTAGGAGTTATGAGGGAACAAAGAAACGGACATACATACATACATACATACACGTCAAACACATAACCCTCCTTTTGGGCTTCGCCGCAGTCGGGTAATAACCCTCCTTTTGGGCTTCGCCGCAGTCGGGTCAAAAAAAATGGGAATCAATTGTATCTCTTACCGCAACCGAAGATAGTTCAATATGTGTAGTAAAGTAGTGATGGGAATAAAATAATATCTCGTCGATTGAAAAAGTTTTATTAAAAGTGTTTTTCATTTGTTTGCATTGCGCGCAAATGGTAATAATTATTTTGGCTTTTTTAGAAGCGTGTGCTATTGAATGTACGTCGTAATTTTTCGTATCAACCCAGACAACGTCTTTTTTTGTTGCCACGTTGGAAAACATGATCTGTACATCTTCCTTCGGGAAATTCTGTAATAATAATACATTGTAACACAAGGGCCTAAAATGACCCATTATATAAGAGGTAGTTTTACTACCGAGCTTTAGCGAGGTAGTAAATAGGAACCGAGTTATAATGGGATTTTAGCGCCGTGTGTTACACTGTACTTTTCACTACGATTGCGAGAAAATAAAATAACCATGTTCAATGAGTTTATTTTATTAAAAATTAAATGTACAATTTAATAATACAATTCCAAAAATTACGCGCCAATGCCTTTTTTTTATTTCTTCTGTAGCTGCAATGCAACGCACACATTCTACCAAAGAGTTCGGCATTCAGCGCGTTTAGTTCCATTTTTAAAAATAAAACATTTTTTTTTACTTGAAACTAAATCACGCACCAGCTGGCTGAACAAGTTGTTGTACGAGATTTACTTTTAGCCTTAGGGCAATAAATGCAATTTTACGCCCGCTCTGGTATGCTATTATGACGTTCTTTTTGAGCAAGAGGAGTGAAAAATGCATTATTTATGTAAAAAGCATGCACCCACATCACGAATAAATGCAATGGAGTCTAATTTTATTAGTTTTTCTAATAGTGAAAAGTTATTCGAGTGTCTTAAATGTATTTTTGATATTAGGCTGTTGTTGCTTTAAAAAAATATATGACCTTTTTTGAAATGGGAAGTTCAGAAGCAATAACTGTCCACGTTCTGAATATTTAAAAGTCAAAATGGAAAGTTAGTTATTAGTAGAAAGTAGTTTTTAATTAATTTTTAATAATTTTAATTAATTTTGTTTTTAATTTTATTTGAATTGTATCTAAGAAGATTTTTGTACAGTAAATTTGAATGATTAAAGTGCATAATATGATCTAATAATAATAACATAATCATAATATCATCGACCTCCCACGTCGATGCTAGGACAACACTAAATCGAGTCACCCTCCCTCTCTTGCGTCTACGAGGCGTACGATTTCACGAGTATCGACAGTTCTCCTAACGCAAGGAATGGAAATAATTATACTACTGTGCGTTAGGGACCTAATCCATCTCTATATTTTTTTTTATTTTCTTGAATTCACCTTTAAATAGGAAGCAAATATGTATATTTGTCTTACTCATACTTAAAGAACTTTACACGTTAGAGCCTCCCGCAAGTAGTGAAACAACACGATTATAGTCAACGCACAATACAAAAGCCCTGCAAGAGATCTGATAGATCTCGTAATGCAACGAACGTGAATGTCAGTAATAAACTACAAGACGAGATCCTGAGATGCATTTTCCACAAAACCTGGTCCTTTCACCATAATAGTTGAACACTTAGAGAGGAATCACAGTGATAAAGTTAGGCTATGGACAGAGATAGATAAGTGCATTGTTTCCTAACTAATTTTATTATCATGACAGCAGCCCCTATGTGGGTAATCTAATACCAACATTAACGGCTTAGATGTCACGGACCTAATCTCAAGACTATTCAAGAACCACTTAAGTACGCAATTACTCCGCTGCAGTGCAGCGGTAATCTGAATACCGTCGGGGCTGCGGGTCCCCGTCGGGGTTGCAGGTCTCGTCGGGGTTGCGGGTCCCGTCGGGGCTGCGGGTTCCCGTCGGGGTTGCAGGTCTCGTCGGGGTTGCGGGTCCCGTCGGGGCTGCGGGTCCCCGTCGGGGTTGCAGGTCTCGTCGGGGTTGCGGGTCCCGTCGGGGCTGCGGGTCCCCGTCGGGGTTGCAGGTCTCGTCGGGGTTGCGGGTCCCGTCGGGGCTGCGGGTTATTCGAAAGCGATACCGCAGTCTCGACACGAATGGCTAAGAAGAAACATGGGTGGTTTTGAGTCAGTAGAAGTCTCATCTGGGAGTATCAGTACCACTCTGCCCAGAGCGGGAGGAGTCATTTGATGATGTCACACCTTCAAAAAAGGGGTAATCAGAAACACTTCCGTACTATCTGTTTTCATTCAACCTTTCTTAAAAGACAGCACAGTTCATACGTAAGAACCAACAAAGTTGCGTATCTTAGAATTATGCTCTTAATTACAGCGGGGCTACAAACTTTCAAAATATAAAATATTTAATCGTATATTATGGCGTGGCGTACAGCCAAGAATCCTAGCTCCAGATTTTAGGGTCCAGTAAGCAGGGTTTCAATAAGAAGTGGCCGGTAAATGGGTACCGCCAAAAAATATTGGCAGCGCTTTCGACATTGGCGAGTTTTGGCTGCAGTCACGATTTAACACCAATTGTGTAGTAGTAGCAATAAAATGACAATAGTAGTAAGTATGTAAAGATTACGAGTTCTTGTCTAGTTTTTTATGGAATAACTATAAAAACAAACTATCAAAACTTTACATCTTGTAGGTACGTATTGAAATCGATTATAACTATTTTTTTTTTGTTATTTGTAAATATTGATTACTTAAACATAATTCCATTTAAGTCATTGCCCAACCCAAGCCTACCTAATATTATATAATAATATAATAAATCGTCGATATTCGCACGAAAGCTTCGTGGAAACCGATATTGATGTTTCATATCATTATATTTCAATTACATTCGACGTGGTGGAATTTTTTCACGCCCTGTAATTGTTTTCCCCTTTTGATGTTCAAACATATTTTTATTTATTTTTTTGTTCGGTGAGATATGAAGAATGTTATCACACACTAGCTTTTGCCCGCGGCTTCGTCCGCGTGTATGTCGGAAATATCAAATATGACGATTTTCCATACAAACTTTCATCCCCTGTTTCACCCCCTTGGGGGTTGAATTTTGAAAAAATATTTCTATAATGCCTACGTCGTAATTAAGAAAAATACGTGAGCGATATTCTAAGTTTCTAGCCTTAAGGGTTTGGCCTGTGCGTTGATCAGTCAGTCAGCTTTGCCTTCTACATAATTATATAGATAGAAGATAGGTACAATGAACTGTTGTGTGACAGTCGGACAACAAACACCATGTGTTTGGGACTCGCAAACATCTATTGTTCTATTGTATTGATTGAGAATCCGTACCGACAGACAGCTATATAGCTGTCAGAACAGTGTCCCAATCCAGACAATATCAATGACATATCAAAGGCAGGGCCTGGCTGTCAGACTGTGACAGACATCGATAAGAATATTCCTATAATGCAATCAGCCTATATTCTGTGAGTGTGGACTGTAATCCGCCACGCGGACCCAGTGCAAGTTGGTATAAATCACATGTTTTATATAAAAATGTTTCTTGGACGTGCTGGTTTCCTCAAGTTGTTTTTTCTAACCGATTTGAGAGCAGTGGTGTTGGTGATGAAATAGAATACATAAAGTTATGAACTTTTTGGGATCTAACCCACAACCTACCAATGCACTGCTCAGCAACATCTATCATCGGGCAATCATCGCAAGGAGATTTGCTTTTACCCAGCAGTCGTTATGCATACGGCTTCCGTGACTTCATCATCATCAGCCTATAATGTTCCCACTGCAGGGACTCAAGCCTCTTTTCTAGAAGAGCGATGGTCTATAATCCACCACGCGGATCCAGTGCGGATTGGTAGATTTTTGGTTCTAAGAATCTATCAATCCGCACTGTATTCTAAATTACATAAAGTAATGCGTCTGCCTGGGAACCCACGACTAACTGTTCGTAAGTTGGGGCCGCTACCACTGGACCACCACTGCTCCATGTAATTTACGCAATCCCATTTAATAAAATAAGTTTATTGTTTGTTAAAAACCTATATAATACAGTTTGAAATATACATCGTGCTCGTAGTGGATTATCAGCCGAGGGATAATGAAAGCGCGTCCATGAGTGACGACGCACCCAGCCATGCTTCGAGTGATCACACGCTAATCTTTATAACACGGTATGACATGAGATTTTATCGATTAAAAGTTTCATCCCTATAACATGGTACGGCAGCAACAGAAGTAGCTCAATACTACTTCTAAGTTCCAAAGCAGGTTTTTTTTAATAATAAATTGTTAGATATTACTCGATACTAAAAAGTTATTGAAGAGTATTTTAAAGAATAATCTTCTGAAACTTTAAAAATAATAGCTGGAGTCCTGTACATCAAATATGTAATAAAAAATCCGAATTGTTAAGATACTTTTGATGCTGACCGTATACATAACTGATTACAATAATATGTCGGAGTGGCCTCTGTTGAACTTTTCGGGAAATTAATACAAACGTGATGTAAAGTTAAGCTAATTGTAAATCTGATCGAATGGAATAAATGACAGCGTGGCGAATGACAAGAGAGAATTGAAGATGAAGGACAGGAAGACGGTGCATTCTTTAACTAATTGTAGAGGATTGTCCATCTCTTTTTATTTCTGTCTACCGTCAAAATGTGTGCCGTCAAAAATAGGGATATAAGCCATTTTGACTATCACTCACGCTTGGAGTCATGATTGTAGTGAATTAATGACTCGATTTAGTTAGTGTGGCGATTACCGTTGTACACAGCTAGTTTTCCCCATCGTTTTTTGCGATAACCCTTTGAAAATGTTTTCTAACGTGCGCCGTAATATCTTTCAACACAGTGAATTCAGTCTTCTTCTTATTGTGTGGGTAGTAAGGTCTAACGACCCCACACTACCTAGTGTCAGAGTTTCCAAACCGCCTCAAGAGCCTCTGACATGATTTGACATCATATTTTTATCAGACAATCAGGTGATTCGAGCCTGCAATGTTCTAGAAACTACTTTACAAAGTATGCTTCCCGTGGGAATCGACCACTGGGGCACCAGGCAAACACCTAAACCACTCGACCACGGAGGCAGTTACGAATACTCAACCTGTACCGTATCCGTGTAGTAGATTAGGTACGTTCTGTATTAAAGTGAGAAGACCTATGTGAGGACACAGCCTCTTGTATGTATTGAGAACATTACATGCTGCCAATGTAATGTACCATACTCAACTAATGCAACAATGAATGTCTTTGTAACCGTTAGTCGGAAGTTCATGACGCTACTGAACTTGAGAGGCCGTTATTGGCACAGATTGAACACTACCCTAACCTATTTGGCACCAGCTGATCTGAGCTACATTTGTCTATATTTAACGAAAGTCGTGCAACCGATTGGAGCTCTCATTGGCAACGTTGATTTTTGTAAATGTGCCCTTTTAGGGGTACATTTACAAAAATCTTTAACTAATTATCTCCGTTATAATTATTATAGAGAGCAGCTGTGGCCCAGTGGAGGCGGCACTGACTTACGAACAGTAAGTTGCTGCAAACAGTAAGGTTGGTAGATGTAACATGTCTTCGAATTTTTGATTCTAAGATATCCCTGTTTCCTCACTATGTTTTCCTTCACCGTTGTGAGACCAGCGGTGATCATATAAATTACACATAGTAATGTGCCTACTTGGGTTACTATCAACCCGCACTGGGCCCGCGTGGTAGATTAAAGTCCATCTCTCTCCTAGAGAGAAGGCCTGAGTCCCTTCAGTGGGAATATATAGGCTGATGATGATGATATTATATTTTAACCTCAGAGCATATTTATAGCACTAAGTTAGCTGCCAAAGATGGGCTTTCAGTTTTTTATGAAATTGACAAACTTTGAATTCCTTATAATATAATTAATGTTATTGTTTGAGTCATCGTGGTGAAAGCTGTCCTGTTGAATGCCACTCCGGGAGGCCTGATAGGCGTTAATCTCATTAATGTTCCATGGCTGCGGTTTAATTTATTGATTCATCTCGGATACAATGCGAGTGTCAAGCTCAACAAAAGATATGCCACACCTTCCCTCTTGCCCGTCACGAGCCATTAATTGCTGCTCCAGGAACTGAAGTGAGACAGAGGAGTACAGTTTGCCACGTAATGGTAAGACTTTAATCTGAATCACAGTTTCGAGAAGCAGGAGATTTTATTGTTTATCATGTGTGAGGACAATAATTCCTTTACGTCTTTTAAGTCTTTTTTTTTTCAGGCGAATTTTCAAACCACTGTACCTACTTAGGTGCCACCATATAACAAAATTGATCTACCATTTTTGACATTTTGTATACCTTCAAAAACAAAGCTGCCAATAAAATTCTATGTGCAAAAGCGCGACGCTACCCAGGGATAGTCAACCTCCGAACCCAAACATATCACTTTCTTTTTATTGAACTAAACTTTTGCAAGTCGGGATTCTCAAATATTCAGTATCCATCGCCTTAGTTTGCTCGTTTCTTCGTATTGTTTGCGTTTATAGTGCGCAGAGTACGTCGATTCGGGATTTAAGTCGTTAATTTTTATGTGCTACTGGAATTTCTATCGCAAATACCGTTTAGCCAGGAGCTATGAGCAAGGTGCGATGACAGAGAAAATAAAAAGAAGAAATCACTTAAAGCAGTCCACGAGTTTCCGCAACACGATTAGAGGAGCGACGGTATTCAAACAAGTTTAGTCTTCTACCGAAGTCAAAGTCGTTTTTAATCGCCCTCAACCTTCGACCACCTTCGGCCTATTCAGGCCGAAATTGGATAGTTTGGTCTGGCGATGTGGCCGGATTCGAATTTTATGTTGGGCTCTTGTTATTATTTTTGGCAAGTTATAATGTAATTTTATAAATTCGGCTTTTGTCAAAGGTCGTGATAATAGCAGTATAGTGACGCAATGCAAAAAAAAAATGTCTCTTGAAACATGACGCGTCCTACATTGTAGTAGTAGGTAGTAGTCGCCATTTGAATCTGTACCAGCACGAGTATACTCGTACGTGGATTGTATGTGCGTTATATTAAAAGAGCCTATAAAATTAAACCGTTACTTTTCACGAGCTGTGAGACTTGCTATAAAATAACAATTCTTTACAAATATAAATTCGAATAATTTCCAGACGTTAGCTTGCTCACTTTGCTCGCTTTTTCTTACAGATACATTTTTTCAAGCTTTTATTTGATTTGCCTTGTTAGTATGAATAGAGCTCCACGAGATGAGAAGGGTTTACCCATGTTTGGTGTAACAACGTTTTTTCGAAAATCACTCCGACTAATTTTAGTTACCTACAATAAAGTCATTTCGTATAATTATTCATTTGACCGAATAATTCATCATCATCATCTTCCTGCCCTTATCCCATGTCATGTGGGGTCGGCGCAACACGTTTTTTTCTTCCATTCAGCCCTGTTAGTCGTCACGTTATCATTTATTCCTTTTTCCTTCATATCACTCCTCACACACTCCATCCATCTTTTCTTTGGTCTTCCTCTCCCTCTCCATGCACTAATTTTATTTAAATTAATGTTTCACTGGACTAATAATGATTTAGTCAAAACATCGTATCGAATATTCAGTTCATTAATAATTCGTTTCCTTGCATTCGTTTCCGTCAGCAGGTCGACGGAGCCCCGCTGAGCGGGGCTCCTATTTCTGTCTGCAGGGTTTTAAGGGACCTAACTAACCGAACCTCGGGGAGCCCCTGACGTCGACCGTCTAAGGTTAGTATTTCTATCAGCAACTGTGATTGTTTGAGGGACCAATTGAATATTCGATAAAATACATGTCCACCTGAACATTACATCAAATGAACATTTTGATCAATAGCGCAAATGTTGTTATCGCAAATAAATATTCGATGAAATGAAAATTATGTTAATCGCTATTATACAAATTGATTATTGTTAGAATTAGTAACATTACATCAAAAGTTGTTCGGCAAAACAAGGCTGAACTGATGAGAAGAGCTACACGATAACCAGCAACTGCATGCAATGACTGATTTGTCAGTTATAGACTCAAATATGTGTGGTTCCTTCTTTCAAAGACCATCTCAACCCTTAATAGCACGGACACGGAATTTTTTTTTTAAAGTTAATTTTATTATGGTTTCCAGATACCATATTAGTCGGTTTAGACTTGCTGTCCAGGATATAATTTCTATAAAGTAAAAGAAGGAAAATTTACAAATTATCAACTTTGCATCAGCTACAGCTAATCAGTCATGAATTCAAATTGTGCTACACATGTCAGTCAAACATCACTCAGCGCAACTTCTTCTTCACAAACCTATAGCATTTCCTGCAGGATTATTTTTATTTTATTCTTCATCATTAGTCCATTAATCCAGTCTGAATACGGGCTCACAGGCGTCAATCCATTCGATTTTAAAAGCGTCTTAGGGAATGTTACACTTAAAGATATCACGCCAACTATTTTTCCATCGTAAATGAAAGGGCCGCCATAGTCACCGAGGAGAGGCAGATGTGTCTTGTCTGCGCACTTGGGAACAAGGCATAACACGTATTGAGACCACAATGCTAGCTGCTTACCGCAGTTTACGACGAGCCCTTCGCCTATCTGTAGCGGTCCGATAAACTCTCCTCTTTTGGCATAGTTAGCGCCCAGACCCCAGCGCCTGACAACGCCAACATACTTTGAGGCAAGTTCAACAAACGAGTTTTTTAAGGCCATATACTTCACAGTAAGTCCATTCAATTTTGTATGGTCTATACTTGACAACCGTCCATAGGCTGGCACGATAACCTTCCCACATTTTAACAGGCTGATATCGTTATCAGCAAAGAAGCCGCGCGCGTTGGTCTTTGTGTTGTGGAAATCTGGATGTATGTATATCTTGAGAACAGGAGAGATTAGGTTGGATACCAAGGGTGAAACGGTGAAATTCCCGTACCAGACGTAGAACTTGCGGTCCAGAAAATCGTAGTAGCAGCGTGCAGATGAGAGGACCCATGTTGGACTTAAGAGAGATCCGGAGCAGTGTCTGGTCACCACTTTACCTTCAATGAGTATCAATGAGACGATGTAGGGGTACTCTCCGTCTTTCACATAATGACTGTGATATATTATGTCACTGTATTTGATGCCTTTATTTTTTTCGTTATTTATCACTGCATTATCAAAAGCACAACTTCCCATGGTTAAACAGTATGCAAATACGCTTAAAGATGATAATTGAAACATGATTGCTTCAGCAATTCATGGGATATAGATCATATCGGTATCCAGCTATTTCTATTGTTACATAAGTGAATAACGAAACTTTTCAATTGTATTATTTTTATGACTACCATGGGTTATAACTTTATTATTTTGTGATTCTGTTTATTACTGAATAATACCGAAATACATTTTAAGACTGTTTTATTATCAACAGTATTTTATCAACATTTCAGAGGCTAACGCAGGAAGTTTTCTGTTGTTTTATATAAATTAAAATTTTGTGAATTTACTAGTTTTAGTTAGGTGGGGTAGCAACCTAGCAACTTGTTTGTAAGTATGTATTCAATCTTACATTTTCCGTGAAGCGTGTTCACATTGACTATGATTTTATAGTGAGTTTCGCCAGATTGTTGTTTATTATTCCACATGAATAACCAGAATGAAAAGTCCTAAATTCTCACCTAGGTGTAAAATGAATTATTATTATCAGTGTGTTGAATTTTATCGAAATCCTGTCAGCAGTTAGGATATCCAGATATAAGTCAGGTTAAGTTGGTTTCGTATTTATAATATTCAGTAAGGGTGTGAGTGGATTTGAATGTTGATAGGTATACGAGCAGAGGAAGATCAAAGAAACGATGAATGGACTGTGTGAAGGATGATATGGCAAGAAAGGAGGTGACTGCTGAGATGACGAGAAATAGAGAAGTATGGAAGAAGAAGACATTGTCACATGTCACAAGTAATTGGGATACGGGCAAGAGAATGATGATGATGTGCTTCTAAATACAAAGTTATTGTATTTTATTTAAGCTATAAAAGGTCCCATTAAAATAATTGGACAAATTTTAACACAGCGTTCAGTAGGTCTAACCAAAGACATCCAAACAAAAAAAACATTAAATAAAGTGATTTTTTTTTTACATAAAATAATAAATTGCCGGCACTCTAGAACAAACTCATCCTATATAAGTAGGTAGGTACTTAAATACGTTTTTCTTATTTTTTTTTTCACTATCTTCCTTATTTTGGTGGTCTGAATGATTCCTGAAATTTTGTCCACCTATTTGAATGGGACCTTATATGAAAGCATTTAGGAACTTCGACAAAACTGCTCGACGTGAATGATGAAACTAACTTTACTAATGACATTTTTACTTTGTTTGACTTCTTTTGTTGCTTTTGTGGTCCTTTTTAGTACATTAATATAAGAACAGTGCGGTTCGTTATTGTCATGAACACCTTTTTTTGCAGCAACGCCGGTTTTTGGGATAAGAATGGGAGGTCGATCGTCAACGTAAGTCAAACCCTTGACTGTCGTGATGGGGACTACATTCCTCTCCATACATATCTCCACTTTGAAGTCTTCATCATCATCATCAGCCTATAATGTTCCCATTAGAGGGACTGACGCCTCCTCTTTAGGAGGGATGGGCTAAAATCTTTATAACTGACGAATGGGCAACTACAATACTTTCACAAGTGGTTCTGTCTTGTGACAGTGAATGTCTTCGTTGTTTTTCTGAAATATAAAAGCGAATGGTCCAATTGAAATAAATGCTTTCAGATTGTGTTCACTCAGAATACGTCAAAACAAAATCACACTTGTAGAGTATCGCTAGGTACTCTAATTTTGACCTCATTTTTATTTGATTAAATCCTACTGTAAGTTTTAGCTCCGAATAATTTACAGGATCAAAATCTTTCACAAAAGTTCCAAACAACCGTTGTTTTCCTCTAACACAAACTACGCACTAAGTATCTGCATGTACCCGCTATTCCCCCGCGTTCCTCCGCCACGGACTAAATGAGTCGTGAGGGTCGATAGAGGAAGTTCACTGCTAAAATAAATGATAAAATTTTGCAGATTCCTTTGATAAACGACCGCCGCACACTTTGACGTTATGATTTACGTGAAAAAAATACGGCACCCCTGTATTTTCTCTTGGAAACTTTTACTTAATGTGATTTGATTTCTGTTATTCAGGTTTTCGATGATTAAAGGTAGATGTTTTGTTGGTTTTGAGTTAGGATTCAAAAGTTCTGTTAGTAAAAATATAAGTTTTGAAGAGAAAGCATAAAAGACTGTTGTGTTTATTGCGATTTGCCATCACGTCTACTTTCAAGTTTTAGATAAGAACTTTTCCAATGAAGAAAAATATAGGTAAGTATATAGGTAAGTGTACGAGTATAATATGGGTATAGGCAATGGTGACGATCCCGACTTACGGGCGTCGAGTCCTGGGTTCGAACCCAGGCAGGCGCATTACTTTGTGTAATTTATTACAGCACCACTGCTCTCTAAACAGTGAATAAAAACATCGTGAGGAAATCAGCATGTTTTTTTTTAATTGGGAAAAGCCCGCCACACTATTCCCAAACCACTATAACTCTTGTAAGCCAGAATCAACAGTGGCGATTACAAGAAAAACACCGAGACAATGAAGTCCGACTAAGTCCCAGAGAAACGATTTTACTGTCTTAGATCCCGCAACGAAATTAATCAGAAAAGAATAGTGGAGGAGTAGGAGGAAACCAGCATGTCTTAGAAACAAACATGCGAAGAAATGTGACATCTGTGCACACACTACTACTCACTCTACCCTGGCCAGTGTGGTGGATTACAGCCAATTCCCTCACATACAGAGGAGGCCTGTTGTGTTCTATGCTTATGGGAGTGCTGTGTGAAATATGTTTAAAAAATTAAAACCCGACTACGAATAAAATCGCAGATTATTAAAGCCGCCATCTTAAAAGTAGAACACAAGAAAATAATTCTTAAATTATTATAAGTAAATTAATAACTTAATAATTATAGAGGTTGTCAATGATACCCAATGCTCCTTCATGGCGTTCTCATTGATGCAGAAGTCAGCTGCTAGTTACCATCATCATGCGACTACGACTATCTACAGTGTTTAAAAGTAAAGTTGCTTCATAATACTTGACATATTGTCGTGACTTTAATACATCTTTGCCGTAGTTTTTAAAGTAAATAAATCTTTACATCTTTCTCAGCAGCGGATCCTTTAGGGAGGCTGGGATTTCTGCCGGATCTTTTATCTGATGTCCATTATTCCGCAAAAGGGTTCAGCAGGAATGGTTTTTATGTCGTACTTGTCCTCGAAGTGCTTTATTTTTATTTTCACTGCCTTTTTGAAACTGTGGCCTGAAAGCCAATGGCCAATGAATTGTTATTGGGTATTTTGTTTGGTTTCTTTTACTTGTTAGAAACTTTTTATTGCTAACATTGTATGACGATTTTGCTAGAAGAGTGAGACAGAAGTGTATTTAATATACATCTACAAAGCCCACATAGAGTTTTATATTGTTTTCTAATGTCTATGTTTAGTTTTCATGCGATAGGCTAGCGGAACTACTGCTACCATATACAAACTATCCCTCTGGACTGAACTTTTATTCCTATTTCGGAGAATTCGCAACCCCACCTTTACATCATTACGGTTAGCCAGAAAACAAATTCTATTAATTTCATTTCACTATTGGTTTAGGGGTTGAAAAAACAGAAATTCCATTAAAATGATTAGAATAACATCCTAAAGCCACAGAGGTTCAACTTTGAGAAGGGTCTAAGTCAATTTGCGAATTAATTTCACGTTATAACTCGCTCGATGTTGTTTTAATTGGCGCTGGTTATAAAGGGTAATAAAACCTTTTTGAGCGTTTTATGTGTTTTAATTTTATGAAATTAACTTAAAACGATCAAAGGGCGTTATTGTTTTTGTTTTTGAATTTATTCATGGCTAAGATCATATGTACGTCAGAACAAACTGTAGCAATTTTTAAATTTTTCCAAATTATCCCTCCTCGTGTTAGTGGTGTCCCCCTTTTCGTACACCCAGGTCAACATTATATCGTACAACTTTCGCAATACACTATAATTCCTTGGTGCCCTTGTTTTTTACTTGACGAATTCTTACTTTTTACCGTAAAATATCGATCAAACAGCACATTTCATGTGAATTACCGCTTAATTTGTAAGTTTTGGTTACAATTTTGTTGGTCGATAAATTAATCAAACAATTGAAAGTATCCTTATAATGTCTTGAATTGGTTTTAGCGTACCAGTTTTTAAAAGACAACACCAGATAATTCTTTTAAAAAGCGTATTGCCAGTCCTTTTACTTGAGCAGTTGTGTAATAGTATAGGGTAAATTGCTAGTCGGACTGCTTATGCCCTGCGTGTCCAATATAAAAACATTTTCAGGATGCTGATGCGGCTGCCTCACTGTAGTGCGTCTGGAATGTTTGCGGAGGCGCGAACGGACGGCTGCTATGCGATTTTGGGAAAATGGGTTAGGTAGCTTCTGGGCAAATGGATTGGGTAGGTTCTTTGTCACAGGGCGTGCGAGGCAGTAGCAACGGAATTCTGCAGATTATTGTACCTCGCATGGATTTCCCTATCCAAAACAAATGGATGAACATACTTTTGTTCACTCACACAATGTTTAAATGCCGTATACCTACTAACACAATTTTGATTTTACTAAAAAATCTATAATTGTATGTAATGTGACAAAGTGATTTAAATTTATTTTATGTATAGTTAGTAGGTATTATGCAAATTGCTTTGAATTTGATATTGTGTACTGTATCAATTTAGCTTGACAAAAGTACGCATGAGAGTTTTTATAAATTCTTGCTTGTGTTTTTGACAAAGAACTTCAGTCTACAACGTAGAATGTCACTAATTCTACACATTTTGAGTGGTGTTTTATTTAAAAACTCTCATCTTGACATAAACATAGGTTCTCAACGAGATTGCAAGTTTCTGTAAGATAATTCAGTAAAAGATGAATTTCTAGCCCACTGAAGTGTACTTGAAAAATGTGAAAATGAAAAAGGCACGCACCAATGGTTCCGATGTAGGCGTACACTGAAGCAATTTCACTCACCTGGAACAAACAAAACAAAATTATGCTTTTAAAATGTGAGAAATAGAAGAACATGCATGAAATCAGACACTTTCAGTAATAGCATCAGATAGGGGAACACCCAATATGCTGATTATGCACCCAATATGGTGACTGATCAAATATTTAATCAAATATTTAAAGAACCATGGGAAACTGTCCCCCCACCCTCCCACAGGTTTGAAACCAGTGCTAGGTATTCGATGCGCCTGGTAAGTAAGTTATTTTTTTATTATGACGAGTTTTTTCAGAAACGTGGAGTTTACCTGAAATACTTGAATTTATCCACCAAAAACTTGACTAACAACGATTGGTAAAAACATAATTTGTTATTAATTTCATCATTATTATAAAACAACAAGTTTACTAAATCATTCACTTCAGAAAATAATTATCCGATAAACCTTAATTTAATAACGTATTATTTGACAAACAATTTATATTTTTTTCATTTTATCTCTTAAAACAACGTTTGAAATAAAAACATTTTACACAAACACACATCATAATTATTGCTTACAACGTAATTATATAAAAATTAAACTATTTTAATGGAGAAGGTGAATTGGTTTATGTGTTCATTGGGCGACATTGAGATTGACAGTATTTTGCAGTTTTGATCTCTGAATTCACCAAACTACATTTTATATTGCCTAATCTATATCTCAAATTAAGTTCGTAAATACCTACATCTTCAAATTCCTGGAAAATCTTTTAACCACAGTTATACTGAAGAAGCAATCGTCTATTATAATTTCCAACTTAATGCAAATTATTTCATTAATGACCCGAACTTCATTCACGTGCATTCTCCGAGCGGTTGAACTAAAACGAGCACACGAAACTCACCCTTATTTCAATGGAACAGATTATAATGTTTCGTGCAACGTGCAAAGATTCCTGGCTTCCTCTAATTGTGCCTTTTATTCTGAAGTTTCCTGCGGCGAATGGCGGCAGATCGCTTCAACTGGCTCTGTTGTGAGCTGTGTTTTTTTTTTACCTTTTTGTCTGTATGTGGGTTGAGCAATGTGTGGAATGTAGTCTCACAGGTAACGATTTACCTCAGAGAAGGACGCTGTACGGTCCACAAATAACGTCTATCATCTATCTATCATCTATCACAGTTTGTTGGTATTAAGAAAGAGCAATGGCAACCAAAGCAGGCGCATTACTTTGTTCTTTTATTTCCATCACCATTACTCTCAAAACGGTGAAAGAAAACGTCGTGATAATGAAATAAACCATCACGTAAATTGGCTTAGTAATCTAGAAGAATCCGGTGTGAACACATGATAAAAGGAATGAGCAGAACACAATAAATATACTCTACCTTTTTTCGTGGAAGTATCACGAAAATTAATTTTTCACGAAAAAAGGTTATTCAATAATAGTCACCATGGAGTAATTACACGACGCACTCGACATGTCAACATCATTCTCCTGACCTTGTCTCAATTTACTTTGGGCGGCGCAGCACTTCTTCTGCTTACATGCGTCACTAATTCACTATTGCTCGTCATCTCAGCAGTAACCTCCTTTCTAGCCATATCATCCTTCGCACAGTTTATTCATAGTTTCTTTAGTTTTCTTCTACTCCTATAGCCATCCACATTCATACTCAAAATTATCTTCACTAGATTTTCACGACGCAATAGACATACAATTTATTTACCAAAAACAAGTGGTTCAAGTTGGCAATACCGTAGTTTTCAGAAATGTTGGGGACGCTTGACAAAGCATGCCATCCGTCAATAGTTTTTATAATTACAATGCCCATGGATGTATGGAATTCCTTCAAAATCAAACGTATTTGAAAGCATTTGGCTGCTGCATGTTCTATTCATTATCGCAACAATTCGAATATCGAATAATGGACATTTGCCAAAGGTTTATGTATGGTCTGTTTCACTCCATTCCGATATGTTTTGGTAAAATCATTAGGCTGTTATGAACAAAGTATTTCGTAGTGTTTTACAGACGGACACAATTGATTACAACGACAAGAGACACGCACATGGTCAAGTCCTCGCGACCCGTGTGCAAATGTGTGTGTATAGATGATTATTATAATCAGCCTTTACTTAAAGTTCCCATAGCTGGGACAGAGGTCTTATTTTTTGGATAGGATAAGGTTGGAAGGATAAGGTATAATCAACTACGATATTTTCATACTAAATTCACAATTTGGAGCGCAGTGGTGAAGAAATAATTTAGGTACTCAAATTAAAGTGCCTGCTCGAGTTCCGACCCACTTATTACCTACTCGTCGTGCCTTCAAATTATTATAAACTTCTATAATGTGTTTAGACATAAATAGTTCAAAGACGAATGCGTGCTACAAACAGCCAGACAACATTTTTAGAAGCAGATGCTATCCAAGTAAATAAATTTATGTCCCGGGATTCAAATCAGAAACCGCGGTGGAGCATCTGAGGCTGAAAATGTTGTTATATGCGTTAGTTAGTAGTAGCTAGTTTAACCAACTATCTATAAATATAAATAAATATAAAATACTGGTATTCGGCTGTATGCGGGGTTAGACTGCACATCGGCTCTATATGGACTGACTGTCAAAGAAATCAAGCCAGCATTTGGGTACTTTTTTTTAATCGAGTTTTTATTTTACCACCTTGTCGACGTAAATCTGTCATCATCATCATCATTCTCCTGCCCTTATCCCAATTCATTTGGGGTCGGCGCAACATGTCTTCTTCTTCCATACTTCCCTATTTCTCGTCATCTCAGTCGACGTAAATCTGTATACATGCCAAATTACAGCGTTCAAATAATAAATTTAATTAGGTATAATAATTTATTGACTGGCCTGTTGGTCTAGTGGTTAGTGACCCTAACTGCTATGCCGGAGGTCGTGGGTTCGATTCCCACCCAGGACAAATGTTTGTGTGATGAGCACGATCATTTGTTCTGTGTCTGGGTGTAATTTATCTATAATATGTATGTATTTAGAAATATATAAGTATGTTTATCAGTTGTCTAGTACCCATAACACAAGCTCTGCTTAGCTTGGGACTAGATGGCGTTGTGTGATAGTTGTGGAATATTATTATTATTATTATTATTAAAAACACATGAAGGACTATGGTATCCACTATTCGATACACATCTTGACATTCATTTCGAGAAGAATCTTTTGACAAAATAAATTAACCGCTCCTCTAAATTTCTTCAGCCACTGCAATTTTGAAAATCTAGCTTATTTCATGATACTTTCAGACCCGTTTCCCGTGCATGCACAATTTCAGGTAAGAGGTAGTTCCATATTGTGCTTTTGTATTTTAAAAGTATAATAAATTGCTTGTCATTTCCTCTCTTACCGCCCGAGGCATTCCCGTTCCTTATAAGAATTTCATTTTATGTAAAATTGGTAGCAGTACCTTATTGTTCGAATTTTTTTAATACAGTATTGGTTAGAGTAGCGAGCTAGCATTATTGAATACCCTTTTTTTATATGGTGGGAAATTATCAAATTACTTCTCCCGCTCTGGGCGGGGCGGTAGGAATTGTCAGAGTTCTACTGACTAAAACCACCCATTTTCCTTCTTAGCCCTTTATGTCGAGGCCGCGGTATCTTGTGATCAACCCGCAGCCCCAACGGGGTTAATAGATAACCTTAACTCATATAAATAACCGCAGACTACAGAGATGTTTCGGCTGCCATCTCTAGACGCCTTCACAAGACTTTGATTTGGTGCTTCTTCTTTCATTACCGTGTGGTTAGTGCCAAACCAGTGTCAGAGATTTTATGCCGCCTGTGGGCATCTGATTTGGCCTTATATGCCGTCGAGAAATATCGCTCAGGCAAGCAAATAATAATGATACAATACGCATATGACTTGGCAGTTAGAAGGTCACACCATTATACTATCACTGCTTATCTATTTGATACTTCTACTTCTCGCGATACTCGGCTAGGTAACACTAGTCAACTAGTATAGAATAATTACTTTCTTAAACCCATTTTCAAACCAAATCATAATTACTTTTATCAAAACAATGTGATTCTCACGAGAGCAAGGATTTCTTCCTAATTGCTTTTGTCTAATACAAAAGCAATTAGGAAGAAAATCCTTGCTCTACTAATATTAAAAAAGCGAAAGTATGGATGGATGGATGTTTCACTCTTCTCGCTTTCTTCGCTGTTTCTCTGTGTCACTCTTTCACGCAAAAACTACTGAACGGATGAAATTTGGAATGCAGATAGTTTATAACTTGGATTTACACATAGCAAAGAAGAACAGAAAATGCCTGGAAGAGTTACTGGTCCATGAAGGAATATTTAAAGGGCACACTACCCATGTCTCTGAAGCGAAAGCTTAAGGACACGTGTATTCTCCCCATCATAACCTACGGTGCACAAACTTGGTCTTTGACTAACATCCAAAGGTCCAAACTCGAGGTTTGCCAACGTGCTATGGAGCGCAGTATCTTAGGTGTAAAATTAACAGATCATGTTCGAAACACTACTCTGCGCTTCAAATCACAAATCGTTGACGTGGCTCAAAAGGCTGCTCAAATTAAATGGGACTGGGCAGGACATGTCAGTCGCATGCCGAATGAGCTGTGGGCCCGTAAAGCTCAGGATTGGTGCCCTGAAACAGCGACACGGGGTCGTGGCAGACCACGTAGGAGATGGCGGGATAAACTGGATGTCTTCCTTGAGAATTGGAAAGAAGTTGCACAGAATCGCGACCGTTGGAAGGAATGGAGGGAGGCCTCTGCTCAGCAGTGGGACAAAATGGGCTAGCTATAATAATAATAATACTTTTTATCCCGTTATTACGATCCCGTGGGACAATTACTGAACACCAGTGGCTGAAGCCGCGAGCATAAGCTTTTATCTCATATAGGGCAAAACCTACTCTTCTCTCCTTGCATTTAACTTATCCTATTGTTGTGGCTTATCCTCAATTTAACAGTCCAATTAGTTTCGCCATCACCAGCTCCTGGGCCTTTCACTTTGCTGTTTGCCCATATTCTACTACTCACTGTGTTACTTTAGCTCATAAGTTCCTTCGTCAAGCAACAGATATGGTCAGCTTAATTCCATTTAAGCTTGTCAGCCGTGTGACCTAAATCAGCAATTTGAGTTTTGCGTTGCCCTGCCCTTGGAATTTCTCCTGTATCGTGGGTGCACAAATAATTAAACCCACATGTAATACACAAATACCCAGACCCGACACAGCTATCAGTAGGCCATAGAAATATTAGTTCCGTGCAGGGATCGAACCCGCGTCACGTAGCGCAGCAGTCAACTGCTTGAGCCACTGCGCTAACCGTGCCTTCTCAGTTCTCGTCGTGTCGTCGTGGTTTTCGAACGGAATATCAAGTTCCGGCGTTCAATGAGTTCTTTTAAAAGCAGTTCCTTTTTGTGACAGCATGTTTCAAGACAGAATTTCAGGTATATAATATGGAGAATCCACGGCATCATGAAAGCCTATTTGATGAGTTAGGTAAGCTCGCTTTTTTGTTGGCAGTGGCGACGAGTGAAAATGTTCTATTTGATTCGGGATCGGGAAACTATTCCGGCCCGGAAATAGCCGTGTTGGGGCACTGTCCGAATCCGTGGGCGATATTAAACTAGGAATATCCGGGATTATGTCCGGTCGGTGTTTACCTTACGCTTTGGACAGGTTGATTGGTTTTTTTATTTGTGAAACTTGGCCATATAAATAATAAAAAAACAGGTACAGGACAATAAAAGGGAATTGGCCTGTACCTGTTTTTTTTTTTAGTCGATTTTTGGTATCCATAGGACACCAAAAATCGACTGACTATATTGAGCTCACATAAAAACTCAAGTGAGTCACTAACAGACAGTTTTGTTAGTCCCATTAAATAATTACGAATCCCGTCAAAATCCAATTTTCCTCCTCATTTTTCATCCTCTTTTTTTTTACCGAGATCTCCAAACGGTGGCAATAACATCAGCGCCTCTAGCGGGCGAAACAAGAAACTTATCCATAGAGCATTCCGTAAGATAGTTTAGTGTAAAACTTGTGAACGAAATCCTTAGTTCATCACCTCGCCCTACCTGTATATTTAACCAGTTGTTAACTTTATAGCAATTCAGCCGTTTCTTATCTACAAGTAATTAAAACTATGTCAATCTAAGTTTGGAACTCGATCCCTTGGGCAGTATAACTTATATTATGTAGGGTAGGAGACAAGACTGTCGCGTTCATAAATACTGATTGAGAATTCTTAAATGATAAATGATAGTCATTTTGCAAATAGGTTTTTACAAAACCTTTAGATTAGATTAGCCATTTTATTTAAACTAAAGGAGATGGCTAAATGACTGCCTCCAGCAAGTATAGGATTCCTACACTGACTCGTAGTATTTAAACAATCAAACATTAATTATTTAGTGTTTAATAATTTCCTAGAAGTTGCATGAACTAAAGAAAAAGCAAAAATTAAATCTCTCTTTTCATTGAAATAAAATGGTGAAATACTCGTAATACAGCTGCTAGTTGCTATAGCAACTGCAAGCTAAGGATGGTCCATATCGCTTTTCAGAATGTTAAATCGAAGTAGTACTTATATCGATTCTTGATAACAGTTATTAAAACGATTTATTTACTTGAAACTAAGAAGTGGTAATCAGAGTTTTTGGTGGGAATGGCGTGCAATTCAGTGTCTTGTTTAGTTCCTTGTGTTTTGAAAATGGGGTTGTTTGAAAGTGACTGTCGATTCTACCCAATTCAGCTTAATTAAATCCTAATCAAATAAAACAAGGGATAGCTTCGAATTATGGTTTTTCATTAATCGTGCTACATATTTTGCGAAAAATATGAACTGATGATTATTAAAAAGTAGTTCTATTTTTTTCTTTTAATCGTTTCGATTATTTTATTTCATCTCTAAAAAAAGCACACGTCATATGTCAGACGTCGTTTTAACGCTTTGCCGTTTATTTTTTGAATTTCCACCCTCGCTTTGACCCTTTTGCTTCTCAACGCGGACTTGACTTGCAGTATATTCATCATGCTATACATGTACTGCGGTAGGTATAACCACGCAAAGACTGCGGCGGCATATCATCACTTCGTTGCCTGCTGCTCTACTTACTTTCCTAACTGTAGATGACTCACCTTTTTTTTTTGCGTCTGGGAAATCATCAAATAACTCCTCCCGCTCTTGGGCAGAGCGGAAGCGAGTGTCAGACTTCTACTGACTAAAAACCACCCGTGTTCCTTCTTCGCCCTTGTGCCGAGGCCGCGTTATCTCTTTCGATAATCCGCAGTCCCGACGGGCGTCGGCCCTTGCGGGCCCCTCCTTGCTGACATCTCTTTGAGGCGCGCGTGGAACACGAACGCGCCGTCGACACGGTCTATTACCGTCATAAGACGGCCGGACGGCGAGCTAGCCGATTACTCACCGTCCACAGGCCCGCGTCTACGGTGGCCGGAAGCCATCACGTGGCCAACGACGCCCGGAGCTTCTCCCGCGGCGGCTGGGACGAGAGGTTCTCTCCCTCTCACGTTCCGCCACCTCCTTCGTTAGCATAACTGCTTCGCAGAAGGAGGCGATGGCGTCCCATTCCTTCTCGCCCCGGACCATGGCTTGCACCAGGACCGGACGTGAGAGGTCGCCGCCGCCGATTGCCACTACGAGAACACGGCGGGGCTCCGCCCAAGCAGGGCACACCTCCACAGTGTGCTCCACCGTGTCCTCCGGTCGATCCTCGCAGTGGAAGCATCCGGGCGCGTTCCTCCCGCCTGATTCGGTACAAGTACCTCCCGAAACATTCGTGTCCGGTGAGGACCTGCGTAAGACGGAAGGGGCGCCGTGGCTACTCTCTAGCCACTCCCCAAAGAGCCCTAGATGACTTACCTCAATTGTTAACCATCGTGGGTTAACTATTATGTGGGTTATTGAGGTGAGTCATCTACAGTTAGAATTATTCCAGAACTAATAAAATATAACAAACGTCGAACAAATGTGACTGCCATTTATGGGGATGAAGACCTCAACTTTTAATTCATAAAATATACTACGTGTATATTTTATATAAAAGCCAAACTACAAATAATCCTCTGGATGACATACTGTCATATTACTGTAATGTGGGGAACAGAACTCTGGGATGTTGCTGTCATGTAATGACAGTGATCTGGTATCTAGGATGGGCGAGAGACCAGAACACGTTATCCGCTCCGGCTTCATTTTTAGGTAAGAATAACAGAAAAGAATAAAGTCATTCACATTTTTGCTGTTTTATTTTCAATATTTTTTATGTTAAAAACTTTAGATTATTATTTTATCGATTCTGTTACACTTGAATTTCAATCCCATCTCTATAAAAATCAAACGTCAAACGTCATAATGTCAGATGTCGTTTGAACGCTTTGCCGTTTGCATGTTCGTTTGGATTTTTTATTTTGGATTTTCAATGACCCTCGCTCGCCTACTTACGGACCTCTCGCTACTCGACACAGACAGAACACCACCTATGAACATTGTCTGTGAAAACCGTCTTTATTTTACTCATTTGGTTGTGTCCGTTAGGTTTTACAAGAGTAAAAACGCGGGTGGGAGTAATTTTTGCGCGGATTGCAGAAAGGCCGTTGTATTACATTTTTAGGTGCAATTACCCCTTTGTGTATATTTACTAAAGTACCACGATGCGAAATCGGGGTGGCTCGTTTAGTCTATAATACAATTATATCAATTTCAATGCAGATACATCCAAATGCCTAAGTAAAAGTTCATAGCAATGACATTTGTTTGCAGTTTTATACGTATTGACGTAGGAGCTAAACGATTTTATTTTCAGGATTTTCAACTTACGATCGACTTCCGGAAGTGTTTTTAAAATGAAATACTAATATTCAGCTATTAAGCGTTGCATTTTGCTAGGTGCCATGTTTATACATGCTTGGTTCAGTCGTCCTAACTGAATTTAGCCATCTCCTTTACCCGGTGGTTTCTATTAGACTACTCTGAGAATAAACAGCCGAAATCAACTCATAGATAAAAGATTCTTGTACGGTCCAGGACATATCCTTGGAAAACATAAATGAGATCCACATTTGTGTCTGAGATGCTTTTTTGAAGAAAGAATAACTCAGATTTTGAGTGTGCAAGCATTTATTGAAGTTATCGTGGAGCTCGACTTGTAACGCAAGGAGTTCAACAGTTACTCGTACTCTTAGCAGTTAATGCCTTCTAGAGGAAAACTAGGCTAAACATTTTCGGATTCGTCAAAACACGCGGGTCTAAAATCAGGTTCAGAAACTTTGGTAACACTTGGTGCAACGGTGTTCCGTACGAAATGTATCTCTAGTATGCACATAACAGCACGCCTGTAAGGTATCATTAGGCAGGCCTGTCCGTTGTGAAGCAGGTATAGCTTATTGCCATCGACTGTTCCTGAGAACTTCCTGATGGAAAAACCCAATAACCCTATGCCCTACCAGGGAATCGAATCCATGACCTCATGCTCAACAATAGCGTTTGTCACTACCCACCCACGTGACAATTTTCCCCAGTATGATTTTTTTTTATAAATTTCTTGACTATGGTATTTTTGTTGTTCCGTATGGTGTCGGACGAAAAAGAATAGCACCATCCCCTATCTTCCCGTGGGTGTCGTAAGAGGCGACTAAGGGATGTACCAGAGAATGGGCAGCAGCGTTCTCTGTGCTTTTTGTATCGACCGTACTGCGATCGCCAACCCGCCTGCCAAGCGTGGCGATTATGGCAAACCCCCCTAAGCAAAAATTACACTTAGGGTAGGCCTATGTCCAGCAGTGGACGTCTTTCGGCTGAAATGATGATGATGACACCAGCAGTAAGCATAATATAGGTCATCATCATCAGCCTATAATGTTCCCGCTGCAGGGACTCAGGCCTCCTCTCTAGGAGAGTGATGGGCTATAATCTACGACACGGGCCCAGTGCGGGTTGGTAGATGTCACATGTCTTCGAATTTTTTGGTTCTAGGGTATACCGGTTACCTCACGATGTTTTCCTTCACCGTTTTGAGAGCAGTGGTGATGAAATAAATTACAAAATGTAATGCCTGGGGGTTCGGCCTGGGGTTCGAACCCACGACTTACTGTTCGTAAGTCGGGGCTGCAACCACTGGGCCACCACTGCTCTAATAGTATAGGTACACATAAGTAATCATAGGTGTATATTCCCAACAGAGGGTCTACCCGCAAAACTAAAGTTAACAAAGCTCTCGGCAGTTTGAAAACTTTGATTTATCGGTACCCGGAACAGGTGACGGTCGTCGCTACCCGGTACTTTCATACCGGTTTCATTCTGTACACTATTCTGTTTTAAACTTTAGACATTATGTTCTTTGAAAATCCAAGGACGTACACACCTGTAATCCCCGAAGG
The DNA here is from genome assembly GCA_949775195.1 of Diarsia dahlii. Lineage (NCBI taxonomy): Eukaryota > Metazoa > Arthropoda > Insecta > Lepidoptera > Noctuidae > Diarsia > Diarsia dahlii. The sequence goes on along the minus strand of OX459189.1, from coordinate 33,133,309 downwards.
TATAGACAGGGGTGTGCCTAAGCTGCGGGATGTTCAAAAGAGATACCGGTGGGGCCTCGACACAAAGGGCTAAGCAGAAACATGGGTGGTTTTTAGTCAGTAGAAGTCTGACACTAACTACCACTATGCCCAGAGCGGGAGGAGTCATTTGATGATTTCTCAACCTCCAAAAAAATAGTTGTTTACATAATAGTCATTTAATTTCGTCAGTTATATTTAAGTCCCATTTAATAGAGGGCGAGTCTGTTGCCATCAACCAGACTCTTTGGCTGCTACTTAATGGCACGCTTAATAAGAATGTATCAAGACAATTATCATTTACCCTCTAATATTATGGAAATGTATCTAATGACATTATTACTCAATTTAATTTTAATGAATTACCTATGACTTTAATACAATATTATAAAACCTAAATGTTTGCATGTTACATTATTATGACTATAGTATTATGGATCTAAATTATTTATGTTACGACCGAAACTGTACCAATACTTTTAGCAAATAAATTGATTTGATTTGATATACTGAGAAATTCCTGATAGAAAAATCCGACCTTGCCGAACCTAGGAATCGTACTCAGGATGATCATAATCAGCAGTCGCGATTGCGAACACTACACCAACGTGGTAGTCATCATCATTAGCCTAGCTAGCCTTTTCCCAACTATGTTGGGGTCGCTCCCAGTCTAACCGGATGCAGCTGAATACCAGTATTTTACATGCAGCGACTGTCTATCTGACCTCCACAACCCAATAAATATTGGGTAATACGATACCTTTTGGTAAGACAGACTTTCTGACTACCTGTAACGACTGCCAAAGATTTATCTATGGCAGCCCGGACCAACAGCTTCACATGCTTTCCGAGGCACGGAGGAAACATGGTATGTAATCGGTGGTCACACATCCACAGGCCAACCTGAGTGACAGTTACTATAAATAAGTAATCAGGCTCAATGTCAGCCACCAGTCTTCTCATTACTGGGAGTAATCCACGCATTGACGTGGGAAGCGTTTTGTAAATTTACCTAGCATCCAATTACATCAAGATCCAAAACACACAACTGGCAAGTAACTACCTACTTCATTATAGTTATAATGACTTTAAGCAATGACGTCTCAATTTGATTCAATAACCAGTTTCCGATCGCTGTTATATTAACTTCAGCGAAAATATCAACTCTATGCGTAAATTACGTAATTCAGATGAACTAATTACTTTAAAATAATCATTATTGAGCAGTGGTGGCTCAGTGGTAGCGGCCCCGTCGTGGGTTCGAACCCAGTCAGGCGCATTACTTTGTGTAATTTGTTTCATCACCACTGCTCTCAAAACGGTGAAGGAAAACATCGTGAGGAAACGATGTCTTAGAACCAAAAATTCGAAGACATGTGACATCTACCAATCCGCACTGGGCCCGCGTGGTAGATCATAGCCCATCCCTCTCCGAGAGAGGAGGCCTGAGTCCCTGCAGTGGGAACATTATAGGCTGATGATGAATCATTATTATCAGCACTATTATCAGACGACGTCGAACTGTTTTGCTAGGTAAATAACAGTACTATTTATACGGACATCACACACGATGCAATCAATATTCTGTCTTCCTGCCCTTATCTTATTTTACTTGCAACACGTTTTCTACTTCTGTTCTCCCCTGTCAGACGTCACGGCATCATGTACTTCTTTCTCTTTTATATCATTCCTCACACAATACGGTCATCTTTTCTTTCTCCCCCCCCCCCCAACTCTCTCAACGGCACGGTTGGCGCATAGCTGCTGCGCTACGTGTCACGGATTCAAACCTCGCACGGAAAATATATTTGTTTGGCCTACAGATAGTTGCTTCGGTTCAGGGTATTTGTGTATGTGAGTTTAAATGTCTGTGAACGCACTCACGACATAGGAAATTACAAGCGTGGGAGTGTTTAAAAAAAATACATACTTTTAAAATACGTCCTACAAAAATTGTAGCACTGATTGAAACTTATGGATACCAAGATAAAACTAAAACCACATATTTATTTAAAGGTTTAGAAAATAATTTTTGTTAGTCTCATTTATTTCCTTTGCAAAAGTTAATAGGAAGACGGAAGCTTCGGTACTGCGGTCGACATGTTTGTTCAACACTTATTTCTACCATCAGTACAAAGTTAGATTGAGTTGTGTCAAACGACGCCGCGCCGCCAATGATAGCAACTTCTGATTTCATGTAATAAATAACTTTTCTTCTGATGAAGCAGTACGGAGTTGTACTAAGTTGACATCTTCAATTTTATGTAGCTATATTTAGATCGATCTTATATTTAAGTCTAATGTTAAAAAAATGAGTTTTTTTATGAGAGTGGGATTACACCTCTGAATAACCCTTCGAGGTCTGCAGGCGTGATGTTATGTTAATGTGTGGGTGTTATGTGTTCTTACAAAAATAAAATTGATTTCACCGATCATTAATCGACGTGATGTAATCTGTGGTGATATGTAGAAAATAATAAAAATCTAAGAGACTAAAAAAATCTTAAAGACGTTGTTTAAAAGCCTTCATATATACATCCAAAAATACCGGCGACCAGCGATCAAACCAGTAAAAGTGTATCCCGGAACCCATATCCACTGAATTTAGTAGGGTTCCACAAAATATTTACTGACTTAAACAAAAGAGGGAGAAGGATGAAATCAATCGAAATTGAATAAATAACGCTTTCGCCCGATTTTATATACATTTGCGAAGCGAAGTTTAGACTCAACGTTTTCGTTAAGGGTTTCAAATTGGATATCGTATTGGGTTATGTGTTTCAGGGCTTACATTGACCGGGTTATGTCAAACATGACTACCATAAAATAATCCTAGGTTTCACAAACACATGATTTAACCTTCTGTTAAATATTGCTAGAACATGAACAACATTTGACATTCTAGCAGTGAAAACACTAATGTATAAGTTGTAAATGTGATGCACTAATAAGAGCTAGGGAAAAGATTATGTGGATCAAAATCAAAGTATTTTGTTCAAGTTCAGATCCAGTTACAGGCACTTTTGAATAGTCGAACAAATACAAAATAAAAGAAGCTACTTTTATATGTAATAGTCTCGAAAGCAGCTTATAGTAAATATTGAAGAACAAATAACTCCTTTCGCTTCCACAAAGTAGAAAAGTGCACATAATAGGTACATATTTCAAATTCAATGTTCAAAGCGACGCAGAAAGAACATTTTCCGATGCAAATAGCGAGTCAAAAGGCAGTGATCAGCAAATATTCGCAAATTGACACAAGTAAATTGAAAACGAACGGGAAACGTGACGATTTGGGTGAATATTCCTCGTTAAGAATACGCGATAATATGTACAACGTGATTTTTGGGACAAAAATATATGTATAGAATATTTAGCAATAGTATAAAAGTACGTACAGTTATTGAATTTTCACAACAGGGTTCATGCGAGCCTTTCAATAGCATAATTGAATTGAGTTTGACATTTGTGTCATCGCTGTTGCCGATAGCAATGGAATAGTTTTATTATTTATTGTTCTCTAACTAGATTTATTCACAGTCAAAATAAATAGATTTAGCAAAGTTTGCAAATGTTTTTCTAAATAGGCTAAGTCTGTGGTTGCTTTAGAGACTGACCTTTACACCTAAAACTTACGGCCCTTTCAAAAATGTAACATCACGCCTGAAATCCCCAAATTGCAAAACGAAGGGTAGGTACCTACACCTTTGCCCCCCTACCTAATAATGAACCCACTTTTCGCCAGTTATGTTTAGACCTCATGTATTAGGGGGCGAGCCTATTGCCATAATCCGGGCAAAAATCCAGACTCCCGAAGATGCTACTGAGTTTGAGTTGGAAAATAACACTTCGCCCGACCTGGGAAGTGGACCTGGGACCTCACTGAATATTGCTTACTGAATTATGACCGTAATAATATAATCTTATTACCTAATAATGAACCCACTTTTCGCCAGTTATGTTTAGACCTCATGTAATAGGGGGCGAGCCTATTGCCATAATCCGGGCAAAAATCCAGACTCCGAAGATGCTACTGAGTTTGAGTTGGAAAACCAAATAACACTTCGCCCGACCTGGGAAGCGGACCTGGGACCACACTGAATATTGCTTACTGAATTATGACCGTAATAATATAATCTTTCCAATTTTCAAAATGAATCCGAAGTAACATAAGAATTGAGTCAACTAGAACTCAAACTCTTGTTTTCAATCCACCTAATAAGTTACTAAACATTACGACTATTATTGAAATACTGATCTGCAGTTTTGTTTCAACGGCGAATAACTTCAATTCCAGCCAGCATAGCAATACTAAACAGTAATTTGATAAGTCAAACACCGACATATATGAACTTAAATGTAGATATTATATGTTCGTACGAGCGAGGGGAAATATTTCAAACAATGGAGTCGTTTGGCTTAGTAATTAGCGATTACATTACCCCTACCAAGCGTTCACTCAGCTCAGTTCTATTTCGGTCGAGAATTAATGAAGAAATCAATCATTCAAGACCGTCCGACTGTCTTGAACAGACAGTTTATTAACTGGGGCTTGAATTAGTGGTAAGTTTTAAGCAGTCTTAATGTTATTAAGCAATAAGTTTTTTTGTAGCAAAAACATGACAACAACGATGGTATTTTCCATCAAAAAATATGACAAATTCATTACATGCAATATACAATGTATATGATGAACCGATAAACAAGTTTATTCTGTTCCATGATATTTACCTAAGGGCCAAAGTTGCCTAATAGCCTGAAAATAATTCAATGTTATGTTTTAATAAATAAATATATTTTCTAAAGCAACAGATTACAGCAAAACCAATTTTCTTTTCCTAGCTACTAATATAATAATACTAAGATATTGAAATCCTTCCGAGAAATAAATCCTAGATCGAGAGGAATTGTATGGAAGCTTACCTTTGAGCAACGCGGGTAGTCAGTCCTAAGAACATAATCAGCTGCTTCGTAATAAGCTTATTAAGCTCGTTGGGGATTCAATACTTGCAAGACAGTGAAACACATTACACATGGAGGAATAGCTATAAAATTGAGAAACCTCGAAGAGTATGTCATCCATTCCATCCATTCCACCAAAAAAAAATGGAATGTGGAACACCACATTCCATTTTTTTTTGGTGGGTGGAAAATCATCGAATAACCGCTCTTGGGCAGAGCGAAGGGGAGTGTCAGACTTCTACTGACTAAAAACCAAATCCATGTTCCTTCTTCGCCCTTGTGTCGGAGCCGCGTTAACCTTTCGACAATCCACAGCCCCGACGGGCGTCGGCGCTTGCGGGCCCCTTCCATATTGCTGACATCTCTTTGAGGCGCGCGTGGAACACGTACGCGCCGCCGACACGGTCTGTTGCCGTCATGACGACGGCCGGACGGCGAGCTAGCCCGTTACTCACCGTCCACAGACCCGCGTCTACGGTGGCCGGAGGTCATCGCGTGACCCCCGACGCCCGGAGCGCCTTCCGCGGCGGCTGAGACGTTGAGAGGTTCTCTCCCTCTCTCGTTCCGCCACCTCCTTCGTTAGCATCACTGCTTCGCAGAAGGAGGCGACGGCGTCCCATTCCTCTTCGCCCCGGACCATGGCTTGCACCAGGGCCGTAAGGAAGACCCTTAGCACGTGTTCTACCACAATTATATTCTTAGTAGGCAACACGCATTTCTGTTAATGGTTTAGGTGTTTACTAATATTATTTGTATTGAAATTAGCTGGAAAATGACAACGAGTGCTTAACTTTAGTCTCTCGTCCTCTAGTCTGTCATGAACCCTGATTCAGTAACATAAACTCACGCCTACTTCCTATGGGGTAGGCAGAAACCACAGAATGCTACCTGCTACAATCATCAAATGACTCCTCCCGTTCTGGGCCGAGCGGAAGGGAGTGTCAGACTTATACTGCGTAAAAACCATCCATGGCATGTTCCTTCTTAAGCCTTTGTGTCCGGGGCCGCGGTATCTCTTTCGAGCAACCCGCAGCCCAGACGGGCAGTTGCGTAGCCTTAATTTGCTCACATTACTGTTTGTTTGCTCAATAGTCGCATACAGAGAGGTGTTGACTCAATATTTATTCATTCCTTCGCAGTTCTGTGTCATCTGTGGTTGCTGATACCGAACTTTGTCAAAAATTGCTGCTGAAATTTATATTTGAGTTTACGTAGCAACTCTGACAGTGGAGCATATAGCACATTGACAGTGGAGAAGTAAGGACCACGAGTAAAGCTAAGCTGAGGGTGATGACATGGAGCGGCTTCTTTCCATTTTTTCATTTCACCCAAATCTCACTCACTATAATAATCCTATAGTAAGGGTAATACATTACCATGCGCCGGTAGACGGTTCGTTAAGGCCCACATGAAATAAATTTTTGAACTCCCGCATTTACTACAGTGTGTTCAAACGATTTATGATAGTTCAAACTCTGTATTAGCTCGCTCTGTTCACTCCGACAATATTTGTTCACCATTTGTTTCGGCCATAGCGTAATTGAATGTATGTTGTTGCTTTTCACTCTCGACGGCTTTGAGAGGGAAAGATATTTATTATTGTGTCCGTGTGTTGTGATAACTGAGAGTTTGTTTCAATGGAGTTGTATATTTAAATGGTTTGTTGTTTGCCTAGTGCAACGAGACAATAAGTATAGAGTAGTATTCGGTTTACTGAGAAATTAATGTTGAAACAGTAGTTTTTGGTGAGGAGATAGCTTACGTTAGGCATTGCTTACCTAACTTGTTTGATGACAGTGGTATTGCAAAGCAATTGTTTTATTTTATCAGCAATAACGGTGCTCAACCTCTTGATGAATACGACAAAGCGAAACGACTGTCACTTCTACCTCCAAATGTTTCTCAGAGGCATACATCTGTGACAGTTTAGTTGTAAAACTCAATTAGCCGTTCTGCCATCACCATTAACGCCACGCCCGGAAAGCCTGGAACCACCAAACAACGCAGCTGTCCAAACAGTTTCGTGCACTAGTACACACAAAAAGCAATAAAGCTCGTTTGCGTCACAATTCGGGAGCTTCACGGGTAGGTACATTGTTTTTGTGTTTGTGAACCTAACTACGTAACAGGGAATCCGAGCTCAATGGAATACCTCTGAAAAAAAAATTAAATTATACTCGAATAAACTGTTAGGAAGCTTCTGAAATTAACCTTGTGTGGCTGTCACAATCACGACAAATTATATGGAAACCCTTTAAACAGACTGCGTGCCCAAGTTTGCTGCTGCCGATTTAATCTGGCTATATGTGATAAAATTAACCCATCTCTGACAGAATGTGTGTATGGAACCACAGGACATACTAATCGGACTAAACCTCGTTTTTTGCCCGTCGTGTCTACCTTATTGTACGTTTGGACTTAAACGAAGTAAACGAAAGAGCTGTCCAGGTTGCTACGTACTGGAACATGTGTTATCGACTCGAAAACAAGTTTAGGAAGGCGTCATGCAAAATGATGTTCATCATCAGCCATAAGACGCGTCCACTGCTGAACAAAGGCCTCCCCCATAGAACGCCATAACGAACGGCAACCTGCCGTTTGCATCCACTGGTTCCCGCGACTCTCACTACGTCGTCGGTCCACCTGGTGGGAGGCCTGCCAACGCTGCGTCTTCGGGTTTGTGGTCGCCACTCGAGAACCTTTCTTTCTCATCGATGTGCTCGATGTGTTCTGCCCATTGCCACTTCAACGCATATTATGAGAGCTATGTCGGTGACCCTGGTTCTTTGGCGAATTTTCTTATACGAAACAGATTTTGTCATACGAAATGATGTTAGTCAAGTCAAATCTCTTGACTATGAGCTCACAAATCATGCGTTTTACCACAGCGACTGGGGGGAGAACATTTGAAAAAGTAGTTTCGAGCGTTACCAGCGTACGGATTGGCACAGACAACCACAGCTGAAACTTCGCGTCCAATATGCATCCCCCGAGGCTTTTTTTGGGAGGATTGTCAGACTGCTACTGACTAAAAACCATCCATGTTCCTTCTTAGCCCTTTGTGTTAAGGCCACGGTATCTCTTTCGAACAACCCAAAGCCCCGATGGGAACCCCCGAGGCTGCGTTTTAAAAAACATTCCTTAGAATTTTCCAATAAACGGGGTGCTTTGACATCGTTCGACGATATGGACAACGAATGACCAGACTCCCTGGGGAACACCCTCGTCTGCTGGATCTCAGACTGTAAATAATCGTCTCTCAATTTCTGTTCAATTGGGTATTTACCCTCGTAGAAATCTCCAAGTGATCGTTGTTTATTTTGAGCCTGTTTTTTGAGATTTCGGTACTAACAGAGGAGAATGGAACAAGAAAACGTGTTGCGCCGACCCCAAATAGAATGAGACCAGGGCAGGAAGATGGTGATGGTAATTAAAGACCTTGCCAAATAAGGTATTCGAATAATGTACCCTGGTTTGGTGGAGAGCAGTGGTGGCCCAGTGGTAGGAGAGCAGTGGTGGCCCAGTGGTAGCGGCCCCGACTTACGAACAGTGAGTCGTGGGTTCAAACCCCGTCAGGCACATTACTTTGTGTAATTTATTTCATCACCACTGTCCTCGAAACGGTGAAGGAAAACATCGTGAGGAAACCGGCATGTCTTAGAACCAAAAAAATCGAAGATATGTGACATCTACCAATCCGCACTGGGCCCGCGTGGTAGATTATAATAGCCCATCCCTCTCCTAGAGAGGAGGCCTGAGTCCCTGCAGTGGGAACATTATAGGTTGATGATGACCCTGGTTTATGTAACTCCTAACTTGATTCTCTAAATAGATCTACGTTTTGCAACCAGCAACTTCACAAGTCAAAAGAGTATGTAAATTATTTAGTACTTAATTTGAAATTAATGCTTTGAGTTTTCTCCGCGTAGTGCGCACAAACATAAAGTTCAGTGTTGGAAACTCTAAAAGTCGTAAGAATACTATGTTTTAAACTTTTTCAGATTTAACTTTCCTTTTACGTGAAAACAGATGCGCGTGAACAACACTCGAAAGATTATAAACACTGGTGGCTACGCTCACACACTTTTGTGCGTTTAAAAGTGTGTGTGCGTGGCCGCCAGTGTTTGATCAGCATGTGTAGTCATAACAACCACTTGTTTTGCACTGCAGTGTAATGTTGTGGTTCACGGTTTGTGGTCACAACTCCATCATCACTCTAAACAAGACTTTACATCCTTGAGATACGATTCATTTCCACTTGTCACCCTGTTGATTAATGTGCAAATACGTGCTGATAGAAATCTGCTGTTGCTTTAAACGCTTTAAGGTCGGTTTTCGGTTAGCATGATTAACACAACCTTGAACTTCTATTTTTATTCAAAAATGTGCTCTAAAAATGTGGTTATTGGGTGTAATTTGTAGTAAGAGGTTGTTTAAAAGGAAGGTGACACAAGAAATTAATGATTTAGGCCACGAACCTTGATTAATTGCTCGGAAGTGTGTGCCGGCGAGCGCGCGCAAGTTTTTTGGTTTTCCGGAAGTTTAGGAGTTAGAATATACAAATGCCAAGTCATAAGTAGGGAGACAGCAAGTTTCTTTTTCTTTCTATATGCGTTTGGGGTGAGAGGTTGTTTGTTTGTGTGTTTGTGCATGTTGCCATTTTTCTCCAAAACTACTAGTCCGATTTTGATGCAGTTTTCAGTTATGGGTTCGGGTTTGATTGGTGCATGTTGTTAGATAGGTGTTACGGTGACAACTCACCAGGGGGCGCTGCAGCAAACATTTTTTGTGCAAATTAAAGTTGCCATTTTTCCCCAAAACCACAAGTCCGATTTTGATGCAACTTTCAGTTATGGGTTTAGGTTTGACTGGTGCATGTTTTTAGATAAAAATAAATAAAAATTAAAGTAAAAAGTTTAAAATAAAAAGCAAAATTAAAAAAAAAATAAAAAACTCACGAGCGACGGTTAAAAATTAATTGAAAAAAGGATAAAATAACATAAAACACCCGCCTTAAAAAAACCCAAGAATGTCCGTCGGGAGCTGAACATTGCAAAACTAGTTCATTTAATGGCAGCCCCCGACGGACATTCTTGGGTTTTTTTAAGGCGGGTGTTTTATGTTATTTTATCCTTTTTTCAATTAATTTTTACCGTCGTGGGTTTTTTGGTAGAATTACATAATAATATAATGCATTCTAAGATATTCATTGAGGTGAGAAAAAAAAGTCACATTATTTTATGATTTATAGAATGTATCCTATAAGATGTCAGACTCTTAGCTATCTACCTAATAAAATCTATGTATCATAATATTTGCCACACGGTCAGGCTTCCAACTTCATTTTAGTTTACTATTTCTATTGTAGGCGATGACTCGAGTGCTGAACATCCAACATTGCGCTTGGTTCAACAGACAGACATTGCTTATTGATAGTGTAGTATCTAAGACGATCGTAACCGTTGGAACATCATAAAGTCAACGCCACAAAGAACCACGACTGATATTCAGGGCAATCAAGAATAGGTAGAGTGATATCTTCAGCTTGCACGCATAGATAGGGTATTTCATATCTGTTTTCATCAATAACTGTCAAAGGCAGTATTCCATACCCTACTAGAGATTATGAGATATTTCAACATCCTTGTCTGCGACTAGCATTTTTTTTTTTTTTTTTAATTCAATAAAAAGGGCTTTGTCGCACATGCGATTATGCCGCCCTGGTTGGTTTTACAAATTTTAACATTCAGTCAATATGTGATGAACATCATCAACGGACAAAAATCAAACTTATCTGTTGTTGATTTTGCCATAAGGTATAAAAACTTATTTCACGGTATGTGTCCGGAACGAAGTCTGAAGGCAATAACAGTGTCACTTCTATTCAACAACTGGTTATCTATCCACGGTGAGTTCAAGGGATGCGGCTGGATCGTTTTGTACCAAGATTCCTTTATCTCGAGATCTTTGATTATTCATGATGGAAACATATTTTTAAAAGAAAAACCTCTATTAGGTATTGTCTTTGACTAGCATTTTGCACATGGCTTTGTCCGCTCCTTGTCCCCTATCCCACAGAAGCGTAATAAATATTGGCTACTGTTTTTAGTCGACATTCTACTGGAACTATTTCTAGGTTTTTATCCCAATGGTCAAGCTAGGCATTAATGATTCAGCCAGTGAATGTGTACTTTTAAACAATTGATTTAAAGACAACGTTGTCGTTATCATTTCTGTTTGATAGCGAGTCCATTATGCTTGTTTTCACTAAGACCAGGTAAAACTGAATGCCTTTATACATGGTTTAAACGGTACCTTTACGAAATCTTCAATCAAACTTTATGTACATCAAACTAAGTATCTTTATGCATAAATTATTCCAGGGAAACGACTTTTATAGGCAAAAAATCATGTTCAACTCAGTGTAACGCAATCAAAACATGGACGGTTTGAATAGCAAACGGGTCATGCACGAAATTAAAGTAAAGTTAACTTAACATCTTCTTTTTTTTAAGCGTGTGTAAATCTCCCTAATCTAGAAGGTTCCCAAGTATGGTCCAGAACAAAAAAAAATATCACAATGACAATCCCATTTCCAGTTTAGGAGTTTTATATTTTCTGCTGAAGCGCCGAACATTGAAAATCCCACCCTGTGGCCCATATAGAAGAAGTAGGAAGACAAAACCTTTGCCAGTTTACCCTTTAATTGTTGTCAAATGAAAGCAATACCAGAGAAGCTGGTTAGTACAAGGACCTCCTTCTCCGATACAGCCATTTATATCATTTCACAAACGCTGTCTGTTGAAGAAGACGAATGATCCGAATAATAATTAAACAAGATACCGCAATTAATTTGAAGATTTAATTGAAACAATAAATATCGAGTAATTGATTGCTTCTCAACAATGTCTTTCAATCTGCTAATGACGTCATTGGTGAATTTTAGTACTAACTATTTACAATTAAACCCATCCCGATTTTTTTTTCTAGATACGTTACATTTAAACATCAGAGCCAAGCCACATTATAGTTAAAAAGTTCGTTCCAAATAACTTTAGATTTTTTTAGACGAATGTGTGTACGATCAGGCCTTCTTGAATTGACTCTATTATGGGTAGTGTAGGTATGTATAATCAGCTGTAAAAGGTAAATCAAAGACACATGTGTGTGAAAACGAACAAAAAAAAACTATGTTGTAACATTATATAAAATAATTAGAGTTATTCCGGTCTGATCCCCCAAACCGATCCACTGCCAATATTTTTCTTTTGTTTATTCTTTTCTGATCCCCTGTAATTTATCATTCCGTTCTGATCCCCTTTCTTTTTTTAATGGACACAAGTACAAGTGAAGTACAGTCAATCGAAAAATAGTTGTTAATGAAAAAATAATCAGTTATTATTTCTATATCAGATTACTAACAATCGTACGATCATCACAGTTTTTTTTTGTTGTAGATGAGAAAAAAGAATAGGTAGTAAAGTCCCACAAACTACCAAGAGAACAGAAGTAGGATTAAGGATATCATTGCAAAGTAATGTCATCCCAACCCCCACTGGACACGCGTGGTGGATTATTCCCACTCCTATAGAGGAGGCCTGAGTCCCTGCAGTGGGAACATTATACAGGCTGATGACGAATGTCATTGGCAGTGTGGCGATTCAAAATACAGCATGTGAGTGTAATGTTCTCATCGCGTTTTACTAACTGTGTTAATAACTTATGACAGAGAGACGATTCTCAATATATCCGTTAGGTTGCTTTAACTTTAGATCAGTTGTGAACACAGGCAGGATAATGGCGTTGACACATTTACAAAAATCGATAGCCTTTCAGATGAGCCTATATGTCTATGTGTATAATATGGCTGCTAAATATGGTACCAAGTTTTCGTCCCTTCCTAACGCCCGCAGCGTTTGCTGATACTTAAATTGTTAATCACGAGCTTGCAAGTGGCATAATCAGCATTATAATGTTCTCACGTCAGGGATAGGTCTTCTCCCTTCGGGGCTGAGGGTTGTTAGAAAGAGATACCGCGGCCTTGACACAAAAGGCTAAGAAGAAAGATGAGTGGTTTTTAGTCAGTTGAAATCTGACACATGACATCTGGCACATCAATTGATGATTTCCCAACATCCAAAAAAAAGAGCTATGATATGCAGAATTGCAGATGTATGTAGATCCCAGGTTGGAAAACTAGTTGTTTTGTCCAGTTCGTCCCAGCGTCTCCACCAAGAGCTGTCCTAAGCGTTGTATGTATAAAATATCTCAGTTTACGACCAGCTTCATGTAACTCGATTAAAGTTTTACTTTAGGGCTTCGTCAGATAAACAGACAAGGTAAGGTTTTACGACGAAACTTGGAATAATATCCTGAATAAAATATTATTATGGCCCTCTGAACGTTGTGCGGACAACCTTATGTAGACGAACGCAAAGGGACCAGGAAAACATGGTGTATGGTAGTAATTAACATGCGGCACTATTTTTTATTTTGACCACAATTGATGTTTTCTGATTAGAATTTGTCATGCTTATTTCATGTAACAGAAAACTCACGAACATGAACCACAATACTAATTCTAAATAAACCGTACGTTTACGTAATCAATAACTATTTTGTAATTCAAGTTACAACTGACAGCAAAGGCTATCAAATGCATTTACGGATACAACGCGCAGCCAAAACCGCACTTTAGCTTATTTGAGCTTTGTCTAAAATTAAAGCTAAACTGTCGAATATTGTGGCATAATAGATTATTAAATGAATCACAAAGTACAATCGACTTAACCTTTCAGGGGTTTATGCAAAAGGTAATTTTATTACGAACACGTTTCATAGTTTCCAATAATCTGGTCTTTGGAAAAAGTTCGATTGGTACTAATACCAACGTCCTACATCATAGAGATTCATCAGCAAATTCATGTTTGCTATGGAACCACGGGTAACGGCTGCATGAATTTGACGCTGTGTGCAGAAGATGAACGATGCTCATGAATATTGCCAAAGCGCGTCCATCACGATTGTGTAGAAATGAGGGCGCGTTACAAAATGACAACCTTTCGGAAAGGTATCGATCAGAATTTCCACTTTAAATCATAATATCACACCTGCAATCCTCGTAGGGTTAGGTAGAAGTATAAAGTATACCTTTAGGCAGAGGTATACCATATATTTCTATGGTATACCCACATTTCGCTAATTATGTTTAAGTCCCATGTAATAGGGACGAGCCTATTGCTTTCATCCGGCCACAAATTCAGACTCCGTGGCTGCTATTGGGGAATGCTTGAAGTTGCAATAACCCTTTAACCAGGACCATATTTTTTGAAGTCGCACTCGCAATCACTAGACCAAAAGGCAGTCAGAATCACACATAAACTTTGTTACCTTTGATTTACTTTGAATACCAAACAATGTGCATTTTTTCCGTTTTCTTTCTGACCGTGAAATTGTTTATTTATCTTTCGTGAAAACAAATCAATTTTTAAATACAAATAAAAAATGACCTGTATCTAACCATCCCTTTGTGGCCGTACGTTGCGTCTTTCTTTTTCCACCAATTTGTACTTCACATCAATTTTTGTGGTTCGATATTGGGCTGCATTTCATCAGACTGTACTTAGTTTGATGTAATATCTGAGACACAATTCGTTTGACAACGGAACACACCTTTCTTACTGTTCATTTTTCATGAATTCAAACTAAAAAGTATTTCATTAGTTTGTGTTTCCATTTACAGTGCCTCCACTTTGCCATAAAACTCCTAGAATATTATTCAGGTACCTTTATATGTCATACGTGTGTAAATGTACATGTTTTTATCAGGATTACACTCGGTAACTCTCAACGTGGAGTATTAAAGAGGGTTCGCCGGAAGGTAGAATTAAAAAATAATTATTAAAAGCCTACCTACGTATGTGGTAATCGTATAAAAACTACAAAGCCATCTTATTGTATTGCATACCTATCTTAAGAGAGATAAAAGGAAATAATTATTAAGTATATTTTATTATAATCGAAAAGTGGCCAAAAAACTCGGACTTTAGGTCGATCGCTAAGTCTAGCCTTTTCTCAAGTTTGTTAGATTCCAGTCTAACCAGATCCATCTGAATACAAGTATTTTACATTGAGCGACTACCTAACTGAACTCCACAACCCAGGAAGTACTGGTAACATGTACCCCAGGACTGTTACCCAGGTAGTACCGGGTACCAGTCTTACTTTGGCATACCACGACTTTGGATTCCCTTTCAACTTTTCTTTAACTGGCGCAACTTAAACTTCCTCTAATATACTCGTTACCTAATCCATTCTTGTCACACCACACATCCACCTCAACATTCTTATCTCATTCTAAAAAAAAACGAATTATTTACCCCTAATTCAGCGCACAGTTTCTTAAAAAACTATTAAAAGCTACGTAACCCAAAAACACACCACATTACGCGCTGAGAGCTAAAAATCGGAATTAAAACCAGCGGGACCCGTGCCCGCTGCCCACCCTTTGTTCGCAAATGCTCGGCTATGCGTTATTTACGAGCACTGTTAACTAGGGCACCTACTAAGGAAAAACTTGTAAAATCGAGGTTAGACAAACTCGCATAATTCTTTTTCTTTCATATTCCATCTATTCTTTTCGCTAATGTTCTAAGGCGGGGTTGTAGTCCGATGCAGTTCAATACCCGTTTATCACCTCCTTAGCCTAGTTACTAGGTGAAACGGTACCTCCTGGTAACCTGGTAGTACTAGTTGTACCTATACCTAAGAACTTACTAATTAAGTCAAAAAAAAAAAGTAAATATAACAGGGGAATGAAGTTCGTCGTATTGCGAATAAGAATCTCATCGAGCACAAAACTTTCCTGCTTTATAAAACAGTTTCAAAACACACTTGTTTCCTAAAACATTAACGTTTCGAGCAACAAACACGAAAATCAAACGAGTTCCAACAGCAAAACATGGTAGCCTCCGAAACCTGTAACACACATTTCATGTTCCCCGCTAAAAATGGCGGTACAGGCAATCATCGTGGTGGTGCTATGTTATAAATAATAGCCTTTGTTGCGGCGGACAATGGTCAGTGTCGTCTTGCTTTACGTGCTCAAGTGCAAACATGGCAGGGTTGAGTTTAAACAGTCCGTGTTGGCTATGATATTTTATGGTAGTGTTACGTAACAAAGAATATAGGTATAAACAGTCTTTTATTGCTTAATAAAATCTTAAAATAACTAATAGACATTGCAATAACTAACATATTTTATTTTACCATTTTGTCGGTGTAACTTATCTATGTATATTATATTTTTATGCCAAATTAAGGGTTTCTAGTACTGAGTCTCCCTGAGCTATAGTGCGGACAGACAGACAGACATGGCGAGACTATAAGAGGTCCCTGTTGACAATTACTATAAAGTTTTAACGTAGTATCCATGCGTCCATCGCCATGAAGTTTACTGTATATTATATTAGTAAGAAGTAAGATAGTCCAAGTTTTCCAATGAACAAGACGGAATAATTATTAAAAGCACAAAGTAATTTCCCGTGAACCTTTTATCAAGTTCTCTGATGAACAAAAACCAATTTCCTAAAATCGTACAAAGTGCAGCTTCTAAAATCTCTCGTCTAATATTTGATGTTCAGCACTGTTACACGCTTCGTTAAGACTCACACTGCACAGACGATGTGCCCGCCTCTAATCTACAGTGCAGACATATTACCAGACACCGGCGAGGGGGCCCCTCGTCCACATAAATCTGCTCCCTTTGACACCCGAACCGTAGCCACGGATAGGTAACCGTTTAGGCCAACATAATTAACGGTTTAGGGAGGTGTTAGAACCAATACTGGGCGGTAAACCTATGGTTATATTATAATACCGGTGATTTTCAATCGGTTTCGGTGATCGGTGCCTAGGCGCTCTGGTTGGCGATTCATCATAATTTGCCTAACGTTTTCCAAACTATGTTGGGGTCGGCTTACAGTCTACAAGATACAGCTGGATACTAGTGTATTATATTTAAATGGACGCAACTGACGATCTGACCTCCACAACCCAGTTAGTACTAGAGCCTAGCCGACGATAAATAGTAGAAGATAAGCATAAAAATGCAATCACAGCCCTGCGCATCATTACCATCATAATTTCAACCGCCACGGCCCGTGGAACAAAAGGGAGGTACTCAAACCTGTCTTTGACAAGTTACTCACGGTACATTTAACTAAGAGTCTTGCTTTCAGTCCTTATAAATGCATCCGTATGGAACAATTGCAATGGCAGTTTGCCTCAGCTGCTCGGTTTTTATTAAAACCACTGCGTTTAAGATGGCAACTCTACTTTTTTTGTAGTCTCTCCACCGACTTCTCTCGCTCTAGGCAGAGCGGAAGAGAGTGTAAAACTTCTACTGACTAAAACCACCCAAGAAGGAATCTTAGTCCTTTGTGCCCGCGGTATCTCTTTCGAACAAGTCGAAGCCTGACAACTCTATTTTGACTTCACGTATTTTCTAAAATAAACACCTGCCTTTTTACCCATAGGCTGACGGAATCTTTACGACCACCTGCTAAAAATTCTTAATTAATTAATCCATCCTTAAAAATACTCCTTTTGCGTCGTCCATGTTCATCTGTTCCTTACTGTTAAACCGCGTGACGTCCGCTAGTGTATTAATATATTGTCTAGGGCAGATAGATGGATGCCTTTTATTAATCACTAACTATTGCCAGTGGTTTCACCCACCTTAACTCGAAAATTATCCCACGGGAAGCTAAAATCGGGATAAAAACTACCCTATGTGTTAATCCAGGTTATGAACTATTTGTGTACCAAATTTTATCCAAATCCGTTCAGTAGTATTTGCGTGAAGAAGTAACAAACATACACACTCACAAACTTTCGCCTTTATAATATTAGTGGGATTCCTTTTTTACCAAACACCATATTTTGAATATCCAACACCATACATACAAAACCAAGGTATTGAAACAAGAAAACTATACCAGTTTCTATATGCAAATCCTCCGGGTGGAAACCACCGAGGTAAGATTTGCATAGATCTCCTGAATCAAATGTGATACCTCTCTGTGCATGCAATGGAAGGCAATATCTGGGTGTGACTTACAAGTACTATCAAACAAAGAGTTTGCGTTGGTGACTTGGTATACAACCATACAAGCTACTTACTTTCAGTACAGGTATTAGGTCGTCACTCGCTAACGCTCTACCGTACGTAACGGACCGGTGTCAACGTATAAACTATCTGTGCGCTAACTACCGCCTACTCTTACGAAAATGACCAAGTGTGATAATTGCAATAAAGGAATAACCAGCAGATCTCCAGGACTGGAATGCAGGTCATGTGCTAAGACCGTTCATGCTAATAAAGCCTGCTCTGGTCTTACTGCGAAACAGCTTTCTGCACTTCGTAATGCGGACAGCCTGGACTGGATATGTGAAGAATGCAATCATAACTCGCCTAACAGGAAATCATCTTTCTTTATTCCGGAGGAGGAAGACGAAGAAGAAGAAGAAGTCGCGACCTCCAGTAGAAACCTAGGTAACTGCAATATAGATAGCGACAAATTTCTGAAGGATATTACAGCCGAATTAAAAAAAGTCCTAAAGAAAGAACTTCAATCAATCGAAGTATCTGTAAGCCTCTGCAGCAAAAAGGTAGATGAACTGACAAAAACTGTGGAAACCCAAAATAAACACATACAGGAGTTGGAGAAGAAGTATACCCACCTTAACAATGAAAAAACTCATCTTGAATTAGAAGTCGGATCTCTAAAACAATATGTGCGTAACGTAGAACAGCAGCGCCCAGATAACGTGCTAGAAGTGATAGGAATCCCTAAAGCTCAAAACGAAGACCTTGAATCAATATCTATCAAGCTGGCTGAAACACTCAATCTGGATAAATCACAGATACTAAATATTAAACGTGTGGAAGATCGAAATGAACGTGAAGGAAACATCCAGGTCGAGTTGAAACAAGTGGAACAGGCACAGGCATGGGTGCGTGCATCCAAAAAGGAAGAACTCCTGCTGGAACAAGTTGTGACGGGAACCCCTATCGAAAAGTCCAAGACAAAAGTGATCCTACGTCGAGCCCTTACAAAATCTAATAAATCGTTACTGTACTAACAAAAATTGCGTCCAGCATATAAGTACGTATGGTTCCAGGATGGAAAGGTGCTGCTACGTAGAGAAGAAAAGGATAAGCCTACAGTCGTACGGAGCGAAATGGACGTCGATCGGCTCTCGACCACAACGCAGGCTGCACGTCAACAAACGTATCGGTAATAGTTTTAAAATAAGTTATCCCCAATTTCTCTCCCGATCACCAAGAACTATTCGACTGTGCTAATATTAATGTTTTTAGTAAGCTTATACCCTCTATTAGTAAAAGTTATCTGAATATTGTTCACATAAATATTAGATCCATAATTAAAAATTTTGGTTGTGTATCACAATTAATTAGCTCATCTAACGAAACTATTCATGTTTTAATCTTAACAGAAGTTAATATAAATGAAAACACTGTCCATATGTACAACATCGATGGCTATGAAATGCACAGAAAGTTGCGTAAAAACAGAAAAGGCGGTGGAATAATAATTTATGCCAGAGATGGCTACGAATTCACACCAATGAATCGTTCGTTAATACACTGTGAATGTATAATTGGTCAAATTACTACACCTCACAACTATCACGCATATATCTGTGCAATTTATAGACCACCAAGCGAAAGTAAACATCTATTCGTAAAAGAAATAAGCACTGCCTTGTCAAGTTCTACTATTAAATCAGCTGACACTTATTTGCTAGGAGACGTTAACATAGACCTAAAGACATACGACAACATACGAGAATACTACGTCAATAGCATGTCCGAGTGCGGCCTAACTAGCGCGATATCCGATTACACGAGAATTGAAACCCGCGGAAATAACACTACACGTAGCTGTATAGATCACATATTTATAAGAACGCGTTCGTTAGATCTGTACTCGGCCGCACTCGGAACTGTATTGGCTGATCACCGCATGTTAATACTGTCGTGCGTAGGACTTGACCCAAAACGAATACAGGTTGATACGGAAACAATACAACAATTTGATAACGTTACAATTAAATCTTTACTTAACAACCTACAATGGGGCGAAATAGATGATACAGAGTGTCCAAATAAAATCTACGATTACATAAAAAATCAATTTCATAAATGTTACGAGGATTCAAAGTATATTCGAAAAATTAATAAAAATAGTAAAAGAAATAAGCAACCTTGGATTAATTATAAAATAAATAAGATGTGTAAAAAAAGGATCTCTTATTTTTAAAATGGAAAAATGATTCTACTAATAAATTATTGCGATTGGAATATAATAAAATAAGAAACAAAACTCATAAAATCATCGAAAAATCTAGAAATAAACATTATTTGGAAGAAATAAATAATAATAAAACGAACCCTAGAAAGCTATGGCAGATACTAAATAATTTGTCAGGGCGCAATAAAAAATCAGTTGATGAAACCATTTTAAGAGCCTACAAAAACAATAACCTAGAAATAAAAACAATAGCTGACAATTTCGCCTCAGAATTTAGAAATAGTGTAAAAAATATCTTGCCCAAATGTAACCGACGTCTGCTAAACGAATCAGTATATACGTTTCCCCATAACACATCTATGTACTTCAAAAAAGCTACAAATAATGGTGTAAGTAAAATAATTAAAAACCTTAATACAAATAAAGCTCCTGGAGTAGATAACATTAGGTGTGTTGACATAAAATCCATCTGTGACCAGATGACAGGTGTTATTGTGAAACTGATCAATACTAGTGTTAGACAAGGAAAATACCCGGAAGTACTTAAAACTGGTGTAGTTCGCCCAATACATAAAAAAGGTAGTTTAGCCGACTATGAAAATTATAGACCGATCACTATTCTACCCGTTATCGACAAAATAGTCGAAAAATATGTCTGTAACCAAATACAAGACTTTTATGTCAAAAATGACGTGTTATCCAGCACTCAATACGGTTTTCAACCCAATAAGACCACCTCACAGTTATTATCAAAATTCACGGATGAGGTCAACGAATGTCTTAATGATAAAAATAATGTAATACTACTATTCATCGACTTCAGCAAGGCGTTCGATACGCTTAGACACGACACGTTGCTAAAAAAATTAGACAACTCTGGAGTTCGAGGACCAATACTCAAATGGTGTGCGGACTACCTTAATAATCGCAAATACAATGTTAAGATTTGTAGTGAAACCAGTGACGCCATCAAAGTTACTGAAGGAACAGCCCAAGGTTCAGTACTAGGACCCTTACACTATCTGACATATGTTAACGACATGGAACATGTGGTCAATAACTGTTCCGTATATCAATATGCAGATGACACATGCCTTGTAGCTACCCACAGAGACGTAAAAGTAGCAGCCCAATGGTTACAGGAAGATTTTACTCGAGTTTCAAAGTGGGCACATGATGCTGGACTGGTTCTCAACGCAAGTAAGACTAAAATCATTCATGTCCACTCAAGCCATGTAAAGCACATTACGCCTTTTAAAATAATCGCACACAATCACAGTTGTCTTCACTCTACTCCGCTGAGTACGCCATGTCGATGTGAGGCAATTGAACAAGTTACGCACCACACCTACCTTGGGTTAGTCGTGGACAATCGTTTTAGTTGGACTTTTCACGTGGACTCAGTCTGTGTTAAGTTGCGGGCTGTACTGGCAAAGTTTTACATCCTAAAATCTAAAGTTCCCTTCAAAATACTGCTCAATATCTACAATGCAATACTTAGCAGAATCAATTATAGCCTACGGAATTACGAGCTATGGGCGAACGTTTAAAACATACACTGAAAGAATTTCCAAACTGCAAATTAGACTATTAAAACTCATCGTACCCAGAAAAATTAAGCTCCAATGTAAAGATAATGTCATCGAATTATTTCAATACTGTAAAATTTTGCCAGTACAAACTAGAATCGACCTGGCCCTCTTAATTGAGCAATTTAATAACCAAAGCATTCAAAGACCTATATCACATAAAATAATAACTAGAAGTATAATCAATAATAAACTTATAGTTCCTCAGACTAGAAATTATTATGGTAGGCGAACACTAAAATATCTAATTCCCACAATAATGAACGAAATACCAAAAACCATAAAAGACGAAATAAATCAGAAAAACTTTAAGCAAAAATACAAAAAATACTATCATAACTGCATAAATAAACAAAAAAAGAAGCAACCTGTATTAGATACGTTGACAAAAACCGGCTTTCCAATGAGCGGCCCAACCGCCCAATAGCAAGCACTCAGTAACTTACGGATAGATGTTTACAGGTAGTTGCGTGCAAAAATATTATTCATGTACCTACATTTTTACTTGTATTATTTTAGTAATTAAGCAGTGTTGTTATAGCGAATGTGAGTACCAATACAAACCATCTATGGTTTAATGGTACGAAAGTAATACGAAACTGTGTTAAGACTGTATGTGTAAAAATAAAAAAAAAAATCTTTTTACCCGACTACGTTTTTAAACTGATCATGGTGGATCTCGTTTTTTTTTTGCACTTGTAGTTTACTGCTATATTCCGGTCACTTTGATAAGAATCATCATCATCATCAGCCTAAATGTTCCCACTGTAGGAACTCAGGCGTCCTCTCTAGGAGAGAGATGGGCTCTAGCCCACCACGCGGGTCCAGTGCGGGTTGGTAGATGTCACATGTCGTCGAATTTTTTGGTTCTAAAACATGCCGATTTCAGCATATAAAAATAAAACTACGTCACATTTTTATAACAAGCCCTCCACACTATTCTCAAACCACTGTAACTTCTGAAATTAGAATCAACAGCAATGATCACCAGACAAGCGCCGAGACGCTCGAGTTTATGAAGATCGGCAAAGTACCTACCAGACAAATAATTTAACTATTCTGAAAAGAAAAGTGGAGGAGGCGGTAATATATAATTTCGACATTCAGAAGGAAGGTGGAAATGTTACTTACATTTTACAGATCTCGGCCATAAAGATTCTCATTCGTAAAAGTTTTAAATATTAACAACTAGCTGATGCTTCAGCCGCGTGGATGTCGCTCAAATTATATACTGCAACTTTCCTCGAGAACCGCTCTATCCATTGGTGGAAACATCATGACAATCGGTGCAGTAGTTTTTGAGTTAATCGCGAACAGATAGACAGACAGACAGACACGGTGGAGGACTTTGTTTTATAATAATTATGTAGTGGTGTAGTTAAGTAAGTTTAATAAATTTTACCTGTAAACCAAACCCGTTGTTTGACTACACCGAGTTATAGTCTGAATGCCTGAGGATGAAATATCAATTTTAATATCTAGACCGTACGAATTCCCTAGTGCAACTGATTTGATTTCAAATAGATATCTTCGGTAATATCCGACTTTATGTCTGTCGGTAAGCTAGGATTTATTTGAAGAATAAGATTCATCGCAAGGATGAGGAAAATAAAATAAAATATTATTGTTAAAAAAAACACGTTTCAGGGTGACGTTATTTTACTTCTACGTATTTTACTCAGCGAACCTTTTATTTTGATAAATACCTATTATATCTATCTTTGGGAGTCTAGCTGATGAGATCTAAAATGGCGTCTAATATTACACGTACCTACCTATGCCAGTCATAATGGCAGCTCAATTAGAAATGGGGAAGTGGGTAAAATAGGAACAAGACTAAGATGGTAAACAAGAGCCCACAAATAATAAAAAAGTTAGTTATGTTAAACAACAGGCACTTTGAAACTATAACCACATAGTACATTATGGTACAAGTGTGTAATGTTTGTGATTGCCGCTGAGGCGCCATTGAGACCCGAGCCGTCAGGTGAGGGTCTTAAGAGAGCCGAGGACGGTAATCATCAATACACACGTGTATCATACGACGTTTTTCAACACACTTGTGAAGAAAATAATACTAAAAAGTCATCTTCAACAGTTAAAACGAGTTCGGATTTTTTTTTCACAATAGCGGGAAATAATTATTGGTTTTCCTATGCGCGCGCATCTACAGTTCGAACAACTTATCTGTGCAGGCGGGAAAACACGGAACTAAAATAAATATACTTAGTTTGACGCAGCGATGCATTTTTCTTGACCAGTGGCGCCACCATGAAATTCATACTTAAAATGGTCATACTGTAACAATGGCGATCGGCCATAGACTAAAGGAATGAGGTTTCATATTAAAAAAAAAAGTTATATTTATTAGAAAATAGTTATAATAATTGAGTGAAAGTTTCATTTATTAAAAACGTACAAGTTGAAATTAATTAATTAAATTCAAAGTTGCATGAAATGAGCAAGCAATAGGTACATTAATTTATTTGGGCATTATATGCAATTTTACGCCCGCTCTGGTATGCTATTATGACGTTCTTTTTGAGCAAGAGGAGTGAAAAATAACTTACTTACTACCACACAGTTCGTTACATAACATACATATCCTTTGTCAAAATAATAATAATCTAAATGTAATATTATAATAACCTCTAAATCACTGGTAAAATATTAAACGAAGTTTAACGAAGACAGTAAGCAAAACATCTTTGTTTATGGCCTCCTCATTTAATCCTCAATATAAACATAAACACTAAATTACGAATAAACTATGGCCGTAAATATTATTAAAATGATAGAGTATCAGTTGCAAACCATTTCACGTGAATTTCGAAACTAGAGATAGAGAGTAGAGTTTTATCAATTAGATAATTATGGATCGCAGGGTTGTTCTTAATTCCCGGGTCGAGCAAAATTAAATTATTGTATTTTTCCACCACGAATTTCTTAGTTCTGGACTTGTGGCTGGTTGATGGCAATAGGCTCGCTTCTTATTACATGAGACTCCATGTGCGTATTAGCCTTTTCCCGACTATGTTGGGGTCGGCTTCCAGTCTAACCGGATGCAGCTGAATATCAGTACTTTACATGGAGCGACTGCCTGGATGGACCTCCACAACCCAGTTCATACTGGTTGTCAGACTTACAGGTCACTGACTATCTGTAACGATACGGATAGGTATGTATAGTTGTATCTTCCATAGAGTGTAACGTGTCATTGTTCCACAAATGATCGGGAATTTCATATCGTGTCCTATGTCAATACAGGAACTTATGGACATTACTAACGGTAGCGAATTGGTGGCCAAATTCTGCCATAGATAATTAATTACGACGTAAATTACGACGTTTCGGTTGGCACCGTGGCTGAGAGGTTTACTGCTGCGGTACGTGTCGCAATTCCTACGGCCTACAGGTACTTGTTCTGGGTCTGGGTGTTTGAGTATTTGAGTTCAAATGTTTGTAAACGTACTCATGATACAGAAAAAATAAACACGGCAACGTTTTAAAAAAATAAGTTTCAGAGTGAAACTAATTTTTTTTATAACGTTGCCGTGGGTATTTTTTGCCCTGAGAACCCCAGAAAAAGGAAAATATATTATCTTATTTGAAGATATAATAATCTCTCACCTGAGCATAATTTTTCGTAAAAATAAAGCGGCCATTTCTCTATATAAAAATGACAGTAGAAAGCAAAAATGTAATTGGTAAAAAATCTAGTGGACCTGGCACCCTGCCCACCTCGCTTCCGTTCGCCTGGCTTGCTGATATTCATTTTAGTCGGAATGGAGGCTGCCTGATTAAACGCGGGCTAGTCAGTTCACCGCTAGACGAATTTGAGGGTAGTCATCCTGTAGATATGGGGTCGAGAAATTAGTGGTTCAATTGGTAATGTTTGTGTGTGTTGATTCGATGATTTATCTTTGTCGTGTATCAGTATCGTAAGTTATGGGAAGGAACTTAGACAAGCTGCGGGTTCTTTCTCACAAAGGGCTAAGAAGGAACATGGGTGGTTCTTAGTCAGTTGAAGTCTGACACTTCCTACCGCTCTGCGGGGGTTATTCGATGATTTTCCACCCACCAAAAAAAGGCCTTTGATGGCTTCCTTGTGAATTGGCGAGAAACATTACACCATCGTGAGAAGTGGAAGGAATGATGGGAGGACTTTGCCCACGACTGGGACAACACGGGCTAGCTAAAAAGAAAACTCTCAAACATCTCTTCTATCGAGTATGGCGAAATGTTTATCAACGTATAGTGTCCTTCATCGCTCAAATTCAATGATCCATTTCATCAGGTCAAACTGCCCAGATGACCCAGAATTCCAACGTGTAGGAGATTTAACTCCGAGATCTAGGTCCGTCCGGCCACACGCTGAAACGGCTCGATTAGAAATGTATGTCACATAATTCAATAAGCAACTGCAGAGAGGTTATATTTGGGATAGACACGTGTTTCTGTATTGTTGGTTTTTCCGATTAGACAATATTTCGCCAGGTAAAATGTGGTGTTCTGGAGGTTTAGGAGGAGTGAAATTTAGTTTTACTTATCATTCAGTCATTTGAAGCCAGCATACTGTAGAGCACTCAGTAGAGCATTGGAAATTATTTATTTAATTAATTATTTCCGACGTCTCTTTTCAATTCACTCAAAAAGGTGAAGCAAAAGTTCAAAGACATTTGACATCTGTCAAGCCACACTGGGCCTGCGTGGTGGATTACAGCGCATCCCTCTCCTAGAGAGGAAGCCTGATTCCTTGCAATGGGACAATACGCTGATGATGATGATGTATCTTAAAAGACCCAGCTACTGGGTAACTCAAGACCCCTTTACAACCAGTGTGGTGGTGTCACACTTCTGGTTTATATGTAACGCATGGATCTCGGAATGAAATGTTCCATCACAAGCCTACCTTTTTTTTTTTTTTGGTGGGTGGAAAATCATCAAATGGGACCCCCCCCCCCCCGCTCTTGGACAGAGCGAAGGGGAGTGTCAGACTTCTACTGACTAAAAACCGAACCCATGTTCCTTCTTTGCCCTTGCGCCGAGGCCACGTCATCTAGTACAAAAATCCGCGGCCCCGACACGAAGAACGTTGCTTTACATTGAGATCGACCCGCGCGGTTTTTTACCTAGTGTGACTGTCTGTGACATTGCTCCTAATTATTAAAGAAATATCTTAGTTTTATTCTCATTTAAAAATCACCACGAGCTATCGGGCCACTTACAAACACATTAAGTTTCTATTTTATGACTTGACAGCCCGACATGTTACCGTAATTAATGACGAAACGTTCTTTCTTATTTTAAACTGCAAAGCAATACTCAACTTCCTAGAAAGGCATAATAAATCCTTTGTTTAATGGGAAAGGGCCGGGATACAAGTGCATAAGTGGCGGCCGGCAAGTCGAATGTGATGTCTCAAAGAAATTCTGTAAAAACATGCGTAATTTCTAAACGCAACTTACAAGAGCGAACCCACATCTGTTTGCAATAAACCCCGATCGCTCTAGGTAGAGACCCTTAAAACAATTGAGAAGTTTAGGCAAAAACTGCGCTAAAAGAAACCCGTGGGAAGGTAGTCGATGCTGCAAGCCGTGTGTGCAGCGTGGTATTTTATGGAGATGACGAGGGGACAGTTGATTTGAAACCACGGAAGGGCTCGGTTGTGGAGATTAGCGGAACTAAGTCAGGGTTGTGTAAAGTTCTAGGACGTCCTAGATTAGGCTCGTAAAGTTAGCGGAATCTTGGTACCAAGTGCGGTTAATATTTAATAAGTTAAATATAATAGTAGTAAGTCTAGCTAAACTCAGCTAAAGTCAGTGACGATACGTGTAAGGAGAAAGCTGAGGCAGAGGCAATACTGGTAATGTGTGATGTATTCTGTAAGTGAGTTACAGACTAATCTATTTTAATAAACACCCGGTAAGTGTTTACTATTTATTATCTACTCTTGGCGATACCGTTTGGCGGTAACACAGATATGCTGTTAATAATCATTTATTTCAGCGTGATGGAGCAACTGTGTATTTGATCACCATGTATATTATTATCTCATGTATTATGAGTTTATCCCCAAATCCCTACCTTGGTAGATATCTGTCATAAGCGTTTGCTCAGGGAACGGAGAAAGCCAGCCGGTACACTCTTCACACACCTCATGCATACATGCACACTATACACTAATACACCTGACTATTTGACGAATGTTGACTATTATCTGACGCATCACAAATGGATGGCCGAACCGTATTATTCACATTTTGATTAGAACGAGCCTTATGGTTCAGTGGTAAATCACTGAACCATATGGCAACGTAATATTATAGAATACAACTAATTATAAACAGTTGTGGTCAGTAAATAATACCAATTTGTACTTTGAAATACGAATCCATCAAACGCTATATGATAGATACTGCTTCCTATAAAGGTCTAATCCAGAAACATTGCGTTGAGATTGTTGGCGCACATTTCCACATATCGGGGGTAGTCACCACTAAGTATGGGCCTGGAGATTGATAGCCACGTTCTAAGGAACACGATTAGGGACTGTGTCTCGTTAAATGCAACACCGGCCTATGGTATGGCCTATTCTGAATCGACACTATTTAGCGAGACACGCAAACTCGATGTTTTGGGGCAGATTAAGGAAATGTGAGGTGACGATAAAGATACCACTTCGGCGTCACCAATACAATCGCAATATGTTCTGCTACAGACCGAATCTACGGTGCGCTTGTGCAAGTTGTGTTGTTGTTATATAGTAATTGGGGTAATTTGCCGTAAGGGTGTCATTAAGTACGCGATTAAGAGTGAAAATACTGAAAACCTGTCTTCCTCAATGGTGGCTGGCCTCACAACCCACTGCCTTAGGATTGGGACAGACATGTAAGTAGTGCTTAGGAAACGTGATCTGTTAGAGTTCGTAGCAGTGTCCTTAGTAGGGCTATGCATTTAGGTCTAACAGAAAGCGTACGCCGGCTGACGTTGTAAAGTGGTTCCATGGCGTAACATGGAACCACTTGCGTTCGCGAATCGGCATCTAATATTTTGGAAACAAATAAATTAACGTAACAGATAATTTCTTAAGCGCAAGCGTAACGTTTCCCTTACCAACCCTTTTTATCTTATATAATATCTTTGATTCCTCTTGTCTTATTAGCTTCATACTTTACGATTGATTTGCCTTATTGGATTTGATATTATTCATGTATATTTCTAATTCAGAATTCCCATTAACTTCACCTTGTATCCCCTCTCAGTCTCTAGCTTTGAAAGCTGGGACTGGGCTGACCACAATTGGGAATTCAGTCCTCTCAGAATCGGTGGGCAGATGACCAAGTCTATGGTTGTGTCTGACAGACGAGCGCGTGGTGGGGCGCTTGCCTTTCCGAATATATTCCAAAACAAACGGAAACCGACTGTAAATACTAATATTATTATGATTTAAGAAAAACGAAAATTTTATTAGCCTGGGGTAATTTAGGAACAGTCACACTAGACAAGAGCTCCTTTGATTCAGTCATAATAAACTCGAAATTATTTACTCCTGAAGATGGGTCCGGTGACCTTTTTAATAAAATGGTTGCCAGGCAGACGGTGACTACAGTACATTACTTGCTGAAAAGAGACCACCGCTGTTTGTCCTCATAAAATAAAGACGCCTTTGATGTCCACGTGAACAAAAAGAGCTTCCACGAAAACTGATACCCTAGTCCTCTCATTTTTAATAGGAGACATAACACCCAAGTATAATGCTCTCGTGAACATAACAAGCCTTTTTAAAAGTCACTTAACAGCCTTATTTTGTTAGTAACGTGAAACCTTTTCTGTTTAAAAAAAAACGGAATTTTCTAAACTGGATGGTGATGTTATGAATATTTCATGAAATACTTTGCTTAGTGTGCGTTTGTTGGGCGTATTATAATTGTACGCGGCCCCAAATGTTGCGGGAATGTTTTATGTTACAGCGTTCGTCCGAGGAGGTATTATCATCATGCTTGTCACTGTTTAGGAGCAAAAGAGCTCAGTGATATTGATGATAGAAATGCCAAAAAGAAAAATAAATTATGATGATTGATCGAAATACTTATGACAAGCTTGTCGAACGTCGTTGCAGAAATGTGGAACGTTCTAAAGTGGTTGCCACTTGTCTAGGCCCCCGGGCAGTGAGCTGCTCGAATTTGTGGGGGCGAGGCGCGGCTAAGGGGGCGAGGGGGTAGTCATTTCAGAATTATGTGACTTTTCTTCGCCATCTGTGATGGTTAGCGGAATTCAATTAGGTATTGAGGCTACGTTGAGGTTGACTTGAAAATCGTTCAAAAGGATTCACTTCACATTCACTCTCGCACACAGTACACGCTTCCATCCTTCAACTTAATAAACCATGTTTATTGCTGTTTTTAAAGTACGTTTAGATTTCTGAATGATTTATACCTAATGATTATTTATATTTTTTTACTCTTTTCATAATTAATTGTTAATAATTGTGTCCTGCTGTGTTGCGTCACGCAGAACAGTCGATTATTCAATCTGCGTACCTATACTGTCTTGAGTCACTAAGATACAGGCTGTGCATATTTTGGGGCCCATAGCTAATTCTACTTATGTACTCTTTTAGGAGTACAGTACAACATTTTTTTTCCTGTTGTATATTTCATAACTTGAAAGTGCCAATAAATTGATTTATTTACCCGATATTTGACTCATTTGCTAGCCTACGCTAACCCTAAAAGGCAATTCTTCACCGAGAATATTCGTTTGTATTGTACAAGTTCAGATTTCAGCCTCGCATCAGTGATTCAGGAGCCTCGAGCTTCACGGAGTGCACCTGTGAATTATGCAATTTGTAACTTCACACTCGCCGGGTAGGGAGAAAGCGAACCTCTTGTAATGACCGTGCCGTGGCTCAGACAATAATGAACATCGCCCGGCGCTGCCTGAAAATCGATCTTTATAGACGTGCCTATTCGTTTCTCATTACACAACTTTGTTCCGTATGGTGTCGGACGCAAAGAATAGCACCATCCCATATCTTCCCGTGGGTGTCGTAAGAGGCGACTAAGGGATGTACCAGAGAATGGGCAGCAGCGTTCTCTGTGCTTTTTGTATCGACCGTACTGCGATCGCCAACCCGCCTGCCAAGCGTGGCGATTATGGCAAACCCCCCCTAAGCAAAAATTACACTTAGGGGAGGCCTATGTCCAGCAGTGGACGTCTTTCGGCTGAAATGATGATGATGATGATGACACAACTTTAACTATGTTTTGAAATCCATGTTTTAGTGCCTATGGTTTTATAAATCTAGTGGATATTAAAGATTTAGATTATAGAGAGGAAGGCCTAAGAAAATGTGAATAGATTGTGTGATTGATATGAGAAATGATGTAAATGATACAAAGTCGTCTGACAGTGGAGAATTGAAGAAGAAAACGTATTAATCCCAATAATGGGACAAGAACAGGCAGATGTTGATGGTTTTATGTCAAATTCAATTTCTCATCATCATCAGCCTATAATGTTCCCACTGCAGGGAATCAGGGCTCCTCACTAAGAGAGCTACAATCCACCACGCGGGCACACTACGGGTAGATGTCACATGACTTCGATTTTTTTGGTTCTAAGACATGCCGGTTTCCTCACTATGTTTTCCTTCACCCTTTTGAAATAAATTACACAAAGAAATTCGATATCTGCCATACATCTATTAATTAATCGCATGATGATTGATGTCCGTATAAATATTACTGTTTATTAACTAAACAAAACATTTCGACGTCCACTGATAAATAGTGCAAACGGGCAATCTTATACCCATTCTCCTAGTTTGCTAGCATTTATAGTTTCATTGCGAATCGTATTGTACACAAGCGAGAGTTTAAGGTGACTGCTCTCTCTTTCAACTTCAGACAAAAGCTTCGTAGCGTCTCCTTTATACAAGTTAAGTACGTTAAAGAGAGGATTTCTTGTAGACTGGTATATCTTTTCATTTATCTGCACGTTTAGTACAAGGAGCTTAATTAATGTTAGTTTCTATTGTTCTTTCAATGCTATTATAATATTATCTATGTATGTAGGGTAATCTATAATACGCATACTCTTTGTAGATTTTTGTTTGAATACTTTAAGAATTGGGAACGCAATAGCTATATTTTGTCCCGTGCTAAATGGAAACCCCGTTTTTTTGGACTTTGGGGAATCATCAAATGATTTCTCCCGCTCTGGGCAGAGAGGTAGGGAGTGTCAAACTTCTACTTACTAAAAACCACCCTGTTCCTTCTTAGCCCTTTATGTCTAGACCGCGGTAGCTTTTTCGAACAACACGCAGCCCCGACGGGACCTATGGTACACTCTTTAGAAATTTTTGATTGATAGGTTTAAGAATTTTTGATTGATAGGTTTAAGAATTGGGAACACAAATTAAATTAACTTGAGACTGTAGCTATATTTTTTCCCATGCTAAATGCAAGCCCTCCAGTAACAATAAAAATAGTGGCATATTTAATGATTTCCAAGGCACTTCTTGGAAACTAGTATGCGTCATCCTGGGATCAAAATGAATAGCTTCCTAAATTGGTCCAAACATATTGCTGTCTTATGTCTGGAGGGCGTCCAAGACCTTTGTACTATTTATTGTGACTATGAACCACAAAAGTAAATTAAGTAGCAGTACTTTACTGAGAGTTACTACTTGTTTGGATTAGCACATTATTTCCTATAATCACCTACGGCAAGTTAATACAAAACTTGCTGATGCCCGCGGCATCGCCCGCATGGATGTCGGAACTTGACAAATTATATATTAAAATGTTCCTCAAGAACCCCTCTATACATTGGTGAAAACAGCATGAAATTAAGTGCAGTAATTTTTGACTTTGTTTTATAATATGTAGTGCTACAGCGGTTTAAAAATCATATTAAACAATTTTTATCTCACTTCGTGGAACAGACTCAACTGTACATTTTAGTTACGATATCTTTCACTTACAACACATTGCTTCAAGTAGTCCAAAACAAATCTTAAATATTACTTACATTTTGTTAAACTTCTGTCATGCAAATAAAATTTTATGAAAATTCGAAAAATAACCACAAAATTAAAACTACTAACTCCTTGATTTAAAATGTGTGGTCATCAAACCTTTGACAATTGGCTTTTCGTTTTGTTTTAACCCGAATTCAATTCAAGTATGATATTTCATTGGTCTAAATATAAACTGAATAGAAACAATAACAGACAAAAGTAAACACAATAATTGTACAAAAACATCTGGTTATTGATTAAACACAATGTTTGGGACCGTTTCTGTTTACGTTGACATGATTGGAATACTAGTACGGAATTGTGGAAGTGGCAAATCGCTTTCATAGTGATATTGAGAACGAAATCATTATTAGATTTTTTATACTAGTTTTTTGGGAGGGGACGCCCTAGAAAGACATACACTGATCTTATTGGTGCCGTTCTTCAGAAAGGTCAGGTGCGTAGTACCCGTAACCGGCGCGTGTATGACCAGATGACTGTATGAATGTGGACGAGGCAAAAGGAGTATGTAAGGATCGTAGCAAGTGGCGTTCTATGGTCTCTGCCTACCCCCATGGGAAAAGGGCATGAGTTTATGTATGTATGTATGTAGTTTTTTATTGCTGTGATATTTGTGTTAAATTAATGTTTGATACTTGCTTTTAATTAATTGCATAGTCGTTTTTATTGGATAATATTTCAATGTCATTGATTTATTATTAGACTGATTGATGATCACCAATGTAACGTAATATTGTACTGGAATTTTGTAGTGTTTGTAAATTTAAATAACTTTTTTTTTTGCATTTTGATGCCTGTGTAAATAAATTATCATTATTATTATTTATCAATGGAAATTATCACTTTGAACCTTGTTTGAAATGAAAAAAAAAATATTCTTAATTATCAAACATAATATTACACCTGCAATCCTCAGTTAATTAGAGCTGATTTATGTAATAGTACACCGACGTTTCGCTAGGTATGTTCCTGAAAAAAAATTATGTAAATCTGTCTCAATATATGGTCCCATTAAAATAGGTGGACAAATTTTAACACAACATGTCTAACCAAAAATATCTAAACAAAAAAAACATTAAATAAACTGTTTTTTTTTACTTAAAATAATAAATTGCCGACTCTAGAACAAACTCATCCTTTATGAGTAGGAACATAAATGCGTTTTTCTTATTATTTTTTTACCATCGTCCTTATTTTGGTGGTCTGAATAATTTCTGAAATTTTGTCCACCTATTATAATGGGACCTTCTAGCTCTTGCCCGCAGTTTCACCCGCGTGGATGTCGAATAATATCCCAACAAACTTTCATCCCCTATTAACTCCCTTAAGGGTTGAATTTAGAATAAAAATATACACTAAAACCTTCCTCGAGGACCATTCTATCCATTGGTAAAAATAGCATCAATCGGTGCAGTAGTTTTCGAGTTTATCGTGAATAGACAAACAGACAGACGCGGCGGAGGACTTTGTTTTATAATATGTAGTGATGAAAGTGATAATAATTATGACTGCAAGCTAATTTTGTTCATATTTCGTCTGTCCAAATATCATCATCATCATCATTTCAGCCGAAACACGTCCACTGCTGGACATAGGCCTCCCCTAAGTGTCATTTTTGCCATAATCGCCACGCTTGGCAGGCGGGTTGGCGATCGCAGTACGGTCGATACAAAAAGCACAGAGAACGCTGCTGCCCATTCTCTGGTACATCCCTTAGTCGCCTCTTACGACACCCACGGGAAGATATGGGATGGTGCTATTCTTTGCGTCAAACACCATACGGAACAAATAACAAACAACTGTCCAAATATATAGGTTGCAAATACAAGCCATACTCTCAAATAAAATTCCAATAGCCATATGAATTAAACTGCCAACCAAATGTAAAACATAACGTTTTCTTAGGAGCCACAACAAATTTAATCAACAGGAAAGAAAAGGAAATACAATTTCCTTTTCCGGTTCGGGTCAAGTGTATAGGCAAACATGACGGCCGGCTATCCGGCTATCCGGCTACCAGGCATTCAGGGTGCGCAGGAAATTAGTCTTTGTTCCTTTATTATTCGCACCGCGTTTATTGGGTGACTTCTGTAGGTATACGCGCGGTTGGTTATAAGTTATAATGGTTATTTTCCTTTGGAGAGTGGGTCAAGAGCGTGTGAGGCTTGTATTCTTTGCAGTTAGGGTAGACTATTCTAATTTGTGCTAAATACTTGCCTTGTAATTACAAAAATGTCAAGAATATAAAAGTGTGTGAGTAGGTACGAACAGTAGATCAGCTGGCTAAACTGCACTAAATACAACTTAATTCAATTCAAATTTATTTATTGCATCAAATATGGTAGGTACATGAAGTTCTTATTACATAAAATAATTTGTAACACGGGTGCGCCAAAGTTCACCTAAAATTTCAACTCCGATAATTGGAAATCCGAAAATGTTCTTCCTAACATTTTTCATCCTAATAATCGCAATTCCTAACTACTCTGTCTCTAATGTTTTAATTCCGAAGCATTCAACTTCATAATGTCAGTAGCAATAAACATCTATTACACTATTATTTGTTTTCCTATATTTTCTCAACATAACCATCTTTTACACTATTATTCAAAGTCATAATTATCTTTTTTGTTTATATTACTTTATATTCATAATAATCAGTATTAAATAAGGTCCCATTAAAATAGGTGGACAAAATTTTAGAAATCATTCAGACCGCTAAAATAAGGACAATAGTAAAAAAAAATATATAAGAAAAAGACATTAAAATACCTACTTTTATAGGATGAGTTTGTTTTAGAGTGCCCGGCAATTTATTATTTTAAGTCAAAATAAAATCACTTTATATATTGTTTTTTTTTTTTGTTTAGATGTCTTTAGTTAGGCTTACTAAACGCTGTGTTAAAATTTGTCCACCTATTTTAATGGGACCTTATATACTATGCAAATATATCCATAGGTTAGGTTAGGTTAGAAATGTGTCGACCTCGAAATTGGTCGCGAAATATCTGTTTTTTTTTTTCATAGTGCCCCCCCCCAAAACGACACTCTGACCTGAGTTTAATTCATTTATGACAAAAATCAGTGAAACTACCTTTAATCATTCTAAACAGTTGTATGAGTGAAAAATGTTTAGGAATAAAAGCGTTAGGATAAAAAACAGTAGGAGTTTAAATATATTTACAATAATGATATTATGAATTACAATTTTCGGAAACATGAGTGATAAGAACATCGTCGGTAGCACTACAAATAGTATGAATGAAAACTTTAGGATGAAAAATTTTAGGAAGAGTGATCATTCGAATTACAAATCGTTAGGAAGAACAATTTCGGGTAAAGAACTTTAGGTGAGCCAAAATTGACCCTGGTAAATTAACATATTAATAAAATTTACAGGGACACTTTTGAAAAAACTCATCTACCGAATAAAAACACTCTTGCAACAACCACTTCCGCAACGTAACACAACATAAGGTTTCGATCGTATTCATCGTCATTATTATCATTATTTTGCTCTTATCCCAATTCATTTAGGGTCAACGCAGCATGTAATTTTCTTTCATAGGTACATCTCTTATCATCGTCATCTCATGGCACACGTCCTTTCTTGCCATATCATCCATGTATTCGATCTATTTATCATTTCAATACAAAATAAATTAAAATTGTAGAACTTGTAGATATTTAACACAAAAAACACACATTTATAAAACAAACACTTGAAACGTTTTTCGGACAAGTCGTCATTAAAATCATGATAAAATAGAACCTTCACCAAAAGTGTTTAAAATACAGCAAAGTATACAAAATATCAAACATAGCTTTAAAATTACGAAATCAAACCGAAGCAGGTCAACGACCCAACTTAGCGGAAGTAGCCGAACCAAAGCAAAGGTACATAGCTGTCAGTCTGTCACTGACATTTATGAAAACGCTACTTGACAACAAAGATTACATCTTCAAAAGACCTTCAAAGGAGATTCTCGTAAATCGTGGACATGGCTGTGTACTTTGGCTCCTTTGCCCGTTTATTTGGACGCCGAATAAGCAAATACGGTTAGATATTAGTTTGTATAAGACTTTGATTTGACCTCGATTGTTCCGAATTTGGGTAGGAACATGGTGACGTGATCGACTTTTTACCCGACTACGGCGAAGCCAAAAGGAAGGGTAATGATTTTGGCAGTCTATCTATGTATGTTTGTATGTTCCACCATAGCGCCTAAACTACTGAACGGATTTTTTGTCATTTTTTAACATCGATTGTGAACTCACTGGTATGACTTGTAACAGCTGCTGGCGGGTAAAATAGTAATCTATAGACATAGTACAATTATTCTCCACTAGGTGTTGCCAGCGGCTTGGCCCGCTACAACTCGAAAATTATCCCACGGGAAGATAAAATCGGATAAAATACTATCCTATGTGTTAATCCAGGTTATAAACTATCTGCATGCCAAATTTTATTCAAATCCGTTAAGTCGTTTTTGCGTGAAAGAGTCACATCCATCCATCCATCCATATCTACAAACTTTCGTATTTATAATATTAGCAGGATACTAAAGAATGTTACCTACTCAGTTACTATAAAGTCAATCTCTCAGTTAATATTCCATCAACGGACGTTAGATAGGTCACTTATCAGAAAATCACTTAAAGAGTTTGTTATTCACTTTACCCAAAAAATCTTTTCATTTTCCATACAATTAATGAATAGTGAAAAAAAAAACGAATTTCCAAAAATGCGAGGAATGCAGATTAAAATCGCGAGCATCATTTGTCATCCCCTGAAAAACACCGCTCAGATTTTTCGTTTCCTGCATTAAATTCGAATAAAAGAATATTAATAGCATCGAGTTATGTCGCACCGGGGACTCGAAATCGTGAAACACTGCAACACTGATTGAAGAAACATTGTTTTCGAAACAGTTTTTTTTACTTTTTGCTTTTTTTACCCTGTTTTGGCACAACTTACAACTTAACCATGCTCATTATTGCTAATGCTGAAAATATTGAAGTGATCCAGCCAGTCATCATATTGTTAGGTTCAATCAATTTACGAAAACCCCAATCATATTTACGGCAAACGGTTCTAAGCTTCATACATCAAATATTATTCGTCAGATAGAAAACAACGTTGAAAAAAGTATTGATAGTATTATCTATGCTGTGGATTCTTTTTTTTTAATGGCATCTCGTCGTTCAACCAATGAGGGTGGCAGAAGCTTAACCGGGGAGCCTAGAAAACGCGATGAATTTGTGGTCATACATCGTGTATAGTCAACCCTATATAAATGCGAAATATAAAGAGGAATCCCCGATTTATAAGGCAGAAGTGTACCTAATAGTACACCCACATATCGCCAGTTATATTTAAGTCCCATGTAATAGGGGGCGAGCCTATTGCCATCAACCAGACACAAATTCAGATTCCATGGCTGCTACTGAGAAATGGCGTAATTGAAATGAAATTGAAATTGTTTATTGAAAAAAGTGATATACAAAAATATTTACAATATGGCCTTAACAACTATAGGTAGGTATACAGTTTATTGGATTTTACCTGAACTAGGACTCAGGTAACTCACTCAAGTGCTTATACGTAAATATATCTAAGATTCCTTAAAGAAATACTTAGTAAATTACTTATCAATCAATAAAATACATAGGTAGACGACGACGTTCCATTATTCCACATAAAAATCTAGGTCACGTTTGTTTTTTGTCTACAGAGCACTCTACGTACAACATTTTGCTAAATGCAGTAACATTAAAATATAAAATTAACCTTATCATCATTTTTACTACAAATTGTCAATGCTAAAAACTAATAATTATAAGATATTATGTACGTCGACGGCAGCGGTAGGAGGCCGTCGATAATTAGGCGCGTACCCATCTCTTGGCTCCCGGCCGTCACGTAACCAAACCTTGTTTATAGGGGAGCCCTGCCAACATCGTCATATTAGCTTTTCGGATTGTGCTACAAAATTTGCAGACGTGGCGTTACCATTGTATTTTTAGCGGTTTGTGGTGTGCTTGCTGTTTTTGTGGTCTTTACTTTTTGAGTGCAATTAAAGGCTTTACAAGAGCGAACGGTATATTATATCCTGCAATTTAGTTTCAACGTATTTGCAATTTAAAATGTTGTGCATTGTAAGATTTATTCTATACCTTTTGTTTTTAACAGGTTGTATCTACTGTTTCTGTTTACTAAACCTGCCTTACCTACCTACCTAAGCTCTCAAATTTCTTAAAATAGCCGTAGGAAGTATTCTAGACAAAATATGAAGAAAAACATGGCAATTGTTTTCTAAAAATATGATTGCAGTACTTGTTACAATGTCATTGTTAGTACTTGATATACTGTGTTGATACTGTAGAAAGAAAATTATGAGCGGTGCGCTAATAATTTTAATTTGATTTGTAAGTGATTTTGTGCCTATAAGTGCCTATCTATCTCACTATTATAAACCTAGGCTCAGGAACGCATTTTTTAAGTGGCGTTCTAGCCACTATTTTATGCTGCAAAAATACAATATACAAAAGGAAATTAAACAACTTCCTTCCCAACTTGACTCCAGTAATATATCGATGGCACAGCTTGCCAGGGAGGTCACAGTGGCCGAAACGTCGTAAGATCGGTGCCCGGGTCGAACCGGGGTCGACCCCAAAGCCTTAGTAATTGATGGCCAACCGGAATATTAGCAATCATGCATCACATGTTAATATTCATGGAACCCAATTAAATTATATTATTATAGATAGAAATGAAAGGAGATTAACAATAGAGGTAGTATTTTGAGTTCATAGGATTATTACATAGCTTAATTATAACAGCTGCTAGGAACGATCTTTAGATTAGCCTTGCTTGCCTAGGTTTTGTCCGTGAATGGATGACTACCCAAGTTCCCTCCGTGCCTTATTAGTAGATTTTTAACAGTTGTTATAGGCATTCCATGGCCTGAAAATCTAACAACCAGTCTTACCAATCTTTATATCCAGTGTTATTTGGGTTGTGGAGATGAAATAGAGAGTTGCATCACGGAAAATACTGGGATTCAGCCACATCCGGTTGTACTGGAAGCTGACCACGACATAGTTGGGAAAAAAACTAGGCGCATGATTACGATCAAAACTTTTTTAATAATAAAAACAAGAACCTACAATTGCAGTATTTGTTTTCGAGCGCAAATTAATGTACACTTGATATAAAAAACAGAAGAAAATTCTCTAAAACAATGAAAGGATAACACAATATTTAAACTAAACGACGATTCGCGATGGTCGATTACTGGAAAAATGTCGGAAAATCTACACATGCTTTAAATGGAGATAAAAGAGTTATTCGATAACATTTTAATTGTACCGTGTATCGGGCCTTTTTATTTTGTTTCTGAATAATCTTCTATACCCGGGTTGCCCGGGTATTGGGGTTCCGTATAGAAACAAAGAACCTTTTTAATTACAACGTGTCCGTTGGAGCGTGTGACATGTTCCGCTGGGCGTCCGGGTTCTTGTCCAAAAAGGTTCGTTTTTCTACCCATCGTTACATAATGTG
This sequence comes from Diarsia dahlii, assembly GCA_949775195.1. Classification (NCBI taxonomy): domain Eukaryota; kingdom Metazoa; phylum Arthropoda; class Insecta; order Lepidoptera; family Noctuidae; genus Diarsia; species Diarsia dahlii. Next base: position 33,092,791 of record OX459189.1, on the reverse strand, counting down.
GTCATGTTTATTTTTCAAGTTAACCGGAATTCTGGGCTGTAAAGTCAACTTTTTTGTACAGTTATCAGTTTAAAACAAAATTATAGTTATTTACGAGTATTTTATTTGGTTTCGAGTTCGAATTCAAAACACGCACCTAAGTATGATTCTTCGGATACATGCACGTTTTGTAAAATTAACACTTTACACAAACATGCCTGAGATGTATTTCTCGATGGCATGTGAAGCCAAATCAGAAGCACATGTTTGGAATATAAACTAACTACACGATAAGTAAAGAAAGATTTACTTAACTGCACCTGCAACTATTATAAAAGTTGTATTTTTTTTTTACGTGGTGAATATAAATACTTCCACTGTATTGAATAAATATGTCTAATTTTAGTATCAGCATAATTATTTTAAAGTGAAATGTGCATCAAAATAAGGATTACAAGTTATTTGTAATTCCGACTACATACCGTCGAGAATTTACCATTTATTAATTTCTGGAGTATTCTGTTTATTTCATGTACTTTTAATTATATCGATACTTTTGTATTTTGCGTGTATGAAAATCGAATAGATGAATAGAATACTCACAAAAGATGAAGAAAATACACGAATAGACTAAGGCTCTTTGGCTAAGAAAACACACTGGCACGTTTAATAAAGAGGTTTACTAAATACCTTACCTACCCTTACTTATGAAATATTATGGATCTTATCTAGCATAACATGCAGATGAAATGTAAGGAACGATCTTAAATTTGTACTGAATTCGCTGAAGTATTTAGTCGTTTAAGAGGAAGAGGCCATCATCTGCCTAGACTTTTCCCAACTATATTGGGGTCGGCTTCCAGTCTAATCGGATGCAGCTGAATACCAATATTTTATTACAAGAAGAGGCCAATACTGATAAATTATCATGGCAGTAGTTTGTCAGTTTTGTCCTTTACGCCGTGTATAGCAAGTTAGTGCAATACTCATAGTTATATTGTGTAGGCTACGGGTAAGTAAGTATATTTGTAGTAGCTGCTTTCATCATCATCATTATCATCAGACTATAATGTTTCCACTGCAGGGACTCATGCCTCCTCTCTAAGAAAGGGATGGGCTATAATCCACTACGTGGGCTTAAATGGTTTTGAGAGTAATGGTGATCAAATAAATTACACAAAGTTTTGCGCCTGACAAGGTTTGAACCCACGACTCACTATTCGTAAGTCGGGGCCGCCACCACTGGGCCATCACTGTTACTTTTATCTTAAAAGTATATATCGTTCAACTAGCTATTCCAAGCGACTTGGTTCGCTTTCAAATTTTGTTGCATATGTGTAAGAGAAAAAAAGTAGCCCTCGTTAGAACGAGGGCTACTTTTTTTTCTACAGACCATAATTTATATCTGTGTCTCATGAGATGACGAGAAACAGAGAGGTATGGAAGAGGAAGACATTGAAATGAATTGGGATAAGGGCAAGAGAAGATGATGATCCAGCAAGCTCCATTAAGCCCTTATGACGGGGTTGTGTACCAAACATCCAATCATACAAACTTCCACATTTGTAATAGTAAATAGAGTAAGAAATAAGATAAGTTGTCACCATCATCATCAATAGCCTAATAATGTTCCCACTGCTGGGACACAGGCCTCCTCTCTTTGAGAGGGAATGGGCTATAATCTACCACGCGGGCCCAGTGCGGATTGGTAGATGTCACATGTCTTCGAATTTTTGGTTCTAAGACATGCCGGTTTCCTCACGATGTTTTCCTTCACCGTTTTGAGAGCAGCGGTGATGAAATAAATTACACAAAGTAATGTGCCTGCCTGGGTTCGAACCCACGACCTACTGTTCGTAAGTCGGGGCCGCCACTACTGGGCCACCGATGCTCTTTCGACGCTCTCTGATAAGTTGTCAATCCCACCCAATCACAAAATTAATCAGCCTAACTGTGGGTAACTAACCCAACTGAGGCAATTTACTCATTCTTGACCAAAGCAAAATTATCGATCATAATATTTGCCGATCAATCATATAAGCCGAAACGATGGTTGAATGTGCGTTGCAATCATTACGTACTGATTTGACCAACAACCTGCATTTACCCACTAATGGATTGCTTCATAGCTTTGGAGCTTCATAGCTGTAACTACTCGCTCAAGCGGCCCGCGTGTTGCGGTAGCGAGAGCGGGGGAAACTAATGGAAGACACAGCTTAGAGCTTGTGACACATGAGACTAGAAACAAAAGACGAAGAGAAAACAAGTGCACAGCATAGATGCCAGCTAGCACATCAAGCCACTTTAATGTGATCAACTTGATCGCTAGAGAATAAGGTTCAAGGTAGCTTGATGTGTGGGTGAAGGTTGCAAACGAAGGGTAGTATTCACCCGCAAGGAACCCAATTATAAGGCGTGGTGCAGTCAGTGTGCACTGATGCAATGGTGCCTGGGTATTTCCCTTTTATTGTTATTTCAAAGTACCATGACCTGTATTCTCGTTAACATAGGGCCTATTATGTCAAAGTTAAAATTCCCGTGGAACTCGTAGTACCTACTTTTGATCGGCTTTTATCCCTGTTTTGCTGACAGCAGCTGTAAATACATTTGTTTCTATTTTCAGCCCCACGATCTACAATATGATAAGCGTGGGTTGTGATAAAAATAAGGGTAGTAGAAGCAACAGTGGGGTTGGCTGCACAAACTTAATTGAGAATCGAGGATTTTCCCTGATAACATTTTGTCTTTTATTTGGTCGGTCTAGAATTCCAGACAGACCATTTCTAATAGATTTTCATGAAACATTGTAAGTACCAGCATCAGTAATTTAAAAAAGAATATCAGCTGCTCTGTTCCATACAGTTTGACTACGAAAGTATTGCAGTTTTGTAGGAAACTGCTGTATTTTTTTAAACCGACGATAAATTTCGATGTGTGGATATTTAGAACAATGTACACCCAGTGTTTAGAACTAGGTAACATCGGAAAGACTTAAATGGGATAAGTTAGTTCATCAAATCTGTCTAACGATCATCTAACGACTAGTGTTGATGTTTTGATGTTCTAACTACCCACCACAATGTTTTCGAAAATTATAGTTCGTAGTACTCCACGCTACAAGTTTGTAAGTAAACTGAGCTACACTAGCTACATCCTACTAATATTATAAACGCGAAAGTTTGTAAGTATGTAGATATGTATGGATGGATGTTTATTACTCTTTCACGCAAATACTACTTAACAGATTTGGTACCTACACAGATAGTTTATAACCTGGATTAACATATAGGATAGTTTTTATCCCGATTTTATCTTCCCGTGGAATATTATTTTCGAGCTGTAGCATGTGGAGCCGCTGGCAACACCTAGATAATACATAAGTAGGTATGTATGTGTTGGATTAAGTTTCTGGTCAATTAAAGATAACGTTTTGTTATTGATCGGAATTTTTTGAGTAGTCAGTTTTGGAGATTATTTGTGTTACGTATGTACTGTTGCGGGTAGGTATACCAAGTAGCATACAAATTAATAGTAAAAATATACAGTTTAGGCAGGTGTTTTATCATTAATTTATCTCTAATGGGTTTGTTTGCGTTGTCGGTAGAGAATACAATAACGAGCATGTTTTTCAATCCCGGGAATACGGGATTTATGATGCGCTATCCCGGGATCAGACTTATATAAATACTACTTATTATTTACTTTATACAAATGAATTTCCTTTTAAACCAACTTAAAAATTAATAGATTTGAATGTTTTTTTTTTGGTGAAATGATAATTATAGTTTCCGATTGGCTCCGTTAAAATTTCATCAAAATCGATTGGTTAGTAGTTTGACAAGAATATGTGTGGTATAATACAACTAAAAAGAGTAAAATATAGGTTTTGCTAAAATAATATTGACTTTCGGAAGTCGGTGTCAAAAAATCAATGAAACAAACTAGTCACGTCAGCCAAGAACTCCACCAGGCATAAGGCACTGCAATCATACGCCATTTAACTCTTCCGCGGCTTCCACCTACCCTACACGTATCACCTAGCCTGAGGGCGCCTTACCTTACGTTTCCCATTTGGCGGTCTCTACTCACGAACACGTCTACCCCAACGGCTATCAGACCTAAGGGTAGTGTTACCGACTCCCAATTCATCTTGCTGATTCAGCGGGCTATTTCAACTTCTATCGGTAATGAAGAACATCGTGCAGAAACCTTTTTTTCTTTTTGGGTGGTAGGAAATCATCAAATTACTCCTCCCGGTCTGGGTGGTCTGAAAGGGAGTGTCAGACTTCTACTGATTAAAATCCACCCATGTTCCTTCTTAGCCCTTTCGAACAATCCACAGCCCTGCGGCCGTCGACCCTTGTTGCTGACATCTCTTTGAGGCGCGTGTGGATTTCAAAACGGCCATCGTGTGGAAACCTGGACCTATAATTCCGCTTGTTTGCCTCAGGCGAGGGTGTTTGGTACGATAATTAGTAACAGACGGGACTTGTTTTTTAAAATACTTACATCAAAAGCTCGGAATACATTTTAACAAAGGGTAATGAGCACAAACGGCCGAGCTTCATGTGAACAAAAGTGGTGTTATTTAAATAATTAGTAGCAACGGTGGAATAGTAACATCGTACCGTCCGGGAAACTATAGAAACGTTATATAACAATCACTACATATTATAAAACAAAGTCCTACCCCGCGTCTTTCTGTCTGCCATGTCTGTTCGCGATAAACTCTAAAACTACTCCACCGATTTTCATGTTAATCTCCAATGGATAGAGTGGTTCTCGAGGAAGGTTTTAGTATATAATTTGACCAACATCCACACGGGCGAAGTTGCGGTCATCAGCTAGTTATACATAATATAATATCACACCTGGTGTACCTTTAGACCAACCTTATAGTACATTTATTCAGGTCCTCCGGCCTATAACCAACAACCGGGCTGCTACTCCTAATGGAAATGTCAAATAACTTGACTATTATAAAGGCCGACGCGGCCGTCGTAATATCAGTACTTGTAAAACAATCTGTAAATAACTTCGATCAATAGCGACTTAGTTTTGTTCCTGATGCTTAATCTAGTACTATTATTGATCGAAGGTAAATAATGTGGAGTGGTTTAGTTTCTACTGAAATAAAACCCATTCTTTATCCTTCCTTTCCTATTCCTTATTTTGGAGTTTCTTGTCCGTTCTTATCCATAGAGATCTACTCAAACTCAAACTCAAAAAACTCAAATCGTTTATTTCAATTAAGCCATTACAGGCACTTTTGAATGTCAGAAGGACGGAAGAAGAACGAAACTACGAGTGCAATGCGCCATTCCGAAAGCCACCACGCCGAACCACACGCCACCGAATGCCCGCAACAACGAACACTGCGAGCACGAAAGACGCTAGGGAATGGGCAACTATGACTTATACTTATGACTGTAGCTTCGTTTTATGTATTGTTTTTCTGACATTCAAAAGTGCCTGTAATGGTTTCATTGAAATAAATGCTTCGAGTTGAGTTGAGTATTTACTTGAACTAAAATATTACCATTTAACTTGATTTTTGGGATAATACAATTTTCCTGAAATTCTTAGCAGCAGCACAGCTTACACTAGTAGCTAACTAATTAGTGACAACAGAATTACTCTCTATTTATCACTTTACAAGAAAGAGGGAGGGGATGAAATAAATAAATCAGCTTTTTTAAAATCCTATTCCAGAGTTGATCTCGTTGCGAATAGCTGAGATACACTAGTGGGCAAACGGACATACGCTGAGAAATTAAATTAGCCATCGGAACGCTAGAGACGTAATGGATCTCGATATATAATATAAGTGAACCGACTGCAGCTAGTGTACACACTGAAAAAACACTCTTCATACACACTATCGCCTGCATTTCTTCATCGTTTTTCCTTTTGCAGGTCTGCTGATATCTTAAGAAATAAGCAGTACCTACCTACAGTAGGTACACAAATTTTGCATTGTGATGTGATCCTGTTATCTACTGTATTTAGTTATCTACTGTCTGGATGAGAGACGCACGGGACCGGTCAATGTGGCGACACCTGGGGGAGGCCTATGTCCAGCAGTGGATGTCTTTTGGCTGAAATGATGATGATGATACTAACTTTTCCTTCGTGTCTTGGAAAATACGTTATGCACGATCTTTAACAGTCAATACAGGTAGTCAGTGGCCTGATAGTCTGGCAACCAGATTTACCAAAGGTTATTATTAGTCAGCACTAACTGGGTTGTGAAGGTCAGATAGTCGTCCATATTAAATTCTAGTAATAATATAAGGTCCCATTAAAATAGGTGGACAAATTTTAACACAGCGTTCAGTAGGTCCAACCAAAGATATCTAAACAAAAAAAAACATTAAATAAAGTGATTTTTTTTTACTCAACGTCATAAATTGCCAGCACTCTAGAACAAGCTCATCCTTTAAGAGTAGGTTCCTAAATGCGTTTTTCTTATTTTTTTTACCATCTTCCTTATTTTGGTGGTCTGAATGATTTCTGAAATTTTGTTCACCTATTTTAATGGGACCTTATACAAATTCAACTAAGTCCGGTTCGAATAGAAGCCGACCGACAGATGTTTATGTAATTATGTTGATGTTTGAAAGAAATGTGTACTTCGTAATTTTGTATTTGACAGTTCAAAAGTGACTATGATAGTTTTTGTTTGTGGGTATTAAAACACCGCTGGCTACCGTTTGTGAAATACGGGCTTGAATGTAAATTTTTGCTATATCTAAGGTAATGTTTCAGTGTGAACCAAGGAGCTTTGCTACATACATTTTGTTTCAGGTTAAATGAGGACATTAATTCTAATTTAAACCGACGCAACGGACTAACATGCTTTTCGTTTTAAACAGAGATATGAATTTTCATTATTGGAAGAAATTACTTTAACGGAATTAATGAGGCTTATTAAAATTTATGGTTTCGCGGTTAACGAGCATCAATATTGAATTACCATTTTTAATTTTGTGCTGATTTGCGTGTTTAAAAGTAAAATGAGAGAGAAGCCTTAACAGAAAACATAGCGAGCGGTTGCTGAGGAAAACTTTGAAGAAAATAGGAGGAGGGGGAGGAAACATCGAACACGAAATTACCTAACAACAAAAATAAAGAAGGCTGATTCACGCACAGTCTGTTTCTGACCACCATTAGGACAACATCGGCAAAACATTTTAACAGCTGAAATAGTTAATTTCACGTTAATTCTCGTATTGTATAATAAAGTACCAATATTATCATGCCACGTGATTATTACAAAGTTTTTGCGTGTTTATCTGAATCTTGACCTATCAAAAGATGTAAACAATTAAATAATGTTTTCACAGTTAAGTAAGTTTTTATCGTCTTGTAACGAGATAAAATACACTTTGTGCACCTAGTTCGGAAAATACAACATTGCTATGTGTACAAACAAAACGTTGTTAATACAGAAATTAATTAAGTAATTAAAATTTGAATTGAATGAAAAACCTGAAGAAAGTACGTCCTCGAGAAGTGTCACTTAATTTTCTGTATTTTCTCAAAACGAGCGAATTTGTCAAAAACACCGAAATCGTGGATTAAATCACAATAAAACACAGTTCTCCTTAATTAATTTTAAAAATAGCCATCAATCTGATACCGAACCCAAAACAGCCCGCGTAAAAAGTTTACGAAAAGTTTTTAACGCACTCTCACTCAAATATTTTTTTACCAAAGCACCAAATAATCCGCGAAAATCCGCTTAGAACACCCGAAAAAATTCTAGTAAACAATTCAGCTGTCACTATCTCCAGGCCCAAGATGTTCACTCAAATTATGAATATAATTAAAAATCGCGTACTTATTTATTAAAAAAGGAAAGAACGTTTGGCATTTTTAAAAGAAGAATTTACACACACATTAAACAAAATGTGTTTGTGAAAATAAGTTTTTAGTGACGTACCTTGTTCGCGAGGAATATTTGTTGCCTGTGGCATGAGGACGTCTACCGCACACCGGTTGCGCGCGAATACTGTCAACTGTTCTGCTTCCACCGTTCGCGCGGGTTTCGGCGGGATTCTCGCGGTGTCAGAGACGCGACTATCGACTAACTTGACCCCGTGAACTATCGATAAGTATATCTGCGTCTAATTTTCTCGTTATCATTATTATAATTAATGTTAATCACCATTATTTACTTTGTTTCTGACAGTCATGTCGTCTGGTTCTGTTGAATCAACAATTTTATTTAACATGCGTAGGTACATGATTAATTTACGCGTTACAGTAATTTATATAACATTGTAGCTATATAAAAATAAAACACAAAAGGTACACAAAAAATATTAATTAAATAAAAAAAAATATCTTCAAAATAGTCGTCGCGCCGGTGGCGTCCCGCCCAATCTTCAAGGCGCCCGAAAATTCGATAGGCGAAGTTGTACGCACAAAAACATCGGGTCTACCATCACTACTGGTGTACGCACTCTACGCATGCGCCGTAGCTCTCCCCAGCGATTGCCCAGCAAAATAACCACGTTGATTGATTCTGCAACTTGTGCGCAGGTTAACTCGACACGTGCGTAAGCCACCAGTTCTTTAAGAACTACCCGTAGCCCCGCTCACTAAAGAAACAACAGCCTAGGGGAGTGTTTAGACAAAAACGTCGGCTCAACTTAGAGTGGTTGCTCTTATCTGGGCTCGGTTGTTTTAAATACACGCAAGTTTCGCGCGCGGATTTTTCTTGCGGTTGTTTTTTTTTTGTTTTCGGATTCGACCTTGCTGGGTAATTTGCACACTGTTTTTTGGCGTTGTATTATATTGTAAAACACAATACTTTTTAAATTATTTTGTTTGGAAGATCAAATATTATTGAATATTTGTACGAAACACGCTATATTATGAGCTGCTGAGATTATAAAAATGTGAAGGAAAATTTTCTGTTACGATTGTCATGTTGCGACAGCTGTAGCGGGTCAACTGAAGGTTGCGTTCTAATCTAGATCGGCTAAGGGCTTCTCTTTACACAATCGACCATGCTGGCTTCACTTGGCCGTCTATCCCATACAAAGTAACCGCGTAACCGAGAGATTGACTACATCCATACGTGGACTGCGGGTTCGATTCTATGCGGAACAAATGTTTGTATTCATTCACACACATTACTCAGGTCTTTGTTGTGTGAAAGATTTATTTTATTTACATTTACGAACGTACAGAAATCGTAGAATTCGCCGACATTTATTTTGCTCATAATAAAACCCACTTATTATCATCATCATCATTTCAGCCGAAAGACGTCCACTGCTGGACATAGGCCTCCACTAAGTGTAATTTTTGCTTAGGGGGGGTTTGCCATAATCGCCACGCTTGGCAGGCGGGTTGGCGATCGCAGTACGGTCGATACAAAAAGCACAGAGAACGCTGCTGCCCATTCTCTGGTACATCCCTTAGTCGCCTCTTACGACACCCACGGGAAGATATGGGATGGTGCTATTCTTTGCGTCCGACACCATACGGAACCACTTATTATACTTAGTTCATTCAGGCGAAAAGTTGTATGTAAGTAACAATGTGCTTATTGAAAAATACTTATAAAAAATATTAGTAATACCTGAGATGCGTAAAGACTCAGAAACAATGAAATAAACTACTCTTATACTACAGGAGCTCGTGGCTGAATAATAACAGGCGCTCGGATCGACCTTCAGGTTAAGCCGTGCTTGCCTAGATCGGTCCATGGATGAGTGACCACTCATTACTGTATTTAGAATATTCTGTAGTAGAATAAAAGTACTAACATAGTTTTATAAGTTATATTGTTCCTATCATTCTAGTATTGTAAAGGATTTGTTGTGAAAATGTTTGTGAATCGTGTTTGTCTGTTTAATAAATAAATTCATATTATAATTAAGTACTAACATAATGCTAAGTTATATTGTTTCTAACACAGTGTACCCTCCGTAGTCTGTATAATAAATAAATTTTATTATTAATTATTACACATCGAGTTACCTCCGTGCCTAAGAAAGCACGTTAAGCCGTCGTTGCTTGCTACTTGTAGATCTATGACAGTCATTATAAATAGTCAGTGACCCGAAAGTCTACAACCAGCCTTACCAAGGGGTACCGTATTACCCTGTATTAACTGGGTTGTGGAAGTCAGATAGGCAGTCGCTCCATGTAAATTACATAATTAGGCGTATCCGGTTAAACTGGAAGCCGACCCTATCATAGTTGGGAAAAGGCTAGACAGATAATGTCCTCTTAAAACAGGTCCATATTGCTAATATTTTCATCAAAATATTTATGTTGCAAAATAACATGATATTTCGTATATTATATAGTTTGGATTCCCCCTAAAAAAGCGAAGTAGATCGTCTCCATTATATCGATCACTTAAAAAAGTATAACTGCGTTAGTTTTCCCCTTACATTTCCTTGATAGAAAAAGGTGTGAACTTAATTCTGTTATTCTATTTTCCGCCAAAAGATTTTCCACGTATTTGGGGATTACTTTCAGTGTCTACACACGGGTGGAAATGTGATGGACGGGTCTGAAGATACGACGGAACACACGGCAGGTTTTGTTTTATGATTTAATGTTAAAGTGGTTAAAAGCAATAAAGCAAGAACACCTGTTCTCTGAGTTTCGGGACTAGTCAATGTGTCTGTAAAAAAATATGAATGAGATGGACACGAGTACATAAAAAAAAAAAAAAAATTCACACTCAGTCTATTACAACCTACAGGATTTATTATCGGGAACGAGATTACTTCAATGATAACGACGCAATGTTGAAAATGACTTTTTAATAACAAGGACAGAAAGATTTTTCGACCTCTCGCGCGGTTAGCTTGTTTGGAAGGTTTTCACGCACATCGCGTCGATGATTGCGCCTTGAATGAAATTGTAGGCAACATGTTGTGGTAGCACGCGCTGCTAGTAGGCAGGTAGCAGGAAAGCCGGCTAGGCAGATGATGATGCACTATGCAACTTGATGAGAATGTGGCATTTTAGGAAATGGCATTTTGAAAATGTGTAATTTTTCGTCCATATGTAATTTTGCGACAAATGTCATTTTGCGAATGTAGTGTACGCCTAACGCTGTCATTTATTGTCAGTTGTATAACGGGTGACAATTTGCTATTATAGTACTTCAAGGTTCTTTTGTCACAGTCCATTACACGGAACTAAACCTTTTTTTTTGGTGGGTGGAAAATCATCAAATGACCCCCCCCCCCCCGCTCTTGGGCAGAGCGAAGGGGAGTGTCAGACTTCTACCGACTAAAAACCGAACCCATGTTCCTTCTTTGCCCTTGCGCCGAGGCCACGTCATCTAGTACAAAAATCCGCGGCCCCGACGGGCGTCGGCCTTGCGGGCCCCTCCTTGCTGACATCTCTTTGAGGCGCGCGTGGAACACGAACGCGCCGCCGACACGGTCTGTTGCCGTCATGACGACGGCCGGACGGCGAGCTAGCCCATTACTCACCGTCCACAGGCCCGAGTCTACGGTGGCCGGAAGCCATCACGTGGCCCCCGACGCTCGGAGCGCCTTCCGCGCCTTCCGCGGCGGCTGGGACGTTGAGAGGTTCTCTCCCTCTCTCGTTCCGCCACCTCCTGCGCTAGCATCACTGCTTCGCAGAAGGAGGCGACGGCGTCCCATTCCTCCTTGCCCCGGACCATGGCTTGCACCAGGGCCGGACGCGAGAGGTCGCACACTAGGGGTCGCGGGGCTTTCGGGACCGGGACCGCGGTCAATGTAATGTGAAGTACTAGGGTATCATAAGTTAATAGAAGATTAATCATTTCTTTCGGGCTGTCACCAAAGTAACGTAATTTGTTAAGTAGTACCTACTAGGGTATCATAAGTTAGTAGGCAATTAATCATAATACTTATAGGACTTTTCACCAGTTTAGAGATATATAAACCCGTCAGATATCATCATAGTCCTGTTGTGAAATCAATAAATACTTTTTCTTTCTTTCTTTCTTTCACTTTATCCCTTTCTATTTGGGTTCGGCGAAACGTTTTCCATGCTTCCCTGTCAAACGGTAGAATTTACTCCTTTCTCTTTCATATCATTCCTCACATAATCCATCCATCTTTTCTATAATCTCCATCCATAAACATTTATGTCTATCACCACATAAGATTCCCTTTCAAATTTTCTAGAACTGGCGCAACTTTTAAACTTCCTCTTATATAAGGTCCCATTAAAATAGGTGGACAAATTTTAACACAGGGCTCAGTACGTCTAACCAAAGATATCCAAGTAAAAAAAACACTGATTAAAGTGATTTTTATTTGACATACAATGTTGGGTCGCTAACAATTTCAGTGTATTTTCGCTAGCTGTTTTATTTTCTTGTAAGTATCTAATGCGTTTTTCTTATTTTCTTTTTTTACCATTGTCCTTATATTGGTGGTCTGAATGATTTCTAAAATATGGTCCACCTATTTTAATGGGACCTTCTATACTCGTTACAACACACCTCACTTCCACCTAAACATTTATAAACCCGTAAGTAGAGTCATAATTACCTATCACCACCATTATAAACTCTAGAACTAAACCCGTAAGATTAAAGTAGTAGTTCTCGAACAAACATTTGACAAACTTCACGACCATCCCCTCTCATAAGTTAAACCTTAAACTTATTAAGGTTTACTTAACCTCAGTCTTAAACTTCAGCATTATAATGCGGACGAAGTAGGAATAATAAAGAAGTAAGGAACTCGCTCTTTTCGTTGAAAAAGTGGCGTTAGTGTGGCCATTTTTCTTTCCCTTAAGTTCGCTTTTCTTTTATTCACACGCTAAGAAAGCATGGCGATCAATGCTTGGTCTTTCAGTCCATGAAGAAAAAGCGTTTCGAAACCTCGTGAAGAAATCCAATCCAATCGGGATTATACTGTTCTTTGCTTTATACAGCACAAGTCACGTCTAAAATCAAATGCACCTACTTGATCAGTAATAGATGTATAAGTTTCGCACTGATAAGACGATAACTGTCTCAACTGTAGTTCTAAGTCACGCGAGGGTCGACAGCCGATCATTCCTATATGCTAATGTAGTGGTCTTTAGCGAGCGGGGGTAGGTAGCAATCCACCACAGTTGCACCGCATAGTTGCATGGGACTTAAATATAAGGGGGCAAGCCTATTGCCATCTCGGCCACAAATACAGACTCTGTTGCTGCTACTGAAAAATGCAGCCACGACACTTGGACAGACCGCAGCAGATGGGCATAGTATGTACCAGGAATGTCATGGATATCGGATACAGATACGGATAAAGGAATAATATTATACCAGTTTCGGAAACAATACGGATAAATAAAAACCGATTATCCACAAGTTTTAAAAAAGTTCGGTTACGGATATTAGAATCTTACAACACAATCTGACAACTACCTAATAAGTGGCGGCACGGCCGGATAAAACAAATACAGTATTACCAACTCTCAAAAATATTTATCCCTAAATCAAAAACAAAAAATAACCTTTGTACCTAATATTTTGGAAAATATTGAATAATGAATTAGACCCCACCTTGATTCAAAAATATCCTAAAATTTTAAATTGATGAGGATTTCCGATAGTTTTGGTTACGGTGATACATAACATCCCTGGTATAATTTATGTAGCTTTAAGTATTTGCCTGAGCGAAAAATTAAACTACCAAACTGGAAGGCTTGACTAATTTAATGGCAGAAAGGGCAGAATTCAAATTATTTATTAGTTTTACAGGATCATTTATGATCTCCTGCTCAAGCGCTTAGTGAACAAAAGTATCATAAGTATTGGAAGTTCAACGTTTTCAGTAATAGACTTGCTTATATTTCTCATTGTCTAGTGGCTCTAGTCTTTACGATACTTATCTATATCGAATGCGGTAAAAGACGGACATTAAATAAAACAGACGTTTATTAAGCACGGTTCTTAAATACACACGATGGCCGGTGCAGTTGTCAGCCTGGTAAGCACCTTTTAACTAGGTTTGAACATAGGTTTTTATACTTATGATAAACCATTATTACAATTATATTTCAGTGCCCCAACTCTATCATCTACTGGGCACAAATACTGTCTTCATTCTATGTTAGAGATAAACTCAATAATACTATTCGATCCGTGAATCGCAGCTAGAACCACTAACTCAGCTGAAGCATTTCTGTCGCCTAGATTAAACCTGGGGATGAGAAAAAAAATACATTTTATGTTCTACAGGGCTCTTATGCGTATACCACACGCTCACACTTCCCCACAGTCTTGCCTGCGCGATTACACGGTGCACACAGTACATCACGCGTGTGGTTTGTAATGGTAATACAGTTTTACCAACCATACGCGCGATGTACTGTGAAGTGTGAACGAAAAGTGTGGTGAAGCTTGAGCGTGTAGTAGGCCCATTAAACATCTGGTGAAATGAGGGCGTACTATTTGCTACAACTCTGCCTCGCCCTTCGTTATGATTTATATCATCATCCAATATAACTTGGGGGTTAGGGGGGCACGATTTTTTTTTTCTTGTCATGAGCTATTACTCTGTCATTAACTTTCTCTTTCACACAATTCGAGGGGGATGCCTTTGTCCTGCAGTGGGATGACACAGGCTAACAGTAACCGTAACAATTCGAGACACAATATAACAATCTAAGTAGAAATAAAACAATTGTATAAAAGTAGGATCTCTAGGAGGCTCCGGACAATCGGATTACTTGTTGTAATACCCAATTTGATCATTAATTTATTTAGTTATTAGCTGGCGTCCTTCCCACAGGGATTTTAGGAAAATCGAAGGGGTCTTTTTCATCTCACCAGTTTTCCTAAAAGTGATCCATGATACTCAATACTCAAACTTTATTTGCATTCCACAATGTGTACTTATGTGGTAAATTAAAAAAAATGAGATCATTATGGACCCTGTCGGGCACAGCAAAAGGCAAAGAATAGTTGCTATACCATAATTATTATAGGTAATGGTGACAGATAGAAACTCATAATAATTAGCATATAATTTTCACTGATGGGAGACAGGCTTTCTGTGTATCGGCCGCTCCGCACTGTTCTAACAGACAGCCGACCTTTCATTAATATTCGCTATAATTTAAGTACCCTCGCGAACCCTAAATTACGACTTCCACCTGTGGGCCTAGACAAGTGGCAATGAATTTTAAGGCCTTTTCTATTTCTACAAAGATATTCAGCTGGATTTATGTTATCTATCACTAGTTTATATCTTCAGCTCATCATCATCATCCACACACAGCCTGAATTCACCCACTGCTGGGTATAGGCCTCCCTCTTGTTGTGCCATTCTCCACGGTCCTGTGCCAGCCTCATCCAGGTTTTTTCCTCGATGTTAAACTATGTCTTCTGCCCATCCCGCTGGACAACCCACACTTCTTTTTCCAGTTTTTGGACGCCATTCGGTGACAGCCTTAGTCCACCTGTCATCACTGCGCCTTGCTAGGTGTCCTGTCCAACTACATTTGAGTCCCGTAACGCGATTTCCAATAGCGAAAACCTTTGTACGTTTTCGAATTTCGACGTTGGGAGCTCGATCTATTAGTTTTATGCCTAGCATGGAACGCTCCATGGCTCTCTGTGCAACTCTCAATCTGTACACAGTCTCCTGCGTGAGCGTCCGTGTTTCAGTCAGTTTGTATTCTTCGGGTATCTCCTTTTGTTGGTGTTCTTTGCCAAAGGAAAGAATATGACCGCGATAGATATATTGATCAACTATCTCCAACTCTTTATTTCCAACTTTGACAGAAGAATTTGAACAGCTGTTGATACTTTATTATTATTACGTTATTGGCGACTGTGTAAGTCTGAGACTGTAAAACCTATGTACTTACGATATGTTGTACACAGAAGCTGTTGGTGAACCTATATTGATAAATAAATACCTACTTGCCATAATCTTCGTCTTGGCCATAATCATCCTTAGTCCTACTTTAGAAGAGGCATCATGTAGGTCTTGGAGCACATTCTGAAGATCCTCGAAGTTTTCAGCGAATAGAACGAGGTCGTCTGCAAATCTTTAATGCGACAGGTAAGCACCATTTATATTAACACCACAACTGTCCCAATTCAGGCATTTCATAATGTCTGCAAGGACTGCTGTAAACAGTTTTGGTGAAATGGTGTCGCCCTGTCGCACTCCCCGCTCGATCTTCAGCTAGTTTATGTCAATATAATTCATTTTTTAAAGCTCCATCACCATAATAATAATAATAATAAACTAGCAGTAACAAAGAGTAGAACTAGCAGTAACAAAGAGTAGAACTAGCAGTAACAAAGAGTAGAACTAGCAGTAACAAAGAGTAGAACTAGCAGTAACAAAGAGTAGACTTAATCGATACACTAAATGCACACTTCGTAAAACACAAAATAACCAGTTCGTGAATAACGAGAAACTTTTTTACCGATCACTAAATAAATCAACAACAAATCAAACAACATCTAGTAATAATACACATACAGCTTTTCCAACAGCTGCAGAGTTACATCAATTTTGGGCTGGCATTTGGGAAAATCCTGTCTGCCACAACGCCGAAGCAGAATGGATTAAAGAAGAAGAGGTAATCCATTCAAACACTGAAGCAATGACTTTTGATCAGGTTGATATAGGAACTTTTCACGACGTTATTAAAAGAATACACAATTGGAAAGCGCCTGGTTCAGATAACATACACAATTACTGGTACAAAAAATTTACACATGTACATCCACACCTATTTAACCATATTAACGATTTTATAAAAGACCCTAAAACACTTCCCTCATACATAACCGAAGGAAAGACCTATATGCTACCAAAAGATCCTAGCGACCCATTGAATCCTGCAAAATATAGACCAATTACTTGTCTGCAAACCATTTATAAAATAATGACATCATGCGTTACTAATATTATTTATAAACATCTTGAAACACATAAAATATTAACAGAAGAACAGAAGGGATGTAAGAGGTTAAGCCAAGGGTGTAAAGAACAGTTAACAATAGACGCAGTTATCCATAAAAAGGTTCAAAGTACGAAAAATGATTTACACACAATGTATATAGATTATCGGAAAGCATACGACTCAGTTCCTCATTCATGGTTAATCAAAGTTTTAAAAATATATAAAATACATCCACAACTCATCAGCTTTTTAGGTAATATTGCTGAAAAATGGAGGACGCGTTTACTACTGAACACATCAACAGAAATAGTGGAAACAGAACTAATTAAGAT
This sequence comes from Diarsia dahlii, assembly GCA_949775195.1. NCBI lineage: Eukaryota > Metazoa > Arthropoda > Insecta > Lepidoptera > Noctuidae > Diarsia > Diarsia dahlii. The sequence goes on along the minus strand of OX459189.1, from coordinate 33,075,581 downwards.
CCAGCGAGGAATATTCCAAGGAGACTCACTCAGCCCACTATGGTTCTGTCTTGCTTTAAACCCCCTTTCCAACAAACTAAATGCGCAGAAACCCGGCTATCAACTCCAATACAATGACACAATGACTGACATACTGACTGACCAACAAAATTGTAAAATAAACCATCTTCTTTATATGGATGATATCAAGCTGTATGCAACTTCCCCTGATGACTTATACAATCTAGCTGATGTAACTGAAACGTTCTCTAACGATATAGGCATGGAATTTGGGATTGACAAATGTAAAATTAATTCAATAAAAGCAGGAAAAACATACACACATTCATACCAAATGCAGACAGGCGCGATAATAGATTCGTTAGACGAAACCGGGACATACAAATATTTAGGGTATATACAATCTAAACAGATTATGCATAAGGAAATAAAAAATACACTTACTAAAAAGTTTAAACATAGGTTAAAAAAAATATTTAATACTCAAATTAACGCTAAAAATACTACAAAAGCAATTAACACTTATGCCATCCCTATTCTTACCTACTCCTTTGGTATCATTAAATGGAACAAGACCGACCTCAAAAGCTTACAAAGAATTGTGAATACAACCCTCACTAAACATAGGAGACATCATCCTAGGTCATGTGTACAGAGGCTTACACTGCCCAGGAACGAAGGTGATCATAGATATCACAAACCTACATAATAAGCAAATTACGACATTAAGAACATATTTTCACAATAAAAGCTCTACTTCAACCCTACACAAAGCAATAGCGTTTAATGATAAAAAACTTACTCCTTTAAACATGCATGACAGGACAACACAGAACAATGAACAACAGACTGACCGACAGACTAAAATCGCAGAGTGGACTCAAAAGTCACTGCATGGGAGACATCGACACGACCTTAACCTACCTAACGTCGACAAGTTAGCGTCGAACGAATGGCTAAGGCGTGGAGAATTGTTCCCTGAGACCGAAGGGTTCATGATAGCGATTCAGGACCAAGTCATAGAAACCCGCAATTATCAGAAACACATCATGAGAGTTCCTCAAACAATAGATATATGTAGGCGATGCAATAGTTCCTCCGAGACTATTCAGCATATTACAGGTGCGTGTAAAGCAGTCGCTCAGACTGATTTTAAACACAGGCATGACCAAATAGCGAACATAATACATCAAAAATTAGCTATAAAATATAACTTAATCTCCACCCCACCTGTGCCCTACTATAAATACCAGCCCAAAATTACTCTTGAAAACGCTACCCACAAATTGTACTTCGACCGAGGAATTTTTACAGATAAAACAATACACTATAATAGACCAGATATCACGTTAATAGACAAATGTAACAAAACCGCACAACTCATAGACATCGCCGTACCAAATACCCACAATCTACAAAAAACAATAGCAGAAAAAATGTCAAAATATACAGATCTTAAAATAGAAATCAGCCGAATGTGGTGTCTTAGCAAAGTTGCCATAGTCCCTATTGTGCTATCAACAACTGGAGTTATTCCCAAGCAACTCCACCAGTCTCTAATAACTCTTGACTTACCACCTTACACATACCAAAGTCTTCAGAAAGCCGCAATCCTGAATACATGCAGGATAGTCAGAAAATTTTTGCAAAATGAAAATGAATCTGTAGTCACCACCACAAACACACAACCTCGAACAATCACACATACACAATTCAACAGACACAGAAACTCATCATCGCAAAATTCAATCATATCATCATCTCAGCATATCATCTCTTTTTCGGGGTAGTACTTGGCTTCGGCCCGTGCTATTCTATAAATCCGGTTATAAAGCCGAGATATGTAAAAGTATACAAACAAATAATAATAATATTCCACAACTATCACACAACGCCATCTAGTCCCAAGCTAAGCAGAGCTTGTGTTATGGGTACTAGACAACTGATAAACATAGGTACTTATATATTTCTAAATACATACATATTATAGATAAATTACACCCAGACACAGAACAAATGATCGTGCTCATCACACAAACATTTGTCCCGGGTGGGAATCGAACCCACGACCTCCGGCATAGCAGTTAGGGTCACTAACCACTAGACCAACAGGCCAGTCAGTCAGGCCATAGTAGCTGATTATGCCTCACCTCGTCTAGGCCCTTATGTTCATCTTCACCGCTAGGAAGGAAGTTGTCAGCATACCAGTAATCATACTTGTCCAAGCCAACCCCTTGTTTTTGATAGGTAGACCCAATCAGGTCATTCTTGCGTTTATCAGTATTTTTGCTCTACATTATCTTTGATTATGGAAGTGATAGGGCTGGAAGGTAATCTTTGCCCAACAGTGGGGCAGAGCAGACTAGGTAAAAGTAAAAGTAAACTTTACCTTCTTATTTTAAGCTTCTTATTTCTACACCACCTTATGTTGAGTCCAAATAAATGGCATGTAATAACGTTTTGCCTGGGGCTACCAATAAATAATTAATTAACAAAAATCGATAAGTCTCATCAAAGCCAAATTAATTCGAATCGGATTCGTCTGAACCTGTCAGGAAATTGACAATGAAGGAATATTTTACTGCGTGATTTTAATTCAAGTGAAATGAAATGAAAATGGATGTAGCCTCGATCCTCACGTACTCTCATACCTACCTACGAGAATTTATCATATTGTGCCGCCGGATTATTAAATTGAACGGAAATCGCAATTGTTAAGCCTGGACAGTACTGGAAAATAATAATTTTGGATATATGTACTGATACTGTGATGGGAATACAATGGAATTAATTGTCTGTTACATAGACATATTGTATACCTAATGTAATAATAATAATAATAATAATTGAATTTATTTCGGGCAGCGCCCATAATGTTAGTAACAATGATCTTAAAAACTAGTGTTAGTAGACATAATACACAATACACAAATTAAATTAAACAGTATGGAGTTTCATCCAATGACGCAGCATTGGAGACTCCCATCTATCTGTAAATAAACTCAAGATAGTGTTGGTACTGCCACGGAGACGAGCAAGTAGGGAAGCACTTCTTTTACGAATGATGGCCGCAAAACCATCAATATGCCTTTCCGCAAACATCCCTGACGCACTACATCTCCATGGCAGCCCCAACAATATACTGAGCGCGTTATTATACTGGACACGTAGATCGCTGTATGCACGCAAACTATAACTAGTCCACAGGCTGCACGTGTAAAAAGACGAACAAAATGACTTAAACAAAGTCACCTTGACCGCCTCCGTACATCGCGCAAACCTGCGAGCCAGCATGTTACAGCGTACCGACAGCGATCTACGTTCCCTGTCAATGTCCATATTATCTCTTAAGTCGTCGGTGACCCAATGACCCAAGTACTTAAAACTTGTCACCCTATTTAAGGGTGCTCCGCAAAGAGATATCTCCGGTATGGCTGGGTAACCTAGGGCACCTGCCTTAAAAACCATTATCTCACTTTTCTTAGTATTGTACTTGAGTCCTTGGACCACCGCGTATTCCTCACATAATGAAACCAGTCGCCTCAAAGCACCGATCGATGGGCTCAGCAACACCATATCGTCAGCATAGCTAATGTTATTTACGCAAACCCCATCAATATGACAACCGATATTAGTGTTGCTGAGCTCAACGATCAGCCGATTCATGTACAGATTAAAAAGTCGAGGCGAGCTCAACCCCCCCTGCCTCACCCCGCACTCCAACCTATACACATCAGAAAACGATCCCTCCCACTTCACACTGTTTCGTTGGTTATTATACCAATATTTGAATAAGTTTATGATGTCACTGGGCATGTTAGTTTCATCTCGTAACTTCCGCCACAGTGTGCCATAATTTACAAGATCGAATGCCTTTGACAAATCCAGAAAACAAGCAAACACAGGCGTTTTTCTGTCAGTGTAGTACTGTACAGTCTGCTTGAGGCATAAAATAGCACTCTCTGTGGAGTGTCTGTCCCGTAATGTCTTTCCCGTAGCAATAACAAAAATAACTTTGTAATTTGGAATTGACAATCTGATCAGCAGGGCGAACAAGGCCAGATATTGCACAACATAAAGAAGTTTGAAGAACAAGGGGTATGCTTTTGCCCAGCAGTGAGACACATTACTGACTATAAAAAAAAAGGAATGATGAACGGTAGTTTCTGCAATCTTTTCTGACTTCAAATCCACCCACAGTACACCCATGTTTTTTCCTGCTATGATGACTTTCATAATATGAAAGTCATCATAGCAGGAAAAAAAATTGATGACTAACATATTATGTTAGTCATCAATTTTTTTTTTGGGCGGCTGTAAAATCATAAAATAACCCCTCTGCACTTGGGCAGAGCGAAAGGGAGTGTCAGACTTCTACTCACTAAAACCACCTGATGTTCCTTCTTAGCCTTTTATGTCGAGGCCGCGGTATCTCTTGCAAACAACCCGCAGCCCATAAGGGTATAACACTGGGCCTTAACCGGGAAACGAACATTGGACCAGCGAGGCAAATTAAACAAAAGCTTATATTAAATAAATAAAACTTATAAACATGACTGGGTACCAATTTCTTTGCAATGCCAAGTAACAATAAACAGTGGAAAGTTTGTTTTGTACCTCGATAGATGGCGTTGTTAGATTTCCTGAATCGCGCTATGGTTTCGTTACACAGCCGAGTATAAGGGCGTTTTCAATTTATGCGTTTCGTGTCGGACCGTTGCCGCACGCTTACCGTGCCGCAGGTTATATCTCGCTGTCGGACCGCTGCAGTACGGTAGCAGTCCGGCACCGAACGCCTAAATTGAAAGCGTATTTTACTGCTTGCGTTTTTATCCCAGTGATATGAAATCAGTCAAACCATGGACTCGGAAGAAGAACACGTGGTGCTTGCGACGTTGCCGTCCTGTTGTCGCGCGTTCGCGGTACCGGCGCCGTACTGTTGCCGCACCGCGCGTTTTGTGTGAAAAAAAAAGGATCGTCCGTACGCTGTACAACTAACGCACCACTTCGGCACCGCAGCAGGCCGTCATGAAACGCATAAATTGAAAGCGCCCTAAAGGGCGGCGAAAGTCGTACACAACAGGTCAACAGATCTTATTTAATTATTGAATCAATTTTTGTAGTACCACACGGCGTAACACCCGCCTGGTCTTTTAATGCTGACGTTGAAGTAGGTAGATTATAGTGCCGATAGACCGATAGTGGTTTACGGTTGCGAGATCTGGGGCCCAATTCTGTAACTTAGAGATAAGCAACACGCCATTGACACTCTATCGACACACTACAGACATTATTATGCAATAGGGAAAAGAGGTGTCGTTGTTCGATGGCTTCACAATGGCAGTTCGATAGCCAAACACGATAGACAAAACTGTCAGATTTCACTTGAAATATATTTACAGACTACCCTAGAGTCCTACTATGGCGTTTCAATGTCACTACAGTGGCAAGTCAATGACCATAAATATTTGTAGAATACCAAATGTCAATGAATAGTCTATTGAGACACAACCGACACACTATCGACACACTATTGATAAGTTAGCTATTTTACAGAATTGGGCCCCTGGTTAAATAGAAAAAATACTCTCACATGTCGAGGCCGCGGTATCTTGTAAACAACCCGCAGCCCCGAATGAGCCCCGACGAATTTATACGTTTCCAATTATGTAACCCTTTCCTCTATTTTATACGTAAAATAAATAAACAAACCATTCCAATACGATTGTAGAGGATATCTAATGCTCGCTATGTATTAATTAAATCCTAATTAACAGAAATCAAACTGCGGGAATATCCGGCAATAGCGAAATGTATGGAAGATTTTAATGAGTCCGGCTTTTGATGTACTTCAAAACTCAATTGGATATTTGATTGGAGAATATAATTATCTGGTTTGTTTATTTGCTTAGCATAGCTATACTAGCTTCTCCGTAGAAACGGAATCATGTTTAATTGATTTTTAAATTTTTGAGTAATTTTTGTTGAAAGAGGTTAGGTATACGAGAACGTTGCGGTTTAAAAGAAGACGTAGTGACAAAAATGGAAAAAGGTGTGGTTTGGTCATGTAGAGAGAATGAGTGAAAGTCGATTAATGAAAGGTATTTACAAGGCAATTGTGAGTGTCAACGCCGGGAGGAGATGACCTAAAAATACATACACTGATCTTAGGTGACGTTCTTCAGAAAGGACAGTACTCATAACCAGAGTGCTTAGAAGGCCATATGGACTTTGCTATTATAAAGACGAGGATCGTAGCGGGTGGCGTTTTGTGGTTTCTGCCTCCTTACGGAAAAAGGGCGTGAGTTTATACTAATAAGTTTATGTGTTCTTTGACTGCATCTTTGGTCCAGTGATTGCAAGGAGGTCTCGGATTCAATTCTCGTTTTCTATCAACAGCCAAAGAGCCCGGATGATTGCTAATAGGACCCCCTATATTACATGGGACGTAAACATAACTGGCGAAATAGGGTTGTACTATTAGATATACCTCTGTCTAATCCCTGGAACATTATACTCGTCTCCTTGTTGTATTACAAGAAAACAAACGGGGTGCTTCCTGAGATAGCTTAGTTTAGGTTATGAATGTATCCATTTACTGAATTCCTGGATAATTCTCCCCTGTTCTGCGAATGACGTATTCTGTGATAGTATGGGTTCTTCACCAACTCGACACAAGAAACAGAACACACGTGTGTCCAGTTGGTGAAACGCAAAATTAGTACACTTATTATTTCGTCATCTGGACTCTAAAAGATTTTTACGCGTGTGTATAATCTATCACTTTAATTCCGGAAGGCATATTTTGTACAGTTGTTTCCAGTTTGGCTAGGATATTGCAGGCTTGAATCACCTGATTGTCTGATAAAAAGATGATTCCGTGCTTCGGAAGGCACGTATAAGCTGCATGGAGGCGGTGTAGTACACTCTGACCTTACTGCTCACACAATAAGAAGAAGAAAAAGCAGTATAGTCATGAAAGGTAACAAGCAAACAGAGTTTAATATATAAAAGTCGAAAAATACTAATAAAATATTTTTTTTTATAAAAAATAATAGCATCAGAATCCCAGTTTCCATTTATTTGCTATTTTGCATACATTTTGTTCCCAAACTGGCGTCACAATATAATAATCTTCGTTTCGTCTAATATCCCGTTATATGCCATCAAAATTCATACAGCTACTCAAACGATGATTAAATAAGAGGCGTGAAAGGGTGGTAGTGAAGGGAGGCAGTTTACCTCGGTAGCGATGTGGAAGTAGCTGCGTTGACAAATTGTCTTGTGTAGATTTCATTAATCACTTCTGATATTCTCTTAATTATGAATAACTAGGTATTGCCAGCGGCATCGCCCGCTACAACTCGAAAACCATCCCACGGGAAGGTAAAATTGAGATAAAAACTTTTCTATGTGTTAATCCAGGATAAAAACTATCTGTGTACCAAATTTTATCCAAATCCGTTTAGTAGTTTTTGCGTGAAAGAGTAACAAACATCCATACATATATTCTTACAAACTTTCGCGTTTATAATTTTAGTAGGATTATTCAATGTTGGGAATTCTTAGGGACTAACTGTTGCACTCAGAGAGCTTTAATGTGGACCTTAGGCCGGAGTCCCTGCAGTGGGAACATTATATAGGCTGATGATGATGAAGATTTCGCCGACACTGACACACTACAGCGATGACGTGAGTTATATTCAAAAATAATATAATTAAACTGCGTGTACTTTGGTGTTTTTTTTCACTACAAAATTATAAATCACCATCATCAATCATAGCAAAGAGTCTGTAGTTTACATTACCTGGTGCTTTAACATTACTGGCTCGTTGGTCTAGTAGTCGTAAACGCGACTGCTGAGCATGTGGTCCTGGGTTCGATTCCCGGGACGAGTAAATATGTTACTGGGATTTTCTATCAGGAATTTCTCAGTTGCAGCAATTAAGTCAGGATTTGTACCTGCCTGATGGTAAAAGGCTGCAATATATGGGTGCGGATACTGAGCAAATACCTCTGTCTTACCCTTTCAGGAATAAACAGCCTTTATGTTATGACATGATGTTCAATTATTCACACAATATTGCTACAACAACAGAAGTTTAAACAAAAGTAAATACCTACTTTCAGTACAAACGAGAATCTTGAAAAAATCTTGAAAATATTGGAAATCAATATCGTATCGGAATATCGTAACGAACTCATCCAATTACGTGCCTTTTTCTTTTTAAGAAGTTTCAAAGGAAAAGATTGCGCCTAAAAGTTTCTTTCACGGCGGTGAATTTTCCATTTTTCTTAACAACGACGACGACAGAATTTTACCAAGTTATTTTAAAAGTAAAACCGATTTGGACGTAAAGATAGAAGGAACGAATATCAACCTTATAGACAAGGTACCCTGAAAATACAGAATACAAGTTGTATGCGTGTCATGTAGACAACGTGACGGCACGGTTGTCGCAGTGGCTAAGGCATTGACTGCTGCGTCGCGTGCCGCCGCCGCGCCGGTTCGATCCCCGTACGGAACAATATTTGAATGGCCTACAGATAGTTGTTTCGGGTCTGGGTGTTTGTGTATTTGAGTTTAAATGTCTGTAAAGACACCCACGATACAGGAGAAATTCCTTGAGGAAAGGCAAGGTTTCGAAAAAAAACTCACTGGACGCACTTGCTATCAATAGACTAGACTACAGGTGAAAAATAAGTACTTTAGTCGCTAAACGTTTTCACTTAAGTGCAATCATTTGATGAACTATGGGTCCGTTATAGTTTATCTTAATTAACAACGTGCTTTCCAAAATAATTATTGGAATTGTGCTAAACAGCTTGAGTATTATTGGTATTTACTGATTATGGAATAAGATAAATTCTCTGCGAATTATTTAGAGAGAGCGAATGAGATATTCCTGCTGACTAAGCGCCTGTGAAAATACTCATCGGACAACGTGTGCGATGAGTATTTTTATATTTTTCATGTGCGACAGATTACTTCCACATTTTTTAAGGAATTTTAAGACTTATCTGTGGGTTTAGGACTTTAGGGTATAACTTTCGGGGATGTGGATTATCGTAAGGCATAACGCGGCCTCGGCACAAGGGTGAAGAAGGAACATGGGTTTGGTTTTTAGTTATTATAAGTCTGACACTCCCCTTCGCTCTACCCAAGAGCGGGGGGGGGGGGGGTTATCCAAAAAAAAAAGGGGTATAAGTTTAAATTACATTTATTATGATTTTTTCAGGATTTTTTAAGGAATTTTAAGACTTATCTGTGGGTTTAGTTAGAACTTTAAATTACATTTATTATGATGTTTTCAGGATTTATAATGAATTTTAAGACTTATCTGTGGGTTTAGGGTATAACTTGAAATTACATTTATTATGATTTTTTCAGGATCCAATGATAACGTAACATGACGCCTGTAATCCCCGAAGCGTTAGGCAGGGGTGTACCGAATAGCACCCACATTTCGCAAGCTTTGTTTGAAGCCTCAATGATTACTGAAATAATTTGCCAAATAATATAACTTATAACTTGTGTTTTGAGAGATCGCCGTTCGTATATTCACATTAAGTTACGTTTAACTTCCAGGGGGCGGTCATTCACTGGGCACACACTCTGGACTCCGTGGCTGCTACTGTGTAATCTAAAATCTAATAACATTTTGGCCTACCGAAGTACGGTTGGCGCCTATGGTTGGCGCAGTGCGCAGCAATTGGCTGTTGCTCTACGTGTCGCGGGCTTGATCCCTGCACGGAAAAAATATTTGTATGGCCTACATAATTATATATTTTCCGGGTCTGCGTATTTGTGAATGTGTTTATATAAATGGGCTTGCTCTTGACTTTAATCTTGCCCTAAGGGCAGAGATGATGTCGACGATGGAACGAGCTTACCCAGAAGAAGCCTGTTTGTTGTTTGTCTTTTTTTGTTTACTGTTTAAATGTTTGGGAACGCACCCACGATACAGGAGAAATTCCTAGAGTCTGGAAACGATTTTCTTAAAAAAAAAAAAGTGAACGTGAAGATACGTTACGATACGAAAAAACTAAACCAACGTGGCAGATACATTACGCAACTGAATCAATATTCTCAAGTTACGTCATAATCATGTATGAAATAAACATGAGCCTCTGTTGACACCTCGTACGTCAGCGGTATTATAATGTTTAAGAAAGTGAGGCGTAAGGAACGGGGAGTCGACTGCTCCCCTCGTTTTTACTAGAAGGGTTAACTTGACCTTGAGCATTGAGGTTTTATTGTTAGTGAGTCTATATTTATGAGGGGTTCGTTGCTAAATTATAGTAACAGCTGGTATCGATCATCAAGGTTATGCAGTGGTTGTGAGGTCGTTCTGTAGATAGGTAACTCTGAGTGAATTCTGTCCGTGTCTCGTAAACACGTTAAGCCACGTCCAGGCAGTTATTTGTATATCTTTGACTGACCTAACGAGCAAACATAAACCGGAAAATCTGATAAGATTCATTCTTAGCAAGAGGTATGATAGTGTGAGTACTGGCCACCGCACTGTCGGTTAAACCAAAGAGACCATGATTAGAAAATATTTGTAGTGTCATGTTTGTTGTGTGTCAAGTATATTGTCAGCCGAAATAGTTCTGAATAAAAGTAATTTATTTTCAATACAATGTTATATTGATATCCACCCCATCAATTGGTAGCAGAGCGTGGTTGACCAAAGAAAAAAGGAAATGGCATCCGTCCGCAATATAGAGCTATTGACAAAATCCAATTATGACACCTGGTCCTTACAAGCCCAGGCCGTCCTCATAAAAAATGACTATTGGGAAATCGTCAGCGGCGAAAAAACATTATCGCTAAATGCAGATGCGGCGGCGACAGCGGCGTACGAGAAGGAAGACTTAAAGGCAAGAGCAGAAATTTTTCTTCTTTTGTCACCATCGGAGTTAAAACAAATAAAGATCTGTACGTCAGCTAAAGCTGTTTGGGACAAGTTAAAAGCCATTTACCAGAGCACTGGGCCCGCAAGAAAGGCAACTTTATTAAAACAACTGGTTTTAAAGCGCATGACTAATGAGGAAGATATCCGCGACCACTTAAATAACTTCATGGATATAGTCGACAAGCTCGCGGATATGGACTTGAAGATACCACGGGAACTACTCAGTATAATGATGTTATACAGTCTGCCAACAAATTTTGAAAACTTTCGTATCGCCATCGAATCAAGGGACACATTGCCCGATCCTGACGATTTAAAGATAAAAATTCTGGAAGAAAGTCAAGCAAGGAATGTTGGTGAACAGCCCGAGAGCTCATCAGATGCGTATTTTTCTAAAAAGAACAAAATAAAACCGTTTTGCAAGAACTGTAAGAAAAAGGGCCACGCCACTGAAGTGTGCTGGGGAAATAAAAAGAAAAATGAGAAAACAAACTTTGAAAGAAAACTTCAAGGCAAGAACTTCAACATCTGCCTGAATACCGCAAACACAAACACCAATGAAAATGTATGGTGTCTAGATAGCGGCTGTTCATCTCATATGTGTGGTGAAAAAACAAAATTTTCCACCATGACCCCTGATAATGGTATCCTAAAGCTGGCATCGAAGAAGCACACGAGCAAAATTGAAGGCAAGGGGAAAGTAAAAATCACCGTAGAAAAGGTAGATTATACCATCAACGATACGTTATTTGTTCCTGATGTGTCAGTCAACCTTCTGTCTGTAGGCAAAATAGCCGACAGAGGCAACAAAGTAGTTTTTGAAAAAGACAAGGCCTATATCATAAAAAAAAGTGGTGAAGTAGCACTGACAGCACAAAGAAAAGATGGACTTTACTACCTTGAATTTAAGAAAGAGACTGCAAACCACACACGAAGAGGAGAAAAAGATGACATCATGGAATGGCATCGTAAACTTGGCCATATAAATGAAAAGGATCTGATCAAGATGGCTACGAATGACCTAATGTACGGATTGAACATCAACAAAGATAAATTGGAAACATGTGAAACCTGCATTAAAGGCAAGCTATCAAGATTACCTTTCACAATACATGGTGATCTCTACACGACGCAAGAACTGGAAATAATTCACAGCGACGTTTGTGGACCTTTTGAGTGTGAGACACTTGCAGGCTCAAGATATTACGTCACATTCATAGACGACTTTACCCGTTATTGCCACGTCTATTTCATAAAGAAGAAAAGTGACGTATTCAATTGTTTCAAGCAATATAAAAATGAAGTCGAAACGTTCCACAACAAAAGAATAAAACACCTGCAATCCGACAACGGCACTGAATATCGTAACAAGGAGTTCGATGATTTCCTCAAACTACATGGCATCCAAAGAAGATTGACCACTGTCTACACCCCACAGCAAAATGGGATTAGTGAGAGGAAGAACAGATCCTTGCTAGACAAAGCTAGGTGCCTGTTGATCGAAGCTAATGCTCCTAAAAAACTCTGGGCCGAAGCGATATCTACGGCAAACTATCTTATAAACCGTAGCCCTTCAAAAGCATTAGATGGTGATATACCGTTCACGAGGTGGACAGGCCGAACACCGTCTGGCAATCATCTTGAAGTTTTCGGCAGAAAGACCTTCGTCCTGAAAAAGAACAGACGAGCAAAGCTAACAGAAAAAACAAAGGAGGGCATATTCATGGGATACTCGCTAACGTCAAAAGGGTATAGAGTTTACATACCTGAAGATGACGATGTAGTGACGAGCAGGGACATCAAGGTCATAGACAAGATGTACTTTCAAAAAGAAGACACGAGCTATGATAACCTTGTAAAAGAAAAAGAACTTCACAAAAATAAACAGAAAATAGAAATTGAATTCACTGGACAAAAAAAAAATACAAAATCTTTACAAAATACTGAAAGTCAAAATGGTGCCCCGGGTGAGGAAATGGATGGAGTAAATGAAAACGATTCATTCGATGACGCATCTGATACCTTAGAAGCACCTGAAAATTGGAGGCCCCAAAGAGAAAGGCACCCACCAGCGTGGACTAAGGATTATGAATTACGCAATCTCGAAGAAAGTCATTCACTCACGGAAATGACTTACCTGTCTGATGAAATTGAAAACGAAAACGATGAATACTGGCATGACGCCATCAAAGCTGAAATCAGAGCACATGTCAAAAACGAAACCTGGAAAATACAGGAAAAGAAAAGCAATGACATGAAAGTCGTAGACTACAAGATGGTTTTAAGAAATAAAATAGGACCTGATGACAACATCATACGAAAAGCCAGACTTGTAGCACGCGGTTTCACGCAGCGACCAGGTATAGATTTCAACGAAACTTACGCGCCTGTAGCAAAGTTAAGCTCGATCAGATCTGTTATTGGCATAGCCGCAGAAGAAGGGTTAAAACTGAACCAAATGGACGTAACAACTGCGTACCTAAACGGTATACTAGAAGAAAAGATTATGATGAAATACCCTGACCATTTAGAAGAATACTTATTAGAGATAATGGTCGATGAAAGTACAAAAGAGGATTTAACGATTTACAATAAAACCAGAGACATGCTAAGAGACATAAAGAGCGTTCCAAAAGAAAAAGTGTGTTATCTTATTAAAGCATTGTACGGACTCAAGCAGGCAGGGAGGCAGTGGTATATAAAACTCGACAAAGAATTGAAGAACATAGGGTTTCGAGCGTCTGAAGCCGACCCGTGTATACACATCCTGGAGAAAAGAGGAGTAAAGATTATTCTTGCAATCTATGTCGACGATTTATTAATTGCCTACTCGTGTCCAAAAGCATTGAAGAAAGTTAAAGACCTACTAAATACAAAATTTGAATTCAAAGATTTGGGGAGACCGAAAAGGCTCATAGGCTTAGATGTAACTTACAATGGGGATGAAATAAAGTTACACCAACAAAAGTTCATCGAAGATACCCTTGAAAAATTTAAGATGGTAGACTGCAAAACAGTGTCCACCCCTATGGAGCCTGGACTCAAATTGGAAAAGGGAGACAAAAATGAATCACAGCATCTTCCATACAAAAACCTGATAGGAACACTAATGTACATGGCGGTAGCAACTCGCCCAGACATAATGTTCGCAATCAGCTACCTATCACAGTTTAACGACTGCTATAATGAAGAACACTTCAAGAGCGCCAAGAGAGTACTCCGGTACCTAAAGGCCACCAAAAACGTCGGCTTAACATTCAATAAAACAGGACAAAACCTGTATGGAATGGCAGATGCAGATTGGGGCGCTTGCAAGCTTGACAGAAAATCTTTTTCAGGATATTGCTTCAAATTTGCTGGAACGGCCATAAGTTGGATGTCAAAGAAACAGAAAAGCATTGCGTTGTCGACGGCCGAGGCAGAATATATAGCTCTGACTGAAGCTGCAAAAGAAGCTATCCACTTGAAAAATCTCTACAAAGATCTAGGCGCTAGCTACGAACACATAGTCATCCTGAATGACAATCAAGCAGCCATTAAGCTGAGTAAGAAACAGATGGTGACTTCCAAGTCAAAGCATATTGATCTGAAAATGCACTTCATCAGGAACTGTATCCAAGAAGGAGTAATAAACATTATATATCTGCGAACTGAAGACATGGAAGCAGACCTTCTAACCAAGGCTCTAGCAGGTCCACGACTGAAGAAACTGCGAAGCAGCCTAGGAGTCTCCGAATGAACACGATAGTGCCGTGAAGAGGAGTGTGAGTACTGGCCACCGCACTGTCGGTTAAACCAAAGAGACCATGATTAGAAAATATTTGTAGTGTCATGTTTGTTGTGTGTCAAGTATATTGTCAGCCGAAATAGTTCTGAATAAAAGTAATTTATTTTCAATACAATGTTATATTGATATCCACCCCATCAGATAGCCTACAACTCAGTTGTGGGGGTGTAAACAAATATTATAAAGAGGTAATCTTTGGAACTACAGAACATTCTTCGAACCGAAAATTCTTTTATTAATGTGCAACTTCAATAATTAAAGGATGCTATTGATAATTTTCGTCTAATATGGGAGTGAGCCCGGTAAAAAAACTAGCATAAAATACAGTTATCAATGGTATTGAAAAGACTGCAAGCTGACCCCGACTTAGTTGGAAAAAGGCTATGCAGATGTTGACCTGACTATGTAAGCTAAAGCAGTACGTGACTTGACTAGTTCCCGACCACAGTAACCAGTCTTTATATACGTAGGTGTGTAACTTGAACTTACGCATATTTCACAAACGTGGTCGCTCACAATGGGCCTCATCAGAAAGCTTAAAGTCACCCAAACGGCAATGGAGAGGGCATTGCTCGAACTTTCCTTGCCTTATCGAATCAGAAATGAAGACATCCGCATGAGAACCAAGGTTACTGACGTAGGCCGAAGAAATGCCAGGCTAAAGTGGCAACGGGCAGGGCACATTGCTCGCAAAATGGATGGCCGATGGGGCCGGAAAGTTCTGGAGTGCCAACCACAAATCGGAAGACGTTACATTGGAAGGCCTCCCACTAGGTTGATCGATGACCTGGTGAAGGTTGCGGGGATCCGCTGGATGCGAAACACACGGGACTGGTCAATGTGGCACTTAGGGGAGGCATATAACATTATAATACCGCTGACGTACGAGGTGTCAACTGAGGCTCATGTTTATTTCATACATGATTATGACATATCTTGAGAATATTGAATATTAGTATAACCCTAAACCGTCTGCCTTCGAAGCAAGTGTAAACAGGCCTCTTCTGGTCTCGCTCGTTCCATCATAGACCCGCATCCATCGCTTTCCATCAATCGTGACCGATGTCAAGAGCATGTCCATTTTGCAACAAAAGGAGGTGAACCTTCAACAGGGCACGAGATGCAGTGCTGGTTACCGCTGCGCTATGCTCTGAAGCTGAACGCCACCAGGTGTGTCTGAGAAAGCTTTTTCGGCTCTTCAAACGGTTTCGTGTTAGTTGGTGTTCATACAAGGGGTCACGTGTTGGATTAGGGGTTCGTTTGGGTACCAAGTATCAGTTGTGCCGTAATTCGGACAAAATACACTATTTTCTGAAAAAAACTCTTTATAAACCTACATATTTTATTTAAATTGGCCATTAAGTGACGACACAGATTGCTAAACAAAATCTTTTGGGGATCTTTGATAGATCATAAAGCACGACAATATTGATTAATCAACAGGGAGACCAACACAGGAAGACGATGAGCGACATAAATGACAGCGCATTTACGTTGTTTTATTTTATTGTATAAACAATCATATACGAATATATACGAAATAGTAAGTCATAAACTTGTTTTCTTACAATACGCATAGAAATCATTCGCATACATACATAATACATCCATATACCTACGTCTATCTATCATCCTCGTAATAAAATCGGCGACGTATCGTCGAATCTTATGAATACAGAGGCGATTGTGTCCCACTGTTATATGTACAGAGTAGACTTCTTGACGCTGCGGTCAGTGGCTCCCAAAGTTTACATTTTTCAGCTATGTTTCCTATTTTTCAGCTATGTTTCCTATTTTTCATCTATGTTTCCTATTTTTCAGCTATGTTTCCTATTTTTCAGCTATGTTTCCTATTTATCAGTTATGTTATCTATTTTTCTTCTTATCGTGTTGATGGCACAATCAAAATGTTGTGACGACGTTGGCACCTTTAGCAGTAGCGTCCGATTTGTTCCGTTTACGTGCAGACCAGTGGTGGCCCAGTGGTTGCGCCCCCGACTTACGTGGGTTCGAACCCAGGCAGGCACTTTAGTTTGTGTAATTTATTTCATAACCGCTGCTCACAAAACGGTGAACGGTGAGGAACCGGTATGTCTTAGAACAAAAAAAAATCGAAGCCATGTGACATCTACCAACCCGTACAGGGCCCGTGCAGTACAGGTTGTTCAAGGTAGCAGTACAGGTAGATTACTATGTTAAACGCCACATCCTCTGAAATCTTCATAAACACTGTGTAATAGTAAAGTGGGTCATGTGTGTGTGTGTCATTCACAACACACACACACACATCTCAACACACACGCTAGAGATAGCGTGTGTGTTGGTTAGCGTGTTGTACTTTTGTAATTTCATGAAATGTTTTATTTCGCTGATAATGCGATTTCTTTTATCAGTAGGTAGTTGAACGTTCATCTCATGGGTATTAATGATATAGCCAAGGTATTTACACATGCGAGAGGGTGTGAGGACGCTCTTGTTTGTGTTTTTTATGAATCCTAGACTAGTAAGAAACTCACAAATCACGGAAGATATCCCGTAAGTGACATTTTAAATATCGTTATGAACCGTGAAAGCTTAAAACAGTGTTAGTAAGAAACTGTTTGGTTATGTTTTCATTTTCTAGGCAGCTAACAGTACAACCACATTAATCTCCAGTTCTGTTTAAGTCCCATGTAATAGGATTATTGCCATAACCGAGCACCGTGATGGCTTCTGAGAAATCACTGATGGAAAAAACCTTATAACCCGGAAATCGAACCAATGACCACTCACTCATCAGTCGCACTTGCGACCACTTGACAAAACGAGTCGAGAGCTAAAATGTGAAGTAGGTACAAACAAACAAAATATTTCATCACTAAAGTAAACTAGTCCATAACTCAACAGGGTATATAAAAACGTTTATCATAATATCATAGTTACGCCCTTATTACCATTAAATAGTCATAAATACAGCACTCACCCACACAAAACCAATCTTATGCTTGGAGGGTTAAGTTGAGATTTCTTTGACATTTTGTTAAGAAGTAGTTGTAGGGCGGAACAGTAGTTTCTTTATACGTAATAGGCCGTATAAACTGTAATAACAGGAGTCGTTCCGTTATAGAAGTTACTTCGGGAAGAGAGACATGAAAAAGTTATTAAAACTTCCCTATAGTTGTTACTTTAAAAGTCGTAACTGTGATATTTTATGTGTAGTAATGGTGTTCGGAACAAAGCTTTCTTGCTTGCCCAAGGGAGGAGGGAAAACAAATACTTGAAACTGCTATAAAAATTAATCAACCTTATTTTTACCCGACTGTAGCAAAGCTAAAAGAAGGCTATGGCTTTATCAGAATAATATGGACGTGGTCGTGGTAATTATGCTTTAATACATTTCAACGCGTACAATAATGACTCAGGCTAATAGAAAACCAATACAATTATCCTTCCATAACCTTACATAGTATAAAACAAAGTCGCTATTTTTGTCTGTTTGTCTGTATGCTTAAATCTTTAAGACTACGCAACGGATTTTGATGCGGTTTTTTTTAATAGATAGAGTGATTCAAGAGGAAGGTTTTAGTATATAATTTGAACGACATCCACGCGGGTGAAGCCGCGGGCATCATCATCATCACCATCATTTCAGCCAAAAGACGTCCACTGCTGGACATAGGCCTCCCCCAGGCGTCGCCACATTGACCGGTCCCGTGCGTCTCACATTCAGCGGGTTCCTGCAACCTTGACCAGGTCATCGGTCCACCTAGTGGGAGGCCTTCCAACGCAACGTCTTCCGGTTCGCGGTCGCCATTCCAGAACTTTTCGGCCCCATTGGTCATCCGTTCTGCGAGCAAGCCGCGGGCATCAGCTAGTTTTAATTTAAATTTAAATTATTAACCCCCGACGCAAAAACGACGGGGTGTTATAAGTTTGACGTGTCTGTCTGTCTATGTGTGTGTCTGTCTGTGGCATCGTAGCTCCCGAACGCATGATCCTATTTTTTGTTTTTTTTGTTTGAAAGTTGAATTAGTCGAGAGTGTTCTCGATCAAAAATCAGTTCTAGATGGCCGCCGCCACAAAATGGCGGATAAAATATTTTTTCACAACTCCATCAACATGGGTAACAAATAAAAGGGCTTGATTGGTAGAATACTAAACACCTATAACAAATTTCAAATCCTAGAGTGCCGCCATCACATTTTGAAATCCATACGAGGGATAGGCAGCGACAGCACATCTTCATCATCACGTCTGCCAAATGCGTACAGTCGTACTCCGCCTTGCAAGGATAGCTTAGCGCAGCCTATCCGGAACTACCTTCATCATCATCATCACTGCAGGGACTCAGGCCTCCTCTCTAGGAGAGGGTGAAACTACCTTACTGAGTAGAAACGGACTCCCCGATTGTGTCAAACGAGACGTTGTACTCAATCAAATTGACATGAAAACTTTATTAGCGCGATGCAGAACGCTATTGTGTTTACCCCTTAGATTACCTTTGAGAGGTGTAAGCGTGAGTGTCAGTTTGCAAGTTCAAACCCCAGATTAAGCAATTTATTTTTGTGATTCTCTTAATTTATACTACAGATTTTTATCTTTATTTTCTATTTTTTTTTCATTTACGATTTATTTATATTTATATAAACACTAGCTGTTGCCCGCGACTTCGTTCGCGTGGAAATTTTGACTCCCCGGTCTAGAATCTGGACTGCCTCTGGATGTACTATGTCAAATCTAATGCCAAATGCCATTCAAAGCATTATATTCCCTAAACTGTTCCTGTCGTCGGTAAAATCTGTTTCTAACTGACGTTGTCTGACATGTCTTAACTATAATATATCTATCTACTATTATACGGATATAAAGATGATTTTTGAGTGATTTATGAGTGAGTGAGTGAGTGACCTTTCGCATTTATAGATATAGATAGTGTAGCTGGGCTCTTGGAGTTTCACATCAGCTGTTCCAGATCTTCAAATTTTATACGGCAACAGAGAGTGCTCATCAGGCTGAACAATTCTTGCTAAGACGTCATTCCTATATATGTTACTAGCTGATACCCGCGACTTCGTTCACGTGGAAATTTTGATGTGTGACTGTCTCGTTGATCGAGTGGTCTCAAGTGCAACTACTGAGGATGAGGTCCGAGGTTTGATTGCAAAGTGTTTTCGCA
Source organism: Diarsia dahlii (assembly GCA_949775195.1). Lineage (NCBI taxonomy): Eukaryota > Metazoa > Arthropoda > Insecta > Lepidoptera > Noctuidae > Diarsia > Diarsia dahlii. Next base: position 33,055,719 of record OX459189.1, on the reverse strand, counting down.
GTAGAGGCCACGGAGCGTGGTTTTCGTGCCAGGTCGATGGCAATATTATATCTATAGACATCAAACGCCCCCTATTACATGGCGCTTGAACATTACTGGCAAAATGTGGGTTTACGATTAGGTACACCACTGCCTAACTCTTTCGGGATCTTCTGTTGGCACTGGATGGGAAAACTCTTCGGAAAGTGGAATTTTCGCATCTACATCTAATTCTAGGCGACTCTCTCCTGTTTAAAGCAGCTTATTTGCAAAGACATCTGTTCCATGGCCAATCGCAGTTTTTTGGTGATGTTGCAAGTTGGGGTAAGATTCGACGGCAATTTGTAAACGGAAAGTGCAATCTGGCCATTGTTAGGCAAAGTTGCGGCAATGCCCAAGGCAGCCACAGCCGATAAGACGGCACGGTTGGCGCAGTGCCTCGGCGTTTGACTGTGGCGCTGCATGTCCTGTATTCGATTTCCACACTGAACAAATATATTTACGTCGCGGGTCTTATCAAATTTTAATTAGGTTTTTATTTTAAAGTTTTTACAGCTGTTTTTCTTACTGTGTACCTGTCAATTTATATTTGTTGACTATTCACGACAAATATTAACACCGCAATTCTGAAAATGGTGTCAAATGAACAATGCCATCTGTCGAAGACGAAGTTAAACTGTCAAAATTTAATGCATGGGAAGCAAACACACACTATAGGGTTTAGGCTATGTAGTTTCCTGCATGAATGGTGCGCGGAGGCACTACACTGGGGGATAACTCCGCTGCCGCCGTATATTGCCGCATGGCGGACAGACCCCACTGGTGTGATTTCATGGCCACATGGAGAGAGCGACTGTCGCAACCCCGTGCAGGGCACAGTGGTGGTAAGTCTCCTCTTTGAGGAGTGGCTTGAGAGGCGACACGGCGCCCTCACCTTTCGTCTGGCGCAGGTCCTCACCGGACACGGTTGTTTCGGGATTCGGGAGGCACCTGCACCGAATCAGGCGGAAGGAAACGCCCAAATGCTACTACTGCAAGGATCAGCCGGAGAAGACGGTGGAGCACACCGTGGAGGTCTGCCTTGCTTGGGCGGAGCCCCACTTGGGTTGAGCCCCGCCGTGTTCTCTTAGCGACGATCGGCGGCGGCGACCTCTCGCGTCCGGCCCTGGTTCAAGCGTTGTGCGGGGCGAGGGGGGATGGGACGCCGTCACCTCCTTCGGCGAAGCAGTGATGCTAGCGAAGGAGGTGGCGTGGTGAGAGAGAGAACCTCTCGTCCCTGCCGCAATAGGAGACGCTCTGGGCGTCGGGGGTCACGTGATGGCTTCCGGCCACCGTAGGTGCGGGCCTGTGGACGGTAAGTAGTGGGCTAGCTCGCCGTCCGCCCGTCGTAAAGCCCGGTTTACACTTTGTTAAGTTAACACTGCAGGTGATTAGTGCAGGTGTTTAGTAATCAGGGTGTGAACGGAAGCGTGAAGTGATTAGTGTTAAGTGTTAAGTGCGATTAGTGCTTATTGATTAGTGCGAGTGAATAGAATCAAGGTCTATTTTTGCTGTTAAGTGACCTCCCCCCGTGTACTGTTCCACTCCCCTCTCTCGCAGTTCGCCTGTACTAATCAGTGTGTAAACACGCGTGTGTTAAGTGCGCAGTGTCAAGTTCAAAGCGAAGAAGAACTTATCGCGTAAAGTTAACGCTTAACACTTATCACTTCACACTTCGCAAAGTGTAAACCGGCCTTAAGACGACGACAGGCCGTGTCGACGGCGCGTTCGGTTCCACGCGCGCCTCAAAGAGATGTCAGCAATATGGTTGAGGCCCGCAAGGGCCGCCGCTTGTCGGGGCTACGGGTTGTTCGAAAGAAATATCGCGGCCACAGCACAAAAGGCAAAAAAGGAACATGGGTGGTTTTTAGTCAGTAGAAGTCTAACATTCCCTACCGCTCTGCCCAGAGCGGGAGGAGTCAAATGATGATTTCCCACCCTCCAAAAAAAAACCCTATGTAGATTTTCAAAGCAGCGTCATTTAAACTAATCAAGGGATTCGTTATCGTAACTGTTTGAAAAATACGATTTAAAAGTTATCTTGTGAACACACTTATTAATTAGTACCGTTTTGATGCAATAGATGTCGTTGCATGTATGTTTCTAAATGATGATAAGTTTTCTTAAATACCTTAAATTCGTATATCTTTTGATAGAGAGCACCAATTCCAATGAAACAAAAACTAAAACCCTAATCTTATTAGTTTTAAAATGTACACGTGATAATACTATAATAAACTATACACCTAAGACACACAGACACAACAAAAGAAAACATTATTTTTTCTAAATAATTATGTTCAAAAAACAGAAACTCTACGTCTACAGATTTATAATATTGTATTTACAATTAAAATTAGATTAGATAAATTTACTCTGAATTGATTTGAAAATCATATAGCATCGAAATGAAAACAAATACTTGGAACTTACAAAAAGTGAAAACCGATTGGGGATCGAACTCGCGAACACGTTTCAACATTTTTGGAAATCTTATAAAAAATCACAAAAAGTGAATACTGACTGTGATTTGAACTTGCGTACCTTTGTTTACAGGTAAGTCTCTGTACCGTTAGGCTACGTACACCAGTGACAAACAGTTTGAAATAGACCTTCTGTTTTAATATAGTATGACCGTTGACAGTTCGATTGTGTACGATACCGGAAATTTGAAATGACGTAAGGGACTTCAGCTTTCTCTTGGATTTGCAACGCTCGCACCAGGTGCTTAAAGTGAAAAATTGCACAGCACGCTCGATGTCCCTTGCGTTATTTCGTATTTCCAGTATCAAGCTGTAAAACAGTTGAGGATTATGGATAATGCAATACTGCTCACCCCCTTAAGTTATTATGGGGATAATTTATAGCCCATGTGTTATTCCAGACTATAATCTACCTCTGTACCAAATTTCATCCAGATCCGATCAGCCGTTCTCGCGTGAAAGAGCAACAAACATCCATACATCCATCCATCCATCCATCCATCCATCCATCCATCCATCCTCACAAACTTTCGCATTTATAATATTAGTAGGATAGTGTACCTGGGCTCTTGGAGTTCCACATCAGGTGTTCCAGATCTTCTAATTTATTATCTTTGCAGAAAATGCTCATCACGTGGAACAATTTTTGCTATGGTACCATTTTTGTATCTCTTATAGTTATGCTGGTCTGTTGCAGTTCTGCATCAGGTATTCAAGTTTCCAAGATAAATTTTAGCCTTTATGTTGGCCAGACTTAATATCTATACAACAAAAAAAAAACCATTCAAATCCGTCGAGTAGTTCCGAAGATTAGCGTGTACAAACAAACAGACAGTTTTATTTTTTTCGATTCGCTCTATTACTGTTTCTAAACCGCCCTCAATTTTTTTTTTAATATATTCAATGTACAGACCATGGAGCAAAATAACCAGTGGAGAAAGTATGGGCACGTTTTTGTTCTAAATCAAAGTCACTAATATACTGCGGGGGGAGAGGTACGTTTCGGACTCTGTGATTGGTTGACGAACTGACAACCAAATGACAACTCATTCTCTAGGGATTCCATAAAAGTAATTGAAAAAGTATCGATATCGATAATTGTTTGACTTATTAGTATTATAACGATTTGTTTGCAATACAGAGATAACGGGTTCGATTTTGAAATAAAACAGGTAATTATTAAACTTAGAAAACTGTATTTAAAAAAAATATAATATATTTACTGGTTTTTAAAATGGATTAGTTTTGAATATGTTTTTCTTATATAATCCTTTGGATTTGTATTATTTTTCGTAATAAATGTCAGTTGAGTATCAATATATTTTTTTGCTACACATGAAGCTAAATCAATTAAATGGTTTGTCGATTCTACGTCAAATTAGTGAAAAAAAAAGTAAAAGGACCTCAAATTAGTTCAAATTAATTTTGTGTGTTAAGATCATGATATCACGGGGGTAGCAAAGGGGGGTTAAAATTTCGGTCATTTTTTGCCTAGGACGATCCGTTTTCAAGATATTATTTTTATTTAACTTATTTTGGTACAATAATTTAAAACGCCCATAACTCGGAAACGGTGCATCGTAGGACCATGCTTATCGGACCCTAAATGGTGTATATGGCGCAGGTTCTGCAATAAAATTGGTAATAAAAAAAATTAAGTCCTCGTTCCATAGTAGGCTACACAATCCAACCAATTCATATTTCATAGGCCTTTGCCTCCGTTTTTCTGCACGCACGCAACTGCCAGCAATGTGTTCACATGCCGATGCGCGTATTGGCCACCTTTACTCCAAAACTAAAATTGATAACGTCTGTTCCATACCTACACTGGCCTATATAAAAACATTTAAAAAAACATAATTGTCTAGGATTGCAATGATTCAAATATATTCCAAGCAACGCGTCTAAATTTTGTGTAAAAGGCAGGCAGAGATATCATATCATACACTTAAATTTTTTACTGTTATGTACAAGTTTATGCCAGTATTGTACACATTTGCGAGTAAAGCCAAGTGAATAATCATATTTGAAAATATAGCAATAATGAAACTAAAAAAAGGTATTTTAAGAACTTATATTTTAAATTATATCGATACCATAAACCGTCGCGATACTGCGAACTCGAACATCACTATCATGAAAGAAAGAGACAACTGCATTAGTGCAAATCAGTGTACCAGAAAGAGAAAGCAATTATATGATTCTTTTTTCATTGTTTTGATCAAATTGAATAGAAAACCACATAACTGTGCAATGTTATCCCATCTTTTGTGTAACTTGAAGTTGTAGTACACTTTCCACACCATTTAATTGCACAACTAGGCATTATTTTTCGTAATAAATGCTTTCAAAACGGGAGCGCGTGACGTTCGTGCGTTAGCCTACAATTTTTGCGACTGAGCAAAATTTCGCCGCGTACGCTTGATATAGCGAATGTTTGGCGCCCGCGGTAGCCCCCGCACGCGCTCTCCACTGGTTATCGTGCTCCATGGTACAGACACAGTTTTTTTACTGTTTTATTATACGTATAGATTAGGTACAATCTTTACCTTAGAAACATTACGAAGTAATTTCTGAGCACACCTGTTTCTGTACAATAGGGGATCGGACTGGGTCAAAATAATATGATTCTGTTTAGTCCGTAAGTTAGATTATCGAAAAATATTGAATACGTATTTATTGTTTTATCAAATCAATAAAAAATGACGAAGATAAAACGCGTCAAAGATCTTGGACTGGGGCTTGAAACGTCACTTGTGTCGTCAAAATGAACTATCATATGACTTCACACGAGTTTTCGAAGCACTTTATCGTCTTCATTTTAAGTTTACGTGAAAAAAGAAAAAAATACGTGTCCAATATTTTTTGGAAATCTATCTGACGGACTAATTAGTTTTTTTTGTCCGATCCCCTATTGCAGTCCTCTACAATTTGCAACGTCCTACTTCACCATCTTCACTTCACCGAGCCAATAATAATACCGCCTCAAAGTTCTATCAATATTATTAAACAAGGTCTGAGTGATGCTTCTCTCAAGTTTTCTGTACATAACGTACTTACTACATAATTTGTATTTTATCGCCTATGCTACAAAGTATACTTTCCTTTGTCCAAGAATAATAAAAAGTTTGTTTCTTCTTGTTTACAGCAAAATAGTGAGTTCTTCTCTGTGTCAACAAAGTATTGATGATGTTAATTCTTTTGCGCAAGGTGAAAATTGCATGACCGACCCATAGTCACACTAAACTACCACACCAGTGTGACTATGGTTAATTATATTTATCCGTAGTCACACTGGTGTGACTACGGCTAATCCGTAGTCACACTAGTATGACTATGGATAATTTAACCTGATCCGTAGTCACACTGGTGTGACTACGGCTGAACCGTAGTCACACCAGTATCGTAGCTTTTGGTCACGTCACTCATACATGCAACGCATGTACTCCATGACGCGCGCTCGCTTCGCTCGCATATTAAATAACACTAATATCTTCTGTCCCCGAAGTGCCGGGCCTCCGCCGGCCTCCTTCGTCGGCCTACGGCCCGGTGCCCATGCCGCCCATAAAGGATACTGTCGCGAGAGGGTGATTCATCCACTTAGCGGACGACTAGCAACAGCCTATAATTTTGGTTATTCATCCGGGTGTGACTACGGATCAGGTTAAATTATCCGTAGTCACACCAGTGTGACCACGGATCAGCCGTAGTCACACCAGTGTGACTACAGATCAGGTTAATTTATCCGTAGTCACACCAGTGTGACTACGGATAAATAAAATTAACCATAGTCACACTGGTGTGGTAGTTTAGTGTGACTATGGGTCGGTCACTGAAAATTGTCAGTGCACCTTTCTAGAAGGTTCCGCTCTAGAAGGACATACGTTGGCTTTATCGGTGATAATTATAAATATTCATCAGAAGGGTTAGGTGTCTACACACCTGACCATTCTGAGTAACAATAGACGTGCGTATAAGAACGCGGACATTGAATGTGTATGTGCTATTTATATGAGGTTCGTGTCGAGTGACGTTCTTTCGTTTCTACCTACTCCCATGGGAACAAGGTGTGAGTTTATGTATGTTTGTTTGTAGAGCCCACAGGTGATTACAAGCGGGGAGGCAATAAAAAGGGTTTACACAAAGATAGACGCGACAGAGAGGGTCTACAAAGTTGAATGTAGGGCTAAGATTCACTATAAACACCCCCAAGAGATGCAACGAAGCATGCGAGCGTTGCTATCCAGTGTTCGTATACGACTTATAATACGTACTAGGCATTCTGATAGTTAATTATGATCATTCATAATGACTCCAGCAAAAACCACAGTGAATTAACTGTTCATAATAATATTGATGAATTTCTCAACAATTTAAGCATTCATAGAAAAAAAAATTGCGGACGCGTTAGTTGCAGCATTATCATCGGAGAATATTTACCGACTGTAGTATTAGATACTGCGTGTTCGGTTTAGCAAACTATTTTTGTTAGTAATTTGTCTGCTTGTGGTTCAGACACCGTCTTTTCTCTACGTTTAATGATTGTAGAGGTTACGACGATAGCTTCCCACAGCAGAATGCAATATTTTGTAAAGTCCAAAGTAAAAAATTCAAAAACAAAAACAATAAGCTTTGTGAAAAAGCGAAAATGAGTGGGCTTGGAGTCACACAAGCCCACTCATTAAATGAATGGTAACAAATGTACATTTATGTTCCAGCACAGCATCAGATAGGCGGCACAGTCATCGAGGCGTTACGCACACTCGCCATTAATATTAAATTCCTCTGGCAACCGCAAACTTGACGTGTGCAGGGAGGGAACGATAATTTTCACGGGATATTTTATGGAGAAAACAGGTGCGACTGAATTTTTTATTACTTTACGATGGTCCTGTTATCGCTCATGAGACCTTGTTTATTCATGACGTTTTAATGTTCAGCTTTTGCTTCTATGGGTTAGTTCCTGGGCAATGTTTCAAACAGGTAAAGCTTTAACTACTCAAGATTTAATTCAAGTGTGTTGTAATGTTACCAACTACTGCTTTATAATGTAATTGTAAACTTTAGATGCACGTAGGCAAACCTGCTGATGCGTCCAGCATTTAGAATACATAATTATTTAAGATGCGGTTCTAAAATCTATTGTATTGAATGCATAGAGATGTCAGTAAACATAATACAAGTTTATGGCTCTAAGGCACTTCTGAAACTCTATAAATCTGAATTTATTAATGTGTGTATCTTATTAATTGTAATTGACTGTAATTCCAGGGTCAAATCGTAAGAAAGAAAAACAAACACATTAATTTACACCTAATCTCTATACAAGCGAGCTAATGCTTCTGATATGGAGACTTCATTTGTCAGTGCTTGGCTATTCACGTTCGATCAGATCACTGCTCGAACGCGCACAGGTGCATCATCGTAATTGTAACGTAGGTTTCTGTATAGCTCGCATTTCACTGGTTCTTGTTAGGTAGCGTTTCTATTGGTTTCTTAGACTGTTTGCATGAAAATTCAGAAACCCGCAACTAACAAATCGAGACAGAACAAAACACGTTCAAATACCCCCTATTAGGGTGGGGAATCAGACGGGTGGAGGCTACAACATTAACCAATAAAAGGTACTGGTTTGGTGAGATTAAGATACAGGTTTTCAGAGCAGAACCTTATCGGGCCGGCTATACCAATGGATAATGGGACAAGCCCGCCACACTATTCCCAAACCACTGTAACTCCTGTTAGCCAGAATCAACAGTGGCGACCTCAAGAAAAGCGCCGAAACAATGAAGCTCGACGAAGTCCCAGAGAAGAGATTTAACTGTCTTGGATCCCGCAACGAAATTAATCAGAAAAGAATAGCGGAGGCGTAGGAAAAAACATAATTTCCACTTCCCTCCATATCAGCAGGAGACAGAACAGATCCCAATGAATACCAAAAACAATGCCTATATACACGCTATTGCACTAACATTGAAAATACAACAGTATGCTGTTAATTCGGGGGACCTAGTTATGCTGGTTTCCATGAATACTAAGAGAACCTAGTGTTTGTTCTGATGATGTTGTATCTAATCGCGATACGAGACTACAGCATCAAAATAAAATCATTTATTCTACCAAATAACAAACATCAACATTATTCTCCTGCCCTTAATATCCCTTGCCGACCGCAAATAAATTATTTGGGTTCGGCGCAACAGTGTCTTCTGCTTCCATACTTCTCTATTTCTTGTCATCTCAGCAGTCACCTTCTTTTAGCCATATCACTCTTCACACAGTCCATCCAGCAGATAACAAACATACCAAAACAAAAGCTACTCGATATATTATTATATTCTACATGTGCAGTAAAACAAGCTTTTAAACAAAAACAAAGTTATTCAGATAAAGAGCCCAAAAGCGTACACAATAATTATCTAAAAGCTCAGTCAGTCCTCAGCCATCAATCTTTGTTGTATTTTTCAAGCCTACGCTGTTAGCTCGTCAATCTTCGGCCGAGCTATTGGCAATTCAAGCTGTAGGCAATATACTCCGTTCAAGCTGCACGCTGCAATGTGCTGGTAGACTGGGCACGGGCATTTGCTGGTTGAGCCGAGCGTGAAATAAAACATGGCGCCTGTCAACTGTTTATCAGCTAGCACGTGTGTAGGTAATATCGTGGATTTATTTAAGGTAGGAGTATCTGATTATTCAGCGCTTTCTTTTGTGTAATTTATTTCATTAACACTGCTCTCAAACCGGTGAAGGAAAACATCGTGAGGAAACCGGCATGTCTTAGAACCAAAAAAATTTGACATCTACCAATACTTACGCACTGGGCCGCGTGGTGGATTATAGCCCATCCCTCTCCTAGAGAGGAGGCCTGAGTCTCTGCAGTGGGAACACTATAGGCTGATAATGATGATGACCTATTTATCTTTGAAATGGGGTTTTAATAGGTACCTAATTAGCTCCACGATAACTGACAAATGCTTGCAGTGACTGGACGGTCCACTCAAATCTGTGTGGTTCTTCAAAAGACCATCTCAGACACTAATCTGCATAGTCTTCATGTGTGTATATACCAAGATTATGTCTGGACCTTAATTTAAAGAGAATATGACCTCGTAGTTTGTTTCGAATGTTTCTTTTCAGAGTAGGTACGAAAGACCGGCCCCATCTAGTTTTAAAAAAGTGACTTGTAAAAGTGTTTCTAAAAACCTATTTGCAAAATCTTACATCATTTATTATATACATACAGTCGTAATCTTTTGAACATGTATGACAGCCTCGTTGGTCAAACTGCTGAACATGAGGTTCTGGGTTAAATTCCCGGATCAAGTATTATTGGATTTTTCCATCAGGAATAGGTATATCAGTAGCATCTAAGTGTCTTGTGCCCGGATGATAACAAAACTTTAACACTGGTGAAATGTCGGTGTATTGTTAAGTATAACTCTGCCTAACCCTTCGTAAGGCGTGATGTTATGTTATGTTTATGATTGCGTTATAATTAATAGCTGCAACTCAATTTAAGTGTGGTCTTGGGTCCCGACTCCTGCAGGCATCTTCGTTTATTTTTTTTACTACACCTCTGCTAAAAACAGCCACGAAGGAAAATTTATTGCTTGAGAATTAATCGAATAGTTTTTATTAGAACATGCCTGTTACGTTATGTTGTCGTTAGTGGCCTTATTCCACTGAGTGTATCTGATCTGATTATCGGAGATAACTTGCGTCGCTGATGAGCCCAGTCGGCGAAGAGGCCTGTCGGCGAAGTGTCTTGTCAGCGAAAAGTCCCGTCGAAGTAATGTTTAGTCGTACACTCGTGATATATCTTATGCTACAACCAAAACTGCAATAAAATGAGACATTACCTGGTTAGGGTTGCCAGGTCGCCAAACCTAATAGCCAGACAGACCAGCCAGTCTGGCCGGACATTTGGGTAAAAAGGCCGGACACCCTACATTTTGGAGGATTTTGTGTCTCAGTAATAATAGGTATGGCAAAAAACTTGAACGTAAAATCAAGTTTTTTTGATTATTCACACAAATCTTGTTAAATTCTAATGACCACCTCGGCCACGCTTGCTGCTCGCTCATTGGCAAAATGTAAAAAGCCCAACGAAACACCGTTTATTTTGGCCGGACACGAAATCAAAAATCCCAACAATGTCCGGCTTTATCCGGACGTCTGGCAACGCTATACCCCGTCCGCTTGTGCACTTACAATCACTTTGAGTGCGTTTATTTACTAATAGTACGGGAGGTCGGTAGGAGTGATAGTGCGGTGAATGCCTCGTTTGATCGCAAGTGTCAGGTCGGGCAAAGGGTTCTTGAGTCCATCAAGAATTTCATTTTTGCATCTGGATTTATGCCTGGTTTATGGCAATAGGCAAACCCCTATTCCGCACTTAAACATAACTGGCGAAATGTGGGTGCACTAATGGGTACACATCTGCCTAACCCTTCGGGTATAACAGGCGTGATATTGTATTACTAAAAATTACATACAGGTTGGTGCCGATGATACGACAATAAATGAAGCCACTGGTAGTACTAGTTCATAGGAACATTTTTAATCTATCAAATAAATCCTAACACGTTAATATTTTTTTTTTAAATAAACTTAAAAACTAAATAGCATAAAACTGTAAACGAAATACAATAAAATTTCAAACAAATATTGGTTTACTAAGCTTAGGAATCATTTACACCGATTAACGTGTGGAAACAAAAGGAATAAAAGAATTTGGCAAAGAAATTAAGGTTGGTTGGTGCTGACGATAGACCACGATTTCGGTGTTAGGATTTATTTGATAGTTTAAAAATGTTCCTATGAACTAGAACTACCAGTAGTTTCATTTATTGTCGGATCATCGGCACCACCCTGTATATTAAAATGGTTGCGCGTGCTCCCGTAATATAACAGTAACTAGAAAATAAAAAAAAACCCTTTTCAAAACTATAAAAAGCGCCGACTATCTACACTTGTATTCATTAGTCTAAATCCAAAACATTTTCACAGCATTCAACAGAACCATGACATTCAAATACTGGAATCTAAGTAAAAGCCAGGCTAAGTAAAAGCCCGTCGGGCCGCGGATTTTTGTACTAGATGACGTGGCCTCGACGCAAGGCAAAGAAGGAACATGGGTTCGGTTTTTAGTCAGTAGAAGTCTGACGCTCCCCTTCGCTCTGCCCAAGAGCGGGGGGGGGGGGTCATTTGATGATTTTCCACCCACCAAAAATAAAAAGGCTAAGTAAAAGCATTTCCATCAGTAGCTATTACCCGGCCCCATGGTATATGCTATCAATCGCCAAGCTCGGTGAAGCACGGTTATAGATTTCGGCCATTTCCGGGAACATTTCCGACACTTTTATTTATGTTACGTTACTCATTGTAAAAGCAAATTCATGATTTATTCAAATACGTTTTAGAAAATTCATTGAAATAAAATTGTTATTTGGTTTTGAGATCTAGGTGTCTTAAATGGCTACTTAGGCGTATCATAATATGAATTGCGTTAAAGTGTACAGAGAACCTTTCATTATATTAACTCTGCGTCTGTGACCATTTCACGAATTTTAATGCAAATCAAATTATTTTCCTATTATGATCTATTTTCCTACATGACATGGTCACAAAATGTAAACTTTAGCTTTCATCAAAAAAACACAACCTTAATCTCAAGATAAATACTAGCATATTCTCTACCTATCTTCTTCTTGTACCTTTTTTCAATCTTCTTTAGACTTAAAATAAAACAGTAAAAAAAACCGTGTCTGTACATTGAATATATTAAAAAAAAAATTATTGAGGGGGTTTAGAAACAGTAATAGAGCACGAATTCAAAAAAAAAAATCTGTCTGTTTGTCTGTATATTTGTACACGCTAATCTTCGGAACTACTCGACGGATTTCAATGATTTTTGTTTTGTTGTATAAGTATTAAGTCTGGGCAACATATAGGCTATAGTTTATTTTGGAAACTTGAACAACTGATGCAAAACCGCAACAGACCAGCTCATTCGATCGGTGTAAGTACAGGGTCGCAAGTTCAAATCTTTGATTTGGTACTAATTTTTGTTTTTCTCTGAATGTATAAATAGCTTTTTTAATTAAAACTTTACCTTTTCTCGGTTTTTTTATGAAAAAACATTGAAGTTTCTAAAATATCACGTACGGAACAGATAGGTATTTGTAGGGCCTACAGATAGTTGTTCCAGACTTCCTAAGCGCAAACACCTGGAGTGTTTGCGTATAAGAGTTTAAATGATTATAAACGCACCATGAAGACCTTTTTCATATTTTATACCTAGTACAAGTTTATCGCGTCAGAGGACCGCTAAGTAAAGAAGTATTTACATTATTGTTGATAGGTATAAACTATATACCTTCTTCTAATCTAACAGACAGAAGTTTTGCTGAGGAGTTTGTTCCGCCACTTCTTCTTCTTAGCTAAAACTCTAGGAAGTGTCGAAGGGTGGGCGTATTGGGGGACTGTCTCTTGTAAATAAATTTTGACGTTCGAAAAGTGCTGATTCAGCCTAGTTTGGAGTCTTTGGTCAACTGGACCCGCTTGCAACTGGATCCACAATAAAACTATTAAAAAAAACAGTTCATAATGTGTTTTGTTCAACTGATCTCGTGGGTCTACTTCGAGTGGGTCCAGTTGACCAAAGTCTCTTTAAATAAATGACTTTAATTTTGATTTTATTTGTCACCAGCTTGCACATGCACAATTGCACATCCCTCATATTTTGTTCAAAATAAGTTTCTGTTCGAGACATAGTGTGACTCAAACGATATACTTATTCTACTCTTTGGACTCAAAGTGATATAATTCGTGTGAAATGTCGCGGTCCGAGCCGATGTGTCAAGCTGAGTTTCGAAATGAGCTGCAGCCGACACTGACAAAGAGGTGTAATGAGTTCACATAAGGTGGCGAATGGCTTGGAAACCAGCGGGAAACTAAATACCTATATACAGTTTCTTTCCTACAATTAGCAGGATATTAAGTTTGTTCGATGTTTTAATGAACATAGCATTGATATAATCTTACTTCAATTTAAGAAAAGATGTACTTAATTAGAAATCCTGTAAAGCGTCATCTGTTTTCCACACTCATCATCTTCATCATCATCAGCCTATAATGTTCCCACTGCAGTGACTCAGGCTACCTCTCTAGGAGAGGGATGGGCTATAATCCACCACGCGTGCCCAGTGCGTGTTGGTAGACGTCACATGTCTTCGAATTTATTAGTTCTACGACATACACGGTGTTTTCCTTCACCGTTTTGAGAGCAGTGGTTATGAAATAAATTACACAAAGTAATGGGCTTGCCTGGGTTTGAACCCACGACTTACTGTTCGTAAGTCGGGGCCGCCACCACTAGGCCACCACTGCTCACATTTTCCAACAATGAAGTGACATTATTTCTTGTTGTTAACTTAACAGTATCAAAATCGGCTTAACAGTATCAAAGTTATAAGCCGCCCAAGTGCCTCTGACTGGCTTTTTACCCGACTACGGCAAAGCCAAAGGAGGGTTATGATTTTGACTGCCTATGTATGTATGTTTGTATGTATGTGTGTATCTTCATCTGTTCCCCATAGTTTCTAATCTACTTATCGGAACTCGACATATGAGGTATCGTTAGAACTGTCTTAATTTTCCGCTGAACATAGGCTACGTGACGTGTCACAAAAAGCGATTTGGCGCCCTCTAGCAGACAAAAAGTAAGGCTTAAAAAATAAAAATGGAGATAAACACGCCGCCGTGTTTGGTATCATTTAAAAGGGCCTCACTTGTACATTTCCAAAATATTGCTCAAATTTAAAATAACGCCCTCTAGCGGACAAAAAGTCAAGAGTAAAAAAAATATTTAACACCAAAATTGTTTAAATAAATAAAAGTAAAAACTAAAACTCGACTACGACAAAAAAAACGACGCTGAAAAAGTATGAAAAAAGATTTTCAGAATAGAACAAAAAGAAAAGCCGTAGTCACACGTTATAGGTACCAACCTAAACACTTTAATACTTTGTGACTACGGCTTTTCTTTTTGTTCTATTCTGAAAATCTTGTTTCATACTTTTTCAACGTCGTTTTTTTTTGTCGTAGTCGGGTTTTAGTTTTTTACTTTTTTTATACATACCGTAGATAAATATCTCTCTGGTATGCTGGTTTGTTCACGTTGTTTTCCTGTAGCGAAGCCAATGAGAATTTTAAAATAATAGAGAGAGAGAGTCCAGGTACGTGACTTGGGTTTGACCTATGACTTGGCAATCCAGCGTATCCACCATTAGACTGTCACAGATGTGAATTGAAAACCAATGGTAACCCCTGCACTTGCAACTTGTGACTGGATTTCCCTGGCATCAAACCTCACGGCACGTGTCTCTGGTTTCCTTTGCATGATAACCGTCATAGTTATGGCAACACCCATCAGATTACACACTTATTAACAATTTTATAGTATGAATGTTATTTTATTTCCACGAAAGAAAATGTAACCCGCCCTTTTCGTGGCCCATTCTATACGATATATTTATACAGCACGGAACACATTACGCTAGAGACAAATATCTAGTCTTTATTTTCTACGAATCTATTGATCTAGTTTCACACCATTGTTCTTTTTCGTTCTTTCTTTTTTTTAGCTATTCTGTTTTGAGAAAAAAAAAACCTAAGTACCTATTTTACCACAGTTTACCGTTAACACAACACAGTTTTAAATAATTTTGTGTACTTTATTTATTTTTATTTATTCGTTCTTATTTAAAGTTTCACAGAGTTAATATTTGTGACAATGTATGCAAATAACACCAATGAAATGGAATACGTGAAAATAATAATACAGAATGGTCAGCACCTATAGCTACCCGAAACTGTAATGTTTCCGAATCAAGTTTGAACCTAATGCTTCAGCGATAAAGTTAAAAACCTTTATAGGTTAGACAGACTTTAGTAGTTTTGATGTACTTACGTCTTTATTCAGGTACGTTGTGAATGTGAGAGTTTTATGAGATCACTGAATAGGGTAGTTGACAAAATTATTTAATTTTAGACCTTGAAGTCCATAGTGTCAGTACTCGTATTACATGAAATAAACTTACTTAACTAATATTAGTAACACACATAATCAACAAGTATAATGCAAAAAAAAAACAGACAATATCACAGGTCTACAAAAAAATTTTTTTGGGGGTGCAATATATCCAAAATAGTATGTAGTTTGTTCACATAGGGTACTGAATTTGTGGTACTTACATAAATAGTGGAATCACATCACATCATTATTTATTTACTTTGTTAGGTTTTCGGCCTGCGAAAACGGAACCCTTATATGATCACAAAAATTATCTGTATTAATTAATTTACCTATTTGTAGTAGGTATACATGCACTATTATAAGAACTATGAATTATTTGTTAGCATTCTAAGAAATTCAAGTATAGTGCCAAGCAGTTTCAAGTACAGGACCAAAAAACTTCTACGGAACCCTCGGTGCGCGGGTTAAACTTGCACTTAACCGCTATCTGTAACATTTTTTAACTGAAAACTGTTAAGCTCCCCAAATGTGACACCCATATTTATAATTCCTTTATTTATGTTACACGTCCGTGTTTGGGTCATAGAAATACATATGTGTACCAAATTTCAACTTAATCGGTCCATTAGATTCGAAGCAAAATGGCTGTGATAGACGGACAGACAGACACACGAGTGATCCTATAAGGGTTCCATTTTTTCCTTTTGTGGAACGGAACCCTAATGAAGACGATCTCGATACAGTGTTTCGAAAAGTCGTGTGACGTCACAGTTTGGTACGTTTTTTTACCAGAAAGTGATGTCACAAGCCCCCACTTATGATCGTTGGCAAGTTCTATTTTCGATAATTTGATAAAACAAAAAAAATCCGTAAAAATATTTGATACCTACTCCAATAATTTTCGATAATCTAACAGACGGACTAAATATAATCATATTTTTTTGTAGTCAGGAAACATCCCTATTGCCCTAAAGTTAAAAATCCTTTACTAAAATACAGATAAGTACTATACAAAGGTTTTCAAAACTTTTGCACTAAAATAACTTACCTACTTTAAATAAGTGCTTGTAACTTACGAGCTTTTGGTAAGTTTAGAAGATTCATTTTATTTTACGCTGGCACGGCTATTCGGTTACGTTGGAACTTCATCTAGAGGAACTAGGTTTAGCCTGCGGTTACGCTTGCATAGAGGTCACAAATTATTGCATCTGAATGTACTTGTCATCGTAACAAAAAGTGTCAAAATTACGGTTTATGGGATAATTCAATGGAATAACGTTTGATTAATTTCATTTTATTTATTCATTTAGTATAGTCATACTTTAATGTTTAGAAAATAAAAACCTTTATTCATTAACAATTTACATTGTATCTGAAAAAAATGAATTACAAAAAAAAGAACTTAAGAGACGGTATAGTAAAGTAAAGTAAAGTAAATTTTATTTTGCAAATATGGGTACAGTACATGGTGTTATAAAAAAGAGGTAGGTTCAGCCACATTTTACCGATAGGCATGAGATTAAAAAAATGAAAAAACAAATTCCACCGCTATTCAAATAGAAATCGTCATTGGAATAATAATTACTTTCTACAATAGATCATCGAAATTCATTGAGCCCTCAAACCGTTTCACTTTAAAATATCAGTATAGTTAAACAGGTCCTCTGCTTTTCAGTTCCAGCGAGATCATGTAGGTACCCAGCAGATGGCGCACCTCTGTTTCTGTCTATTCTGAATCTGCAATACTTCGATGTTGATAGGTAACGTCCACCTAGATTATTCCTACCAGTCGTTGTATTCTGTCCTATAGTACCTGATCTGATGCTTCGTCTAACATAATATAGTGTTAGATAGTCGTACGAATCTGTGTGTAAACTTCCTGGTACGGGTGA
Organism: Diarsia dahlii; assembly: GCA_949775195.1. NCBI lineage: Eukaryota > Metazoa > Arthropoda > Insecta > Lepidoptera > Noctuidae > Diarsia > Diarsia dahlii. The sequence continues at coordinate 33,038,287 of OX459189.1, read as the reverse complement.
ACATCTTATATAATATTCCACAATTAAATAATATTCCACAACTATCACACAACGCCATCTAGTCCCAAGCTAAGCAGAGCTTGTGTTATGGGTACTAGACAACTGATAAACATACTTATATATTTCTAAATACATACATATTATAGATAAATTACACCCAGACACAGAACAAATGATCGTGCTCATCACACAAACATTTGTCCTGGGTGGGAATCGAACCCACGACCTCCGGCATAGAAGTTAGGGTCACTAACCACTAGACCAACAGGCCAGTCAAATAAAGTGTATAAGTGCCAGTCAAATAAGTAAAGTATATAAAAGGACAAAGGTATTCGAAGCCGAAAGGCACTGGTTCTCACCGTCACTGTGATATTTTTAGATGTAGGGAATTTAATAGCTAACAAAAACCCATACGGAATGACATAGGGAATTTAATAGCTAACAAAAACGGATACGAGATATTTCAAAAAATCGATTTTTATGACCTTTGACCGTAGATTTTTAATAGAAAACGGACACTCTACCCATAAGTGGGTTTTGACACAACTTTTAGGATGTCAAAATACAAGTTTACACGAGTTTGTTGATGGGTATCATAAACGAGATTCTTACCTAATTTTGGCTAATTTGACTGGACTATGATCTTTGATAAGAAACTTGTGGAAAGATTCAATAAGACATGTTGGGTGCTCCATGTGGGGCTCCACATCGCTGTCAGTGTGGTGAGGCAGTCGACAGCCTCGGACACCATGGCCTTTCTTGCAGTAAGAGCGCAGGTCGGATTGCGCGACACGCCAGCATTAATGATCTTATCCGACGTGCTCTGGCTACCGCCAGTGTGCCAGCTATTTTGGAACCCAATGGGTTGGCACGCGTCGATGGGAAGAGACCAGATGGTATGACCATAATGCCATGGAAGTTGGGTAGGCCTTTGGTGTGGGATGCAACTTGTGTCGACACCCTTGCGCCATCGCATCTTCCTGGCACGGTGAGCTGTGCTGGGGCGGCTGCTGCAGGTGCTGAAAACCTCAAACGGCGCAAACGAGTTCATCGGGCATGAATCAATAGAAACGCTACCAGCAGTATTGCAACCTCACAAGTCACACGCCATAGAACACTAATGGCCCAGTCAAGTGAGTATCAAGCTATGGTATTACTATATAGGTACAGAAGCCTACGTTACAATTACAATCATACACCTGTGCGCATTCGAGCAGTGACTCGATCGAACGTGAATAGCCAAGCACTGACAAATGAACGATCCATATCAGACGCATTAGCTCGCTTGTAATAGAGATTAGGTGTAAATTAATGTTTTTGTTTGTCTTTCTTACAATTTGACCCTGGAATTACTGTCAATTAAGGGCTTGATACAGAGAGCGGTACTCCTGGACGCGGTTTGGTTCCTTTCTATGGAGCCCTGACCGCCGGTAGCTTGGACCCTGTTCCCGATACCGGTGGGCTACAATTTTTTATATTTTTAAATGTTTTTTAACCCCCGACGCAAAAACATCGGGGTGTTATAAGTTTGACGTGTCTGTCTGTCAGTCTATGTGTGTGTCTTTCTGTGGCATTGTAGCTCTCGAACGGATGAACCGATTTTGATTTAGTTTTTTTTTGTTGGAAAGGTGAATTAGTCGAGAGTGTTCTTAGCTATGTTTGAAGAAAATCGGTTCAAGATGGCCGCCGCCACAAAATGGCGGATTACGTATTTTTTCACAACTCCCATCAATATGGGTATCAAATGAAAGGGCTTGATTAACAGAATACTATGCACTATAACAAATTTCAAATCCAAGATGGCCGCCACCACAAAATGACGAATTACGTTAACGAAATTAAAACAAAAAAGCTTGATTTTTTTTTTACTTTTACTCCCCCAATCAAACATGGTCAAAAGTTGATTTAAAGGGAGTAAAAGTGAAGAACCAATGTTTAATCTTTATTGCTTCTCAGTCTGTGCAATTCTGCCAAAGCCAGTTTGTCATGAGGATTATTAAACAGCTTCCTTTGGTCGAGCTCGCAAATAGCGATACCATTTAAACGTTTTACGCAGCTTTAAACCACGTCCGTAGGCTTGGCCTTTTACAATAGTTTTATTACCCAAACACACTACAGCCTTTTCTACTGTGGTTCATTGCAACTTATGTACAGTAACAGCCTAACTTAAAAAATCGGAAACATTGTTCTCTCCATGTTGCCATACCCTTTGAGACCTTGAAAAGAATTTATTTTTTTAGAATTTGTTTAAAAATGAATAAAGAGAATAACACACTTAATAAAGTCGGATTTACAGACTTGCAACAGGTTTACTTGCATCTCTATGCATTCAATACAATAGATTTTTGAACCGAAATCTGAATGTGTGTTCTAAATACTAGCGCATCAGGAGTTACGACTACGTGCATCTAAAGTTTACAATCACATTATACAGGGTGATGCCGATGATACAACAATAAATGAAACCACTGGTAGTACTAGTTCATAGGAACATTTTTTAACTTCAAGTCATTGTGGGAGACCGGAGATCCAACCTCGAGGAAGCAGAGACCGTTTTTTCTTTTTCGAATTGCTCTTTTTTTTCGAAATGGGATCTCGCAGTTCAGTCTAGGAGACTATCTTCTGTTTAACCGGGCAAATACGCCGATGGTCGTCGCCGACCTATATACTCGCGGATGTAACGTAACCCTAGCGACTTCTAATTCGACGTCAACGCCATCTAGTTACGCAATGGGAACTATTCTAGCATCCTAAAATAACTACCCCTGGCGCCATCTATCAAGCCCGTGGGAATTATTAAATGATGATTGAGCCATTAACAATGAAAATTTATTCTATATATCTATTCTTATATATATACTAGCTGACCCACGCAACTTCGTCTGCGTCACATAAATATAGCGTATAACCTTTCTCGATATCGACTATCCGACATAAATTAAGCTAAATCGTAACAAACAAAAAATCTTATCTTTCCTCTTTATTATAATAGTTCAGATGGTTTAGATTAGCTTAGATTATATTAAAGTGTGAATTACTATAGGTATCTCTTACTGTTAAATATACTATAACTCTCTATACTTGTAAACAATGATGCAGTAAATATTTTGAATTTGAATTTCCCGGAGGCCAGCCAGAATCCCCCGTACCTACATTGCGACGCGCGAAATATTTTGCCGCGCGGATATTTTTACATTGCGATATCTTCTAAGATATTTGTTTAAACTGTATAGAGTAAAGGGCACAAATATTCTATTTTAAATTTCCGTTCTAACAAACACATTTATTTAGATATAGATTAATACCATATGGGTTAAATAAGCTTCGCAAAAAATAATTATTTTTAACCTAACAGTTTAACTGTAAAAAAAGGTTACAGTGAGTCAATCTTAAAAGAAAGTTAAATGCTATCTAAATTAAAGTAATCAGTTAAATGCTGTCGCGGACTTTTTTTTAGAACTTTTAAAGAGGAACAATTCCTTCATACATGATATTAGCGTAACTTAAACCGTTTTCGCAGCGCACGCAGCGGAAGCTCTCAAAAAGGAAATACCTGTTCCCGTTTTTGTAACATTTTTCATTTATGCTCCGCTCCTATTAGCCGCAGCGTGATGTTATATAGCCTATAGCCTTCCTCGATAAATGGACTATCCAACACAAAAAGAATTTTTCAATTCCAACCAGCAGTTTCTGAGTTTACCGCGTTCAAACAAACAAACAAACAAACAAACAAACTCTTCAGCTTTATAATAATTCTTATATATATATATAAATAAAAAGAGAAGTCCTGGCTGACTGACTGACTCATCAACGCCCAGCCTAAACCCTTTTTTTTTTTTTTTTGGTGGGTGGAAAATCATCGAATAACCCCCCCCGCTCTTGGGCAGAGCGAAGGGGAGTGTCAGACTTCTACTGACTAAAAACCAAACCCATGTTCCTTCTTCTTCGCCCTTGTGTCGGAGCCGCGGTAACCTTTCGATATCCACAGCCCCGACGGGCCCAGCCTAAACCCTTGGACCTAGAAAGCTGAAATTTTGCACAGAGGTTCCCTTTATAATTTAGACAAGGAATAAGGAAGGATTTTTCGAAATTCAACCCCTAAAGGAGTTAAATAGGGGATGAAAGTTTGTATGGAAAATCGTCATTTTCACGCGGGCGAAGCCGCTGGCAAAAGCTAGTAATATATAAAGCTATGAAATACCATACACAGTAATATTTTCTGATGTAATATACATAATTTATTAACGATTATTTGCGGTAATTGCGCTATACAGAGTCAAGTGTGGCAACTCAGGCAAGTTGGTATTTGGCTGAGCCATCCCAAAGGTATCAGAAATACTCCATGTCAGACCGGACTTGAGCTTTATAAAAAAAAACGTGTGGCACTCGGAGACTGCCGCGGTAAATCTATTGCATAGCATTTTTTATCAACATGCAATAATAGGTATAAATAATTAGGTATTAATAGTGTAATTACACACCAAAATAATTTGAACAAAAATAACGATATTAAGAGTTTGATCTTCGAATTTCGCGCGATGTACATTATATAAATCAAAACTAACCTTCATAGACTAACTAAGCTAGTAAGAAACTCTATGACAGAAAATTTAAAAGAAAAAGTATTGACAGCCTGACGTAAGTGTCATAACATTGAAAAATATGAAAATTATTTATTTTATTTTAGATATTTTATAAGAAAACGAATCGTTTTAGACCGATTCGCAGAATAGTAATGCAAAAACCAATAAAACTTATGATAGATGCGTATGAGGATGCGTACTAATAATAAAATGAATGTTTATAGAGTACTCACTCCTCACTCATTTTCTTTCACTATTTTTTCGTGACTTTCTTCACTAATAAATGCACTTTGTTTATTCATATTTAAAACACTTTGTACACAAATTATACGAGTAAGAATATTTTAGAAGGAGAAAGCAAAGAGACAAACAATTATTTAATTTGACAACCTCAGTTGACAACCTTGTTATTTTCCGAAACCATAGCAACCTGGTTGAATACTGAATCCTGCATATTTTCGTTAGGAAATCTCTGGATTCGCTCTCCACGCTCAACTCAAGGCCCGCGATAGAATATATGCAATAGATTAATTATAACTAGCTGTTGCCAGTGGCTTCACCCGCTACAACTCGAAAATTATACCACAGGAACATAAAATCAGGAAAAAACTATCCTATGTGTTAATCCAGTTTATAAACTATCTGTGTGCCAAATTATATCCAAATCCGTTCAGTAGTTTTTGCGTGAAGAAGTAACAAACATACACACGCACACAGTCACACACTCACAAACTAGCGGACGTCCCGCGGTTTCACCCGCGTAGATCCCGTTCCCGTGGGAATACAGGGATAAAAAGTAGCCTATGACACTCAGCAATAATGTGGCTTTCTATTGGTGAAAGAATTTTTAAAATCGGTTCAGTAGATCCCGAGATTACCCCTTACAATTTAACAAATACACAAACTTTACCTCTTTATAATATTAAGGCTGAGTTGCACCAAAAAAGTAGTTAAAGTTAAAGTTTGTGTCAAATGACACGTCAAACAAACATCAAAACTTCAGTTTTGTATCGGTTAGGCCAACAATGAGTTGCGCCATTTGACAAATAGTTAAATGACGTCATAACTTTAACAGTAACTGCAACCGCTCACTTTCCGCTGGTTAGTGTTATAGTTTGTGTTAATTTGTCTGTCAATTTTATTGTCAAACGCGTTGAATATAACCTTTAGGCTGAGTTGCACCAAAAAAGTAGTTAAAGTTAAAGTTTTTGTCAAAGACAATACTTTAAGGGGTATAGAAAAATTATATATACAAAATATTTTTTTTTGCAAACATTCAAACAAAGTAAGTACCTATTATATTTATTGCTTTGTCTATAGCACGTATTATTTTTTGGTTGAACAATTACCTACGATGAATACCAAGCTACGTTTTTAGAGACTCGAAATCTTGGCAAGAAACATTCGTCGTTCCATGTGGAAAAACGATCGGCTCTAGGTAATCACACTTTTCTTTTCATCGCTTTCGTCATCAGAACTGGTTTCTGCGAGTATTTCTTGGAGCAGGGACATGATGTCTAAAGGTTATATTCAACGCGTTTGACAATAAAATTGACACACAATTTAACACAAACTATAACACAAACCAGCGGAAAGTGAGCGGTTGCAGTTACGGTTAAAGTTATGACGTCATTTAACTATTTGTCAAATGGCGCAACTCATTGTTGGCATAACCGATACAAAACTGAAGTTTTGATGTTTGTTTGACGTGTCATTTGACACAAACATTAACTTTAACTACTTTTTTGGTGCAACTCAGCCTAAGACATCATGTCCCTGCTCCAAGAAATACTCGCAGAAACCAGTTCTGATGACGAAAGCGATGAAAAGAAAAGTGTGATTACCTAGAGCCGATCGTTTTTCCACATGGAACGACGAATGTTTCTTGCCAAGATTTCGAGTCTCTAAAAACGTAGCTTGGTGGCTGACTATACGATTGCATTGCTTAAGGCGTAACAAGGATATTTATCGTAGGTAATTGTTCAACCAAAAAATAATACGTGCTATAGACAAAGCAATAAATATAATAGGTACTTCCTTTGTTTGAATGTTTGCAAAAAAAAAATTGTATATACATATAATTAAATAAGCAGTACCTTTGTGCTCTTCTATTTGTTACGTTTTTATCCTTTTTTTTGTATTTTGTGTGTGCACAAATAAAAAAAAAAATTTTTCTTTACCCCTTAAAGTACTGTCAAATTTGACACAAACTTTAACTTTAACTACTTTTTTGGTGCAACTCAGCCTAAGTATAGATTATATTAGTAGGATTAAATTTTTAATTCGGAGGTCGTGGGTTCGATTCCCACCCAGGACAAATGTTTGTGTGATGAGCACGATCATTTGTTCTGTGTCTGGGTGTAATTTATCTATAATATGTATGTATTTAGAAATATATAAGTATGTTTATCAGTTGTCTAGTACCCATAACACAAGCTCTGCTTAGCTTGGGACTAGATGGCGTTGTGTGATAGTTGTGGAATATTATTATAATATTTCCTTTATTTAACTTTATACATATAAATTATATTTTTAAATATTCCTATACAAAGTAATATAAAAAAACATTTAAAAATATAAAAAATAGTAGCCCACCGGTATCGGGAACAGGGTCCAAGCTACCGGTAGTCAGGGCTCCAGAGAAAGGAACCTCCTAACAATACGAGCCGTGTCCAGGAGTACCGCTCTCTGTATCAAGCCCTTGATCCAGCCGCCCAATGAGAGCCTCCTCAGATGTTGGTCGAGGCTCTTGGCAATTATGCCATTGGCTGAAACGACTATCGGCACAATGATTGCTGAGTTCACACCCCACATGTCGACAACCTCGCGAGCCAAGTCAAGATATTTAATTTGCTTATCTTTCTCAGCTTTCACGAGGTTCTCGTCATGCGGGACCGTTATGTCAACAATCATTGCGCGCCTCTCTGATCGATCCACCACCACTATATCAGGTTTATTGGCTACAATAGTCCTGTCAGTGATGATGGATTGATCCCAGTACAATGTGATACTGCCATTTTCGAGAACTGGGTCGGGCACATATCTGTAGTACGGCACTTCCGATTCCACAAGGCTGTATTTCAGAGCAAGTTGCTGATGGATAATCCTGGCTACAAGGTTGTGTCTATGCAAGTACTCTCCGTTAGCCAGACGAGAACACCCAGAGATAATGTGACGGATTGATTCGCCCGGACGGTGGCATGCCCGACATATGTCAACCGTGCCGTCCTTCACAATAAATCTCCGGTAGTTATTTGTCATTATAACTTCATCCATAATTGCACAGACAAAACCTTCGGTTTCTCCGAAGAGTTCCCCGGATCGTAGCCAGGCTACGGACGCTAGGAAGTCTATGTCGGGCCCGTGTAGGGCCCGAAAAAAGCGTCCGTGAAGCTCCTTACTCTGCCATACCTCCATGCGGTCGTTAGTGTCAAGCACTACAGGTTTGCTCCAGTTCTCTTTAGCCAAGGAGAGCGGGGTAAGGCCCCTGTCCACCGCGACAACATCTCGATGCATCCCCACGTCGGCTTCCAGAAAGTATTCCCTGAGACTGCATATCTCACGATTGTGGAGAGTCTTAGCATTTAAAAAGCCTCGACCTCCACACTTCCGTGGGATATACAGTCTCATAACCGAAGAACGTGGGTGATGCATTCGATATGCCGTCAACAATGTACGGACCCGCCTATCCAGGGCGTCTAACTCTGTCTGAGTCCATTTGAGTACGCCGAAAGAGTACATCAAAACCGGCATGACCCAACCGTTGAAGGCACGCACCTTATTTCCGCCCGACAAAAGACTATTAAAAACTTTTCTCAGGCGGCCAAAGAAGCGCTTCCTCAACGATTGCTTCATGTCGGCAACGTTGATGCCCAGTGCTTCCGACATACCCAAATACTTGTAGGTTTCGGTTGCTGAGAGGGATCTAAGATTTATGGTATCCGTGAGCTGGGTTCCCACAGATTCCACAATCCCCCCTCGCTTTACATGCATGACCGCACACTTGTCCACCCCGAATTCCATCCTGATGGCGCTACTGAAAGTTTCAGTGACCTTCAGTAGCTCCATCAGTTGCAAATCGTTGGGGGCAAAGAGTTTGAGGTCATCCATGTAAAGGAGGTGAGATATAACCTGACCGCCTCTCTTCAACCGATAGCCCAGACTTGAATCCTCCAGCAGCGTGCTAAGAGGATTCAAGGCTAAGCAGAACCAAAGTGGACTCAAACTGTCGCCCTGAAATATACCCCGCTCTATCCTTATCGGCTCGCTATTCCTCTGGATCTGTCGACATCCTGGATAGCGAAGGACTGTCCTCCATTGCCCCATACACGACATCAGGAAGGTGCGTAGGGTTGCATCAATTTTATACAACTCTAGCACCCTCATGAGCCATGTATGTGGCACCGAGTCATAGGCCTTCTTATAGTCTATCCAACATGTCGACAGATCCTTTCGGGAACGGCGAACCTGTTGGCTAATGGCCATATCGATAAGGAGTAGCTCTTTAGTACCACGGGACCCGTTCCTACATCCATTTTGAGAAGCGGACATGATAGAATTGTCATCAATGTGTTTGTTAATTTTGGTTCTCAAAATGGATGTAAGAACTTTATAGACTGTCGGAAGACAAGTAATCGGTCTATAATTTTTGGGCTCCGCGGTACTACCTGATTTATAGAGCAGGTGGGTTATACCTGTTGTCAGGAATTCGGGCAGCGACCCTGACTGTAAGGCTGTCTGGAAAAGAGTCGCCAGGCGAGCGTGCGACCTTGTGATCCATTTGATCCAGAAATTGTGCAGCCCGTCCGGCCCTGGAGATTTCCAGTTAGGCAACGGGCGGACTGCACGAGCAACGTCTTGGGGGCTGATAGTTACCGCCCCCATTTCTGATACTGGATCGCACGCTCGCTCGACTCCTCGAATCCATTCACCCTCAGTATGGCTGACAGGCACCGACCAGATGCTGCGCCAGAACGAGCTCATGGCATCATCATCCGGTAGGAGCCCGTCAGCCACACCTTGGTCCGGTCGCTCCCAAGCCCTGTATACCCACCTTTCATCCCTTTGGAATGTGCGATTCTGAGTGTACCGCTCCACCCGTCGCTTATACCTACGGATACGGTTCGCCCATGCATACACTTTCTGCTTCCAGAAGTCGATGCGTTCTGTGATACGGGACATGTAGTCTCGAGGACTGATATCAGTCCCCGCGAACGCCCGCCTCACAAAACGCATCACTCGAGGGCGAATGTTGCCCTCCCGGAAGCAGGTTAGTTTGCCGATGAATGCCCTGGCCCTAGTAATGCGTCGTTCAATCCTGCACTGCCATGCTGGTACAGCAACTTTCGGTCGTGTAGCTATGTCATCTGGAAACTTGACATGAGCTACACGACACGCCGTTACAGCCGCACAATACAGGATTGAATGAGCATCAGTAAGGTTTTCGCAATTGTCAAAATAGCTTGACAACTGCGAATCCAGAACAGCCACCAGCGCCCTATTTTTGTTGTGCATGGGCAAACGAGGTAAACGCGGTCTAAGTTCGGGATTCATGAAGCGATACTCCCGAACCGCACCCTCCAAAGTACTCCTTATCTCCTCATTGCACTGGGTACTTACATCAGTAACCATGTCATTACTCACGTCGTTTTCGTGGTTAGATGTTGTGGTTGTTGTAGCCACAGGCTGTGGAGGTACCACAGCCTGCGAGGGTGTAGCGTGAGACGGTGTAATGACATGGCTACCCTGCATTTCAGTTCGCAGGCGATCAAGCACAGTGTCATCCAACATACGATTACGCTGGATGACCCGTACCTGATCCGACAATCGTTGCGCCGACACGTTGACAGCTGGCTCAAGCACCTGAAACAGAGAGAGCATCCGAACACGGTACGCGGTCAGGTTGTCTCCTCCCTCTGTAGCCCCATAATATGCGCGCATGACGTTCTCATTTATGGACTGAGTCCATCTCATGCGCGACACATTTCCACCGGCAGCGGGGACCATGTTCGGGGCCGGTTGGCCTCGAGGTCCCAGGCCCGCTGGTGGCCGTCCTCTTCCTCGTCGTCCGCGCCGCGGTGGTGATGGTGATGGCGGCGGTGATGTTGATTGTATCGACGGCGACGGGGAGAAAAACTCATCACTGGAACTCGACGCAGCTACAGCTACCGGTGACACGGCGCTCACGCGTGTGGCGCGTCCCGGCGGCTGCGAGGCGGAGTTTAGTGACGAGTCCGGAGATGGTGGGTGTGCTTGGAGTCGCTTAGCCCGGCTTCTTGTTAACATAGGTGACGTCTATCAATTGCTTCGTTCTGCATGATTTTTATTTTTCGTAGGATTTAACGTAAATGGTGATTGTGATTTATTGTCCTTTTTTTTCTGGTGGTTTAATATTATTATTATTATTATTCTCTTTATTTATTTTTCTTACATACTAATTTACATTTTTAAATATTTGTTAAAAAAAGATATCAAAAAACATTTAAAAATATAAAAAAATAGTAGTCCACCGGTGTCGGGAGCAGGGTCCAAGCTACCGGTGGTTAGGGTTCCAGAGACAGGAACCTCCTCACAATACGGGCCGTATCGAGAAGTACTGCCTTCTGAATCAGGCCCTTGATCCAACCACCAAGCGAAAGTTTTGACAGGTGGTCGTCCATGCTTTTTGCTATCAGGCCATTGGCCGTGACGACTATCGGCACAATGATAGCCGAGCTCACATGCCACATATCGACAACCTCGTGAGCTAGGTCCAGATATTTTATTTGCTTCTCTTTCTCAGCTTTCACGAGGTTCTCGTCATGTGGGATGGTAACATCGATTATCATTACGCGGCGCGCTGATCGGTCTATCACCACTATGTCAGGTTTATTGGCAACAATAGTCCTGTCAGTGATGATAGACTGATCCCAGTACAACGTGACATGGTCTTTTTCGAGAACTGGGTCGGGCACATACCTGTAGTACGGTACCTCAGACTCCACAAGTTTATATTTCAAGGCAAGTTGCTGGTGAATAATCCTGGCCACTTGATTGTGCCTGTGCAAGTACTCGCCGTTAGCCAGACGAGAACAACCAGAAATAATATGTCTGATGGACTCACCCGGACGGTGGCATGCCCGACACACGTCAACCGTCCCATCCCTCATAATATATTTCCGGTAGTTGTTCGTCAACATAACTTCGTCCATAATTGCACAGACAAAACCTTCAGTTTCCCCAAAGAGGTCGCTGAAACGTAGCCAGGACACGGACGCTAAAAAATCTACATTGGGCCCATGAAGAGCCCGGTAGAAGCGCCCGTGAAGCTCCTTGCTTTGCCATACTTCCTTGCGGTCATCAGCAGTAAGTACCACAGGTTTGCGCCAGTTCTCGTTAGCCATGGACAGCGGGGTGAGTCCCTTGTCCACTGCGACCACATCTCGGTGCATACTCACGTCGGCCTTTAAAAAATATTCTCTGAGACTGCACACCTCGCGGTTGTGGAGGGTCTTCGCGTTTAAAAAGCCTCTACCCCCGCATTTCCGCGGGATGTACAGTCTCATGACCGATGATCGTGGGTGATGCATCCGATTTGCGGTCAGCAATGTACGGACTCTCCTATCCAAGGCATCGAGTTCAGTCTGAGTCCATTTGAGTATGCCGAAAGAGTACATTAAAACTGGCATGACCCAACCGTTGAAGGCGCGCACCTTGTTCCCACCTGAAAGAAGGCTATTTAAAACCTTCTTCAGGCGTCCGAAGAAGCGCTCCCTCAACGATTGCTTCATGTCAGCTACGTTAATGCCTAACGCTTCCGACATACCCAAATATTTATAGCTTTCGGATGAGGAGAGGGATCTGAGGTGTATGGAATCCGAGAGCTGAATTCCCTCGGATTCCATAATCCCCCCTCTCTTTACATGCATGACTGCACATTTGTCCACTCCAAATTCCATCCTGATGGCGCTACTAAAAGAATCAGTTATTTTTAGTAACTCCATCAGTCGCAATCTGTTGTGGGCAAACAGTTTCAGATCATCCATGTAAAGAAGGTGAGATATGACCTGACCATCTCTCCTCAACCGGTAGCCTAGACCTGAATCCTCCAGCAATGTGCTAAGAGGATTCAGGGCTAGACAGAACCAAAGCGGGCTCAGACTGTCGCCCTGGAATATTCCCCGTTTAATCCATACAGGTTCATCGTTCCCCCGAATCTGTCGACATCCTGGATATCGAAGGACCGTCTTCCATTGCCCCATACACGACTCAAGGAAGGCGCGTAGAGTTGCATCTATCTTGTACAACTCCAGCACCCTCATCAGCCATGTATGTGGTATCGAGTCGTAGGCCTTCTTATAATCTATCCAACATGTCGACAGATCCTTGCGGGCTCGACGAACCTGTTGGCTAATGGCCATGTCGATGAGGAGTAGCTCCTTAGTACCGCGGGACCCGTTCCTACATCCATTCTGAGAAGCAGACATAATACAGTTTTGCTCAATGTGTTTATTAATTTTCGCTCTCAAAATGGATGTAAGAAGTTTATAGACCGTCGACAAACACGTAATCGGTCTATAATTCTTGGGTTCCGCGGGACTACCTGACTTATGGAGCAGGTGGGTAACGCCTGTGGTTAAAAACTGCGGAAGCGACGCAGATTCTAAGGATGACTGGAATTGGGATGCCAGGCAAGTGTGTGAACTGCTGAGCCATTTCAGCCAGAAATTGTGCAGTCCGTCCGGACCAGGTGACTTCCAGTTCGGTAACGGACGAACTGCACTGGCTATATCTAGTGGTGTTATATTTATTGCTTCCATTTCTGGAATAGGTTCACACACTCGCTCGACATCGCGCAACCAGTCAGCCTCAGTATGACAGACGGGTACCGACCAGATGCTGCGCCAGAATGAACTCGTGGCAGCATCATCCGGTCGACACACGTCCGCCACAGTTTGCTCGGGTCGCTCCCAAGCTCGGTATACCCACCTCTCATCGCTCTGGAACATGCGATTCTGCGAGTACCGATCAACCCGCCGCTTATACCGCCGAATACGGTTGGCCCATGCATAAACCTTCTGCTTCAGGAAGTCGATGCGCTCCGTGACTCGGGACATGTAATCTTGAGGACTGATTTCAGTCCCCGAGAATGCCCGTTTCACAAAGCGCATCACACGTGGTCGTGTATTGCCCTCCCTGAAGGAGTATAGTTTGCCAATGAGCACCCTGGCCCCGTCGACACGACGCTCGATCCTGCGCTGCCAGGCCGGTACGGTTGGTTTTGATCGACTAGCTAAGTCACAATTTGGGAATTTAACATTAGCTAGTCGACATGCCGCAACAGCCCCACAGTACAAGATCGAGTGTGTATCAACGAGGTCCTCGCTGCTCTCGAATATATTCTTGAGCTGCGAGTCCAGGGCACACACCAACGCCCTATTTCGCTTATGCATGGGTAACCGTGGTAATCGGGGCCTAAGTTCGGTAGGAGTGGACCGATACTCACGAAGCGCATCCTCCAGTGCGCTCCTCAATCGGTCGTTGCACTGGCTACTTACTGTGGCAACCCTATCATCCTCCTCTACAGCAACAGTATTGGACCGCGATGGGGTCGCAACAATAACAGTCGCTGGCACCGCGGTCTGTGACTGAGTCAAGATGATACGGTTGCTCAGTACCTCTGAGCGCAGCCTATCAAGCGCGGCGTCGTCCAACATGTGATTACGCTGGATGACGCGCACCTGATCCGACAGTCGTTGGCTGGAAACGTTGATGGTTGGTTCCAGTTCCTGAAACAGAGACAGCATCCTAACACGGTACGCAGTGAGGTTAGTTCCCCCCTCTGTAGACCCGTAGTATGCGCGCATGACATTCTCGTTTATTAATCGAGTCCATTTCATGCGCTGCACACAACCACCGGTAGCGAGGACCCGGCTCGGGGCCGGTTGGCCCCTAGGTCCCAAGCTGGTCGGCGGCCGGCTTCTCCCCTGCCGACGCTCAGGTGACGGTGTCGGTGTTCTTGACGTCGTCGGCGGAGAGAAATACTCGTCGCTTGAGCTCGACGCTACTGCCGTCGCCGGTGACGCAGGTGATCCGTGGTCCGGCGGCGGCGAGGCGGAGCTGAGCGACGAGTCCGGGGATGGTGGGCGTGCGCGTCGTGCTGCTCTTGCTCTTGTAATCATATTTTTTCGTCGTAATCTTCGTCGTACATTTTTATATTGTGTTACAACAGCCCACTGACAGTCATCTGACAGCCATCTGACAGCCACCTGACAGCAAGCCACTCCAGCGACAAGCCAACGATAGCCATGCCAACCATAGCCAAGCCACTAACAGCCATAACTACCGGACGCCTCCGGTGGGGATAAAGCTTTATAATGCCCTGCAAGCTCATTTTCGCGGTCTTGTCGCACTCGATTGTAATAAGTTGTAAGGGGAAGCTCTGCCCGAATAAAGTTATAAATCAGTTCCTGTTTATTTTTTACCACTGCCGTTGCACTCAGAAGTGGTATCGAAAACAAAAAACCTACGATTAAACGACGCTCTGATACATTTAAAAGTCAACGGTCACCTAGTACAAAGGACGAGGTCTGAAAATTCAAACGAAGAACGTTGAAGCACACCGCCTGCAAGGAAAATATTGAAGAATCGCCCATCCCAGAATCACAAGGTACAAATTGAAGAAGCAGTCGACGATCTGGATGGAACACTAAGCGCCTGCCCTCAGTACCGCATCATTAATTCCATAATTTGACCCTGAAAACGAAGACTGCGGCCAATAACCACCTGTGAGACACTTCGAGTTACAAGAAGTATCCATTTCTCTGCCAGTAACGCTTCTACGGTAAATGAAGGCTACCTCATGGTCGTCAACAGCGGGCCCAAGGACATGGAAGGGAGGAACCGTCCTACTTCACGCTGTGAGCTGCCAGGAACCATGCATAAATAACAAGGTCAGTTAACATGACAATATTTGCAAAATATTAGCCAAATGCCATTAGCCAAATATATTAGCCAAATGTGTTTTACCATGAAGTGCCCCATGTGTTGATAATTATGCGAATCGTAGACAAAATTAGGTAATTTGGTAGGCCCGATAAGTAAATCATTTAGATATAAATAACTACAATTATTTCATCAAACTATTGTCAGTGGTATATAGCATTCCTAGGCGATCTCTTGCTACCGTCAGTCGATATTCAAACAGGTATAAACTTATTGGATAAAGTTCTTGACAAATTGCAAACGAGGAACTTAAAATTAATTATGAGAAACCGTTAATTTTTACATATTTCTAATTTAGGTAAAATATGTGATGGCATTCAACCGGTTGAATTTAAGTTGATACATGTGTCTTTATTTCCCGTCTCGAGTAATGTAAACAAAGTGCGTCAATTTATTCTATGTAGTTATTTATGAGGCCAACAGGAGTAAAACGCGAGTTTTATAATGCGTAAAAGTATATGATTCACTGCAGCAAACAAAAAAATATGATATTCTTGTAACTTGATATGCTAGTAACTTAGTGTTGTGAAAACATACTACAACTTTGCTCGATAGTTTTTTTGCCAAATAATTCTACAAGCAACATACTAAAATCATAGTGTTTTACTTTTTTAGTTCAATCAATAGTTTTGTTGTAAATCGCAAAATATCACTAATTTCGCACTATTCGCCCGCAGCAAAAGACGTAACAACCGCTTTGTAGTACAAGCTGATTAGAACTTTATTCTAACAGTATTTCAAACGAAGTTTGAACCACCACAAATACAGTTGCTAATTTGAGGTAATATAGGCTCTTAGGAAAGTCCATTCATCATCATCATCATCATCATCATTTCAGCCAAAAGACGTCCACTGCTGGACATAGGCCTCCCCCAGGCATTTTTGGGGGGGTTTGCCATAATCGCCACGCTTGGCAGGCGGGTTGGCGATCGCAGTATGGTTGTTACAAAGACACAGAGAACGCTGCTGCCCATTCTCTGGTAAGTCCCTTAGTCGCCTCTTACGACACCCACGGGAAGATATGGGATGGTGCTATTCTTTACGTCCGACACCACACGGAACAGTCCATTCATAACTTTGCAATAATAGCTCGATTGTATAACAAACTAACAAAAAAAATAATACGATGTGGGTATGAATAAGAGGCAAGTCACATAAATCTTATATGGAGATTCCCAACAGAAATTCACACGTATGCAGCAAGGTATCTTTTATAAAAGCAGATTGACGGTAGTTGCACCCTGTCCTTTAGTTTAGTCGCGTTACCAGTCGGAAAGAGTGTTAATCATGATTTTGGGCTTTAATCCCTTGCAGTAGGTAATGAAGTTGTTGCGAAGATATTATCGTATATATGTGTTATGTAAAAATGTCCATGTAATTTCGGACTGTACTGCAGTGCGCGATACAATGACTAAACGTGATCTTATGCCATGCATTGCTCGATATTACAAACAAAAGCCAAGCAAAATCCAGCAAGCCAAAACCGAAGCTAAAGTTAAATTCTATGCCTATAGGTGCCTTTGCTTCAGCCTTAGGTAAGTAGATCGTTTGATGAATGCCGTTTAATGTGTACCATTTAGAGGTTAACGATTAGTTCAGTACAGTGCAATGACAAGATGAAAAGCCAAAAAGTTGTATTGTTTTGCTGCAAAGTGGATGTATAGATAGTTATACCTATAGTGAATAATTGTAGTATTGATAGTAGTCTATAACGTAAACAAATCTTTACGGTACCCGATTAGTTGTGTCAAACTTCGCGCGATGGAAAATATTACAAAATGCATCATGCATGACGATGTTGGCCAAGGCGTAAAGTTCGTAAAGAACGAAGTTCTGAACTTATATATAAGAACAAAATATCTGGTTTCCATTTATAAATTACCCGATTTATACGTAAACATTAATAAGTGACGTCATGTTTACATTGTGCTTACGGGAAAGCGGATACGGTAGGAAACAATGACAAAACAATCAATGACATTCAATTCCTAAATCTACTGAACCAATGAAAATGGTAAATATCGATAGTTTGAGCCCTTCTGGCTAAACAAAAAAAAGGAGTACCAGTGGGTACATGTTCATATTGATACATGCTTTCACTAAATTCGTTGTTTCTGAACCAACGCGTACTGTCAATAATTCTGTGGTGACAATTAGTTTAGATCGCAATTATTTTTTCAGATCACATTGTTTCCGACCATGGCAAGGTCTTTACGAGTAGATATTTCAAGAAGTTTGTAACGGAACAGCAGTTTAAAAATACGTTAACTGTTAACAGCTATTGCGTGTCATAGGTTTGCTAAGAAGAATAATATTAATTAAGTCTATTTACAATCATTTTTGTTAATATAACTTAGCGCTAATAATACATGTAGCAAGTTAAATTTTAATTTTAATATGGTGATAGAACCGAGGTCTCGAAATTAGACTACGCCTGTAGGTATCTTGGGGGCCCGAGTATCATTATCTTAGCATTAGTGTTAATAGCTTTAAAAAAAAAAAAAAGTATTCATGGTGTTGATGGGGTTAAATGGTGTTGTGTGTAAAAGTAATGAAGTTTTGCCATCGACACGCTAAGAAGCATGTGTGTTAGTACCTACATGTGTGTGTGCGTGTGTCATATTGGTATCCAGGTTTATAGTTAACTTAAATTATTTCTTCAGTTTCTTTATACGATAGTTTGGCAAACTTAGTTTGTTTGTTATCTTTTCTTATATGAAAAGTGTTTCATGTTTTTAATGTCTCTGATTCTACGTTTAATGAGTAGGTCGAAGTGTGGAAGGCACTAATCGCACAATTCACGGAACATATGGAAGCATCTCATTATGGGGACAATAGGTTACCAAACATAATTTGGAGTTTTAATAATACTGTTAATAATACAACAGGGTACCTATAAGCCTATGAGCCTTACGATTTATCCTAGACCGGGTTTCTGATCCAGTGCAATTTAGAAGCGATAGGGTTATCTACTACTCGAATTAGAAAAGCTGGAAAGAAAATGAGACGTAACTAATTAGATACAAGGCGAAAAATAATAATAGCTGATAATAGTGATTATGCACATTGGCGCCAGGCGCTGACTACCAGCAGCAACAAGGTCAATGCTGATAACATCACGCTTGTAATGCCCGAAGGGTTAGGTAGAGGTGTACCCATGAGTACACACACATAGTAGTATACAGTAAAGTTTAAGTCCCATGCAATAGGGGGCGAGCCTGTTGCCAAGTTAATTCTTGTATGTTAGAGGATTTATATTCTGGTCCACATTAAGTGATATTGAGGAGTTAGGTAATGATTGACATAAACTAAGAAGTACAAAAGGTCATAAAATAATTATGATACAACGGGTTTACAGGCTTAGTATCCGTTGATTCCCTATGACTATATCGTAGCGATGCTTAAATGTCTGATAGCACCAGTAGTGTGGATGAACAATTGAACACCGAAGATTTCATAAATCTTCTTGAGAGATCAAAGTTTATTGCCCCATTTTAACTTGGTTTTTTTGAGCTGACTTGTAATCGTTGTTTTGTGGTTCCCATTGCGGGAGCAATTGTTTCAGGACGGCCGAATGTTACAACAGCCCACTGACAGTCATCTGACAGCCATCTGACAGCCACCTGACAGCAAGCCACTCCAGCGACAAGCCAACGATAGCCATGCCAACCATAGCCAAGCCACTAACAGCCATAACTACCGGACGCCTCCGGTGGGGATAAAGCTTTATAATGCCCTGCAAGCTCATTTTCGCGGTCTTGTCGCACTCGATTGTAATAAGTTGTAAGGGGAAGCTCTGCCCGAATAAAGTTATAAATCAGTTCCTGTTTATTTTTTACCACTGCCGTTACAATTGTTAAAATTTCTTGAAGTGATCTTGACATCTGTCATCTAAAAATTTGTAAATGTTCTGGCCTTTTTTCTTCATTGTGTAGTATTTTATTATAGTATTATTTTATATTATTATATTGCTAATGGTTGAATAGAATGGATTTATTGATATTTGTGATAAAAACTAGGCCTAAAATAGATTTTCAGAAATAAATATTGAGAGATTTTTTGAACGACGTGTCACTGACACAAGAGCGACCACAGATTATTATTATTATTATTAGTGTGAATAGTGGCGTGTGAATTAGTGTGATGAGTGTGATAGTGTGATAGGTGTGATGTTGTGATGTGATGTAAGCTGTCCAGTCTTGAAATATCGCTTAACCTTGTTTAGGATCTTGGCTTCACGTAACACTGCTAAATTGTATACTCAACAACTCCGCATACTCAATAATGCATTGTGTATTCTTTATTTTACTAGCATAAAGTATGGCTTACGTTAGCAGCGTTTTACATTTCTCTGGCGTTTTGCCAATCTTCTTTGGTTCCATAAACTGCAAAGCGTTTTTCATTACTGGAAATACTAGTTGGTTTGTAATGTCAAAAAAGGTAGTTATTTTTGAAACAAAGACAGAACAAGCGTTTACGCCCACACTTTAGCCCTCATCATGCTACGGCGTAACCCACTCTATGCTACGGCGTAGCATGCACTATGCTACGGCGTAGCATGCACTATGCTACGGCGTAGCTAGCTTCATGCTACGGCGTAGCTAGCTTCATGCTACGGCGTAGCTAGCTTCATGCTACGGCGTAGCTAGCTTCATGCTACGGCGTAGCTAGCTTCATGCTACGACGTAAACTCAAACTCAAACTCAAACTCAAATATTTTATTTCAATTAAGCCATTACAGGCACTTTTGAATGTCAGAAGGACGGAAGAAGAACGAAACTACGAGTGCAATACGTCATTCCGAAAGCCACCACGCCGAACCACACGCCACCGAATGCCCGCAACAACGAACACTGCGAGCACGAAAGCACGCAGCGACGCAACCGCAACAACGAATGCTCGAGACCCCGAATCACGCCGCAACGCGCAACCGCCGCCTCGCGACCCGGAGCCCCGCACACCAGCCGCCACGGCACACGCCGCCGCGCGCCCCCGCACCCACACCACTCGCCGCCGGTAACATCCGGCGCCGCGCAGCCCGACGCAGCAACTCCCGAAACGACGCATTGCACTCCTACGCTACAGTCACAATCACAAGGCATAATAACTTGTGAAAGTACTGTAGTTGCCAGTTCCCTAACGTAGATCTCATGAAGAAGAACGGGCAAGAAACTCCATGGACACTCTTTTAAATCAGAATTTGTTACAAAATCTTGGTACATTATATCATTCATGTTGAGATGGTATTATGTGAGAACTATGTAGCAAGACGTGCAAGTTAAGAGCGTCCAGAGTAAAAAGATATAATAAATCAAAGAAAAATATATATATACACCATGGCAACTAAGGAATGACCAGTCTCCACTGACAGCGCCCGTTCACGAACATGACGCATGGATCAGCACCATCTAACTCAACCATTTTGAAGGGAACTAAATGATCCGACACACCCGCCACCATCAGCGAGACATTTGAGTGAGCATGACATTCTCTCAGCCACCAGGGCAACGTCACTAAAATATAACTAAATGTAAAAAAGTAAAAAGTGGCTTTATAGTACATAGTACTCACACATGTGCCATGCAATTATACAATATTAAGACATTGAATCTATACAATGCAAAGATATTTTTACAATCTTCTGCAGCCTCTACAATAACTTCACATGATAATCGATTTATTTGCCCCTATGGTTGTGGAGCAGGACCAGCATTGAGCCAAGCATTTTTATCATCAATGTAATCCCCCAACTTGTAGTATGCTTGCCTACATAGTGTGCGTTTTATACAAGATTTAAATTTCGTCTCATTCAGTTGAAGAATGTGAGGGGGTATTTTATTGTAACATTTTAAACAGTACCCCATGAAAGATGAGTCTACTTTAGCTAGCCTGAAACCTGGTTGAACCAGTTGGTCCCTATTTCTCGTATTATAGTGGTGTCTATCCCCTCTTTTGCTAAATAAATGCAGATTTTTCCTAACGTACATGATGTTTTCATAGATGTATTGACAAGGTACTGTCATGATGTTAATTTCCTTGAACAGCTCTCTCAGAGATTCGCGCCTTCGTAGACCATATATGGCTCTAATGGCTCTTTTCTGCAGAATAAATATAGACTCGATGTCTGCAGCCCGTCCCCATAGTAAAATACCGTATGACATAACACTATGAAAATAGCTAAAATAGACTAGTCTCGCGGTATCTACGTCAGTAAATTGACGGATCTTCCTAACAGCATATGCTGCTGAACTCAGCCGTCCTGCAAGAGATGTTAAATGCGGACCCCACTGTAGCCTTGAGTCAATCG
The DNA here is from genome assembly GCA_949775195.1 of Diarsia dahlii. Taxonomy (NCBI): domain Eukaryota; kingdom Metazoa; phylum Arthropoda; class Insecta; order Lepidoptera; family Noctuidae; genus Diarsia; species Diarsia dahlii. The sequence continues at coordinate 33,016,414 of OX459189.1, read as the reverse complement.
TTATCCCCAAGAAAACAGTTTCATCGACAAATTCTAGTTTCTCTTGATTCAATACTATGTCACAATCTGTACTTTTGACATTTGGTAGAGCAAATTTTATGCACTTCGTTTTTTTCCCATTTAATACTAAATTATTGACGGTGAACCAATTATGAACCTGCAGTAAGGCGTTATTTACGTCATCAAGACTTGTGGCACGTCTGTTTACCTTAAATATTAAAGAAGTATCGTCGGCAAACAATACCATTTCAGGTTGATTTTTAAATAAATGGGGTAGATCATTAATATAGACCAAAAAGAGAAAGGGACCTAATATCGAACCTTGTGGCACACCCATGCTTACTTTTAAGCCCATTGAATTGACACCATTTATTTGTACTTGCTGATGTCTATCGCTTAAATACGACTTCATTAAACTGAGCGCAAGTTTCCCTAAACCGTAATGTTCGAGCTTTATGAGAAGGGTTTCGTGGTTGACGCAATCAAATGCTTTCGAGAGGTCACAGAAGATCCCTATGGCGTCTTGTGACTCTTCCCACGCAGTAAATATAATATGTTTTAATAAGGTGACACCGGCGTCAGTCGTACAACGTCCTTTGGTGAAACCATACTGTTTCTCATGTAAGATTTTATTGGTGTTAAAGTGGATGAGCATTTGATTAAGCATTACCTTTTCAAACACCTTGCTAAAAACTGGCAAAACGGATACGGGTCTATAGTTATTGGTGTCTTTACTATCACCGGATTTGAAAAGAGGTATAACCTTGCTGTATTTCATAAGGTCCGGGAAGACTCCCTGGTCCACACACAAATTAAATATTAAGGCTAAGTACGGAGCTACAGTCTCAATAATAGCTTGGCAAACTTTAATCGACAGTCCCCATAGATCTTCGGTTAATTTGACTTTAATTTCCTTAAAAGCTTTAATGACTGCTATGGGGTTTATATGTTTAAATTGAAACTCAACCGGACAGGCTGAAACGTTTGCTCTTAATAACTCAATAGAAAGCAAGGGTGACGAATTTAAGGTTTCAGTAGTTTTAAGTGGGATACCAGTGAAGAAATCTACAAATTCTTGAGCAACTTCGTTTTTAGCACTTAAAAGGCCACGTGAAGTCTCTAGAGTGATATCATTATTATTTTTTTTATTTCTATTCGTTTCAGTATTGATAATTTTCCAAACCGTCTTTATTTTATTATCAGCGGATTTAATCTTGTTGCTAATGAATAAGGCTTTAGCTACTTTGCAAGCGTTTTTGAAGATTTTCGAGTAAGTTGCAACATATTTTTTAAAAGTTTCTGAGTTAATGTAAGGCTTAAGACCGTACAGCTCAAACAATCGCTCCCTACTTTTCCTAATGCCCTTAGTTGCCCAGTCACTAAACATAAACTTAGGGCAAATAGATTTAGTTTTCGTTTTTATTGTTTTATTGAACTCTGTGTGAATCACCGAAAAGAATTCCTCATAAAATAGATTTACATTGTCAATAATCTGGCTTGGAATGCCTAAATAACTAATTAAATTATCATCAAACCTATTTAAATTGCTGGGTGTTATTTGTCTAGATTTTATTTGGATTTTTTGTACTGGTGTGTAGGACTCGAAAACCACGGATTGACCGCTGTGATCAGAAGGTAGGTAATTTACAATGGATTTATTCAAGTATTCACAACAACAAAAAACATTATCAATACATGTAGCAGAATTTGTAGTAATTCGGGTTGGTTCTGAAAACACGTTTAACAGATTGAATGATTTAAAAAGATGTAAAAATCTACTGGTATTCGAATTTTTGTCTAAAATATTAACGTTAAAATCACCACAGATAACCAGAGATTTAGGACTAGTTGCAAGTTTAGCTAAAGCATCTTCCATTACTGACTCAAATATAGAGTAGTTTTGATAATTTGGGGGTCTGTAAACGCACACTATTATATGCTTATCGAGCTCAACACAAGACAGCTCAATATTATATTCAACAGATAGATTAACAATGTCACTACGAGTTTTAAATTTAATACAATTTTTAATTAAGATTAATGAACCCCCACGAATCTTAGATTTACGGTTAAAGCAACTGCCCACACTGTAATTTGCGTAATTAATTAGCATTTCATAGTCTCTTAACCAATGCTCAGTGAAACAAACAATTTCAAACTTTGTTCTTTCTAAAAACAATTCAATTTCAAGTTGCTTTGAAGAGAAACCTTGAATATTTTGATGAAACAATTGCAAGTCATTCTGCTTAGCCCCTTTTTTACATTTAGGTCTTTGAGAGCCAGAAGGTACATTTTTATGTTTTGGTATAACATTAATAGTACTGGTATCTTCTGTTGTCTTACTGACTAGTTTAAATCATCCGGAGTGGGTCCCAAGACTCCCATGCTAACAGGCAATGAAATCCCACTAATATTGGACCCCACTCGAGAATCGTCTAACGTTACACAAGGATTGAAAACATTGTAAAAAGAATTATTAGTATAATTACTAATATTGGCCGTGTTAATTATAGAACTATGCATCGACATACTACCTATGTCTGAGTTAATATTATAAACTAATAGCCTAGCTATTTTGTGTCTACAACTAATAGGTAGATACACATTACCCCGTGTCAACTTAAGTCTATCAACAAAACTGTTGGTATCAAAGTATATAAGTCTGTCACTATAGTGACCAACTAAGAAATGAACATGCCTGTTTAGCATGTGTATATAATTATTTTTCCTGTTTGACAATTTTTTGAGGTATGGAAAAGCACACAAAATTATTTTCCGACACTTCAACTTTAACAACTCTGTTACATAATTTGTGATGTCTTCTATTTTAATTTTTGAGCTATTTCCTACAAATATAGTTAAATCAGTATTTATATTATAAACATTTTTAGTTACTGAGGCCACTATCTGTTGGTATGTTGACCCTGGCATACAATGATTTTGATGGGAAAAACTCAGGTTATTACTTATTAATTTACCTACACCTCTTCCTATACTATCTGAGAACATTATTGAGTAAGAATCATGACTATTATAAATCTCCGTCTGTACCACTTCTAAATATTCTTGTGTAATATCAGCTGTTACTTGTTTGAGTGTACTGTCCTGAAATGAATTCACGGCCTGGGATGGGTCCTCCATTACCTCAGGCTGGACAGTTTCATATAGGGGATCTGACTGACAACGACATTGACTCATTACCAACTCATTCGCAGCAAGGATATGCTCCCTAATTTGGTTCTGAGAATTCAGATACCTACTGGAAAGGGTACTGAGTTTGTCCTTAAGAACCTGTATTTCAGACTGCAAATGCTGAGTATCAATTTCATAAATTTTTATGCTATCTTCTAATTTTATTTGATAAAGTTAGGGATGAGTGGGGAAAAATACATGAAATTAAACTAAAACAGGGAAAAGCCTTCAGTTATGAAAGAATTGAGGTAGGCTGCTGAACTAGGTTTAAAAGATTATCTATAAATTCAATTTAAGTATCTAATTGAATATTCAATTTGCTTTACTTTGACAAGAGGGTAGCTTGCTTGAGAAAAAAAAGAAAATTACTTAAACTTATTACTTTAAACCAATAAATAATGCACAATAATGATCATAAAAACTAATAAAAAGAATTAATACAGTAAAGACCGATCAAACAAACAGAACTATGGATTTATTCTCAGTTTTGTTTCATACGAACGGTTGTCAACAAAGCGATTTAGAACCCGTCTAGAGTAGTAAATCAGAAAAAAAAAAATGGACAAGAAATTGTCATAGATGTATTATAAAGTTAAAAGTTACGATTGTGGGCTGATATTATACAAAAGTTAACAATACTTCCCCTGAATTATCCGATAAACACCAATTTAACACTCCGTAGCTAGAACATCAGCTGTTGTTTTTAGGTTACCGGTGATGTTTTGTTACCGAAATCTTTATTATTTATCAGGAAAACAATTATCCTGGGTATTTACGCATTTATAAGACGTTTACACAAATAATTACACCTTATTATAACATAATTACTATTTAAAATTAATTTTAAAATACGGAACATAATTTTTTTTCCTAACTCAACCTATGCTATGTTCTCGTAGAAAAAAGAAGGTCAATGATGGCGTAACGGTGACAAGGCTGAACGGAAAAAAACATGACACTACCCAAGTAACATAGCCCAAGGTTAGGAAACATGACACTACCCAAGTAACATAGCCCAAGGTTAGAAAACATCACACTACCCAAGTAACATAGCCCAAGGTTAGAAAACATGACACTACCCAAGTAACATAGCCCAAGGTTAGAAAACATGACACTACCCAAGTAACATAGCCCAAGGTTAGGAAACATGACACTACCCAAGTAACATAGCCCAAGGTTAGGAAACATGACACTACCCAAGTAACATAGCCCAAGGTTAGGAAACATGACACTACCCAAGTAACATAGCCCAAGGTTAGAAAACATGACACTACCCAAGTAACATAGCCCAAGGTTAGAAAACATGACACTACCCAAGTAACATAGCCCAAGGTTAGGAAACATGACACTACCCAAGTAACATAGCCCAAGGTTAGGAAACATGAGACTACCCAAGTAACATAGCCCAAGGTTAGGAAACATGACACTACCCAAGTAACATAGCCCAAGGTTAGGAAACATGACACTACCCAAGTAACATAGGCCAAGGTTAGGAAACATGACACTACCCAAGGAACATAGGCCAAGGTTACGAAACATGACACTACCCAAGTAACACAGGCCAAGGTTAGGAAGATGATGATAACATCACGCTTGTAATCTCCGAAAGGATAGACAGAAGTATACCTTGATTGTTACTTGGAACTTTAACGAGAGGACCAAGACAATTGGAAATCGCTTTAGAAATGTCATGTATTTCACATTCAGCAGAACTGACGTTAGGTTTTTTGTAGCTTATCTTAATCAATTAATTATTTAAGAGGTACGGTAAGCATCAGAAGTAGCTGAACATTTCGAAATTTTAATACTTTTATGTACAGGACTCTAGCCATTATTTTTAATGTTTCAGAAGATTATTCGTTAAAATAGTCCTTACACTCCAATAACATGTAGTAAGAGTAACGAGTAATATCTAACAAGTTTTTATTAAAAAAACAGCTTCGAAACTTTGAGTAATGTTATACTTCTGATGCTTTCCGTACGAGCACTAATAGTCCAAATGTGATTTTCTCTAGAAATAACGGTTTCTATTTTGATAAAAGACCTATTTCGCAATAGTAGGCCTCTTCTCTAGGAATTGTATGGGTTATAATCCATCACGCGTGCCCAGGGTGTGTTGGTAGATGTCACATGTCTTTGAATTTTTTAGTTCTAAGACATACCGGTTTCCTCAGAATGTTTTCCTTCACCTTTTTGAGAGCAGTGGTGATGAAAAAAATTACACAAATTAATGCGCCTGCCTTGGTTTGAACCCATGACTTACTGTTCGTAAATCGGGGCCGCAACCACTGCTGTCTGCTTGAGACACTATGTTTGAGAAAACATAAAATGTTAATCAACACCATGGGGCTTGACTGTTATGTACTTCTCGCTCATAGAATATCAGTTTATTTAGGCCCTGGTATCATCACCTGCCTAGCCTTTTCCCAGCTATGTTAGGATCAGCTGCCAGTCTAACCGGCTGCAGCTGAATACCAGTATTTTACAAGGGGCGACTGCCTATCTGACCGCTACACCCCTGTTAGTACTAGGTAAAACTTTACCATTTGGTAAGACGAATAAGCTATTTAAAAACATAAATATTTCTTCCTTTCTTATCGTGTGGGTAGTAAGGTCTAGCGACCCCAAACTCTCTAGTGTCAGAATTTCTAGGCTACTGACGTACCGTCGGGACTGCGGGTTGTTCGAAAGAGATACCGCGGCCTTGGCACAAGAGCTAAGAAGGAACATGGGTGGATTTTAGTTATTAGAAGTCTGACACGCCCTACCGCTCTGCCCAGAGCAGGAGGAGTCGATTGATGATTACAAACTCCACAAAAAAAAACTTTGACGTGATTTGACGACCACTATTTTGCGGCCGGGAATACTGGCTTAAACGTGCCTTCTGAAGCACGGAATTGTTTTTTTATAAGACAATCAGGTGACTCAAGCCTGCAATGTCCTAGCCAAACTGGAAACAACTTAACAAAGTATGCTTCCCGTTGGAATCGGACCCACGACCACCGGCTCACAACGCAAACACCTAAGCCACTCGACCACGGAGGCAGTTAATAAACATAATTGTTAGTTTCACTAACTAACAATTACAAGCATTTAAAAGTCACATTATAGTTGGGAATTAATCTGTTACAGTCATGACTGTCTCGTCTGCATATCTCATTTATTGTACCTACTACTGAACACAGGCCTTCACAATACGGGTTTAAGTTAAAAACTTTAGTTGGGGGAACGCCGGAGGTTATCACTTTAGTTCTCTCCTCGGAGCGCGGAGAGGAGAATATGAAATGTACCCTTGTGAGATTCATTGTTGTTTTGTACTGATGTAGGATTTTTTTTATATTTTACTGAGTAAGAATAGGGACGTTTGAATAACGAATTTCTAAGCTAGAAAAGTGAGTCAATAGGTCATCTCTTTTTTTCATTTATTTCTAAAACACTTTAATTTACAGTCAAATGCTTCTAAATTAGGACTATAAACTATTTCAGTTGTCACAATATTATAAAAGTCTTTGTTATTAACCTAAAATAGCATCACGCCTGTAGTTTTCGAAAGTTAGGGCAGGGGTGTATACACACACTTTTCGCATATTTAAGTCAATATTTTATACCCGATCCATGTCAATAGTCAATATATTGAATCTATACTGTCATCGACCGGGCACAAATCCGGACCCCTTGGCTGCTACTAGAACATTTTTGACGGAAAACTCTAACTGATTCGTTGAAAGAATAATTAAAAAAATAAAATGACCAAGGAATTGGACTCAGGACCTCATTGTCAGTAGTGGCACATACGACCACTAGACCAACGAATATTTATAGAGATGTAAGTTACTCAGAAGCCACTTTTGCTGGCTTTGGTTTTTTAGTTTTATCACGTAACTACCAAAGGCAAACAGAATTAAAACCCACGTGCTCCACAAATCATTCCACACATCTAATTCAAAACAAAAAAAACAAAACGAATAAAATCATTCTGTGTCATCATTTTGTGTCTGTCATATTTAAGGCGAGGTTACCCCGATAAACGTCGTCAACAATAGCGTTTTACTCGTACATGGAACGGATTTAAATTTTGAAAAAAAAATGTATTACATAGTTGACTCTTCGATCATGATAGGTATGTCAGGCATGCGATACACGATTACTTACACTTCACTACATCCAATTAAATCGCAAAGACATGTCCAAATGATGGCTAAATAATCGTTTTACTTGAGTTATATTAGGCTTTGAAAAATAAAACTTATATCATAATAAAGGTCGTAAAAAATGTGTATTATCTCGGGTCACATAATGTATAATTTCTTTATCATTTTTCTCCAAGAGAGAAAAAACAGTCAAAATTTATGCATTATATCGCTCGCGCGGCAGGGCGGGGGGGTGAGGTCGTGCGTACATAAAAACAAAGTAGTGCAACCTCGCCTTAATCGTTTGTTTGAAACAGTTATCTTCCTGCCCTTTGTCCCATATTATTTGAGGTCAGCATAACACGTTTTTTTCTTTCATTATTCCATGTCAGCAGCCACTATCACTAATTCCTTTTTTCTTTCAAATCATTCTTCGAACAATCAATCTATGATTATTTTCTTTGGTCTTGGTAGAATCAATCTTTCATTAACATTAACCGTATTGCATGATCGCTGTGCATGAGGTCCTGGGTTCGATTCCCGGGTCGGACAAAAACTGCTATTGGGTTTTTCATTAGAAATTTCCCAGTAGTAGGCCGGAGTTTGGAAGTTGGCGGTATAATACCCCCGTGTCTCGGAAAACACGTTAAGCCGTTGGTCCTGCGCCTGATCTCTCTCCGGTCGTGTCGGATTGCCGTCCCATCGGACTATGAGAGAAAAGGAACAGAGAGTGCACCTGTGCCTGCGCACACACTTGTGCACTATAATATCTCCCGCGCAGTTGGCTAATCTCTGCTAAGATTGGCCGCCGTGACCGAAAACGGTCAGGAGGACTATTATTATTCAAATAGAAAAACAAATCAACATAATTTTATTTCACTTAATTATACAGGGCAGCGGTGGCCCAGTGGTGTCGGCCCCGACTTACGAACAGTAGGTCGTAGGTTCAAACCCAGGCAGGCGCATAACTTTGTGTAATTTATTTCGTCACCGCTGCTCTCAAAACGGTGAAGGAAAACATCGTGAGGAAACCGGCATGTCTTAGAACCAAAAAATTCGAAGACATGTGACATCTGCCAATCCGCACTGGGTCCGCGTGGTGGATTATAGCCCATCCCTCTCCTAGAGAGGAGGCCTGAGTCCCTGCAGTGGGAACATTATAGGCTGATGATGATACAGGGCCACATAAATCTTATTACTTCGAGAAAAGGCGCACAGTTCGGGTTAATCATTTTCTATGGAGAAGAACCGGTAAGAAACTCCATACTTACTCTTTTAAAATGGTTTGGTTCTACAATATTTTTCATGTTTCAGCATTATAAAGTGAGTTGTTATGCAAACAGGCCTAAGAATAGCTATTTAACAGAACCAATGAAATCAAATAAATCTTTCTAAAATAGGCAAGGAAAGATATAATAGGGTTTCCTTCATGTTAAAAGTTCTATTTTCACCAAAATTCTGAAATAAAGTTGAGGCCTCTTATCAGCTTGGAGGAGGGAATTAATCAGAAGAGGGTCTACTTATCTGATCTTACTTTTGACCCTGCGAGAGATCTAAGACCTTTGATCCTTATTCTAAAAAGGTGCTTGAAAAGTCAAGTCAGGATTGTCCTAAGTGGACGAATTTAAACGGCCCAGTAATTAAAAATAGTTGAGAGCAAATATCTGTTGAGTATGACGGAGATGAATTCTTGAAGGGTTAAGCAGAGGTGTATCCAATAGAACAGAGAGGCCGATCTTTCAGTCAGTGCACTCGCAATCAGCTGATTCGATTGATGGATGACATGATTCCCTATAATCCGATTATAAGAAGTGATTGCACAAAATATAACCAAAAATTGTAAGCTACGGCAAAGTTAAAAATGTATGATGTTTGGTTGGATCTGAGGTTTACTACTATTGTACCTATTTACAATCTAAGTATGGAGCAGACTTGAAGACTAAATCTATTTAACATTTTGAAAGTTTATATTTTGACATTTTACATTTTGACATTATACTTTTTTTACTTTTTGACATTTTAAATTTTGACTTTTTTAATTTTGACATTTTGCATTTTGACACATTACATTATTTTTTATTTTTTTGACTCATGTAGTCTATTTTTTATTTCAATTGTAACTTTAAAATGAATTTTATTTTATGAATTTAGATATTATTTAATGATTTAGCATGCATTATGAATAATTTATTTTATGATTATGCATTTTTATTAATTGGTAGTATGTGTTGTATATTGGCCCTCAAGTATTATGATTATTTTTACTAACACTATTCTTTATGTATACCTACTAACAAAAATATGGATCACTGTTGTCTAAATTGAATAAATAAATTATTATAAATCTGTGCAGATTGCCTGCAGGCGGTGACTATCCAACTAACGTTAGAGTTAGACAGGCGCTATTAGTCTACTGAATGCATGGTCCTTTACAAATTATTTTTATGTATGTTTGGTTTTCCAAATATTACGATTAAAGAAGCAACTTTGAGGCAATGGGCCGATGCAGCGAGAGGTCGGTCAGCGTCGGTCCCAGCTCCGCGAGGTCCGGGTGTTTGAGTGGCGGGACAGGCTTTTGCGCCCTACTGCCTCACTACCATTGGGGTGATCCGACCAGTGCTCAAGGAATGGTTCGAGAGCAAAAAACAGAGTGCCTTAAATAATGATAAGAAAAATATTATTTTTAGTGCCATTAATCACAAAATAATAGGCCACGTTCTGAAGATTGTTGCTAGTCTCACAATAATACACACGTAGTTGACTAAAAAAATCTAAATAGTCCGTCAGATAGATTTCCAAAAAATATTGAACACTTATTTTTTCTTTATTCACGTAAACAAAAAATGAAGACGATACAGTGCTTCGTAACGTCGTGCAACGTCACAGGTTGGTCCATTTTTACCAGACTATGACGTCAAAAACCCCCTCTCCATTATCTTTGACAAGCTTTATTTTCGTAAATTTTTATTAATTTGATAAAACAAAAAACACGCATCCAATATTTTTCGATAATCTAACTGACGGACGGACTATACAGAATCATATTTTTTTTAGGCAGTCAACTACCCTAATAAATCCCTCGTTTAACCTAAGACACTGTATAACTATGCAAGTACCTACATTACAGTTGCAACTAGGTATCTTCAGCAGTTTTTCTCATCTCCAATCTAAATGAAGTAAGATTTACTTAGCTTTAAGGTTGACTAGCGCGCAGCGATGGTGGCTCATTTGCAACAACTCTGCACTGTACGTAATCATGGCGATGACCAGCGCTTTTTGTTGCGCCTTCTCCTTTCCTCACGAGTTTGGGTAAATCATTGTTGTTTTTTTGCTTTTTCATTCTTAGCTACGAATTTAATGATGGTAGAAACAGTAAAAATAAATACAGCGGGGTAAAACCATTTTTTTTAAAGGGCCTTTTGTCTGGTTAGTAGGCTCAAATTATATTCATCATTCATCATTTCAGCCGAAAGACGTCCACTGCTGGACATAGGCCTCCCCTAAGTGTAATTTTTGCTTAGGGGGGGTTTGCCATAATCGCCACGCTTGGACCGTACTGCGATCGCCAACCCGCCTGGGGTTGGCGATCGCAGTACGGTCGATACAAAAAGCACAGAGAACGCTGCTGCCCATTCTCTGGTACATCCCTTAGTCGCCTCTTACGACGCCCACGGGAAGATAGGGGATGGTGCTATTCTTTTTCGTCCGACACCATACGGAACGAAATTATATTAACATGCTCTATTATCCCCGAAGGGTTGAGGTGTACTGAATAATACACCCACATTTCGCCAGATACAGAAAAATCAACAGATTAAAATCTTTTTTACTAAATCTTTTGCTCTATCATATTGCTTATAACTAGAAAAACTTCGACCGAGATCGCTCAATTACCCAAGACGCAGCCATAGCTCGTAGGCACCACAACAATCTCCAGTTAACGTCAGCCTGACAGTCCGATTGGCACAAGATTAATCGTCAGTTACGCGGAGCAACTAACTCACTGAGCGCTGACTGTGATTAATTTTACTTATCAGTTAAGGGAATGGTGAAACCGATTTTTGATTACTTTTTTCCGCTGATGAAAATTAATCGTATTTGCGTTTGATTTCTTTTAATGGTTTCAGATTTTCTTCTGCGTCTGCTGACCACGAGGTGCTGAATTTTCTCAAGTCGAGCCGTGTTCTTGGGATTTTCCATCAGGAATATTTATTGAGTAAGTTGAAGAGTACAGTAAGACATTTAAAACTGATGAAATGAAAGGGTCTGTCTCCACCGATCCCGGAATCCGATTTGATGTAACACGGATCCCGGCGAGTTGTGTGTCTGGACTTTTATATTAATAAAATGTTTATAATATCACCCCTATAATTAAGTGACTTGGTACTTACTGTAATCAAGGAAGAGGTAAAAAAATTAGTTGTTATTTTTATATCATTCTGACGTTGTGCTCTTTTTTTAGGGTTCCGTAGTCAACATCTGTCTGTCTGTCCTCAGCTTAGATCAAATATTCTTAGTACGAGAAAGCTGTAATTTGGCATAAACATACAGATTCAATATGTCAACAAAGTGGTAAAATAAATTCTCGAAAAGTATGTTTTGAAAGGGCATTTACGGAACATATGGCCGGATTTATAATATTGAGTTTTAATTGAAATGTATATAAAATTGATTTAATTTGTTTGCTTCAACGTAAGATGTGGATAGAATCTGTGTGTAAGGTGTAAAAAACGTACTCTTTACGAAGCCGCCAACGTCCACCCATTATGTACCTACATCAAACTAAGTAGCCTATACAAAAGTTAATGCTGGGAAACCACTTTATTTTGGAGTGAAAAATCACGTTTAACGATAAAAGTCAATGTAACACAGAAAAAAAATGTGCTGATTGATACTTCGAATAGTAAACGGGTCAATGAGGTAATTAAAGTAAAGTTATTACATTAAAAACTGGTAACAACATCAACACCAACTTAAAACTGGTGGTGACTGACTATGTTGCCCTATCCTAATCGGGTGTTATGTTGGAATTTATACGAGTACTTACATATTTAATTATGTAACAACTTATGTACCCATGAATGCAATAAAGAATTTGAGTTTGTATTTTAGGAAAAAACTTTGGCTTCCAATATCTCCGTAATAAAGAAGGTTCCTGGATATAGTCTAGAAGAAAAAAAAAACGTGATGACGACCGCCTTTTGCCTACGTTAAGGGTACTTTCACACCCTTAATTATATTTAATTGTAATAGTAACACCCCTGTATAACCTATCTATATAAATAAAGAGAGAAGTCCTGACTGACTGACTGACTGACTGACTGACTGACTCATCAACGCCCAGCCCAAACCCTTGGACCTAGAAAGCTGAAATTTTGCACAGAGGTTCCCTTTATAATGTAGACAAGGAATAAGGAAGGATTTTTCGAAATTCAACCCTTATGGGAGTTAAATAGGGGATGAAAGTTTGTATGGAAAATCGTCATTTTCACGCGGGCGAAGCCGCTGGCAAAAGCTAGTGTTTAATAAAGACTATTCATTTTCAACAATTTGCCTAAACCGGGAATCAAACCCAGGAACTCATGCTCAGCAGCCTCGATTATGACCACTAGACCAACGAGGCACTAAATTTAATAAACATAAAAACAAGCTGGGCGCCACCGTCTTTACGAATTTACCCTGAAGTCATATTTACTCCCGCGCTTGATAGATGGCGATTAATTAAAGTCGACTTTGTTGTGTTACCACCGCAACTTGGCCTGTGGAGTTCAGTATAAATAAAAAAATAACAATGTGATTCTGTAACAATATAAACGGCCTATTCAAACTAAAAATAGTTTAATTTTCAATAAAAAACCCAATATACTTTCCGATTTCGAACAGCGCCATCTATTCTCGCGACGCGTAATCACAATGTAGGGGTGACTGGTGACTGAACCGATAGGGCTAAGTACCGACTAGGGTGGGAACTTTCGTTTGTTGCATGGGGACGTCAATTTAGATACTTCGTGATACAGCTTCTGTGTAGTCGAGCTCTCCTAGATGGCTCTGGCTAGATTACATCGAGGATTCTCCACCGCTGTATAACCTGGCTGGTTCGGGATGCAGCGGCGCACTCTGTGTGCCAATCTAACCGCACGTGCTTCAAATTGACACCCATTGTGTGCATAAAAACCTATCCTTTTGGAACAGAGTTCCTTCTCGCTCGTCATAGTTATTATTTATTTGCGGCAAGACCGAAAAATATGTAAGAATGAAAACGTCACCAAAAATCGACATGTTTTTGCAGTGCATCTGTTGCGTCTGCAAGTGATTATGATTTTTAGGCCCTTGTCGATCACCTAGGAACTTGTTTTAGCACCTTATTGGTGAGGTACTTCAGAAAGTACAGGTGCATAGTATTCGCATCCGGCTAGCGTTTATGACCAGATGTATGAATGTAGGGTAAGCAACAGCCATATGGGTTAGTAAAAACAAAAATATAACTATATTATGTTAGTAAACCAAATATCTATTTGAAAACAAGGCTGTTGTTCAAAATGCATCTTAGAACAATATCACCTAACAAGGGAGAATCGTGCCTCCTCGTTATGGTCTCCAGGATAGAGTTGAAGCTGTCCCGCACTCTGCAGAGCAAAGAGACTTCTGTCTGATGCACTGCACTGCAGAAACGGGGCTGCCCCATTAAAATCTTGAAGCCGTTTTTATATTGGACCCGTAGGGCGCTGATAGCCCACTGAGTGTAGTTGGCGTATTTGGACGGCTATTGCCCTACGTTCCTCTCAATATCCACTCGATCATTAAGGTCGTCACTTACATAATGCCCAAAGTACTTGAGCTGGTACACTCACAATATGTCATTCCGATTTAGTTTAATCGGGGCACATACTCAGGACATATTTTATCACCGTCAGCCTTATAGACCAAGAACTCGCTCTTATTGACATTATAAACAAAGCCATACTATCGAGCGTAGCCCTCACATCAATTAAGCAGGTCTCTAAGCGCCCTAACCGTTGAGCTCAGCAGCACCATATCGTCAGCGCAGCTGATGTTGTTTCAATCCATGTACAGTCGAAAAAGCTAATAAGTAGGTATACAGGTAGAGTTTTTTATAATTCTAGTACACTGAAAATATTGATTGCAATTTTATAAAGCGTTTTGCACCAAGCGACTGATGTCAAACGCTATATTGTTTGGCATCAGTCTCTAAATGTATCTGTATAATCTTAAAAGTAAATGCAAGTTGGCCGGCTGAAAACTTATAAGGTACAAGTTGGTAGCCGACTGCACGATGCAGTAGCAGACGACATGTCGTCGCTTCATGTCGTCACGACACGTCGTCGCGTCATGTCGCTGCAGTCATGATTTCGAACCCGACTGCAGACGACAACTGCAGATGTCATCCAGTTGGTTCCGAGTGTGTATATCAATTGTTTTTCCTGCTCTGCGTGTGTCAACTGAAGACACAGGATCCGATACATTTTCGGCTAAAGGACATATCTCCTGTTGTTTCTGTTATCAATGGGCACTACTGATCTGCGGTCGGACGACACGTGCGTCGCTAGCTTCATGTCGCTAACTACGGAGGGAATTTCATAGAAATACGTAGAAACCAGTCGTGTCGACACGTCGTCTGCTGCTGCTTCGTGTCGCCCGCTACCAACTTGTACCTATAAGCTTGTTCGACCGTACCATGACCGTACCATCAAATCCGTAGCAAAAATTTAAACAAAAGAATAAAATAATAACGACAACACGTTAAAATACAACAAGAATAACTTGACGCCATCTTAGTCCAGCACATTTACCAGTGCCACCTACGTGATAGGGAATGTGATAGAGATATAAAAGTAAAGAAAAATCAATTAAGTATGATTCTCATTAAGTATAATAACTAACATGCTTTTTGGAACCCATTTTTACTTTTTTCTTTCCTGGCTATTCTGGGTTTTTTGTCAGTAAACTTTTATCCATGTCCTTTGTTCTCTAAATTATTGAAGAGTATATTCACCAAAATTAAAGTAAACGAACCACTGCCAAAGAATATTCATCCATATAGAAAATAATCATCGAAATCGGCTCAAAATTGCCAAAGATATTGTTGAACATAAACACAAAGAAAACAGAGTAAATGCTAACCTCCTTCCTTTTCTTCAGCGATGATTTTAGATATCTAAAATATATTGAAGTATGTAACCAGAAACCCCAAAGCTCATTCTTCTATTAAATTTCACTGGATAGAAATAAAATTGCAGCTATAAATAGTACTAACAAGGAGGCATATCACTGATACAGGAACCCTAGATAGCGGTGCTTAAATCAATATATAAATATTGCTCCGCTAAAGATGCGGTCATCATGCGCCGGTCTCGGCCCTTGCAACGGCCACCCCACCCCAACCCTTCTCGACCTGTGATGAATCTGTATTTACTATGCAAACATATCTATTAATAACCGAGCCCCGATCGATAATTTTATCCGGGACTTGACTTGAACTACAGCAAAGATATAAGGTAGAGGGTGAAACATCGTGCAACGCCCAACACAAATGAATATGGATATTACTTTATGAGAAGGAATTTTTTTTTTTTTAAATATTGCTATTGTGCATTCACTGACTATGGAAAGACAGAATGAAGGGACTGGGTCTATGTGATATGGAGAGAAATGACGAGATGACGAATAATAGAGAAATAAGGAAGAAGAAGAAGAAGAGAGGTTCGGCGCAGACCTTAAATAATTGCAATACGGGCAGGGTTAACGATTCACTGATTTGAAAATAACTGCCTTTTTCGATTTTGTGGCCCAATTTAACTAATCCTAGCTGTAAGTTTTTATAAGAAATAAATAAATTAATTTGATCATACATGATTAATGTTTTATAATATTGCATTTTTTATATTTATTTAATTTTAACCCTACTGTGACGTCATATATTATTATGGAATACGTCGAGTTAACAGTAACCGTGTGCATACATATCCTGCTAAGGTTATTCATATTTACTTGCATATATGTGTGTTTCACCCTCTACCTTTTTTAGCAACACCATCATATTCTACTATTAGAAGTAGTTTGTCTCTGGGTGGTATCCAGGGTCTAATAATGGAACTGGAAGGTGGCCATAGAGTTTTTATTTTTTTATAATTAGATTCAATTCCTCAATTTAAGTCTTTGTTACTTCTAACGACATCTTTTTCCTGTAATCATAATCATATACATAAATATTAAAAATCAAACTTAACTATTAGTCTCGTCAACAAGTGGTTAATGGTTCAATTTTTTTCTCCGTCTCCAAAAAAAATGAATCAAATAATTTATTCACATAATATGGGTAAATAGATGGTAGGTACATAATGCATTACATAATACAAAAATAAAGACCATGAGGATCTTTATTTTACTAACCATTTCTGGTTTTTTATTAACCATTTCTGGTATACAAAACTTAAAATAAAAGTTTATAAAAAAATGAATTGGGTAACCTAACCTTACCTAGCAAATATACATAGGTACACATTAATTACATTTGGAACTACATACTAACTTTAACTAGTTATATTACACTGATAGGAACATAGTAAGGCGCTACACTAATTTTCTATTTTTATAACTAAGGTATTCCTGGGTCATGTAAAACATTTATTCACTAACCAGGCGTACAACTTTTTCCGGAATAAAGGAATAGATCTAAGGTCTTTTAGTTCACTGGGCAATTTGTTAAATAATCTAATTGACATAGGGTAACAATTTCTTCTATACAGATCAGTTTTTATGTTCGGCAAGGGAAAACTATTAGGATATCGGGTATTAAAATTACAATAGTGACCAAAGGATTTGTATAGATACTGATGTGTTTTGACGAAATTACAAGATTCAAATATACGAGTAAGTATACATGGAAGGTGCTGTTAGTAAATTTAGTTATTGGAACAAGGGTTTGTATGAAGTCATAGAATCAACATTACAAAGTGCGCGAACGCACTGTTTTTGAGCATAATATATTATAATATTATAATAATATAGAATACCATATCATAGGTTTGAGGCTGCATATCCGTGATAAGCTTGTAAAGCTGCTTTTTGTCTGGATATACGGGTGAGACGCCAAAGGGCATAAACATACTTATTTATTTTGTTGCAGATTTTATTTACGTGTAATTTCCATGAGATCTGACTATCTAATGACATTCCAAGGAAGACTATGCTATCAGATTGTGCTATAAATTGTATGAAATTTAAAATTTGTAGTTACATTGTTTTCTATTTTAAAATTGAATTATTCTAGTTTGGTCTATACATGTTAACTTTTAAATAATTACGTTCTAGCCATTTGTTAATGCTTCGAACAGCTTCGTTAACTTTTTTATTGTAGTTATCAAATTAAGTATTAGATGTATGTGGAATTACTAAAGATATATCATCTGCAAAAGGGTACAATGTTGATTTGTCACGATAGGCAAATCATTGATGTAGAGTACGAATAGAAGGGGACCTAATATACTTCCTTGTGGGACTCCGACTCTGTTAAATTCGAGTTTAGATTTATATGCAAATTCTATATTCTCGTTATTAATGTTATTGATTTCTACACAATTTGTTGCTTATTTGTGAGGTAACTTTGTAACCATTTACGTGCTAACCGTGAATCCCGTAAGTAGGTATATGCTTTTTGTAGCAAAATATCATGATCAACAAAATCAAACGCTTCGCTCATGTCGAAGAACACAGCGCAGGTGTTAATACCTTTATCAAGATTTTCAGAGATTTTTTTATTATTTTAAAGGCAGCTAGTGTAGTAGACTTTCCTTTCTGAAAACCGTGTTGTTCAGATTTGAGTATCATCATCATCTTTCTGCCCTTATCCCATGTCATTTGGGGTCGGCGCAACACGTTTTTTCCTTTCTCTCTCAGTATATTGAACTTATTTAGGAAATTTGTTAACCGTTTAAACATTTTTTTTTCTAAAATTTTAGCTGGTAGGTATTAGGGCAATAGGTCTATATAGTTGTTGGGTTCTGTTGCATACCCTTTTTTGTAAATTGGTTTTACAACTGATATTTTTAGTTTTTCTGGAAAAGTACCTTGTGATTATGACAAATTTATGAGATGACATAGTATTGGTGCTATTATCCCTTAATTACTCGCGTGGGGTATATTTAACCCCACGGCGTATTTGAAGCGTCGTATCTCCGCTACCTCCACGCCGTTCTTAGTAGCTGCCTAAATACCTCCCCCCGCCGCGAATCAGTCGCGAGCGCCGCTCCTTGTCGTGTGGTTGCGTCAGGAGATCGCGTCTGGGGTATATATTGCCCCACGCGAGTATTCGTGCAACTTTTTTTGGACGAGTGTCTCAAGTACAAGGTCCTAAGGCCCCACTTACTGATGTGGTCCATCGACAACTTATATAAGGTGCCATATCTGTCCAAGGTCGAAGGATAAAAAAATAAGATTTATGTGTGCCAAATGCCACCAGCAAGTTTGTCACGACCATTCCACTATGTTATGTGATAAATGTATTGATTAAAAAGTTCCTAAATTTAATGTTTCATATCTTTAAAAGTTTATAACAATGTTGATTAAGGATACTATTACAATTTAGAACAATTTTGTCTTTTTCAAATTTTTATAATAAAAATAAAAGTATGTCATTAAAAATATGTTTTATTGTACCTTTAAAATTGGGGTTATATATTCCCCACGCGAGCGTAAGTGTGACTATATGGACGCGAGTAATTAAGGGTTATATGTGCTGAGTGGGTAAGTTGTCATAACCTACCGATTTCGTATTTTTTAAAGAAAGTATAATTTGGTAAATTTCGGCTATTGTAACTGGATTTATGAATATGCTGGCTTTATTAGGTACTATTGTTGTAGATATTGGTTCTATATTTTTTTTGAACATTTCCTGTGGATGTAGAAAAAGATGTGATTTTGTTATTTTTTTTATTTTGTCGAAGTACGGGAGGATAATGTAGAAGAAGTTTAAAAAAACAATTTAAATTAAACGTCTTCCAGAATCATTTATATACTACAGTTCCTAAAACAGAGTTCAATTAAGATGTTGATCTGATTTATCATTACTTATTTGTGTTTTTCTTAATGGAGCGGCAAAATGCTCCCAACGCGCACACTGACGTTTGGCGGGAAGACGCGGCCACTCTAGGGTTAAGAGTTTAAGGCGAGAAAAAAGAGTAGGAAGTGTTGGAGTAATAACTCCTGAGTTTAAATTATTTGTCACTGTGAAATGCATCCTGCATAGTGTTGGACGTAAATAATAGCACCGTCCTATTTATTTCGGTGGATGTTATAAGAGGCGACTAAAGGCAGCATCATTCCCTGAACAACTTAGCAACTTCATACTATGATCGCCAACCCGCAAGCGTAGCTATTATGAAAAAGCCCACCCTAATTAAAAACGAAACACAGAAATACCCCCTAGTACGCGACAGCCCGTAAAACCCTCGAGGATAGACGGGTTGGCTTGCTGCGCCGTAACCTTGACCTCTACCGTAGTCGACTGCGGTAGCCAAGGTTACGTTGTGGCAAGGGGTGACGAATCTCTGGAGGGGATCCGACTACCCTAACACGTAGCGACCAACGAGTACGCTCCGGTGGGACGAGAAGAAAAACGAACTCGATGACGAATGAAACAGGTTGCGATGGAGTATTCATGAACCGCCGCGCCTCACTTATAGTTGAATTTGAATGAGCATGAACAAGAATGTGAGAATCTTTAATTTTTTCAACATGAATTCAACGATTCATTTGTAATTTGAGTCTTCAAACAGACTTGCGGGCTTCACGTGAATGCTTGACCATACGAAATATGTGTGACTGTGTCTGTCTGGCCAACTGTCACTCACTCGTACATGCAACGCATGTACTCCATGACGCGCGCTCGCTTCGCTCGCATGTACCTATATATAACACTAATACCTTCTGTCCCCGAAGTGCTGGGCCTCCGCCGGCCTCCTTCGTCGGCCTACGGCCCGGTGCCCATGCCGCCCATAAAGTCATACTGCCGCGAGACGGTCGTATTATAATTTTGGCTAATCGGACGACTAGACAAATTGTTCTTTGGGTGAATAGTTATTGGTCAAAACATTCTGTTGGTTAAGCATTCACTGACGTAGGGTTCTGTTGGCGAAACGTTCGTGGGTGAAAAGTTCTTTGGATCAAAAGTTAATGGTTTAAAGATAATGTTGACCAATGGTTCATGGACCAATCGACTGTTGGTAATACGTTACAGACTCACGCTGAGAGCTAAGCTGCACCGAAGCGAGCGACATTCACGCACAATGCAGAATTGGCTATTTGACTACTGTCAAAAATTCACGAAAATGTTATGGTATTTCAAAGAAGTAAGAGAAATAACACGAAGTTTGAAAAAAGTAATAAAATCGATAAAAAAATGGAGTAGCATTAGTCACATTTTTATAGCCCTGTCTTTGTCGCGCACGTAGTTTTAAATCAGTTAAAACTAAGCCACTTTTTGATCGATTTTATTACTTTTTTCACACATCGTGTTATTTCTATTAGTTCTTTGAAATAACACAAAATTTTCGTGAATTTTTAACAGTAATCTAGCTAATTCATCTGATCTACGAAGTTCCGGGTTTTTCCGCTCCATCGTTTCAAGTCACTAACGCAATCTTGTCTCAATGCGAAACCCTGTTGTGCAAGCCATAATACCAAGTTGTGCAAGCCAATTACCTAGACTTCATAGAAATATCAGGTTTCCCTTAGCTTCGCCGTTCTGAAGATAATATTTTCAAAGAAATTTAATTTTCTCTTCGTCTCTTTGACGTGGTTTTATGTTGGTAGGTCTTATTTTTTATGTCTTCTTTCATCCTTGGTCGGTGCATTTTAATAATGTCGGATTTTGTGCCGCTGTAGAATCTCTTAAGCGTTATAACAAAATATCTACGAAGTAAGAGCTTTGCTTTGTTGATCAAAGCTAACTTAATTGTTTTCAACACACAAGGTAGCATGTAGCGGAGATGAGAATGTTGAGGTAGATGTGCGGTGTGACAAGAATGGATAAAGTGAGAAATATTAAAGAAAGTTCAAATGAGTTTTTAAACTGACATGGTCACTGACATTACTATGATTTATGAATACTATAAACGGGATATTTACCATGTTTTCTTATGTGTTTTATTTTTGTTTTCTTGTTTTTTTATTTGTTTTTTTTTTTATATATCGGGAACTCGAAACAATAAGAAAACATGATAAATATCCCGTTTATAGTATTCATAGTAAGTTCAAATGATGTGCCAATTACAGAAAAGTTAAAAGGGAATCGACTGTCGTGGTATGGGCAATGGCATGTGATGACGAGGGATGCATCGCATGTGACTAAAAAAGTGATGAATTGAAAAGTGAATGGATGGAGAGTAAGAGGAGTGTTATGAATAAGGAATAAATGACAGGATAGATTGGAAGAAAAAATCGTGTTACACCGACCTCAAATGACGTAAGATGATGACACAAGTTAGCAATACCTTTCTAGAATTTAACCAGTTTATCTATGCCATTTTGGCCAATTTTGATGGATAAGTAGTTTTTAAAAGAAAAAAAGGTAGCACTCCGGGAGTGCCGGCAGAAGTGAAAACTTCAATATTAACTTTCAAACTCGCGTCAGGGTCACGTGATGCTCGTGATGCTAACCAAAAACAAATTTCAAAAAATCAAAAACAAATTTCAAAAAAGGGGAAATATCTCCACACCTCCAGCATCGCAATAAAAAAATCCCATTGATTCATCATGTTCCTACCCTTGTCGCATTTTATTTGGGTCGGCGCAACACGATTTCTTTTTCCGTTCTCCTTTTAACAAACATCATAATAATATTTACTCCTTTTTCCTTCGTTAAACTTCGTTCCACCTCTTTAGTATTTTTTTGGCTAATTTCACTGAGCTCACTTATTATGGATAACCGGATTTCGGCAAGGGACATTTTCTATTGCAACACGTGTCTTGGACCCGGGCAGTGCGTTCAGCGTTGGGAGGGGGAGGGAAATGCATGGTGGGGTGGGGCGGGTGCATTCAGGTGAGGTCGAGTGGGTCAGGTCCTGGCACATGCGCGTCGCGGGGAATCCAAAGGATTCTTTCATCGGCTTCCATGTAGTTCCTCAAAAGGCCACGGGGACGAGAAGGGTGCCACTGTTGCCGTATTGCCGGGCGTGGGTGGCGGGAAGGTTCTAGCGCATTGCGGGTTATGTACAGGATTCTTCCACCGGCCTCCGTGCGTTTCATCGCGCGTTTGCAATGGCAAACGTGCGATGAAACGCACGGGGCCGGTTTCGAAGAACATTGTTCCTCAAAAGGCCACGGGATCTAGTGACGCCACCGTTGCCGTGTTGGGCTTTGTATCCCATCAAATATTTTTTACTGTTTTTAACTAATACTATAAATACTATGAAAAATTCACTGTTGGCCTGTAATCTATTCAAATATTTATGTTGAAATGATTTTCAAAGGGATTTCAAAGGGGGAAGGGGCTAAGAAGCCGAACACGTTCAACAGGTGAAGGCATGCTTTGTCTAGATAGTCTACAAGGAGTTTATGGTTTGTTTTGACGCCGAAAAACGATCCTTCTTCTTACGGCGTGGCTACGTTTTGTTTGTTTACTTATGTAGGACATCAATAAATGTTTTTGTGTACGTTTTTAGTTCTCTAAGACTGTACCAAGACGTAGTTAAGTAATTTTCTTATTGATCATGTTTTCTTACTCTTCGTCATTCTTTTGCCATTATCCAAAATAACATTATATTTCTAACCGCAATCCGTTTCTTTGTAAAAATCCTGGGATTTTCACAAAAAACTTTTTTATTCATTCTTTTTAAGCTATTGCATAGCTTCTATCGCGGGCCTTGAGCGTGGAGAGCGAATCCAGAAATTCCGTAACGAAAATATTCAACCAGGTTGCTAATGGTTACGGAAAATAACAAGGTTGTCAACTGAGGTTGTCAAAATAAATAATTAATTATTTGCTTAAGTTGATAAAAAATGCTATGCAATAGCTTTACCGCGGCAGTCTCCGAGTGCCACATTTAGTTTTCTTTTTTTCCACACGCATGATTTACTAAAAAAAAATCTATTAAGAATGTTTCAAATAATTTTTAGACGAGGTTAATAACCTACTTTTATTACTTCGATAGTAGTGTATGGCCTGCTTTGTAATAGTTTAAATGTAAATCCTACTAAAATTATTATTTTATCCATTATTATTTACCCGCATTCCACAAGTTATGTTTAAGTCCCATGTAATAGTAGTGAACCTATTCAGGAGGTCTACTCTCTCTCTCTCTCTCTCTCTCTCTCTCTACTCTACTCTATTCAGACTCTGTGGCGCGTGGCTACTACTGAGAAATCCTTTATGGAAAACCTTAGTATATTTTAGGAAGGATATTTTCCTAATACTTTGTATCATTTTGGCTCCCTAAAGATTTAATCTGAGAAATTTCATTAAAAAACAAAATCTCAACGTAACTCATAAACTACTGAATTTCGTTAAAACATTTGGTGGCTTAATTTGTTGCATTTAAACTTCGCTATGATGTCCTACAAGAAATATCATTCTATCAAAAATATTGATTATTTATTTGCATAGAACATCACCTGAGGGTTTCACCCTCTACCCTCTCTAAGCACGCGCACTTCACATTTATATTTTACGACTATTAAACAAAATAATCATCAACATGCAGCCTATAATGTTCCCACTGCAGGGACTCAGGCCTCCTCTCTAGGAGAGGGATGGACTAAACTTAATCCACCACTCGGGCCCAGAGCAGATTGGTAGATGTCACGTGTCTTTTTTGATTCTTTTGGTTCTAATTTAATTATGCCGGTTTCGTCACGATATTTTCCTTCACCGTTTTGAGAGCACAAAAACAAAACACAAACAAAACAATACACCAGAACAATAATTAAGTTTTTTTTTTCAATCCAGCAGATGTCAAAATATGTCGTCTCAATTATTTTTATAGTTCATTAACGCATGCTCTTACGCAACTGTCACAGGAAATGAGTACAATACGGCCTGGCTAATTTAAAGTAACCAGCTGCCATTTTAATCGTTCCATTATTTCCTAAAAAAAGGGGTAGTTCGACCGGTAATTTTTTTAGGGATACAACCGCAAATTATACTGTACTTGTTACATTACTTATTATTGTTTTACTGCAAATAGTGGATTTTGAACTTCCGTGGACGCACGTGGTACAAACAAAGCCGACAGGTGGTTTACGAACGCGGACAGATAATATTTTGTATGAAAATGTAAATCCATTCGAATGAAAAATTGTTTGTAGAATGCAATATCTATGTTCTTTTGACTCGATGAGGGACTCTTCAATCTGGTAACAAATGGGGAGCTTCCCTGTCCAGACTGAATGGGGAGAGCCAAGTATTATAAAACCGGACAAGCACGAGTCACACATGAAGGGTTCCGTACCATCGTAGCAGGAAAGTACCCTGTAAACTTTGTTTTTCATAGTGTTAGCATGAAGCACAATGTATATTTGCATTTGCGGCTTTTGAAAATGCGCTATATCTCAAAAACTGCTGACCTCGTTCAGACCAATTTTCGCTGAACGTGTTCATTGGAATCTACGGCTTGTATTTATTTATTTTATTTTTGAGGAGAAGGCAGGGCCCACCACTTTTGTGGAATCTAGCATTAAAACATAAAAATATGTAGTTTCTGATCCATCTATACGGGTTTTAGAAGTTTTTGCGGTAGTTAGATTTTAAGTATTTTTGAGAAAAAATTCAGATTAAATCCATTTTATCCCAATTTTAGAATGACTGATGGCACCGGAATCTCGAACCGAACGGGAACCGGAATCTAAGTTACCTAAATAGATCAGCTATTTTTTGTCAATATTTAAAAGTTCAGAAATGCCTTAAACATTAGCAATGATCACTAATCAAAAAAGCAGAGTAGTGCAAAAAAAATAACGGAAAAAATACTACTAGTATTCGTTATTCATACTAATTTGTGTAAATCGTCATTTCAGTGTTTTCCTTCTATTTAGCCAGGCCATCATATTCGTAACTATTAAAGACTATTAAAGAGATTTATGGACAAAAACATTTATACATACAAGCCTTATGATTGAAGAACAATGGGTTTTTTAAGACTTATATGTTTGAGACGGCAATTTAACGTATTAGGAACTGATAATGAACTAATTTGTGACGCCCTGCAAGAAAATCGTGTTACCATTAACCCTGTATAAAGGTTCTGTTATTTTCCTTTCGGCTACGGAACCCTAAAAATAATAGTAAACCAAATTATACGCAATATCGAATGAAAAGAAGACCTACATACTATTTAGACCAGGTTCTGCATACATTTATTCCTGTTTGACCACGCAGCTGCGAGTACACTGAATGATTTCCACTCTAAATAGACCGTTTAGAGTCACTAACAATACCGTACAATAGGGTGACTGTTTTGTCCATTATGTAATTGGAATCCTTTCCGTTATTTCTAGATAATTACATCAATAGGGTTCATAATAATATTATCCTGTTGTGAAGCTACAGTGTATCGTCAACTTATTTGTATGAGTATACTCGTAGTATGAATGTGAGGAGTACGTCTTATGTAATTCTCGAGTATATTATAAAGCCGATGAACTTTTGTTCCGTGTTTGTGTGGTGTGTTTTACTGTATGGATAATTATTTTAAACCGAATTCCATGAGGATGAGGTTTGCTATTCATTTTTTTCGGTTGAAAAAAAAACAGAAATCAATCAAACCAAATAAATGTCACTGACTTCAAAAGCTGATTTTTTTCCTGAAGTTTAGTTTTAACATTTTTGTGTTTTTCACTTTTTTTTTGGGGTTTTTTTGGAATAAAGTTTTTTTTATTGAAATGTTATTTAAATGACTTATGATGCAAAGGAATAAGGAAAATGTTGAGTTTGAATGTAGATAGATGGAGTGTGTGAAGGATGATATGGCTAGAAAGGAGGTGACTGCTGAAATGACAAGTACTAGAGAGGTATGGAAGAAGGAGACACGTTGGGCGGACCCCTAATAAATTGGTATAAGGACAGGAGAATGCTGATAATTATTTTTTTTAAATGACATAGTTAGTAGTGGCGGTAGTTTCATACAAAGCTAAAACTTGGCTTAATAAGAACTGCCACTCAGGTCGAGCTTTAGGTAAAGCTGTGCTTGCCTAGGTCGTTCTGTGGATGGGTGACCGCCCGACATACCGAGTTTCCTCCGTGCCTCGGAAAGCACGTTAAGCTGTTGGTCCCCGCTGCCATATATATAGATAGTCGGTGACCTGAAATTCTGACATCCAGTCTTACCAAAGGGTATTGTATTAACTAGTATTAACTGGGTTGTGGAGGTCAGTTATGCAGTCGCTCCATGTAAAATACTAGTATTCAGCTGCATCCGGTTAGACTGGAAGGCGACCCCAATATGGTTGGGAAAAAGCTAGGCAGATGATGTATGATTTGATAAAGAATTTAGTATTAATTCATCCAGTGCAAAGTGTGTAACGTTGTACGTTACATTTTTTGATTAATTCACACATATTTCCTAAATTAACAGTAAAAACATCACGATTCATTGTTTGTTAACATTCACTGACAATGACAGAACGTAGAAACGTCAAACGTAATAACCACAGATATTAACAACCAGTAGTGCGGTAGTAATTAGTATTACTAAATTACGATCCATGAACAAACGGGCGCGCGAGTGAGGATTTATCTATGGGCTCGCGCATTTGTCTATGGCTCGCTCGTGCTCTATTACTTCCAACGCGGCGCTTGCTTTTTGACATTAGGAAATTTGGTCCGGATCAGAGCGGTCACACGTCTCATCTGATTTTAATTTACATCAGTGATTTCACACGCGTCTTAACTCGCCATTATCCGGTCCTAGAACAGTTAATTACCTAATCATCAAAATTCTCTGCCATCGAGCATCTAAATTCGGTGTATTGGAACCCCGCATAAAGGGTAAGCGTTTGATAGCATGTTCATGTGTATATTTTCTGTTCTTTATCTTTCTAGGTTAACTTGGCATGTATGCTTGTTTTATCTGACTTTGTTCTACGCTAATTTCATGTATTTTCAATTCTAATCGCCTTCAGCTAATAAACATTTTGACAGTGTTTCGATGACACATCAAAATGTGCTATCATGCCTAAATTCGCATTTTCATGTAAACTCCGTCTGATTGTGACATCCCACCAACACCTTCATTAGCGCACTTGTTCTGCTCGCTTTGCTTAGCTTGGTGTCGCAATCAGCGGAGGTGACCTTTTGTCCATCCCTTGACACGCTGGACGTCACGTTCCAGGGTCCCAGGTTCCTGTTGGAGGAACACTAACCTTCCAAAGTTCCGTTTGAAGGAACACACACCATCTCTCTGCGCGCCTGCACAACACGAGGCCGTCTTGGCTACGTCGTGCGCGCCATAAGTTCGGCACGGACTTCCCACGTTGGCCATCCTTGCCACGTGGGCCTCGCCGAGCAGATCACCGGGTCGACGCGACCACCTGTCGACCTTCACCCCTGTCATCCAGCGTGGCACCTCGCTGCGGTCATCGCCACGCCAGCTATCAGGGCAGTAACGTGCACCTCACAAGTGAAACGCAATAGGGTGCGTCATAAACCTACCCACACCCATAGTTGGTGACTTTATTTTATTAATTATATTTTATGATGACAAGTTTCGTGGTCTTATTTTTATAACCTGCGCCACGCAAACCTTATCTGTCACAAGTGGATGATTGAATTGGGTGTTTGGCTTACAGATTAGTACATTACTGCAGCGGCCAGCAACAGAGGCATTGATGGACGAACCGCACACATACGTAAGTCCATCAATGCCTAGTTGTGGCCAAGGTTTTCTCAAATAATGCGAGGAAATTAAATACAATTTACTTTTCAAAATCACATACAACAATAATTTTTCACGCGTTGAAGAGTTCAGCCAATTCGAAATTTAAATAAAACTTTTAATAAGTCACCTCCTTGGTTGCTATGGTTCAAAGTAAAAGATCGTTCCATTTTTAAATAACACGACAGATATGAGTTTAGTATGTAATTTATTTGGCCGCTAAACACGACAGATATGGATTTTCATACAACTTTTGCCGGCCGCTGGTCGCATGTATCTGGCCAGTACAGCAATTTCGATTTATCTCGAAGAAGGTTGTCAAAATAATGCTCAAATTTCCAAGCATGTTTGAGAAAAGTTTATAACGGTGTATGGACTCTGAGGGATATATGAATTTGGATAAAACAAAAGGTGCGAGTAAGGACAGGTGTGTAGTTTGAAAGGTTTTGCAACCTTCATGGTAAAAACGCGTGAGGTTCTCTAAGCATGTATGTTATTGGTGTATTTCATGAGTCCTTTCCTGTTAAACTATCTTTTAAAAACTAAGATATTAAACAGAATTACAAGCACTCTCTAATAATGAAATTAATCAGTTTTAAATATATTTTTTAACTTAATTCCGCCTTGGAGTATGCCAAAGGGCAATGGAACGTAGCATTTTGGGTGTATATAGACAAGATTGAATTCGAAACACCACGCTGCGCTCCAAAACGGGCATAGTGGACGTTGGCAAGAAGGCTGCTAGGCTAAAATGGGATTGGGCGAGTCACGTCACCCGCATGCATGATGACCGCTGGGCAAAAGCCTCAACACGATGGTTGCCGGAAGACGGACGGCACCGCCGAGGCCGGCCCAGAAAGAGGTGGCGAAACGATATGGACGCGCACCACGAGGGCTGGTTCGAGGTGGCTCAGGAAAAGAGCACTTGGAAGGAATTGTGGGAGGCCTTCAGCAGTGGGACAGTACAGGCTATTAAAAAAAAACTTAATTCGTTTGAGAATATCACAGATTTGTTGCACAACCACCGTCGTCGCGGTCGCCAGCGGCAATGAATAGAAGCGGTGCGGCGTCTAAGCTTACAATTTCTTTAACTTACACATCGTTATTGAGACATTATTGTTCATCCTTGTTAATACTGCGAGTAAACAATTATCTAACACTCTTGGTATGTGTGTTACCAATAATGAAATCCTTTTGTTAGGGCGGCTCAATAAATACCAGTGATATCAATAACGGTTTTAGCAGTTACACCAAAGGGTTTCATAGTAATTGTGTTGTTAATGCACATGACTGATGCCCAGTATTTAGTTCGGAACATAGCCACCCTTCCCGGACATGCCTGTTCCCTCCCCCTCGCTGGTATTTTCAGACCAGTCCCAACAATAGGATTTCCCGAAACCCCCTCTGCTGCTTTGAAGCCAATCAATGTCTAAAGCTTGATGATAATTGAAAGCACAACACTGGCGTCTAGTTTTCAGTTAGCTTAATCCAACCCGCTGACGTAGATGTCCCAAAACCCTCCTCTGTTGCTATAAAGCCAATCAAAGTCAAAGGCTTGATGATAATTCAATGCACAACAGTAGCGTTCAGTTTACAGTAGGGCTTGGCCAGGGATGTGCGAGAATGTGTTGCGAGGGATGTGTGTTAAACTAACCAATACAAAAAGTTTCCCAGTCATGTGTCACGCATTTATAACAAAATTCCAAAATAAATAAAATTGACTATAAATAATATTAACTCATTTAGTAATAAATAATTGAAAGGGCTGATAAAACAATTATAATTATGACATAATGATTTTCTTAACAAAAAACTTTAAACTTCCATACTTTTGACATTGCGGATAATGCTCAGTCAGAGGCTATTACAATATTTTTGAACAACAATTTATTATCTAAATTATTATTTTGCATGCAATTGCAAAACCTTACCTTACCTTACCTTATATATAGCCTGTATAGCTTAACATATGGACTTTAGATTAATATCTGACTGTAACAACTTTAAACCATGTTTAATGCAAATAAAGACTTATCTTATATTATCCTTTTGTCACAGTTTGATGTGAACTAGCTGCACATCCTGGCACATCTCCGGTTTTAAACGCAGCCTTACCCCTTCGTACTGGGACGTTGTAATCCGGGTATACATTAATCACGCTCATCAGCATGTATGCTGTCGTATTCACTTGAGGGATTAAAAGAACCCGTCGGGTTTGCGGGTTGTTCGAAAGAGATACCGCGGCTTCGACACAAAGGGCTAAGAAGGAACATGGGTTGGTTTTTAGTCAGTAGAAGTATGACTCTCGCTTCCGCTCTACCCAGAGCGGGAAGGGTTATTTGATAATTTCCCAATTCCCAAAAAAAGGGAACAACTTATCAGGTAGATTAATTTCTAACAGAAGAAACAGAAATTAATGTACCTTTTTTTTTGGTGGGTGGAAAATCATCAAATAATCAAATCATCACCACTCTTGGGCAGAGCGAAGGGGAGTGTCAGAATTCTACTGACTAAAAACCAACCCATGTTCCTTCTTCGCCCTTGTACCGTAGGCCACGTCATCTCTTTCAATAACCCCCCACCTGGACTGTCTCATTTAAAGGTTTGTTCTATTATTTTAATTTCATGCATTCTTGGTTGAAGAACTATCTGTCTTATATATTTCAACGGCTGCTTTAAGATATTAAACATTAACAAAAAAAATAATAAAAAAACACTAGCATAAAATGATTCATTTCAAAATTATAATATCTGAAATTGTACCAAGGAGTTTATAATCAGTCTCATTCTTTCCTTTTTCAAACAAACGCACTACATTGCGTTGCTGCACCGTTCGGAAACAGCGAGATATTTCATAGGGAAACAAGAAATTAAAATAATATCAGTAGCAATTGGACACGTTTTACTTTCTAGACAACGTGACCTTCAATGGTTGATTGAAAAGGTTACCTACGTAATGGTGAAAAGGTGCTACCTACGTAGAAAGTGAAAAGGTGCTACCAACCATACAAAGTAATATCAGAAAAAGTTTTGTGAAGTTTCTGAAAAGTGTGTAAAGTTCTCTGTGGTTACGAACGCTTATTTTTGTTTTTTGGGAGAAAAAAATTGAACTATTGTTTCAGCAAAAAGTTGTTCTAAAGTACGTCACTGAAGGTTGCGATATTTTTTTAATTACAAAACATTGGTGTTTCAACAGTAAAACTTCCCTGATAGTTCAAAAGGCTTCTTTCTAAATGTTACACGAAAAGTAAAGGTCAACCTTTTATAGGTCACAGTCACGTTGCAAAGTCACGTTGGCTCAATTAGTTATTAAAGTATTACAAATTGAAGACTGGGAGCCATGTTTTGAAGAAAGCTTTGAATGTGCGTAGATGCCATAAATAGCTCTCCATACTACCTAAATATTATGCATCCGTGGTCGAGTGGTTTAGGCGTTTGCCTTGTGGTCGTGGGTTCGATTCCCTCGAGAAGCATACTTTGTAAAGTTGTTTCAAGTTTGGCTAGGACATTGCAGGCTTGATTATGATGATTCCGTGCTTCTGAAGGCACGTGTAAGCAGCTGGTCCCGGCCGCCAAAAACACTAGGGTAGTGTGGGTTCGTTAGTCCTTACTGCCCACATGTTAAGAAGAAGATGGTACAGTAGAGTCTCACTAATCCGACACTATTAACAACCAATAGGTGCCGGATTATTGGAATGTTGGTATTATTGGATTCTGGATAATAAAGGAATAAGTACCTACTTGTATATTACACAAGTCACCCACGGGCAATGGCGAGGGCTATACTTGGAAATTTCTTACATGATCGAATCAGAAATGAAGACATCCGCATGAGAACCAAGGTTACCGACGTAGCCCGAAGAATTGGCAGACTTAAGACAAGTGTCAATGGGCAGGGTACATTACACAGGAAACCGACATGTCCATAGACCAAAAAGACCGAAGATATGTGCCACTAGACCCGCGTGATGAGGAGGCCTCAGTCCGTGTATTGGGAACATTACAGGCTAACAAGAAAAGGCTAATATTGATGAAGATGATATTATATAACTAATCTAGATTATTTTTTCAGCCTTCTTTGCAAATTTATATTCTGAACAGAATATTTTCTTGTTCCATACTAACAAAAAATCCATAAAAATGTACAAAGCACGTATAGTGGTGTAAAGACCAACGCTGTCAAGTCACAAGTCATAGGTTTCAAATTCGGACACAATTTAAGGCACGCTCTGATTTTTCGGATTTATTGGTGGCACTTGGCTTGATAATAACTGCTACTCGGGTCGATCTTTAGGTTAAGTTTGCTCAAACACTCTTTTGATCAACGGATGCGTTTGTGAAATATTATGCTTTAAGGTGCAAATGTGTGTTTGACTCAAGTGTGGCTACCTAAACCACCTATACGGATTGTGTTTGGGCGTGTGAAGAAATTCATGGTATAACGAAAATAAAAGGAAAACTATCACAGCTAAGTAAGCTTTACAAGTTTACAAGTAATAGTCGACCAAAGAATAAAATATTTTCCTACACTTAATGTATGCAGATGTAAGTACGTTTTATTTTTAATCGACTTCAAAAAGGAGGAGGTTCTCAATTCGTTCGGCGGTCTTTCTTTTTGAAGTGAAAACTTCTTTAGCGGCGCTGAGCACTTTTTTTGTATGGGTAAAAACTTTCAAACTCGCGTTTGACACGCGAGTTTGAAAGTCAATATTGAAGTTTTCATTTCTGCGGGCACTCCCGGAGTGCTACCTTTTTTTTTTTATTTAAGTTCCCCGATTACTCGAACATGGCTGGACTGATTCAGATTTCTTTTGTTTTGTTTGAAAGGGTATACTTCCCAGGTGGTCCTGCATGATCATCAAGTCAGGATTTCACGATGGAATCCTGGCGAAATAGAGAGAGCTCTTCAAATTTCATAGGCATACTTGAAGTGATTTGAGTAGTTTTTGGAAGAGTGGGTATTTTCTAGGAGTGGTGCCATTTCAATTTAGTGAAGATCTGATGAAGAACTTCGTAGATAGGCAACGGAACTCCTAAATAAATTATGGGATTGCTGAAATACGCCTCACTGATTGGCAAGCTGAATGTATGCTGTGAAGGGGGAGCACATTAAATTTGAACCACTAAAAAGATTAAAATTAGAACTTTTTTGCAAAAAAAAAACCGACTTCAACAAAACTGGACTGATTCGTGTCGACCGGTATTCACCGAAAAACGTTTGCTAACACTTCCATCCCTATACATTTTTGAAATTAGTAAATTTGTTAGGAACAATCTATTACTCTTTGAGCAGGATGAGAAGGCCCAATTTAAGAGAAAAGTAGTCCAAAAACCTCTGATTGTTCCTCGAAACAGATTGAGGCTATGTGACAGCCCGTCGGGGCTGTGGTTTGTCGAAAGGTTAACGCGGCTCCGACACATGGGCGAAGAAAGAACATGGGTTTGGTTTTTAGTCAGTAGAAGTCTGACACTCCCCTTCGCTCTGCCCAAGAGCGGCGGGGTTATTCGATGATTTTCCACCCACCAAAAAAAAAAAAAAAAGGCTATGTGACAGTAACTGCTACACAATGGCGGTAAAAATCTATAATAATCTACCAGTAAATATAAAAAAATGAATAATTTAGAATT
Organism: Diarsia dahlii; assembly: GCA_949775195.1. Classification (NCBI taxonomy): domain Eukaryota; kingdom Metazoa; phylum Arthropoda; class Insecta; order Lepidoptera; family Noctuidae; genus Diarsia; species Diarsia dahlii. Next base: position 32,982,579 of record OX459189.1, on the reverse strand, counting down.
TAACTGAACTTTAAACAATTGGCTTTGTGACAGATGTTTTTATTCAATAGACGACTATTTAAATTTTAAACAGACATAAACATTATGCATAGATTGATACATTTTGACATGATAATTTTTCACTTATTATTTACGTATTGACATTAAGTATCTAAAATCTAATCAAAAAATTGATGAACTATCTTGACTGTGAAATACTCTAATAAATTAATCAAATATATATTATAATGTAATTTGCCTAACTAATATTAACGCAGCAAGACCATACATTTTATTTTATTATTATGATTAAGATGTTTGTGACTACTGCAATTAATGTAATGATATGTTATTATTATGCATGTACCAGAAACATTTGCACGACTGATGAGTCGAATATAGTGAGACTATAGTAGATTGTACACCAAGTGCATAAAACGCACCATTTTGCGCGAGACGTTTATCCATCCGATGCGAGCTTGCGAGCGAGGATGGATATAAAGTAGAGAGTAAAATGGGTTTTATGGACGAGTTTTACACTCTACTTTTCACTTCGATTGCGAGGAAATGCAACAGCAACTTGTAAATATTGTAAAAATAATTATGGTTCCCGCCACAATTAACTTTTTTTTTTCAGTAGGAAACACCTGACTTATGTCGTTAGTCGTTTAACTCATACTGCTCAGTAAGTTATAAAACATTTTGAGCAAGCCTATTGCCATCAACCAATGTAATTAGGAGCAAGCCTATTGCCATCAACTGATGTAATTGGGACCAAGCCTATTGCCATCAACCAATGTAATTAGGAGCAAGCCTATTGCCATCAACTGATGTAATTAGGGACAAGCCTATTGCCATCAACCGATGTAATTAGGAAAAGCCTATTGCCATCAACCAATCTTATTAGGAGCAAGCCTATTGCCATCAACCAACCTAATTAAGAGCAAGCCTATTGCCATCAAGCGATTTAGGTAATTGGGGGAAGCCTATTCCCATCAACTTTCCTTGTATTCGTAATGAAAAGCAGTAATCCCTTGTTCTTGGAATACTAGCGAAACGAATTAAATTAAAGAGGTTATTCTATGAAGTTGTTGCTGTGGCTGTTGGGCCGATTACCTGTGCCGATTACCTTGATCTTCGACGAAGATTTTACTTTATGCTCTAGAGCATAAAACGCGACTTTATGTCGCCTACGCACGACATAAAGACGAATTTTAGAGCGAGAGAAGTGAAAAAAATATTTTACCATCTCTTATTATGTATGTACCTATATTCTGGCAACTAAATTAATTTCATTTCATTTCAATGTGAAAAATTAACTTTTGATGAAAAATCAGTTTCTGAAGTCGGTGGCAAAAAAAAAACTTTTTTGCAAAAAAAAACCGTCTTCAAAAACACAAAAAGTGAAAAAACAATTTCACAAAAAAATAAACTTTAGAAGAAAAATCAGCTTCTGAAGTCAGTGAAATTTTTTTGTTTGATTTCGTTTTTTCTTTGCTGAAGTAGGGTGTTTAAACACTTTAGTAATATAAGTTCACATATTTTGATGGGCAACTACGGAACCCTACATTGTGCTTGGTTCGACATGCACTTGACCGGTTTTTTATTGACTCTCGGCACGACTACCTGTTGATCATACGGGACGGGATTAAAACTGCGTCACACAGTGCAGCAGTCATTTGATGCACCAACCGTGACGATAAGAAAAAAAAAGTATTTTTCTCATGTTTCAGGTATGTCAAAGTCTTAACCTTTTTGGATTAGACAGAGTTTTAGTTACATGTGGTAACATCATCATCATCATCTCTCTCTCATGTAGTTGCTACCTTAAAGATATGGTAGCTCGTGGTATCATCATCAATCTTTTGTTCCTACTGCAGGGACACAAGCCCCCCGTCGGGGCTGTGGATATTGAAAGTTTACCGCGGCTCCGACACAAGGGCGAAGAAGAAGGAACATGGGTTTGGTTTTTAGTCAGTAGTAGTCTGACACTCCCCTTCGCTATGCCCAAGAGCGCGGGGGGGTTATTCGTTGATTTTCCAACCACCAAAAAATAAAAAATAAAAAAAAAAATAAGGGACACGGGGCCTGTGTCCCTTATTTTTTTTTTTATTTTTTTTAATAATGTGCATGGACTTTAGTGCACCAGGCAGGCCAAGTGCGGGTAGATGTCGCATGTCTAAAAATTTTTGGTTCTAGGACATGCCGGTTTCCTCACGATATTCTCCTTCACCGCTCGTGACATAAAATGTAGTCTTTATTATACAACTGCCCTGTATACACCGTTGCCGGAGAGGGCGTACGTCATCCGTCAACTATCTTCAGTACGGCAGCTGAAAGAATCCTTTGGAATTCCCCGCATGCGCTAGTTCTGCCACCCGTGACCTGCATTTCCCACCCCCTCCTACTGCATTGACCCCCCATCGCATTGCCCGGGCCGAAGATCCCGGCCAGCAGCTCAATTGCAACAAAAGATCTCGCTTTCCGAAATATGCTAATTATTATTAAAAAAATATGAGCTCAGTGCAATCAGCCAAAACAAGATCAAAACAAAAAGGCAAAAAAATGCAAAATGCAATAATTACTGATTTCCAAAAAATCACTACTAAGTGAATAATTACTAAATTAACTTTCAGAAGTCTCTGGTCAAAAAGTTAATTGTAAAAGTAACTCGTCTAACAAAACAACTTACTTCTGGAAGTAAAACTTTTTTCTAACTTTTTACCCGACTGCGGCAAAGCCCAAAGGGAGGGTTATGTGTTTTGACCCGACTGCGGCAAAGCCCAAAGGGAGGGTTATGTGTTTGACGTGTATGTATGTAAGTATGTATGTATGTCCGTTTCTTTGTTCCCCCATAACTCCTAAACGGATAAAGGGTTTTGTATGAAATTTACGTCGTTAGATTTGTCTTGATGGCGCGAGTGTTATAGGCTACACTAAAATTAAAAAATAAAGAAAAAATTTGGATTTTGGGGGACAAAACATGGAGTTCAAATTTTTTTTTTTCCAATACCATCGAGTATGGTACCGAAATAAAGAGTTTTAAAAGGAGATTACAAAAATATATTATTATAATACTTACATGTTTAAAAGAAATTGAAAGTGACAAATCCTATAAACAAGCACAAAAGTTAAATCAAACACATAACCCTCCTTTTGGGCTTCGCCGCAGTCGGGTAATCATCTGCGAAGAATTTTACGCGACCAACGAAAGAACAGACACAAAAGAACTAAAAAGTGGGAAATAAAAAAAGTAGTTAAAAAACTAAAAAACCCGACTGAAAAAACCGAAAAGCAAAAAAACAAGCACATTTTAAATTAATCAACTTGGAAGCAGGCGGGGTTCATTTGAATATTAAATTATGAAATGAAAAAAATAGAACACCGCCTGCTTCCAAGTTTTGATTAATTTAAAATGTGCTTGTTTTTTGCTTTTCGGTTTTTTAGTTGACATGCGTTTTTTTTTCGTCTAGTAAAAAACTGCTTGCCCAGTTCAGTGGCTGAAATGCTAAATAGTTGGCAATAGGCTCACCTAACAACGGAACTTAAACAAATCTAGCAAAATTTAGCTCAGGTACTACCACCACTGTCCACACCCTTAAGCGAATCTAGGCTTTGTCTTACATCACTAAATAATTTTATTTGTAGAGCGTCGTCCCACTCTAGCCCGGGATCCAATCGGCTACTAATAAAATGTAGGTACAGTCAACCAGAACAGATATACGAAACGGGTCCATATTGGCTCACCTAAAGTTCTTTACCCGAAATTGTTCTTCATAACGATTTGTAATCCGAATGATCACTCATCCTAAAATCCTAAAGTTTTCATTCATACTATTTGTAGTGCTACCAGCGATGTTCATAACACTCATGTTTCCGAAAATTTTAATTCATATAATATCATTATTGTAAATATATTTAAACTCCTACTGTTTTTTACGCTTTTATTCCTAAGCCTGTTCAGAATGATTAAAGGTCGTTTCACTGTTTTTTGTCTTAAATTAATGAAATTCAGGTCAGAGAGTCGCCTTGGGGGCACTATGAAAAATATACTTAGAAAAATTTCGCGATCAATTTCGAGGTAGCGCTCGCCGGCCGCTGCCGCGGCGCCGCTCGCTTTGCTCGCTCGGCTCGCACGTAGTTGGTCACAGTTCTAACCTAACCTAACCTATGGATATCTTTGCATAGTATATAAGGTCCCATTAAAATAGGTGGACAAATTTTAACACAACGTTCAGTATGTCCAACCAAAGATATCTAAACAAAAAAACACAGCATAAAGTGTTTTTTTTTACTTAAAATAATAAATTGCCGGCACTCTAGAACAATCTCATCCTTTATGAGTAGGTACTTAAATGCGTTTTTCTTATTATTATTTTTTACCATCGTCCTTATTTTGGTGATCTGAATGATTTCTAAAATTTTGTCCACCTATTTTAATGGGACCTTATATAATACTGATTATTATGAATAAAAAGAAATCTAAACAAAAAATATATGACTTTGAATAATAGTGTAATAGATGGTTAAGTTGAGAAAATATAGGAAAACAAATAAAAGTATAATAGATGTTTATTGCTACTGACATTATGAAGTTGGGTAGGTAGGGTAGTAGGTAAGTAGAGTAGTAGGTAGGTAGGGTAGTAGGTAGATAGGGTAGTAGGTAGGTAGGGTAGTAGGTAGGTAGGGTAGTAGGTAGGTAGGGTAGGAAAAAGAGCATTGCAACGCATGCCGGGAACAGCTACTTAGTAATAAAAAAGACATAATAGGGGATCGGACAAAAAAAAACTAATTAGTCCGTCAGATAGATTTCCAAAAATTATTGGACACGTATTTTTTCTTTTTTCACGTAAACTTAAAATGAAGACGATACAGTGCTTCGAAAACTCGTGTGACGTCATATGATAGTACATTTTGACGACACAAGTGACGTTTCAAGCCCCACTCCAAGATCTTTGACACGTTTTATCTTCGTCATTTTTTATTGATTTGATAAAACAAAAAACACGTATTCAATATTTTTCGATAATCTTACTTACGGACTAAACAGAATCATATTATTTTGACCCTGTCCGATCCCCTATTAAACAAGTAAATAATGTAATTTTCACTTCTCTCGCTCTAAAATACGTCTTTATGTCGTGCGTAGGCGACATAAAGTCGCGTTTTATGCTCTAGAGCATAAAGTAAAATCTTCGTCGAAGACCAAGGTAATCGGCACAGGTAACCGGCCCAACAGCCACACGAACAACTTGAACTTCATAGAATAACCTCTTTAATTTAATTCGTTTCGTTAGTATTCTAAGAACAAGGGATTACTGCTTTTCATTACGAATACGAATACGATTTTGTTCCGTATGGTGTCGGACGCAAAGAATAGCACCATCCCATATCTTCCCGTGGGTGTCGTAAGAGGCGACTAAGGGATGTACCAGAGAATGGGCAGCAGCGTTCTCTGTGCTTTTTGTATCGAACGTACTGCGATCGCCAACCCGCCTGCCAAGCGTGGCGATTATGGCAAACCCCCCCTAAGCAAAAATTACACTTAGGGGAGGCCTATGTCCAGCAGTGGACGTCTTTCGGCTGAAATGATGATTACGAATACAAGGAAAGTTGATGGGAAAAGGCTTCCCCCAATTACCTAAATCGCTTGATGGCATTAGGCTTGCTCTTAATTAGGTTGGTTGATGGCAATAGGCTTGCTCCTAATTACATCATTTGATGGGAATAGGCTTACTCTTAATTACATTGATTGATGGCAATAGGCTTGCTCTCAATTACATCATTTGATGGGAATAGGCTTACTCTTAATTACATTGATTGATGGCAATAGGCTTGCTCTCAATTACCTAAATCAGTGGATGGCAAAAGGCTTGCTCCTAATTACATCGGTTGATGGCAATAGGCTTGCTCTTAATAAGATTGGTTGATGGCAATAAGCTTTTCCTAATTACATCGGTTGATGGCAATAGGCCTGTCCCTAATTACATCAGTTGATGGCAATAGGCTTGCTCCTAATTACATTGGTTGATGGCAATAAGCTTGGTCCCAATTACATCAGTTGATGGCAATAGGCTTGCTCCTAATTACATTGGTTGATGGCAATAGGCTTGCTCCTAATTACATTGGTTGATGGCAATAGGCTTGCTCAAAATGTTTTTATAACTGAGCAGTATGAGTAACGACATAAGTCAGGTGTTATGTCAACTTTCCTACTGAAATAAAAAAAGTTAATTGGCGGGAACCTTAATTATTTTTACAATATACAAGTTGCTGTTTCATTTCCTCGCAATCGAAGTGAAAAGTAGAGTGTAAAACTCGTCCATAAAACCCATTTTGCTCTCTACTTTATATCCATCCTCGCTCGCAAGCTCGCATCGGATGGATAAACGTCTCGCGCAAAATGGTACGTTTTATGCACTTGGTGTACAATCTACTATTTAATTAAAAATAATATGCATAAAATTCAAAACTGCAATAATCAATAGAAACATAAAATATGTAATTACAAATGCTATTCAAATTGGAACAGTGCAATCAAAAGCTTTTTTTAAATCCTGCCAATCAAATTATAATTATCTCGATTCCTTTGATGTCCGTGCAGTTATGTAAAAATAAAGTATAAATAAATAAAAATATTATCTTAATTATTTATCGTCGTTGTATTAATAGTTACAAGACACTATGAATCGAGCATGACTGTACCTACCTCCATATCGACCTTACTCGGTCCATCCCTCCCTGCCGGCAGTCTGTTGGGATCATCGGTACCGTACGGTTCTTACCAAGTGAATAAATAAATACCTTACTTCTCAATATAAATTAAATTTGCATAAAATATCAATTTGTGAAATTCATCATGTTCAACATCAGGAACCCATTCGTACTGTTCAGGGCTCAGTGGCTTGGCCTTGACGCTAACCGGCGTAAACAGGAGGAGAGAAGTACGTACTTTTGAAACTTTTATATTTTTTTATTTAATTTTGCCTTTTTTTTATAAAAATTCTGCGAAGGTTTAATGTTTAGCAATTTTTAAATTTTTAAAACAATAAGGCTGTGGCGAAGTAGTGGTTAACAACCAGTTTCACCAAGCATTACCAGTACTGAGGGTCAGATAGGCAGTCGCTCCATATAACATTCTGGTATTCAGCTGCATCCAGTTAGACTGGAAGTCGACCCCTACAGACTTGGGAGAAGGCTAGGCAGATGACACTCACCCTCAACATCTTATTTAGTTGTTTATCTCTTGTCGTGAAATATTTTTTTAGTAAGGTAGCAGTCAGAAAAGTGAAGTCTAGCAAATTGGGTTATTTTATCTCACGTTAGCTACGAAATTATGAGGATTAAATAAAATTATTATGAAAAGCTCGTGACTAAATAATAACAACCGCTCGGGTCGATCTTCAAATAAAGCCGCTCGTGCCTAGGTTGGTCCGTGGATGTGTGACCACACATTAGATAAAAAGTTTCCTCCGTGCTTCAGAAATCACGTTGGAGCTATAAAGTATTTATTGTTGTATTTTCAGGAATCGAGACTTTACAAGTCCTCATCGGGGAAAATGAAATTAAAATTAAAAAACAATATCGTTATGTTAAGTTGGGCGATGGGCGACTCATTTCGAACGATGAAGAAAGTAAGTGTTGATGCAGTATGATACGTATCATACAGGGTGTACTTTTACACCCTTTACGTTACGAATTTTTTTGCGGTATCTAAGTAATTTAGGGGGTGTAATTCACGGGGTAAGCTGTAAGAAGACCTGTTTAATCAGGGGTACTTCTTGCTATCATCGTACTATCTGTGTTAGACTGCGTTGATAAAATAAGACGTAAAATTAAATCAACGTTTCAAGTCTATATTTTAATGTTAATGAAGACATGGATACTTCAATTACATAGATCGGAATGTATTCATCATCTGCCTAGCCTTTTCTCAACTATATTTGTGTTGGCTTCAAGTCCAACTGTATGCAACTGAATACCCGTCTTTAAGTATCTGACCTTCACAACTCCTTAGTACTGGGTGACACGGTACCCCTTTGTAAGACTGGTTGTCAGAGTTTTTGGGCCACTAACTATCTAACCCGTAACGACTGTCAAAGGTGTACAGATGACAGTTGGAACCAACGACTCCACGGGCTTTCCAAGCCACGAAGGAAATTCAGAATGCAACGGGGGGTCAGCGATCACCCAGCCACGGACCAGCCTAGGCAAGTAGGGTTTAACCTATAGATCGACCCGAGCGACTAATAATATCTAGCTAGGAGCTCTTCTTGCGGGATCCAAGACAGTTAAATCGTTTCTCTGGGACTTCGTCGAGCTTCACTTTCTCGGCGCTTATCTGGTGGTTGCCATTGTTGATTCTGGCTTACAGGAGTACTTGAAAATAGTGTGGCGGCCTTGTCCCATAAAAAAGTAGCTCTTTTAGTGATAGAATGACAAACTGAATTTAATTATTCATAATGTATTGTACTTTACAGCCTCCGACTATGAATCCGAAAGCGATCCGCTCGTTTCTGAAGAACAAGATAAAAGCCATGATGATGTTTCAAAAAACAACTTTTTACCGTCATCGGACAGCGAGGACTCCGAAGCAACCTCAAGCGATGAGGACGATATAACTAGTCTTTCGGATGCCAACTCCGAAGCTGAAGAAGAAGAGCCCCAGAACATGGACAGCGAGACTGACAATGAAAGTCCTCATGATAACGAAGAACCCAACGAAGAACCCAACGAAGAACCCAACGAAGAATCCAACGAAGAATCCAACGAAGAACCCAACGAAGAACCCAACGAAGAACCCAACGAAGAACCCAACGAAGAACCCAACGAAGAACCCCAACCGGACAGCTGTGATGAATTTGATCGTGAATGTGTGATGCCCTCACCCCTAAGTAAACGCAGGAGGATCGAAATTAATTACGAGGAATCCATGAGCGAGGGCGAGGAAGAGGGCACGGTTACGTACTAAACTGGAATATATCAAGGTAAATAAATAAAATGATAGCTTTTCTATACAGCAGGGGGTTAATTGAAGACACCGTGGCCTCGACACAAAGGGCTAAGAAGGAACATGGGTGGTTTTTAATAAGTAGAAGTCTGACACTCCCTACCACTTTGTCCAGAGCGGGAGGAATCATTTTATAAATCCCACCCTAAAAAAAAATGGGGTTAATTGAACAAAACTTATTCTTTATAGCTGTGCCCGCGACTTCGTTCGCGTGGTTGTCGAAAACTAAAATGCGTCGCTTAGACAAAAGTACATTAAATCATTGCCCTGCGTTAACTTACAGACGCTGTAGCAAATAAGAAGTTTAGGTAGCCTGACTTGAGTCTAACGAAATTTGCACTTTATAGCTTAATATTTCACTAACGAATCCCTTAATCGAAAAAGTGTTTAAGCAAACTCACAATCTTTTTTAAAGAACTATCTAATGACACCCCACACCATGGGCTTCGCAAGAAATAAAAACAACGCCATCTATCGAAGACGAAAATAAACTGCTAAAATTGAATGCACGGAAAGCGATCAGTCAGTCAATCACACTATAGGGTTTAGGCTATGTAGACTAAATTAGACTTTGAAAGCAGTGTCATTTAGACTACTTACCTACAGAGTACCTTAAGCTATCATAACTTTATTATAGTTATCTTTTGAAGGCATTATTAATAAGTACCATATTCGTTTAATAGATGTCGCTGCATGTCTCATTCATGATCATAATGATAAAGTTCTTCTTGAAAACTAGAAATTCAAATATCTTTTGATTGAGAGCACCGATTACGATAAAACAAAGACTAAGTAATACCCCAAGTTACGCACAATATTTATATATAAAAGTTATCTACATTAGTTTCGTAAATTTTACGTGATGCTTAGTCATCGAAACAGACAAACAGACAAAAAATCCAAAAATGCTGGAAATGAGTTCTGTTGGTTAAACTTTATCACCCTGAAAATTCCTTTTTTATACCTATATTTTCAATGTACAAAAATATTTTTTCTACAGATTTATTATATGTATAGATAGATAGATATAGACTAGTATATTATTGTATCACTTGGTAGAGGAAGCTCGAGCGGGCCCATATAACCATGCCAAACTTTATTAACTTAACTATAGGGAAGTTTATGAGTTATCTTTGAAAATACGATGTTCGTTTGTCGATTTACTCATAATATCGTCTAGTTTTAATGTAAAACGAACAAGAACTTGTGAGGACTTTTAAAACTAAAAAGGATAATATATTTTTATTTTACCTTTTTTAGTAAGTTTCGGATGTCGTTGTTATAATGCAATAAGTTTTTATTCTGATTACAGATTGACAACTTTGCGAAACGGCGATAAAAATGCTCCGAGATTGACAACTCTGCGAAACGGCGATAACCATGCTCTGAGATTGACAACTCTGCGAAACGGCGATAAACATGCGACCTACAACCACTCTTAAAGTGGAACCGCGAAATTCAAATTTCGTTATAGTTTGCCGCGGATCATATTTTATTCAACGTACAGCCTGACACATACCGGAAAATTTTAAAAAAAAATTTAAAATTTGAATTTCGTGGACATCATTTTTTAGTTTAAATCCTTGATGTAATGCTTTTAATCTTAATTTTTATAATTACCTTAGTTCTATTTGTAAATACCTTTAGTTTAAATTTTAAAAAAATTAAATCATTGTGAATGGTTGTCATCGGAAGACTTTAAAACGTGATAGGATGCGATCCAATAATTATATTATTATATTAATTTACTTTGTAGAATCTATTACGGTCTCAAGACAATTTTTTGTCGTAGAGACCAAAAAATTAAGATCCGAATTTAATGTAGTATACTACTAGATCGAATCATAATCGAATAATCAATCATTTTAATTGAAATTTAATTTAGTTTATATTTGGTTCGTTGTAATCGGTAAAACTAGTTTGAAAAGGAAACAAACAAAATAAGTAACATCTCTATATTAAGCATTGCAATGTATAAATATAAACACACACATGTATTTTTTTTCTTTAAAGCTAAAAAAATGCTTCTATATTTTAGACTAACTCAACAACGTATTTTTTTTTTAATTGGCCTATGATTATTTTAAACGTAAAGTAAAAATTATTTCATTTAGTCTGTATCTTTCTTTTAAGATGTATACTCTTTAATGATTTATTTTTGAAGAAAACAAAATAATAATTATGCGGATAACGTAGGAATGCAGCATTATTACTAAAACTTCAGGAAACTTTATGAATTACGTATGTTTTAGTTGCGTATTTACCCTTAATAAGTTGAATAACATTTCACTTCAGTTCGTTCAGTGGGCATTTCAGTTTATTTTAGCGCACGTTCAAAATATTATTTAATAAGTGTCTATAATAATCTTTTTAAAAATATCTAAATGTGCATAGTATAACGAAGTGGATAGAATATAATTAAAAGACCTTAAATCATGTTTTCTTTTTCATTCAACATAGAATTTAAAAAAAATTGTGTTATGTTTGCAAAATGTTAAATAAGCTTGGTTTAGTTAATTTCTTTAACATTAAAAATCATTTTAGGTTATTAGAAAAACTTTACAATCTATTTACCTTTCGATCGATTTATTATATAAATAAGTATTACTTATACAAAGTAGGAAAAAAAAAAATTAAATTTAAGTATGTCTACTGACTCAACATCATATCATAAACACACAAACACACATCCACTTAAACACACACACACATTACACTTGACATGTCATAGGTATATCATGTTTTATATAAAAATTAAATCCATGTAAAAAGATTTAAGTTAGACTATATCTTTCTTTTAATTACCTTTAAGTAAGTCCCTTTTTAATTGAATAATGGGAATCTGCAGGCTACATTTTTGGACAAAATATCGTAGTAAATATTATTAAAATATAAGTTTAATGATATCTTAATTTCAATTTTACTTTAAAAAAAACCTTCTAAATAATTTTCCATTTAGTACTTATAAGAAAACAGAAAAATAACATTGTTTTATAATTTATTGAACGTGAAATAGGTTTTAAGTTAGAATTAAATTGTGGAATACTATCTCAATGAAGTCATTTAAAAAAAATCGAATCTCATTTTTCCTCTTGACTAATTTATTTAATGAACGAAACAAAATAACAGTTCAGTTTGCAACTCGAAATTATTCTCGAAATAAAATATTATATTTCGAAAATACTCGAAAAATACTATAACTAGAAAATACTATAATTATAATATTAATAAAATGTTATTTTCCGGTTTTCCGATACTCGACCTTATTAGGTACTCGAAATAAGTCGTTTCTATTTTCCCATAACTGTATCTTCTTCTAAGTTTGCTGATGTTGTGTGTGGTTGATGGATCGCTATAAGTATTTGGTGTGTGTGAAGTACGGACGGATGATAACTAACTTTCTTTACTGTGTGTGATGATGATGATTTTAATAAAATTATTATGTATGTTCGTAAAACATTCTTATAATAAGTGTATAATCAAACCCGTCGGGGCTGCGGGATGTTCGAAAGAGATACCGCGGCCTCGGCACAAGGGCTAACATGGGTGGTTTTTAGTCAGTAGAAATCTGACACTCCCTACCGCTCTGCCCAGAGCGAGAGGAGTAATTAATTTTATGATTTTCCACCAAACCACCATGAAAAGAAAACTAAAAAAATTGTATAGTCAATAGTCAGTAAGTTAAAAATTAAAACACCGTATTACTACTTTTTCTTTTCTTTCTTCAATGAATTCAGAAAAAAAAATATTTTGATGTCTGTAAAACGAGAAATATTTTTTTTAAGTTACTTTCATCACAATTCATTTTAGGTAATTATAAAGATTCTACAATCTAGTTACCTTTTACCTTTTGATCGATCTATTTTGAACTATTATACAATCTAGGAACAAAATCTCTAACCCGAATTGATGCCAAATTTTCCTATCGTGTGTTTTTTTTTTAAGTTTTCAGTTGTTAGTTTAAGCTTTATATGAACGTGTATTAAATGTTAATAAAAACGTAAATAAAACATAAATGTCTTTTATATTTTATTCCTTTCGCAGCAGTTGGTATTTATAGAACTTATGCCAACATGATATCGCATGTCGACATGTTTACACATCTTGTGGTGTACAGAATAAGCAGACAACTTAGGTACGGGTTCTTCTGCCGTAATAAGTAGAGAGATTCATGTAATACCAAGTCAGTTAATTCAGTCCCTACTTATGGGACCTTCTATCTAAAGTTAAATAATTACGTAACTAGCTGTTGCCAGCGGCTTCACCCGCTGCAACTCGAAAACTATCCCACGGGAATATGAAATCGGGATAAAAACTATCCTATGTGTTATTCCAGGTTATAAACTATCAGTGTACAAATTTTATCCAAATCCGGTGAAGAAGTAACAAACACACACACTCACACAGTCACACACTCATAAACTTTCGCAATTATAATATTAGTAGGATTAGCTAACCTAACATCTTATAGCGCCTTTAACAATATTAAAAATCTTTGATGTTTTAAATAAATAGATTGACTTGGCCATCGCATCGCATTTACCTACTAATGTTAAACAGCCCATTCTAATGGCTAATCGCCACCGCATTGAATTGGATTTATGTTATTATCAATAATTTCAAAGATCTTCTTCTTCTTCTTCTTATCGTGTGGGCAGTAAGGTCTAACGACCCCACACACCCTAGTGTCAGAGTTTCTAAACCGCCGCAAGGGCCTCTGACATGGTTTGACGACCTCCAGTTGATTTCAAAGATTAGGTGTCGTAAGTACCTATTTAGCCTAGTCCCAAAAATCCGAGATGCTCGTTTCACCCAAGCATTGGAGAGAGCCACAGTAGGTAGCCTTCTTACTGACTTCTCAACACATGACACAATTTGACAACCTGACAACGTGAATACATTTTCTGCAACCTGAAATCATTGATATTACTGAGTCAGTTTGCAACGACACTTCCTGCATGTTTTAATATGAGACAACATCAAACAAATCCTACCTGTTGGATTTTGGCCCACGGCCGTGGGCCAAAATACTTACCCTTTCTGCGGCCCTGACACAGTCAGAAGGCGTCATGGTAGACCTCGTAGAAGATGGCGGACGATCTGGACAAGACCAGCGACGTGGTCCACATTGACCTTTTTTTTTGTTATTGGTGGGTGGAAAATCATCGAATAACACCCACTCTTGGGCAGAGCGAAGGGGAGTGTTAAACTTCTACTGACTAAAAAGCAAACCCAATCCATTACATAATTCTCTTAAGTACAATAAAAGTTATATCATCCTAAAGTTAGAAATAAAATGTGTAAGTAATAGAAAACTAAACATCTTTGACTTAAACTAAACAAGAGATCAAACCACTAACTTAGCCTTTTAACAATAGAATTATAAATGTGGAGCTGCTGCAATTTGGAAAAATACATGAGTGTGTAAAATTAACTGGTCGTCTATAATTGGCTAACTCCACAACTTGTGTTGGCTCAGGTTGGGTTGATGTATCAGCATCAGGCTGGATCACATTTTTTTATGGTTGCACATCGTCAGTTGTGTCCAGCTGAGGTCTACTTTCATCTTGACAAGTTGACATTTCATACGTAGGACTTCTCTTCTTGGGCGTAACTAGCACGTAAGGCACACACGATGCGTGTAGAACTTACACGGCTATCCATCGTGATAAACAATTCGATGTAGGTATCCACAATAAAGTCTAAAGTAAAAAAAAATTAAGTTCAAAAATCTAAAACCCGACTACTAACAAAATCGCGGTCTTAAAAGTTGAAAACAAGAAAATAATTCTTGTCTGATATTTTACCGGCAGTGGCAATTTTGTCACCAGGCACATCACTAGGTGGAAGATTATTAAAGATATGTGGACCCCTACAAAAGATCGTTTGCTGTAAAAATTTTGTGTACTGGCTCCGGTGTGTGACTTGTCTTTGTGTCTTTGCGCAAAATTCAATTCAATTTAATTTGATTTTATGAACAATTTCATAAATAATGTGCATTTAATAGGGAGATTTAATATCTATGATACTATGTTCTTTATGAACCGAAGAATTTGATGAAATTTAAATTCAAATAAATTGGTTCAGGTAGCGATAACCAGTCACAGTAAGTAATTACAGTTCCTCAAGTAAATATGGGAAAGTTATTTCATCCAATCAAAGTAGATAATGACGATCCTAATTAATTTAGGATATAAATAGAACAATGATGTTTACCAACCGTAATTACATCGAAAGACCCAATGGAATGGGAATGGAAATATTTGGGGAATATTTCTTAATTAAAGTAGTAAAAAAAAATCGATTTCTTTTTTCTGTTTTGTTGTCGGTGATAGCTCGTTGTTACGTTATTTCGGGGTCGCGTGATTCGGTGTGACGATTTTTCTTGTAACGTGCATTCGTTGTTCCGTGATTCGAATTCTTGTGCATTCGTAGTAACGTGATGCGTCGCTGCGTGCTTTCGTACTCACAATATTCGTTGTCGCAAACATTCGGTGCCGTGTTATTCGACGTTGTAACTTTCGTAATGACGTATTGCACTCCTAAAAATCCACTCGAATTTTCTATATTGTTTAGAATCGGTGCAGCCAAACTTAATCATTTTTATAAATTTTTACTTTAAATCAAACAAACAAATGCCACCTACTTCAGAAGTTGATTTTTTTTCTGAAGGTAAATCGTGATATTTATCACGTTTTTGTGGTATTTTTTGCAAAAAAGTTTATTTATAAACTTTAAGGTTTGCATACCAGAAAAGGATTATAAATATGAGGATCTTTATTGTTGTATAATGTAATGCACTTATATACTCATCTATTTACCCGTATGCGTATATCTATTTACGCGAATAAATTATTTGATTTGAATATAATGTTAACCATATTCAATTTGCTTCCACGTTTACCACTTACAAAAATGGTGCAATGCAGATGTTGTAGAGGTTCTCAAATCAGGTTTATAATAAATACACAGGTGCGAGGAGTATCAAGGAGTTCAGCTCACGTTACCTTGCAACGGCTATCGCTGTCCCTGTCTCTCTTAAATCAATCATGGCTGCCATATTGTTTGCATATCGTCTGCCCACCTTGATATCTAAGTGACCAATCAAGCCAGCTACATTTTACCCGTTCGGATGCTACCTGCGCCAATCAATAGTATGCAAAGGGTATTTGCCATCTGACCTTTGAGGCCCAGCGACTGCGGATATAGTGCTAAAGCAATAAATATTGTTGAGATATTATTATGCGTATGAAAACCGGGCTTCGCCACGTTGTTACAGGTATCTCTTTGTTCTTACAAACAGTCGGCTATCGTATAAGAATATGTTTCTAATCTTTACTGATGCAAAAAAAGTGCATTTACTTTTACTTAAGATTAGTTAGACGTTTTTTGTAGGTACTCTTTTTTACACTTTATAGGCTTGCGTTTGGTCGCAATTGGTCTGATTTGAAGCCATGATGCGTGATTGGGTGGGGTATTAAAATTTCTGACTTGTTGCTTATTCCACGACTGCTGGTAAAAGGCAATCAGTTGAACATGACTACTTACACACTATGTTGTTTATAACAGCACACAAGAAAATGTTTTACAATTGGGTCTTTCGATGTAATTACTTTGTGTAATCAAATTAAATTGAATTGAATTTTGCGCAAAGACACAAAGACAAGTCACACACTGTAGCCAGTACACAAAATTTTTACAGCAAACGATCTTTTGTAGGGGTCCACATATCTTTAATAATCTTCCACCTAGTGATGTGCCTGGTGACAAAATTGCCACTGCCGGTAAAATTCCAAAATTGGCAGCAGCATTGGAAATATTGCCAAAGTTGCCGTTCAATGTAGATTCATCATCATCACACACAGCCTGAATTCACCCACTGCTGGTTATAGGCCTCCCTTTTCTTGTGCCATTCTCCACGGTCTTGTGCCAGCCTCATCCAGGTTTTTCCCCCGATGGTAACTATGTCGTCTGCCCATCTTGCCGCTGGACGACCCACACTTCTTTTTCCAGTTCTTGGAAGCCATTCAGTGATACCCTTAGTCCACCTGTCATCACTGCTCCTTGCTAGGTGTCCTACCCAACTCCATTTGAGTTCCGTAACGCGATTTCCAATATCGAAAACCTTTGTACGTTTTCGAATTTCGACGTTAGGAACTCGGTCTATAAGTTATATGCCTAGCATGGAACGCTCCATGGCTCTCTGTGCAACTCTCAATCTGTACACAGTCTCCTGCGTGAGCGTCCATGTTTCGGCACCGTATGTCATTGTAGGCAGAACACACTGGTTATAGAGCCGGGACTTCAGACATAGCGGAACTTTGACTGTTTTTAAAATGTCGTCCAATTTGCTAAACGCGGCCCACCCAAGCTGTATTCTTCGAGATACCTATCTCCTTTTGTTGGTGTTCTTTGCCAAAGGAAAGAATATGACCGAGATAGTTATACTGGTCAACTATCTCCAACTCTTCATTTCCAACTTTGACACAAGAATTTGAACAGCTGTTGATATTTGCCATAATCTTCGTCTTGGTCATATTCATCCTAAGTCCTACTTTGAAAGAAGCATCGTATAGGTCTTGAAGCATATTCTGAAGATCCTCGAAGTTTTCAGCGAAGAGAACGAGGTCGTCTGCAAATCTTAAATGCGACAGGTAAGCACCATTTATGTTAACACCACAACTGTCCCAATTTAGGCATTTCATAATGTCTTCAAGGACTGCTGTAAAAAGTTTTGGTATGCATGCGAACCTGTAGAGTGGCCGAGGTGTATAGTTCACGCAGCACATCCACGTAGCGGGAGTCGATATGGCAGGCACTGTCGAAAGCTTTCTCGTAGTCGACGAAAGCCATGCATAGGGGTCGGTTATATTCTTGGCACTTCTCCATCAACTGCTTTACCGTATGAATATGGTCGGTAGTCGAAAATCCGCTGCGGAATCCAGCCTGCTCGATGGGTTGGGCTTGTATATATATATATATGAGTTGGGCAATGTAGATTAGGGCCTATAAATGCTAACTATAAGTGTATTACATAGTTTGACTTATAATTATGCATCAGTAAATTGCATATTGCACTAATGGCCCTGCCATACCCACACGTTTGGTATGGCCAAGCATTTTCACGTGTAGCCGGCAATGTTTTCAAGATAGTCGAGCAATACTTACCAATAGTACAACTACATATTGCTGGGAAAGTATAGCTTATAAGTACACCTTAAAATTAACAATGCGTCAATGTTAAAAAGGTAGTGAAAAAATATTTGATATTGTTTTACTGTTTTGCTGTCGGTGATGCGGTCGTTGTTACGTTATTCGGTGTGACGATTTTCGTTGTAATGTGAATTCGTTGTTCCGTGATTCGAAGTCTCGTGCATTCGTTGTAACGGTATGCGTCGCTGCGTGCTTTTGTATTCACAGTATTCGTTGTCGCAAACATTCGGCGCCGTGTGATTCGACGTTGTAACTTTCGTAATGACGTATTGGACTCGATTTTATATTATGCATAATTAAACAAGTAATTTAGGTTGCGTTTTCAAGCGATCTTATTACTGATGGTGATGGTAGGCCGATGATGCCAATCTCAATAAGGTTACGTAGACTTTCTAAACTTTACTGATACATTATCATCTGCTTAGCCTTTTCCTAATTATTTTCGGGTCGGCTTTCAGTCTTACCAGATGTAGCTGAATTCCAGTATTTTACATGGAGTGACTGCCTATCTTACGTCCACAACGTACCCAGTTAATACTTATCTGATAAATACTCTGAAAAAGTAATAACTACCACTCGAATCGATCTTTAAGTTAAGCCGCGCTTGCCTAGGTTAGTCTGTGGATGGGTGACCCCCATTACATACCGAGTTTCCTCCTTGCCTCGGATAGCACGTTAAGCTGTTGGTCCCGGCTGTTGGAGATCTTTGGCAGTTGTTACAGGTAGACATGACAGTCTGACAACCAGTCTCACCAATGGGTATCTTATTATCTCTTTAACTGGGTTATGGAGATCAGATAGGCAGTCGCTCCATGTAAAATACTGGCATTCAGCTGCATCTGTTTAGATCTATGGTTTAGACCAATCCCAACATAATTGGGAAAAGGCTAGGTACATGTTACATGTTAACAGCCCATCAGGTTACCTACAAACTATGTATAATTTATACAGGATGGAACTTTAATTATTTATATATATATTTTTTTTTAAAAAAACCTTGCCCCACACTAGGAATTTCTCCTGTATCGTGGGTGCGTTTACAAACATTTAAACTCACATACCCAGACCCGGAACAACTACCTGTAGGTCATACAAATATTTGATCCGTGCGGGGATCTAACCCGCGACACGCAGCGCAGCAGTGCATTGCTTGAGCCACTGCGCTAACCGTGCCGTTCTATATAAATGCACAATAAACAAAACCATGGTCCACCAACACACTAGGCCTAAAATGAGTAAGAACATAATCCTGTTTAGACGCAGCAAGATAACGTAGGTATAAATCTAATAATACTGCAGTGTCTTTTAATTTATTTGACGTAGATCCAAATCATCATAGGGTAAAAAACATAATAATATATATAGAACAGCACATTTTTAAATTACCTGTGACTATTTAGAATGATTTTCTGAGTATGTGGTAACCGTTTGTGCATCGTGTCCCTTTCATCCCTGTAAAAGTTTAAACCCTTTTCTGATGTGATTTATTGAGCGTAAATTTCTGTTTTTTTTTTAACCATCATTTTAATTGCCTATGGGTGTGGATTAAAATCCCAGTAGTTAAGTATCGATGTGACTTTTTCAATTCATATGTACTGACCTACTTACTTACTACTTTTCCATTAGCAATATTATAATTTAGGTCTGAAATATCGGTCTAGTTGCAGTAAGTAGTTCGGTTGGAATATAGCACCGAATTGCTGACACTCTTTAGTGGTAACAGTTCGGTTTCTTTTTTGTTTTGTTTGAGAAAATAAGAAAAGGTAGTAAAGTCCCACAAATTACCAGGAGATCAGAAGTAGGCAGGAGGAATAAATTAAAAGGTTGTTTTGGAACTTCTAACTTTCTACAATAGTGTTCTGAAACTATTTTCATTTGAAGGCCATTAACAAGTTTCTATTATTATAAAAAATACAACAAACGATCTTAAGTACAAAGTACCTATAACATAAATTAGGAAACATATTTATGTTTCCTAATTTATGTACACGATCGATTAGATAAAACTACAAACTAAAAATCATTCTTTCAGACGCAAATAATAAAAATTTTCGTACAAAAGCTTTTCACCAACAAATGCTTAATTAAGTCGAGAAAAACTGATTTTGAAAATGTCCTAATAATGTTCACTAGTCAGTTTATTAAAAGTTTACTCGCACCATTGATATAATAAATATTATATCAATGACTCGCACGGATTAGAAACGAATAGATATTATATCCATTTCGATGAGAAACACCTTATCTCTTCTTCTCTTTCTTATCTTAACTCGTATTCCATTCAAAATTATTCAGCGTTGGGTCCAAAATCTGGAGGAACCCAATTAAGCTTCAGTACTATTTTTCACAAATTCACATTTTCAGACACGTGGAATGAACACGGACGTCAATGAGAAGCCCTAATGTTTTGTGAAAGAAAAAGCTCTCACTTTTCCTCCACGAGTTGATTCAAAAGCGTGTCAAGACCATTCGGCAACGTGACTGAAAAAGTGAAAATGTGCGAAAATAATCTTTTGAAAAGGGAAACAGATTTTAAATTTATGAGGGTTTACTTGGCTGCAGTAACGTGACATATGCATAAATATCTGTTTGAAATCAAAACAAACGCGTATTTATAGATATAACGAACCCCCATGTCTGCGGGGGCGGGCTGTCTGCTGTGTGGCGGGCACCCTCCAAGGTACATATACGTCGATGTGGAAACAACTACCGGCTTAAAGCGAGACAGACATGTGAGTTGTGGGTTCCGTTGATATAAAATGATAACAACGGAGCAGTGCCTAAATGATACACCTTGGGGTAGGCTTTTTTCAGGCTTGATTTGAGTTGAATATGGCAATGGCACATTAATTCTAGGAGTCTTCATCCTCCTCTAATCCTAAATCCTGTCTTCTTTTCAACCGACATCTAAAAAATTAAGGAAAATCTTTTAATTTGTAAGTTTGGACTTCATTTTCGTTCACAAGTAGTTTACAAGTTGTATTCTCTCTCTATTAGAATATGTATCTCCCTCGTACTCTAGACAAAGTACAAACGTTATGGGTTGTCAAAGAACTAATTCGACTTCGACACGCTTGTATTAAAAATGTCGATCTCAACCTCCTGGCAAGTCGCATTGTACGTGTGTAAACTCGAATAAGATTAGGACGAGCCGCGTGGCTCGTCCTAATATATTCGAGTTTTGTAACAACCAGGGTTTACGCAGAAACGAACAAGGTACACGCAGCCCATTCTTGCTTAGCAACTCAGGGACATCACTAGATCCGTTTGCAATTTTAATAAGAAAGACCAAGTCGGAGGTTTTTCTTGGTTCAAATAAAGGAAGAATATGAATCCTTTTGCATCGTTTAAAATAATTTGGTAGATATCATGGAATGAAATTGAATGTACCTTAGGAATTTTCTCTGTATGTTCTCTAATCGTGCGATGTCTATGTTGTATTTAGGTCTCCAGACTTGAGAGGCTTACTCGAGGAGACTACGAACAAATGAGCAATATAATTTTGATAGTCTTAATACTCCTGAACTCAGATGAGACCCTGCAGATGAAACCTAGAGCTTTCGACGTTATGTATGTATCGAAAATAAGCTTCGAGTCAAAAGTATGTTGTCTCTGAACTCCGTCAAATTGGTTCAAGTCTCTTTTTTAGAAGCAGAGTCAATGAGAGATCTTCATGCCATGAATGAAACCAAAATGGAACGGCTAGATCGTTGGAAGGGAATCCAGCACATCTGGCAACGATGTTATAACGCAATCTCTTCTACAGAGAAAATTATGCATGTTTCATTTTTGTGCTAAAGTGAGGCCCTAAGTCCTGATTGAGGACAAATCTCAGGTCCCTGGGTTGAGTCACCTCGATGAACTGAAGACATCTTGTCTTCAGTTCATCAAGGTTCCTTTCTTCGTCTACTACATTCAGCTGCCGCTTCCAGTCGCATATTAAAGACTTCCCTTCAGCCTTCCCCTCCCATTTTGGATGCGGGGATACATGGGGATGGCCAATACTGACATATGACATCTTTAGCATTGATTATAGCAGAATGCAGGTTCTTTCGGTTTGACAGGGATGGCTTATGTAGAAGGCAACGAACATAATCGGAGGAAGTACTTTATTCGAAGATCCGTCAATTGCGGTCAAGAAATTCTGGGATTGATTTAGTGGCCTGCCTCCGTGGTCGAGAGGTTTAGGCGCTTGCCTAGTGACCCGGTGGGTACGACTCATGATACATGCTTTGTAAAGTTCTTTCCAGTTTGGCTAGGACATTGCAGGCTTGAATCAACTGACAAAAATAGATGGTTCCGTGCTGAGAACGGCACGTAGGTAATAAGCCGGTGGTCCCGGCCGCCAAATAGCGGTCGTCAAACCATGTCAGAGGTCCTTGAGGCGGTTTAGAAACTTGGACACTAGGGTGTGTGGGTTCATTAGACCTTACTGCCCACACGATTAGAAGAAGAATTGGCGATGTCTCCCTGTTGTTATGACAACGACAGAAAAAAATAACTTGAGTGGGCACTATAAATATCGGTGTTAGTCTCTTCCTGGTATTCGAAACTTAGGACCTCACATCGATAGCCGCTACACTGGCCAGTCAACCAAAGAGTGCGTCTAGGGTAAGGAACCCTAAAATTCGTATTGTCAAATTACCTTGCGTGGGTGATAGGTAGGCATAGTGTAGGGGGGCAAAATGAGAAGGGTGTCTCCCGTTCCCCACAGTCTGGTATCGACCCAGTGGTCGTGTAGTCTGGCTCACCATCTGACTCCGGTATTCAGTCACGGGCGGTTCTCGCGATCAGTTGCGACTACTTGCGATGGTCGCAAGTTTTTAGGCTTTATTTTAACTAAAATCGGTGCGAATTTATTTTGAGCAACAATGCCTGGTGATAGCAACGCTGCTACTAACGGTGGTACTGATGGGGGTAATGATGGGGCTGAAGGAAGTGGTGGAGCTGGTGGTAGTGGCGGATCTGGTGGTGGAAACAATGGTGCTTATCGTGGTGGTGCCATAATATCTATCAAGTACGATCACCAAGGGAAACTAATGACGGAAGAACAGAAGAATGCCAAGCTTAGTAACATCTGTAAGAGCAAGGGCTGGAAGGAGTTAAAACTGGAAATTTGTAAGTCGACCGGTGTGTTTGCTCTTGATATTAAATTAATACTAAATATATTTATGTTCCGTGTGGTGTCGGACGTAAAGAATAGCACCATCCCATATCTTCCCGTGGGTGTCGTAAGAGGCGACTAAGGGATGTACCAGAGAATGGGCAGCAGCGTTCTCTGTGTCTTTGTAACAACCATACTGCGATCGCCAACCCGCCTGCCAAGCGTGGCGATTATGGAAAACCCCCCCAAAAATGCCTGGGGGAGGCCTAATACTATGTCCAGCAGTGGACGTCTTATGGCTGAAATGATGATGATGATGATGAAATATATTTATGATATTTTTTATAGATAAATAATGTTTTAATTTATTGTACAGTTCGATACAACAAGATTCGCGACAGGGTGTTGGATGACATGGAGAACAACCCTGATCCAGTGTTCCAGAACTATCTGGACTTTTATAAGATGTCTTTGAGTCCTTCAGGTACGTAAAAAGTGTTTTTTTTTTCACTTTAATTCCAATATTTTCATCCCAATTAATATCCATGGCCCTCTTTATGAACCAAACATTATTTTATTTTATATAACAATATAATTAACAGTGAAACACAATCAATTCTTTTTTAATCTTTATTTAAAGAGCTTTTTGGCCAATGCGAATATGACACTGTTTGTAAACATAAAAAAAATAGTTTACAGCTAACTTAAATAAGAAAAATAAACAAAATAAAATATCCTCAATCGGAACTATGTTGTTCAACTCAAATAACAATTTAATGAATGAGTTGTGACTGTAAGTCAAAGAATTGTTTGCAACCAACATGACGAGAGTTTTGCAAGTCGTCATGATAAGTTCTAAAAGTACGTTATAAAATTATAAATATGTAAGAGACCTTGTACGTTTGTCAGTATTTCGCGTCTATAAAATAAAGTGTACTGGTCATCAATCACTTAGGCATAGTTTATTTAGTTAGTATTTCTTCCCCGATACCTTTTTTCCCGTTTTTAAAACATTGCCCCATACTAGGAAGTTATATTGTACTGTGGGTGCATTTACAAGCATTTAAACTATAGAAACAGCCAGACCCGAAACAACTATCAGTCTGTAGGCTATACAATTTTTTTTCTGTGCGGGGATCGAACCCGCGACACGCAGTGCAGCAAAATACCTTCGATACCTTTAATATACTTGTCGATTATTCTACTTCAGTGAAACCGCCGACAAAAGCTAGTTTAAAACTATTTTAAGCTTGCAGTTGACGAAGTGTTCAATAGTTTTATTTCGGAAATTCCCCAGTCATTTTAAAATCCCATGTATACGGGTAACCACATTACGGACTCCCGGTTTCTCCTGAGAAAAAATCCTGGTAAAAAAACTCCCGCCGAATCGAACATAGGAGCTCATGTTCATCTGTAGCGCTTCATGCATTTGGCCATACTTTTAATACTTTTCCTTATCATTTCATTACAGATTTCCAAGAGAATCGCCTGAGGGTGTACGCTATTTGCAACACTCATGCTATGTGTCGCTGCCTCTGTAAGTATTTTTTTTCCAACGCTCTGGTTTAGTCTGCTTCGAGGAAAGTTTTTTGTTTGAATGTGTGTGACTGTAAGAGCATGGGAAGATATAAAATAATGGGTGTACTGTGTGAAAGAAGAAAATGTTAGAAACGAGTAGACTGCTGAGATAGCGAGTAATAGAGGAGTATGGAAGTTTGTATGTTAGTTTGGATTTTTTTTTTTTAAATTATTTTTGTTTTTTTTTTACTGTTACTGTTAGCCTGTGTCATCCCACTGCTGGCCAAAGGTCTCCCCCCATGACTTCCAAATTTTGCGATCCAGGGCCAATGTAGGCCACTGGCAGTTGGTTCTGCCCAGTTCGTCCCACCTTCTCCTACGAGGTCTACCACATCGCTTTGTTAAACTACAAATAAATTGGGATAAGGGAGTTTTGCATTTAGTTGTTTTAATACGGATTATATCACCATATTTTATCTTTACAGCGGTGGACGATATTTTGGCTCATAACAGTAAGGCTTTTGACCCCAAAGAGTCTTCTGATGAAGAAGAAGACTAAGAGGTTGGATTCCGAAAGCTGTCAACTATGATTTAAATCATAACCAGTGATGACAACCTTAGCAGTTTTTCATTATTTTTACATTTTTATATCTTCAGTAGAATAAAGGTCCCTGTATACGACCTTTTTTGTAATCACTTTTCATCTATTTAGCGATTTTGTCGCAACACTAGCTTTAGGTACGGGTAGATCCCTGACCATTTAAACTTTAATCATTTTTCATCACATAATATATCGCCTTTTCACTTATAGCAGTCCCATCTTATTAGTATTATTTGTTCTTATGATTTTAACATGCAAATCATTGGCTAAATTATTTTTGTATGTTTGTGATCTGCATACACTACGTACGTACATTTTATAATCATCAGCTACATAAAATGCCTCTAAAACCTCGAGCCATGAAACGTGATCATCAGTCACTCTCACCATAAGTTAAATTTAATCTTACAAAATAAAAAAATAAACCTTTAGAAACTTATGTATTAGGAATTCGTACTCAGAATAAGATCGAATTTAAACCAGGTTTGATAGCAAATATGGCAGTGTTGTATAACATTAAAATTAAAACATAATTAAAAGAGGCTAAAAGACTTGTAACGTAAACTATTTATAAGTAATTGTGTAAAAATTAATTTTTTTACAAAAAAATATTTTTTAAGTATTTTAAACAAAAATTTTGTAAACCAATCTTTTTCGGAACTATGGTGCATATCGAACGGTCAAATTGTTTCACTTATTATCAGCTAAAGGAATAAAATTCGTTTGGAAGTTAAATAAAATAGACTAAAATTAGGTCTTTTCAGGACAATTTAATTTAAACATTGTAAAAAAAGTCAAACTTACAGTTCCTATTTTTAAGTACCTATAATTATTACTTTAGGATCACTAACATTTTGTGATAATTTGTGTTTTAGTATTAATTTATTATTTACTTTATTACCCCTATTGTAGTGTTATTATAATTTGTTAGTTTATTGAAATTTCATGATTTTAAATTAAGGATTTAATCTTATGTTTTTTGTAAGTTCTATAAGGAATAACATAAACACTTTTTACATGTAATCTACTTCTTCTAATAAAAAAATACAAAATCAGAATGCTTTTCATTTATTTCTGGTTTCACTTTTAGTTTTCAGTTAGGCGCGGGCGTTGCAAATACTCGCAGTACTAACGATATTAGTTGAATTTTCTCAGCACATATTATAAAACATAGTCCTCCGCAACGTCTATCTGTATGTCTGTTCGCAGCCTGAAAATCGGTGCAGTAGTTTTTGAGTTAAACTCATAAACTACTGCACCGATTTTCAGGCTGTTTTCACCAATGGATAGTGATTCTCGAGGAAGATTCTAGAGATTAAGGGGTATGCTGGAGTGTGGCATATTGTTCCAATGACTAGGCATCATTTACGATTCAGTGTTAATTCTATACTCTAATCTACTTCGTCACTCATAATCAAAATATTTTATTTCACATAAGACGTTTTAACGTCGACAAAAAGGTGCACGGTTTGGTTGCTCAATTCCTATGGAGACAAACCGGCAAGAAACTCCAGATTTACTCTTTTAAAATTGAAAGTTTGCATTGCTGCACTGAAAGTTGGGGCAGGGTGAGAGTCACGCCATCTAGCACTATGGCTACAGAACTAGAGAGACCACCGAAATTGCAGAATTCAGTTTCAGTAAGTTGACGGCACGTTTGGCGCAGTGGCTGAGCGACTAGAGTGCTGCGCTAAGTGTCGCGGGTTCGATCCCCACACAGACAGTAACGCACCCACGATACAGGAGAAATTCCTATTGTGGGAGAACCTTATTTTTCACAACACAACAAGCTTTCCTTTAAAATTGTGATAATTTAGGAGTAGCAAACATAAGCGAATCTTTACTTGTTTCTCAACATGTAAAAGAAGGCTTTCAATCATCTTAACAAACTATGAACACATCCAATTATAATTATATACGAACTGCGGTTTGACCACTTTCTCATAGTGCCAAATTATCAATACCTGATGTGACAATAATCAAACAAACTGTGCAGAAACTGATGCCAACGATTTACCTTCGTATAGTTTAATTACTGATAAAACTCTTATTGGACAAAATAATAGTTCTTTTTTTGACCAGTGGAACATGCACCTTAAATTATATTAGAAAATAGGGTTTGACACTATTTATAAATCATATACTAAGTTCATATACTAGCCCGCAAGATAACCCGGTAAAGTTTATGCCAAGTTTTAGCTTCGTTTTTCAAACGACGCAAAAAAGTTTTCAAAAGCAAAGTTTGAGAAAGTATTACAGTTTGGACTGAAACATTCATCATGAAAATAAAAGGCGCTAAATCCTAACTAAGAATCGTGAATAATTTGTGATTGTCTGAACTTGAGACTTGTAATCGTTCTATACTCTTCTAAAATTGCAACCTCTCGCTCTCCAATCGATAAAAGCCCCTCTCCCACAAAGGTTCGTGAGTCGTGGTTTGTCCCGTTTTGTCGCAAGGCTACAGGTATAGCTCCGTTACGCTCTGACACCCTAAACTGATTTTTGCGAAACTTGTATCGCAGCGTTCATATAAGCTGGTCAGTAAGCACGAGCGAGTGCGAGTGAAAAGTTGGATTATTGGAAATGTCGCCAACGAGTTCTGTAAACAATGAACCAGGTTCTACACCTAGGAATCACAGCCCAAGTTCTGAACAACAATTGCACAATATTTTTGAACCTGGACATTCGCACGGATATGGCGGCCAACTTTCACAAAGATTCAGCGGCTCAGGAACTTCGTTAACATTTGGTGGCCGAGGAATTCCACTAACATATGGTGGGCCAGGACCTTCACCAGGATTTGGTGGCCCAGGACCATCGCAAGGATTTGGTGGCCCAGGACCATTACAAGGATTTGACAACCCACAAACATCACTAGGATTTGGTGGCCAAGGACCTACACAAGGATTTGATAACCCCCAAACATCACTAGGATTTGGTGGCCAAGTACCTTCGCATGGATTTGACAACCCACAAACTCCATTAGGATTTGGTGCCGCACTACCTTCGCATGGATTTGGCGACGCAGGACTTTTGCAAGGATTTAATGGCCCAGGGCCCACGCAAGGATTAGACGTCCCACAACATGCGCTAGGATTTGGTGACCCAAGACCTCCCATAGGATTTGTCAGCCCAAGACCTTCGCCAGGATTTGGTGGCCCACGATATCCAGGACCTGTTCACTCCGCATCTTTGCATAGATTTCACAGCTCAGGACCTACGTTTGCCACCACAGCGAGAGGAAACGTAAGGATGACAGCACCAGACATGTTCCTAAATTTGAGCAATATCAAGCGTAGACGTCACAGAACGGCCAGGACAAACAGAAGATACAACAGAAACCGTGTGCCATCTTATTTAAGAAATTTCGAAGATGAGTCATCTTCTGAGGATGAGAGGTTCTTGGACGATTTTTTGCAACACGTAGGTAAGTTTTTTTTAAATCCTGAACTCTATAATAATAACAATTATTATTATTAATTCATTCAGATCACTGACATCCTTATTAGTTTAAATAAATCGTAAAAGGATTTAAGTTTTAAGTACAAATAAAAGTAGAAAGTAGAAAGTAAAAGTAGAAATCCTAATCTTGTCTAATTACTTAATGTTTTTTTTTTGTGATTTAACGTTTAATTAATATGTTACATATATATACAAACTACAAATAGATCTAAACTAATAACAAAAAAATCAGACTAATATTAAGTAATAAAATTCGTCAATAAGCTTCTGCATCCGGTTAGACTGAAAACCAACCCTAACAATGTTGGGAAAGGTTAGGCAAATGATGATATACCTACTCACATTGGTCCCATAGCAATTTCATCAAAATTGGTTCAGTAGCTTGGTTCAATAATGGTCCTTAGTAACTCTATAAATAAATATAAAATTGATTTATGACAATAATATAATTAGTGTGGTATACAGGGTGTTGGGTTAAACGAGGGACATTTTGAAGGAGGGTATTCAGTATTCGATTCTCGTCCGAAATATGTAAAAAAACTATAACCTTAATTTGTGACGTAATTGTCCCATGGCCTCCGTACGCCCTCCAGATCTCAATTTATTAGACGTTTCTTTTTCACCATTGTAATACGCCAGTTTCAAAATATGAAAGGAAATTGGATTATACCTAAAATTCAT
This sequence comes from Diarsia dahlii, assembly GCA_949775195.1. NCBI lineage: Eukaryota > Metazoa > Arthropoda > Insecta > Lepidoptera > Noctuidae > Diarsia > Diarsia dahlii. Next base: position 32,953,011 of record OX459189.1, on the reverse strand, counting down.
TAAACGCGTACATTTTCTGTGATAAACACAAGGGTGGCGAGACTTTTCCGAAATATTTGGTACGGTTCTGTCGGTCTTTTATGTGTTTCTTTTTCAATTATATTTTTATTAGTATCATAATATAAGCATGCCCGATTGCGGGTTTCAAGACGTCCCTTGTTTAAAATTACATACTGTATTACAACTAAAAAGTGTAAAATAAAAAACATTTAGCAAAATAAAAACAACCGACTCCCAAAAACACAATAAAAGTCTTAAATAACTTAATTTCGGAAATCGGTGGCAAAAATTTCAATAAAACGGACAAATTCACCTGTTGTCAATTTTATGTATTATTTATTATTAATTCGGTCATTAATTTTAGTCTATTTATAGGTAATGTAGTATGTACAAATTCTGAGTACAGTCATCGTTAGTTGACATTTAACTCAAGAAGGTTTTATTGTTGGGCTGCGGGTTGTTCGCAAGAGATACCGCGGCCTCGACATAAAGCGGTAAGAAAGGACATGGGTGGTTTTTAGTCAGTAGAAATCTGACACTTTGATGATTTCCCACCAGCTAAAAAAAAAATAGGTTTTATTGTCGATCGATTCACAATTGGCCTGTTTTAGATCCCTCACTGTATCGTGGCCTTTCTTTATCAACAAAGATGCCGCCGACTTTGACGACATGGTTGGCGCAGTGATTGGATTGCTGCGCTGCCTGCCGCGGGTTCGATCCCCGCACGGAACAAATATTTGTATGACCTACAGATAGTTGATTCGGGTCTGGGTGTTTGGTTGTGAATGTGAGTTTAATTTTTTGTGAACGTAGCCACGATTCCTAGGAGAAATTCCAAGTGAGGAGTAACGTTTACAAAAACAAAAAGAGTGTTCCGAAAAAATTGAGCTTTCCGGTACTTTATTAAATAGGTATGTTAGCTAGTCTTGTGTGAGGGCTTTTGCCAATACCTAAGTGTTAGTGTGTGAAGCGTTGTGTTAGTCTATTCCTGTTCCAGTCAGTTATACCTAGTTTCCAGTTAGCTCGATATTCGATTTGAGGAGGTGCCTAATGCCATCGCTGGAAATTTATCAGCGATGTTCTGTTCGTATATGAAGGTAACGTCAGCATCAGCCACAGAAATCGGCACTACTACAATCGTGCTACAGCACCAGAGTTTGAGTTTAAGCTATTTGAGCTCCGAAATTGGTTTTGTCAGGTTGCGAGTTTTTTTCGGGGCAGCGATAAGGTTTTCTGCTTCAGAGCCTGATGCAGAACTACCATCATCATCATCATTATCAGCCTATAATGTTCCTACTGCAGGGACCCAGGCCTCTTTTCTAGGAGAGGGATTGGCTGTAATCCACCACGGGGGCCTAGTGCGGATTGGTAGATGTCAAATGTCTTCGATTTTTTTGGTTCTAAGACATGCCGGTTTCCTCACGATGTTTTTCTTCACCGTTTTGAGAGCAGTGGTGATGAAATAAATTACACAAAGTAATGCGCCTGACTGGGTTCGTACCTACTCACTGTTCGTAAGTCGGGGGCGCTACCACTGAGCCACCACTGCTCACACTCATTTGAGATGTATCAGATTATATAAAATTTTTCGGAAAAAGTTGGTTAACTTAAATTTCTACTCCGAGTCGAGTTTGCCATCTATGTCAATGGAGCAACTTCTCTCCTCGGCAAAACATTAGGCTGCACAGTTTGCACTCGACTACTTTAATGCTCGTTATTCATATTCACATTCCACATTTTTTTTTGTGTCCATTATTTGTTAAACTGTACATAGTTTCATACTAAAGAGGGTCGCTATTATTATACTGACCGCATTATAATATTGCTGGTAGTGTAAGAATTAGTTGTTGAATAAAATGTGGCCTACAACTCACTCGTTGGTCTACGTTCATTAATATTCCGAAGACTTCTTTCGCTGAATAAAGAAGTCCAAAAAGTCATTATTGTTTTGAGAGACTTCTTTCGCTGAATAAGGAGGTCCAAAAAGCTATTAGTGTTTTGAGAGACTTCTTTCGCTGAATAAAGAGGTCCAAAAAGTCATTATTGTTTTGAGAGACTTCTTTCGCTGAATAAAGAAGTCAAAAAAGCCATTAGTGTTTTGACAAACTTCTTTCGCTGAATAAAGAAATCCAAAAAGCCATTAATGTTTTGAGAGACGTCTTTCGCTGTGTAAAGAAGTGGAAAAAGTCATTAGTGTTTTGAGAGACTTCTTTCGCTGTGTAAAGAGGTCTTTCAAAAGTCAGTACTTTGTATAGTACAGTATATCCGTACGGTGGGATACTGATACTGTTCGCCTTGGTGGGCAAAGGCCTTTGGTCGGTGGTCAGTTCCTATTGGTCGCTAGTGTTGTCGCTGGTCTGGCCTTCTTCTATGAGGTCTGCCGCGACGCCTTCTGGCCATGTCAAGGCTCCAACAAGTTATTACATTTATATTCCAGTGCCCAGTTCCACATAAGCTTAGGGGCTTTTTGAGAAACATCAGTTGTTTGTGTTTCGGATCGCAGTGTGGTGTTTTAGTCTGTTTTAGGTTTCAATTAGAATTTATTAGCTGTGCGTTAAGGTGCTCGCGCAACTTATCGTCCCTTGTGTGCCAAAGGTAGACAAAGTCACATTCTATTCACTACTGTACTAAGTAATAACATAATTAAAATCATAATGGACGGAACACACAGGACAGTAAAAAGCCAAAAAATAATAAGTCATAAATTATATAATTTTATAACTATACTTAACTAAGGATTTTATCTCAATCAGCTGTTGAAAGTAGTTCTTTATCAAATAATACAAACTTTTAAAGTGAAAGTCACAGTCTTGTTCCTTAGCGGACTTACAATACTACTTAATACTAATATACCGCATACGCTGCAATGCTCATTTTCCTACCGTACATACCCTACCTAACCCACTTACCGTGGTTGGAAAATCATTAATAACCCCTCCCGCTCTTGGGCAGAGCGAAAGGGAGTGTCAGACTTCTACTGACTCAAAACAACCCATGTTCCTTACACTCAAAGATAGAAAAATTAAAAATATGAGATTTCTCCTGGTAACCATATTTACAAGCACCCTAGTATGTCTGTATATTAAAGTCAGGAATTGCTTACATAATTATGTGCAAACAAAACTCGCTAGATGTATGTTGTCAAGTCATGTATGCTGCGGAAGAGCATGACACAAAGTGACTACGCAGATACGAAACGCGTATCTGCGTAGTCACTTTGGCTAGGCGTAACTGTACCAAATTATTAGTATTTTCAAAAACATAACATCTTGCCTGTAATCCTCAATGGGTTAGGCAGATGAGTACCTAATAGTACACCCACATTTCACCATGTAATATGGGGTGAGCCAATTGCCAATAGGGCACAAATTAAGGCTGCTGCTGAGACATTCCTGATGGAAAAACCCAATAACACTTTGTCCAATCCGGTTTTTTTTTTTTTAAACATTGCCCCACACTAGGAATTTCTCCTGTATCGTGGGTGCGTTCACAAACATTTAAACTCACATACACAAATACCCAGACCCGGAACAACTATCTGTAGGTCTTACAAATATTTGTTCCGTGCGGGGATCGAACCCGCGACACGCAGCGCGGCAGTCCATTGCTTGAGCTACTGCGCCAACCGTGCCGTCAAAAAGAACCCAGGACCTCAATGCGTAGTAGTTGTTTGCAGTCGCGCTATTGCGATCACTAGTCCTACGAGGCGGACTATTGCATTTGATTCATACAAAAATAAAAATAAATGCTGAACGATCGTGTAAGCTGCTGTTTTTAGCAATATTTATCGACAAGCAACAATTATTTCTGTTGCTCGAGCGAGGTAGCAGTTGCACTAGCATCCTCAATAATGATTTATTATCGATGTAATAATACAATACATAGTAATTATCAATCGCGTCGATGTTCCCAAGCTCATGCGAACCCAATTAATTTAGCTCGCGAGTAAATAGGCATCTTTTGGGTTAGTTCGTTCCATCGTTGACCTCACCAGGACAAGGTAGTGGTCAGGAAAACCTTACTAAAAAAAGAAAAAATCTCAGACACGTCGGTAAAAACATTTTACCCATGCCTAGATTTAGAAATATAAATGTAACTCCGTCCGTTTACCGTTTACCGTGTACTGTTTTTTTTTAAGTGAAAACTTCTTTACCGGCGCTGAGCACTTTTTTGTATGGGTAAAAACTTTCAAACTCGCGTCAGGGTCACGTGATGCTGCTGACGCGAGTTTGAAAGTTAATATTGAAGTTTTCACTTCTGCCGGCACTCCCGGAGTGCTATTTTTTTTTCACACGGGTGAACAAAAATCCGTTCCAGGACTTTTAAATACCGGTAATCAATCAATATGTAGGTACAAAATAAAATCGGGATCACCATTTATAACTCAAGAACGGCGCATCGGATTTTGATGATCTATGATTTTTTGGATTTGTCTCTGCCCCGAATATCAGATTATCTATAAAATTACCTTAAAAAATCATGAAAGCAGGTAGGTAGGAAAACGTGCATCGCAACACCGGGCACAGCAAGTATATTATATAGTTTATATTTAGGTACTTACTTTTAGTCTTAATTTTTAATTATTATTTATTATCTATTTGTAGTTTGTATAATTATAGCCATATGAATTACCACGCTGCCATTTTGATTGCATAACACATGCAAACAAATTATGTTAAAAAAACCCGGTCCGATTCGTGAGGATAATATTAGGGATCGAGATTAGATTATATTTATGTAATTAAAAAATATTGGTACTATATATTACATATATATACATAGTTTATATAGGTAATATATACATAATAACGTTTTATAACTACGTATGTTGAGCGTAGTTCTGCCAAAATGTACCAACTCACATCATCATTCCTTTCATTTTCTGAAGTAACGATAATGATTTTGTATTGTAAAGGAGAAAGAGAAATAAAAGCTCTGGTCTAGAACCACCCTTCAATATAAAATTAGACAGGACTTTTCAATAAGAACATTAATGACTATTACACGTTCATGGTCAAAATGTTAGTATTTTCGAATATGAAGCTATTAAAGTCATAAATATATGATATTTGTGCCTACCCTTCATCATCAGCCGATAATGTTTCCACTGCAGGGACTCAGGCCTCCTCTCTAGGAGAGGGATGGGCTATAATCCACCACGCGGGCCCAGTGCCATATGACATGCCGGTTTCCTCACGATGTTCTCCTTCACCGTTTTGAGACATTAACCTACAGTAATATCTTCGTGCATAGTGACATGACCTTAGTCGTAATAGTTACTACTTACAAATACCCATATGTTCTTTTGAGGGGTGGGCCCAAAGCTTCTTAGTCTCCTTAGTTTGACGAACTGAACCAGTGGGTAAAGACATTGTTATGCAAATTTCATCTTTTTAGAAACATATAGGTGGGTTAAATAACATAGGCGACAGAACCAGTTTTCATTGTAAAATATTCAAGAATGGTTTCAATGTTTGTGTAGAAGGAGATCAAAAAGTATTCTTTGATCAAGCTCACAAAAGCTTCAATAAAGCATACTTTTTTTATACCGGGATTCAATCAGAATCTGGCTTTAAATCTCTGAACAGTTAATTTTGTTTAGACCGATATTTCTAAAAGTAGGTTGCTGGCACCCTTTTACATTATGGATTGCTGAGATTGTTCGATTGTTCGTTGAATTTATTCATAAACCCCTATTTTGTGTAACCCATAGACTTGTAAATATGAACGACGCGACCGTCATCGATTTCTACTTAGATAATCCAACTGGGTGCTTTCGGGGTAACCTTGTTTATAAATTAATTTTGCTTCTAAGTGTCATAAACACATGGGCTCACATTTTTTCTATGACATTTTTTTTTTCTAATCTTTTCCTCTGTATTGTATCTTAAATCTTACTGGCGTTCTCTATAATCGCTTAAATAAGATCGATGGATAAAAAAACGTTATTAAAAAACTAAAAATTCGACGACGATACCAAATCTGAAAAGCTGAAAACAGACACATTTAAAATTAAGTAAAAGTTGTAAACAGGCGGCACCTATTTGATCTTTTAACATTTTACACGATTTGTCGTTTAAAACCCTTCATTTATATAATACCTATTTCTCGATGGAGTCGGCCGCATTCGGGATAAACTAGACGTAAATTCAGTAAAAAACATTTATAATTATGATTATGTGTTTTGATGATATTAGTTTGATGTGAAGAGATTGTGTGTTGGTCCATTTATGACAGAACTACGTTCACTTAAGACAGCAAAGGAAAAATTTCCGTACGTCAATAAAATGTATTTAATGTAAGGGTCCCGTTTTTTGATGATCAGGTTCGAAACCCTATTTGTTTTTAATTTAACCTAATATTCTGCCATATTTGTATGTTTACCATAATCTTTATTCATGATGGTTTCTTTTTTTTTTTAGGAGAATGCCAGAAGCTGCGCGTCAAGATCTTGTTG